>CAMZMU010000081.1:35236363-35972331 GCA_947311845.1 Poa pratensis
ATGTATGCATTTAGCCTCTTCTTGTTGAGGACCATTTTCGTTACAATTCCCGTTTTCCATTTTTTTAAACGAAAATTTTCAATTTGAAACATTTTTAAATTGGGAACCATTTTTAATCGGAACCATTTTAAATTTGGAACCATTTTTAAAATGGAACAATTTTTAAATATGGAACATTTTTAAAATGGAACCATTTTTAATTTGGAACCATTTTCAATTTTGGGACCATTTTTTAATTGGAACCATTTTTTAAATTTGGAACCATTTCTAAATTTTGAACCATTTTTAATTTTAGGACCATTTTAAAATTTGGGTCCATTTTCAAAATGGAGCCGTTTTTCAATTTGGAACCATTTTCAAATTTGGAACCATTTTCAATTTGGAAACCATTTTTTATTTTGGAACATTTTCAAATCGAACCATTTTTAAATTTGGAATTTTTTTCAAGATGGAACCATTTCAAAATTTGGGAACATTTTCAAAAATGGAATCGTTTTTAAATTTGGAACCATTTTTTAATTTGGGACATTTTAAAATTTGGAACCATTTTCAAATTTTGGAACCATTTTCAATTTTTGGAACCATTTTTAAATTTGGAACCATTTTTAAATTTTGAACTTTTTTATAATTTTGGGACCATTTTAAAATTTGGGTCCATTCGTTTTTAAATTTGTAACCATTTTCAAATGGAACCGTTTTTAAATTTGGAACCATTTTTAATTATGGAACCGTTTTAAAATTTTGAACCATTTTTAAGATTGGAACCATATTTTAAATTGGAATCATTTTTAAAATTGTAACAACTTGGAAACCATATTTCATTTTCAAAAACATTTTCAAAAAAAATGGAACCATTTTTAAATTGGAACCATTTTTAAATGTTGTAACCATTTTCACTTTGGAACACTTTTAAGTTTGAACCATTTTTAAATTTGGAACCATTTTTAAAATTTGGAACCATTTTTAAATTTGGAAACCATTTTAAAACGGAACCATTTTAAAATTTGGAACCATTTTTAAGTTGGAACCATTTTCAAAATGGCAGAATTTTTTAATTGAACCATTTTCAAAACGTAACCATTTTCAAAATTGGAACCATTTTAAAAAATGAATAAATTTCAAAAAAATATTTGAAACCATTTTAAAATTTGGAAACCATTTTCAAAATGGATCTATTTTTAAATTTGGAACATTTTGAATTCGGAACCATTTTTAAATTTGGAACCATTTAAATTCGGAACCATATTTTAAATTCGGAGCCATTTTTTAAATTGGAATCGTTTCAAAATGGAACAATTTTTAAAGTTGGAACCATTTTCAAAAATGGAACCGTTTTAAAAATGAACAATTTTAAATCGAGAACATTTTAAATTTGCAACCATTTTTAAATTTGGAACTATTTTAAAAAGGAACCATTTTCAAATTTGGAACTATTTTCAGAAAATTAAAAAGATCGAAAAAATATAAGAAAAAGAAAACTAAAGAAAACATAAAAGAAATGGAACCATTTTAAAAAGGAACCATTTTCAAATTTTAAAAATAGTTCAATTTTAAAAGAAACGAAATTAAAACCGAAGAAAAAACGGAAATAAAAAAAATAAATAGAAAAGAAAAATAAACGAAAAAGAAAATGAAAAAAAAAAAAGAACGAAAAAGAAAACAGAAAACAAAGAAAAGAGAAGAAAGAAAGAACAAAAAAGAAACAGAAAAAAAAAAAAAGGAAAAAAAAAACGCCAGACGGGCCGGCCCAGTGAAGCTTCGCTTCAGGCGCGCTGGTCTATGCGGCGCCGCATAGGGTTTGCCGTGTATCCTGGTTGCACATCGATGGGCGCGCCTATACTGAAAGGGCATGTGTTGCCCCATGCGTGGTTTTGGTAATTAATGACAATCCTTATGGACTAATGTTGCATTGAGATATACTTGTAGATCTTGTCCATAGGTAAAGATTGGAGTCATGTGTCGGACTTTAGAAGATTTCTGATGACCAAGGTTCCATCCAGGGTTTATATGAAGAATGGTCATGTGAAGAGTTGAGCTTATTGCAAGCATGGCTTGAAAAGAAGATTGAGTGAACTTCATGTTTTATCTCCAAGCCATCATCTATATCAAGATAAGAAGATGAAGTGCAAGTGGATTAATGAAGACGGGATCTAGCAAGGCTCTCCCATAATGGTGTATGGGGGGTGAGTATTTGGAAAGTCTTCATCAAGCATGTGCTAGCTAGCACAATCAAGAAAGGTGTTCCAACTTGAGAGAGTCAAGGTGGTCGTCATCATCGAGCTCAAGTGGAATGCGCAAGGTAAAGGTATGATCTTGATAGGTTTTCTATTTTACGGTCTCGTGGTGTTAGTGGGAGACCGGGTTATAGGATAGACGGCGTACTATCAAGAGGGGCTCTCAAGTGAGTAACTTGATCGCACTTTATGGAGGCTCAAACCTTTGCATATTTGGCATATCATCTTTCTTGGTTCTTATTTGGTTTTATCATGTGAGAATTTAGAGCTTGTGTTCATCTCCATACCAAGCTCTAGTTCATCAAAAACGGATTTCATTTGAATATCTTGTGGTGTTTTTGATATTGGAGGTTTTACCGGTTCGTCTCTTGTAGAGAGGTCAAACTCTCCTCTTGTGTTATCCTCCTCACATGATGGACTATGATGTGTATATGCATGATCTTGTTGTGCTTGTGATTATCTTCGGAGCAAGCCCAAGATCATTGAAAACGGAGTCCGGATGGAAAACTTGTTGCGTTCTTTCGGTGTTGGAGATATTACCGGTCCTCCTCGAGATAGGTCCACACTCCTATGTGTGATATCTCCATATTTGTGACCCTTAATATTGCTGTTATGCTGTTGTTTTTTCTGTCCGGAGTTCCGGCCTCCCTGGTTTTGGAGCGAAGTGCCCGCGGACGGCACTTGCGGTTATAGCGTCCGGAGTTGGTCCGGAGTATCCCCGGAGTCTCCGGCCTTCGTGGTCCGAGTCTCGGTATGAGTTTTTCTGCATCAGCGTTTTCCTGACTTTCTGCGTCCGGAGTCTCCGCCCTTCTGGTCCGGAGTCTCGGCCTCCCAGACCGGAGTCTCCGGTCTAAGTGGCTGCAACGGCTCTTTTTCTGGGAGGGGTATAAATACCCCTCCACCTACCTTCAGCCACTTAGCTTTGCCAAGCACGTTTTTCCCCTCTCTCTCCTCCATTGTTGACCTTGGAAAGCTTGCCCCTCTCCCAATTCCTCCCATGATTCTTGCATATCTTTGAGGGATTTGAGAGAGGAGATCAAGATCTACATTTCCACCAATCATCTCTCCTCTAAGTGAGGGGAACCTAGTAGATCTTGATCTTGGAGTTCTTGGTGTTTCTCCTACTTTGTTCTTTCTCTTCTCCCCCCATAAGCATTAGTTGAGACCCTTGGTGGTCACTTGTAGCTGTTCGGGAGCCCCAATCCAGTTGTGGGTTGTGCCCCGGATCGTTGTTGAAAGGCTCCGGATTTCCGCCTCGAAGGATTCTGTCGGCCTAGTGGAAACCAGGGTACCATGGGCCGGCCTGCCACAGCCCTCAACTGTCCGCACGAAATTCTGCTAAGGTCCAGGCTTTCAGCCTGACGAGCCTCGCGAGGCATTTTCCTCGCGAGGGCTTCTTTGCTCGACTGAGCATTTCTGCTAAGGACCAGACGATCGGCCTAGGAGGCCTCGAGAAGGACCTCTACCTCGGGAAGGCCTCCCTAGACGATCTTCAGGCCCTGGTGCGTCTCGCGCTACCCTGGGAGGCTTTCCCTCGCGAGAAGTCAACGGCTACAAAACCTCGGCGAGGCTTCAGGCCCTCGGGGTTCCTTCAAGTGGAAGCAAGTCCTGCGCCGCCGATGCAGAGCGCACATGGGTTCTGCGCCCGCCGCAGAGTGACGCGCGCGTATGCACGGTTGACGAAGACGCCGCAGTTGCCATTCGTGTATAAGCGGTCAAAGGAGCTGGAGGAGCAAAGCGGACTCCAAGACTTGCCAATTTGGTGATAAAGCGGCTGGCCGCGCTACGCTCCAACTGCGACGTCACCGTGGGGCACGCCCCAAAGCTCTGCAGCGCCAGCCCACCATCCTGGTTGGACGGTGGCTTTTTCTGCCAAGACGACATGCTCTCTGCCATGGAACGCGTCCATGGACGCCCCCCGACGCTGTGCGCTGTGCTCCAACTCGCGGCATTGTGGTATCCCTTCCCGCCGGAGGAGTTTTCGTGGAAGAGGACCAAGCCCAGTATTATAAGGAGCTAGTGTACGACCTAGGGGAGGGATCTGGCATTCACCAACTCATTCACAACCAAGGAGCTACGTCTGAAGAAGAAGACGGAGCTTAGTCCGCCATAGTCCACCATAGCCACAACTGTGCCCTCGGCAAGCACCCTTGTATTGTGAACCTCTCCAAGCAGTGCAATACATTTTAGCAGGACGTAGGGTTTTACACCTCACGGTGGGCCTGAACCTGGGTATCGGCTCGTGTTCCTCTGCCGTGATGTTCCTCACCGAGCTCGATGAGCACCATCGCCGAGGTTGTTGAGGATTTGTTTGACGTTGTGTTAGCCCTTACTCGTTTCCTGGCTTTTGAGAGACATCCCTAGTTCCTGGGACTAGTCTCCGACATTTGGCGCGCCAGGTAGGGGGCTGAGGCGCGTCTTCAACTTCTTCAACCTCTCCGCGCCATGGACACGCGAGCTGCGCGTCTTGCGCGACGGACGTCCAGCAGGGCCAACACCGAGCCCGCCGCCAACCACAAACCGCGTGGTCGCCCACGCGCCAACCGCGCTTCAGAGCGCAACGCCGAGCCGGCGGTCCGAGCATCCTGAGGATGACAGCGGCAACGGCAGCGGCAACGGCTGCGCATCGCCGGCGAGGACGAGTGATACGTGCATTTTATATCATCATTTTTATAACATTTTAGTATCATACTAGAATGTTATTTGCATGATTATATGATTGTTTTCTACATGTTTTAGATGATTTTGGGACTTTCATACAAAGTCCCTATTTTTGGTATTTAATTTCTGGGAGGCAGAAAACCTTCTTTTTTCTTGTCTTAATGTTTCAGGAGCTACATGACCTCAAATAATAAAAGGAAAAATACTGCGTCAGTTTTTCATCGGGAGAAAGGCAGAGGGAAAGAAGACCGAAGAGAGGAGAGCCCGAGGGCCAAATGGGGGTGGCCCACGCGGCCCATGTACCTGGCCACGTGGGACCAGCCCAAACTGGCCTCGGGCACCTCCTCGCTGGGGCTTTTTATCTACGCCTTGTCTCGCCGAAAAGTACCCTAATTTTTCCAAGTCCATCCGAGATCGCGGCAGGCGGCGAAACTCCTGATCCCTTCCGAGGGGGGTCAGATCCTGCTGGCTCCGGAACTCCGGAGAAGGGGGAAATCATCGTCATCGTCATCACCTCTCCTCCTTGGCGTGGAAGGAGGCCTCTACATCATCACCCCCATCAAGACCAGCACCATCATCATCATCACCGTGATCCACTCCGTTCCCCTCGCAGTTTGAGAGTTGCATACCCTAGATACTTGTCTTGTGCTACTATTCATGTTTGTGATTGAGTACTTGTCATTATTTGGTGGTGAAGTTATAATTTCAGATTATGTTGTTGTAACGGACCGATTTTTGGAGTTTTCAAAAAACTTTTATCTAAAAATGAGGAGTAGAAAATTTCGTTTGATTAATTAAAACTTAACTGGACTTTTCATAAACATGAAGCTTTAAAATGAAATTAGCATAAACTTGAATAAATGTTCTATTTTATTTCCCAGTCATGTTAGATCGTATTTTCTTGGCTTGAACATATTAAAATATACTCTGTTGAATTTGATTCTGTTTCGTAAATTTGCTTCGTATTTTTTTGAAACTTTATAGCATTTTTTGGATTTCCCTAAAAGGAAAAATCATTTCTTTCCTTTCTTACGTTTTGGAATTTATTTTCCAATTTCCTTCTTATTTTGATTTCTCATGGAAATCTCATTAGATGTTGGTCCATGGCCATGCACGTGCAAACATGCATGCCTTGGCTGACCATCGTTACTAGCTCCTCTTTCCTCGTGTCTTCCTATCTTTGTTTTCTTTTCCTACCGATGCTTGCTACACTAGCAGGTTGCTAGCTAGTTTCTCTCCATCCTTCTTTTTCTTTCTGTTCCGTTCTTCTTTACCTTCGATGCATCCAATCAAGCCTAGCCGAACCAGCAGAGACAGCTCAGCCAAGATGACGCCTCGCTGTTTCCTCTTCCTCTCCCTGGCCTTGCACGCACATACTACGCAGTAATGCAGCCAGCGAGAAACGGCAGCTGGTACAAGAAACTGCTGCATCAATTGTCTTTACTCGGCCATTCATTTTCAAGGAAGTGCGAAACTCTCTGTAAACCAAGCCTCGCTCTGCCGACTTCCCCAGCCTGTGTAAAGCACCCAGTCGACTCCTCCTTGTTCTTGTTCATCTTGAGCGGCCAGAACAATCCCTAGCTCCCCCGCTGTCAATCTCGTGAAACTCCAGCGTTTGGTTACGACAAGCCGAACTGCTGCGCCACCAGTGCCGCGAGGACGTGAAGGACCGATCCAGGCGACCAGAAGATCGAACCGTTGATCGCAGCCAACGGATACTGAAACTCCATCTGCTCGGTTCATCGACTTCGTCGGACGAATTTGTCGCGTATGGTGAGAATCAGATCGATTCCTTTGCATAGTAATCTCGTATCATGTATCCATGCGTCCTAGACATCCTTTTGCAGCGTATCAATGCCAACGTCCATGCCAACTTTTAACCATGTCATCCAATGTCGGCATGAGTGTGCCATCTTCACTTTGAGCACAAATCCATGATATCTTTTCTCGTCAGTTTGTGTAAATCAACTTTAGGAGTCCATAGCAAGAGACGGATCTTCAATCCGACCACCTGAGGAGAAACGCGTTGGTGCTAATTCGTCCAAGACACACATCGTCCTGGCATATCATGTTCTGTTGATCTTTAGCTTCAGCCACAACATGTCAAAGTGTTTAGTTGACCCTAGAAACCATATAGTGGAACTATTTATATCTAGCAGGTAGAATTTAAGTTAGGCTTTTATATTTTAATTTAGGTCAAGTTCAAATGTTATTTGAATTGTGTGCTTGATATTGTGTATGATTTATTTTGCTTAGATGTATCACATGTTTAGAAGTTCTCTGTAACTTCTGTGCATTTGGTGACATGTTTAGATAGTCGCTTGTATTTAAATAGTATTCTATGGTTTTTATTATAAATAGTATTGCTTGGCACTAGCATGATTACGATGATGTCTTGAAATATATATTTGTGTGATGTGTTGATCCATGTTTAATCCTTTATTCATGCTCTAGGCACCTTATCATATATTGCAAGTGTGTTGTTTGTCTAAGCTATCATGCATGCTTAGCTATTTTTGTATCTTGTGTAGCTTGTGTAACATATGAAGCTTAGTTATGTTATTCATGCAGCGTATCTTTGTGCTGATTTTTATGTTACTGTCATGTATTGTGTTGATTATATATATGTTAATCTCATTTCATGTCATGTATATTGATTGCTCCTTTGTGTTATCTACATATAGTGGTTTGTGTTAATATTCCATGATATATATTGCTTTATGTTCATGTATGGCAGCATAGCTTTACCCATTGACTAGACAATATTATGCTTTTAGTGGTTGTTTAGTTCTAGATGTATATCGTGTCTCATACATGTATGTTATCTTATTTGTGTGTTACTTGTTGTAGTAGATCATCCATGATTATGATAGTTTGTATTTTATGGTAGTGGTGCATGATAATATCATATCTTCTAGTCTATGTTTTCTCTTACTAGATAGTAGAATGGCATGAGTGTGATTTGTAGTATGTACTTGTATGATTTGTTCTCTCATGTTGGTAATGTTATGTTTGCCCGTTAATGGTACCATGTTATAGTATATCTCAATGTTTAGTCTTGTATCTCCTTTGTGTTTAGTCATATTGCTATACTTTGTTTGCTATATGCTTGTAATGATATTTTGGTTAGTATATAATGTGCTTAGTACTTTACAGTTGTAATGGTATTCTTGTTATGGAAGGTGTATTTGAGTTGTTCACGTATATTTAACATATCCGAGTTTGATATTGCTATGGCATGATTCATACTGTTTAGATGTTGTTACACCTTGTTTAGCTCTTAGCTTATTATCGATGAAGTATAGCTATGGTAGTATTTATTTGTTGTTATGTAACCTTATCTGTTGTGGCCGGTGTATAGCTAGACTGTTCGCTAGTATTAATGTGTGTTTCTACTGTATCAACTTTAGCAATTGCTATCGTTTTATATACGATGACGATGTTTATCTTAGCTCTTGTATTGCTTATATGCTTGTGTTATCATGGTAGATAATCCTAATTGTTGTTTATATCACTAGTATGATAAGTGTTGTTTGATGATTACAAAATAGTATGATATGATTTGTTGCTATGTCTTGTTTACATGTTTGCTAGTTATCTAGTTTTTCTATAGTTTAGATGTTATTGAGTTTACTGGGTTACACGGGTATGACCAACTATGTTATAATTAACTCCTATATATGTCTGGTTTGTAGAAACGGTTAGACATAGTAAGACCAGTCCATATATCTTATCACAACATTCTAGTCTGATAATCTATTCACATATCTAATCCTAGCTTTTTATCTTGATAATCTATCCTAACATCCTATCCATGCCATTTGATTCATATCTGAGTTGTCACAACTCACTTTCACAATTCTATCAAGTTGTTCTATATTCTTCTCCCACTACTACTCCTTTCATTCTCATTTGTATTTTATTTGGAATTTGGTAATTATTGCTTTGGTATTTATTTGGTTGCCATTTTCTATCGTTACGACGAGTAGGGAGTGACGTGGTTGGACGTGGATATAATCATCTTATTGAAGAACGTGGTTATAATCAGCTTACTGAAGAAGAATAATAAGAAGAAGATTCGTCAACGAAGGCATGCCCCCCCTCTCAGTTTTTTTATCCTATGTTTTTAAAAGGGGCATTATTTATTGTTTTACAAATATGCATGCTATTTATTCAAGTTACTGGCGTGTCGATTGACACAGCAGCCTGATCCGCTTGTCACTTATATGATACCCTGAGTAGAAATTATATAGTAATCCTGTAGAGTAGAAATGCTTAGCCATGCTCATATTTACTGGATATCTTTATCTTGCCTCTTCGGAGGAATTGGTTGACCCTTGGGTCACAAACATCTTTCTGAACTTGATGAGCTCGTTGAGCTTGGCTGATGAGCCGTTGTTGCTTCCTCTACTCTACCTTCTACTCTGGGTGAAACTTACCATCTAACACTGGCGCGGGCGACTGCTGGATCAACAATGAAGGAGCGATTGGCTGCCCTTCACAAGCTGAGGGGGTAATCCGTCGTCCGTGCCGTATAAGGGCCTAATAAGTCTCGGATTTGAAGATTGTGACCACCGTACAACCACATGCTAATGGGCTCTGGCTGGGTCAAGTAAGTTAGTCAGCCTTTGGTGTCGATGTCGCCATACCGCAGATGGGGTGTCTGCCTACGGGAGAACCTTCGGCACAGATGGGGGGACCGGTTTGGGGACGTACTCTCAGTTCCGGCGCCATACCCGGTGGGCATGTCACATCTTTGGGGGATCTAGCTAAAAGACCTTGTCACGAATTCTCTATTGCTATGCTAGCGACGGCTGGTTGCAATTAGGCGAGTTTGTGACGTGTGGTGAAAGTGTACCACCTCTGCAGAGTGTAAAACTATTCGAATAGCCGTGTCCACGGTCATGGACGACACATGAATCTTTCTTGACATACAGGAACCCTGTTTTGCTACTTCCCTCTACCCCTATTCTGGAATTCTATGGAGAACGTGAGGTGTCGAGGACACTCACAATGATGAGAAACATTACACTGAATACAAAACCTGTTTTCATCTAAAATCGTTTTTATCAAAACTACTACATATGGTATTACAAACAAAATTAGCTTTTATGCAAAAGAACCATATAGCCTTTCTTTGAAGCCACATGTAGCTATTATAGGTTTTGCATGAGGGGGCACGCTGAGTACATATTATGTACTCATCGCATTGCTTTTGTTGATTATTCAGATCACTACGAAGAAGAAGAAGACTACGACTACTACGATGATGCTTAAGAGTGAGGCCTCGTGGACTACATCGACTGCCTGTGGCTAGATGGAGTCACTTCGCATTTATATTTCCGCTGAGCTTTCTGATTGTAACAAATGTCACAAGACATTTCGCTATTGCTATTCAAACTATGTAACTGTACTTTTTGTACGTTCTGCAATGGTATCATTTCGCTGTGTTGTCAACATTGATCTTGGGATTGACATGATTACACAGGAGGTCTGGAAGTGTAATTCCGGTCCTCACAGAAGTGGTATCAGAGCCGACGTCGACCTAGTCACGTGGCCTTAGTTAGAAATGGAAAGACTTAGAGACTGTTTTGAAGAAATAAAAACTATTTTCATAAATCCTCGTAGTCTAATTCTCAACTATTTCTATTTCTTGTCTTCTCTTGTTCAACATTGTGTTTAACTGCTTCTTCCCTAAACTACCTCTTTAGTATCCCATACCCTATCCAATAGAACCATCTCAAGAACTCATGGAGTCAAGAGTCGTCGACCCCACTCATTGTTCTTCGGTGTTGAAGATCGGACACCAAGACCTGCTATGACCAACCAACCATATATAGGGTAAGTTAGGAAACACCCTGAAGGTGTATAGTTGATATCGTTTAGTCGTAAAAAAAAAATGTTTTTGCTTGAGCAATGTCTGCATATTTTTGCCTTTTGCACCTTTATATGTGCAGTCATGCTAAAACCCTATGCAATTTCAAAGAAAATATTTTGTGCTTCTGAATTCTTCTGTAGAAACCTTTTGGTTGGACTCATGTTTTATTCTTGGATATCCCTCCCAAGCTAGGTTCTTGCACGCGTCTTATTCTTTTCCCTCTTACCTATGAGCCTTGGAAACAAAGCAAATTGTGAACGCCAATTATACCAATTTGCATGAAGCTCTAAAGACCCATAAAGTGAAGGGAAGATATGTGCTTTACCAGTATCGAAGACTATTGCTACAACCTTCCATACAAATCAAGAAGGAAGGAAGATGCTTGAAAGTGAGATAGCACACACCGCCTGAGGACACCGTGAAGCTAACCAGACGATGATGCAAGCTACCCAACCATACATTGTCCCCAATCTATGATAGCTTGAGCTTATGCAAAGAACGAGAATACTACTCTACCACCATGTTCATCATACTCTTGGGAGCACCGCGCGACCAAGCGATGCAAGAAAGACACACTAACCAACCTCAAAGAGATGTATGAAAAATCCTCAACGAGAGTTCCTTTAAGAGGGGTAGCGGACAGATATCCAAAGTAAAGATTGAAAAGCCTCAACCGAGCCCAGCAGCCATCCAAAACCCATTCTATAGTGAGCCGAATCTCGGGGACAAGATTCTTTTAAGTGGGGTAGAATTGTAACGGACCGATTTTTGGAGTTTTCAAAAACTTTTATCTAAAAATGAGGACTAGAAAATTTCGTTTGATTAATTAAAACTTAACTGGACTTTTCATAAACATGAAGCTTTAAAATGAAATTAGCATAAACTTGAATAAATGTTCTATTTTATTTCCCAGTCATGTTAGATCGTATTTTCTTGGCTTGAACATATTAAAATATACTCTGTTGAATTTGATTCTGTTTTCGTAAATTTGCTTCGTATTTTTTTGAAACTTTATAGCATTTTTTGGATTTCCCTAAAAGGAAAAATCATTTCTTTCCTTTCTTACGTTTTGGAATTTATTTTCCAATTTCCTTCTTATTTTGATTTCTCATGGAAATCTCATTAGATGTTGGTCCATGGCCATGCACGTGCAAACATGCATGCCTTGGCTGACCATCGTTACTAGCTCCTCTTTCCTCGTGTCTTCCTATCTTTGTTTTCTTTTCCTACCGATGCTTGCTACACTAGCAGGTTGCTAGCTAGTTTCTCTCCATCCTTCTTTTTCTTTCTGTTCCGTTCTTCTTTACCTTCGATGCATCCAATCAAGCCCAGCCGAACCAGCAGAGACAGCTCAGCCAAGATGACGCCTCGCTGTTTCCTCTTCCTCTCCCTGGCCTTGCACGCACATACTACGCAGTAATGCAGCCAGCGAGAAACGGCAGCTGGTACAAGAAACTGCTGCATCAAATTGTCTTTACTCGGCCATTCATTTTCAAGGAAGTGCGAAACTCTCAGTAAACCAAGCCTCGCTCTGCCGACTTCCCCCAGCCTGTGTAAAGCACCCAGTCGACTCCTCCTTGTTCTTGTTCATCTTGAGCGGCCAGAACAATCCCTAGCTCCCCCGCTGTCCAATCTCGTGAAACTCCAGCGTTTGGTTACGACAAGCCGAACTGCTGCGCCACCAGTGCCGCGAGGACGTGAAGGACCGATCCAGGCGACCAGAAGATCGAACCGTTGATCGCAGCCAACGGATACTGAAACTCCATCTGCTCGGTTCATCGACTTCGTCGGACGAATTTGTCGCGTATGGTGAGAATCAGATCGATTCCTTTGCATAGTAATCTCGTATCATGTATCCATGCGTCCTAGACATCCTTTTGCAGCGTATCAATGCCAACGTCCATGCCAACTTTTAACCATGTCATCCAATGTCGGCATGAGTGTGCCATCTTCACTTTGAGCACAAATCCATGATATCTTTTCTCGTCAGTTTGTGTAAATCAACTTTAGGAGTCCATAGCAGGAGACGGATCTTCAATCCGACCACCTGAGGAGAAACGCGTTGGTGCTAATTCGTCCAAGACACACATCGTCCTGGCATATCATGTTCTGTTGATCTTTAGCCTTCAGCCACAACATGTCAAAGTGTTTAGTTGACCCTAGAAACCATATAGTGGAACTATTTATATCTAGCGGGTAGAATTTAAGTTAGGCTTTTATATTTTAATTTAGGTCAAGTTCAAATGTTATTTGAATTGTGTGCTTGATATTGTGTATGATTTATTTTGCTTAGATGTATCACATGTTTAGAAGTTCTCTGTAACTTCTGTGCATATTTGGTGACATGTTTAGATAGTCGCTTGTATTTAAATAGTATTCTATGGTTTATTATTATAAATAGTATTTGCTTGGCACTAGCATGATTACGATGATGTCTTGAAATAATATATTTGTGTGATGTGTTGATCCATGTTTAATCCTTTATTCATGCTCTAGGCACCTTATCATACTATTGCAAGTGTGTTGTTTGTCTAAGCTATCATGCATGCTTAGCTATTTTTGTATCTTGTGTAGCTTGTGTAACATATGAAGCTTAGTTATGTTATTCATGCAGCGTATCTTTGTGCTGACATTTTTATGTTACTGTCATGTATGTGTGTTGATTATATATATGTTAATCTCATTTCATGTCATGTATATTGATTGCTCCTTTGTGTTATTTACATATAGTGTTTGTGTTAATATTCCATGATATATTGCTTTATGTTCATGTATGGCAGCATAGCTTTACCCATTGACTAGACAATATTATGCTTTTAGTGGTTGTTTAGTTCTAGATGTATATCGTGTCTCATACATGTATGTTATCTTATTTGTGTGTTACTTGTTGTAGTAGATCATCCCATGATTATGATAGTTTGTATTTTATGGTAGTGGCGCATGATAATATCATATCTTCTAGTCTATGTTTTCTCTTACTAGATAGTAGAATGGCATGAGTGTGATTTGTAGTATGTACTTGTATGATTTGTTCTCTCATGTTGGTAATGTTATGTTTGCCCGTTAATGGTACCATGTTATAGTATATCTCAAATGTTTAGTCTTGTATCTCCTTTGTGTTTAGTCATATTGCTATACTTTGTTTGCTATATGCTTGTAATGATATTTTGGTTAGTATATAATGTGCTTAGTACTTTACAGTTGTAATGGTATTCTTGTTATGGAAGGTGTATTTGAGTTGTTCACGTATATTTAACATATCCGAGTTTGATATTGCTATGGCATGATTCATACTGTTTAGATGTTGTTACACCTTGTTTAGCTCTTAGCTTATTATCGATGAAGTATAGCTATGGTAGTATTTATTTGTTGTTATGTTAACCTTATCTGTTGTGGCCGGTGTATAGCTAGACTGTTCGCTAGTATTAATGTGTGTTTCTACTGTATCAACTTTAGCAATTGCTATCGTTTTATATACGATGACGATGTTTATCTTAGCTCTTGTATTGCTTATATGCTTGTGTTATCATGGTAGATAATCCTAATTGTTGTTTTATATCACTAGTATGATAAGTGTTGTTTGATGATTACAAAATAGTATGATATGATTTGTTGCTATGTCTTGTTTACATGTTTGCTAGTTATCTAGTTTTTCTATAGTTTAGATGTTATTGAGTTTACTGGGTTACACGGGTATGACCAACTATGTTATAATTAACTCCTATATATGTCTGGTTTGTAGAAACGGTTAGACATAGTAAGACCAGTCCATATATCTTATCACAACATTCTAGTCTGATAATCTATTCACATATCTAATCCTAGCTTTTTATCTTGATAATCTATCCTAACATCCTATCCATGCCATTTGATTCATATCTGAGTTGTCACAACTCACTTTCACAATTCTATCAAGTTGTTCTATATTCTTCTCCCACTACTACTCCTTTCATTCTCATTTGTATTTTATTTGATTTGGTAATTATTGCTTTGGTATTTATTTGGTTGCCATTTTCTATCGTTACGACGAGTAGGGAGTGACGTGGTTGGACGTGGATATAATCATCTTATTGAAGAACGTGGTTATAATCAGCTTACTGAAGAAGAATAATAAGAAGAAGATTCGTCAACGAAGGCATGCCCCCCCTCTCATGTTTTTTATCCTATGCTTTTAAAAGGGGCATTATTTTATTGTTTTACAAATATGCATGCTATTTTATTCAAGTTACTGGCGTGTCGATTGACACACCAGCCTGATCCGCTTGTCACCTTATATGATACCCTGAGTAGAAATTATATAGTAATCCTGTAGAGTAGAATGCTTAGCCATGCTCAATATACTAGGATATCTTTATCTTGCCTCTTCGGAGGAATTGGTTGACCCTTGGGTCACAAACATCTTTCTGAACTTGATGAGCTCGTTGAGCTTGGCTGATGAGCCGTTGTTGCTTCCTCTACTCTACCTTCTACTCTGGGTGAAACTTACCATCTAACACTGGCGCGGGCGACTGCTGGATCAACAATGAAGGAGCGATTGGCTGCCCTTCACAAGCTGAAGGGGGTAATCCGTCGTCCGTGCCGTATAAGGGCCTAATAAGTCTTGGATTTGAAGATTGTGACCACCGTACAACCACATGCTAATGGGCTCTGGCTGGGTCAAGTAAGTTAGTCAGCCTTTGGTGTCGATGTCGCCGTACCGCAGATGGGGTGTCTGCCTACGGGAGAACCTTCGGCACAGATGGGGGGACCGGTTTGGGGACGTACTCTCAGTTCCGGCGCCATACCCGGTGGGCATGTCACATCTTTGGGGGGTCTAGCTAAAAGACCTTGTCACGAATTCTCTATTGCTATGCTAGCGACGGCTGGTTGCAATTAGGCGAGTTTGTGACGTGTGGTGAAAGTGTACCACCTCTGCAGAGTGTAAAACTATTCGAATAGCCGTGTCCACTGTCATGGACGACACATGAATCTTTCTTGACATACAGGAACCCTGTTTTGCTACTTCCCTCTACCCCTATTCTGGAATTCTATGGAGAACGTGAGGTGTCGAGGACACTCACAATGATGAGAAACATTACACTGAATACAAAACCTGTTTTCATCTAAAATCGTTTTTATCAAAACTACTACATATGGTATTGCAAACAAAATTAGCTTTTATGCAAAAGAACCATATAGCCTTTCTTTGAAGCCACATGTAGCTATTATAGGTTTTGCATGAGGGGGCACGCTGAGTACAATATTATGTACTCATCGCATTGCTTTTGTTGATTATTCAGATCACTACGAAGAAGAAGAAGACTACGACTACTACGATGATGCTTAAGAGTGAGGCCTCGTGGACTACATCGACTGCCTGTGGCTAGATGGAGTCACTTCGCATTTATATTTCCGCTGAGCTTTCTGATTGTAACAAATGTCACAAGACATTTCGCTATTGCTATTCAAACTATGTAACTGTACTTTTTGTACGTTCTGCAATGGTATCATTTCGCTGTGTTGTCAACATTGATCTTGGGATTGACATGATTACACAGGAGGTCTGGAAGTGTAATTCCGGTCCTCACAGTTGTACCACTTATGCCACTGAATATGATCATGTTTGCACGTTGTGAGTAGTTCCCGTATGTTCCTGAGGGCATAGGATGAATTGGCAATGATTTATATATGACATGTGTTGGTATTTTGTCAAGAGTTTATCTTTTATGTGATTCTATGATGGTGTTGTGCGAACGTCGACTGCACAACACTTCACCTTTATGGGCTCATAGGAGAACACCGTAGTGTAATGAATTGATGGAGACTTGGGAGGACACGTAAACCTGAGACCGAGTCATGAAGTTATATTATGAGGGTATTAGTATCGGGGACCTTAGAGTGTAATGCTATGGTGGGACTTTATGTCTTAATAATTCTTGTGCAGTCATTTGCTTGGCCACATGATCCATCATAAGGGGTTGTAGTTTATTTATTTAGCTATACCTAATTATGGCTCCGTCCAAAGAGATTAAAACTTGACAAGATATTCAACGTGTTGTTTAATAAATCTCTATGCCTAGCATCATCCATGCCGCCCTCGGGAACGTTTGCCACATATAAGTTACACATCACTTGAGCTTGTCCTCTTGCCACATAAGAGGATTGGGCTTTCTCTCTTTGAGAGCTTTCACTTGCTACTGTTATCTGCTTGCAATTATACAACTGAAAATACCAAAAACACTTGCATCTTTTATTGTTTTATTTATCAATCTTACTAACCAATACCTTCAGCTCCTCGTGGGTTCGACAACCTTTTCTAATTGAAAGGTACTACAATTGATCTCCTGCACTTGGGAGCCATCAAGATACTTTTCTGGCGCCGTTGCCGGGGAGCGTAGCGCTATTGGTAAGAAGTTTGGTAAGGAAACTTGAAAGCTGTTTATCTCATTGTTACTATGGCATTTATGAATCGTGCCTCGCTGCATCTTGCTCTATATGAAAGTGCTTATGCCACTACTGCAAAGGTGGTTGAAACTACTGTGTCTGAGGTACCTAAAGTGGGATAAAATTCCCATGGGTCATGTTAAAAGAGTTATGAAAAATCCATTTACAGGTGATGGAACTAAGTCGGCACGCGAGCACATGGAAATAATTGAGGACATATGTGGCTTATTCAGACTACCTGGTATTTCAGAGGATCAGGTAAAAAGGAAGCTATTGTATTTGTCTTTATCTGGTAATGCTCGTGATTGGTACAGGTCTTTGGATGAAGAGGTCCAGAATGAATGGAGTATCTTGAGGAAGGTTTTCTTTCTTAAATATTTTACTCCTAAAGAAGCTTATGATAACCGCTGCTATATATTCAATTTCTGGCCACATCTGGGAGAGAGTATTACTCAAGCTTGGGGGAGGTTAAAGGAACTCCTTCGCAAGAATCCATGTCATGATCTTACAAGGAAACTTATATTGATAAACTTTTATGTGAGACTACCTATGAAGCACAAGGAGATTCTGGATAATTCATCTGGTGGAAGTTTTACTAATAACACTGAAGAAGAAGCATGGAATTTATTGGAGACTATTTCTGAAAATACTAGCCACTGGGATCTTGATAAAGGTAATGAGCCATATTTTGATTATGAATATTCATGTGTAGAGAATTTCTCTACTTCTATTTGTTTAAAAATCTGAGTGATACTTTTGGTCTTGATCCTTATGTTATAATTGAAATAGCTAAAGGTTTTGCTGATCATATCTGTGTTCCAAAAAGTGGATTTGAAGTTTATGTTGAACCTGTTAAACAATCTATTGTTGTTCCTAAAGTTATTAAACAGGTTGAACCAATGTCATCTGTGACAATTGAGGAGTATGTTGAACCACCTCCATTTCCAAACCAAGTTAAGGAGAATTTACTTAAAGCTGTTACTAACAAGAGTAACAAAAGATGTTCTCAGCCTTATGAACAGGTGGAAGTCAACACTCAAATTTCTGTTATCAAGCAACTAAATGAAGAAGACCCAGTGGATGTTTATCTATGTGAAGATGCTACCAAAGTCATCAAAGGTAATTCGGCCAAAGTTGGGAAACCTGTTATATCATGCTCTATTGGGACTTCAAGTTATCATGGTCTATGTGATATTGGAGCAAGTATTAGTGTCATTCCATATTCTCTTTATCTTGAGATCAAGCCTGATATTGATCCCATTGTTATGGAAGAGACAGGTATGACAATTCAACTTGCTAATAAAGATTATATTAGTCCATTTGGAATTGTTAGAGATGTTGAAGTATTGATTGGCAAAATAAAATACCCTGCTGATTTTATTGTGCTTGGTTGTCCTCAAGATTCATTTTGTCCTATCATTTTTGGTAGACCTTTCTTACATACTGTTGGTGCTGAAATTAATTTGCCTAAAGAGAAAGTGTTTATTAAATGTGCTGGTGAGAAACTTGAATTTAACTTTTCCAAATTTGCTGATAAACATGTTGAGAAAGAGCCAATTCCTAATTTAATTGAAACTCTTGCTCATATAGCTGTAGCTTCAACTGATGTTGTAGAACGTTATATGCTTAATCAAGATGAACCATTTAATGATGAGGAAAAAGAGGCTTTGGAACAAATATTATGGCAACAACCACCACAATTACAATTGCATATCCCACCTGATAATTTAGGAGTGCTACCACCACCTAAAGGGGATCCTAGTTTTGAATTGAAACCTTTGCCTGCAAATCTGAAATATGCATATTTGGATGAGAAGAGCATATATCCTGTCATTATTAGTGCTAACCTTTCAGCTGAAGAGGAAGAGAAATTACTTGATGTGCTAAAAGCTCACCGACCAGCCATTGGATACTCTCTTGATGATCTTAAAGGTATAAGCCCCGCTCTATGTATGCATAAAATTAATCTGGAGGAAGATGCAAAACCTGTTGTTGATTTTCAACGCCGCCTCCATCCAAAAATGAAAGAAGTGGTAAGAAAGAGGTAATAAGACTTATTGAAGCTGGTATCATTTATCCTATAGCTGACAGTAAGTGGGTTAGTCCTGTTCATTGTGTTCCTAAAAAGGGTGGAATGACTGTTGTTCCAAATGAAAAGGATGAACTTGTGGCTCAACGTACTGTAGTTGGTTATAGGATGGTTATTGATTTCAGAAAATTGAATAAAGCAACTCGAAAAGATCATTATCCATTGCCATTTATTGATCAAATGCTAGAAAGGTTGTCTAAACACTCTCACTTTTGCTATCTAGATGGTTATTCAGGTTTCTCGCAAATTCCTGTCCATAAGGATGATCAAGAAAAGACCACTTTTACTTGCCCATATGGTACTTTTGCTTACAGGAGAATGCCATTCGGTTTATGTAATGCTCCTGCTACTTTTCAAAGATGCATGAATGCTATATTTGCTGATTATATTGAAAAGATAATGGAGGTTTTTATGGATGATTTTTCTGTGTATGGTACTTCCTTCGATAATTGCTTGTTCAACCTTAACAAAGTTTTACAGCGTTGTGAAGACCAACACTTGGTTCTTAATTGGGAGAAGTGTCACTTCATGGTTACTGAGGGTATAGTTCTTGGGCATAAGATTTCTGGAGAAGGAATAGAAGTTGATCCAGCAAAGATTGAAGCTATTGAAAAACTACCATATCCAAGGGACCTCAAAGGTATAAGAAGTTTTCTTGGGCATGCAGGTTTTTACCGTAGGTTCATTAAGGATTTCTCCAAAATATCAAAACCTCTAACCAATCTTCTGCAAAAGGATGTTCCTTTCTCTTTTAATGATGATTGCATTGAGTCCTTTAATATTTTGAAGAATGCTTTAATCACTGCTCCCATTATTCAACCTCCTGATTGGAACTTGCCTTTTGAAATTATGTGTGATGCTAGTGATTATGCAGTTGGGGCTGTTTTGGGCCAACGTGTTGATAAGAAACTGAATGTTATTTATTATGCTAGTAGAACACTTGATGCTGCTCAAAGAATTATGCTACAACTGAGAAAGAATTTTTAGCAGTACTGTTTGCTTGTGACAAGTTTAGACCTTATATTACTGATTCAAAAGTCACAATACATACTGATCATTCTGCTATTAAATACTTGATGAATAAGAAAGATGCTAAGCCTAGACTAATAAGATGGGTACTTCTATTGCAAGAATTTGATTTACACATTGTTGATAGGAAAGGGGAGGATAATCAAGTTGCTGATCATCTCTCTAGGATGGAAAGCATACCTGATGATCCTATTCCTATTAATGATAGCTTTGTTAATGAACAACTTGCAATTGTTAATGTTTCTAGTGCTAAAGTTGCATCTCCTTGGTTTGCCAACTATGCAAATTTTATTGTTGGTAAAGTTTTGCCTCCACACTTCACTTCTCAACAAAGAAAGAAATTCTTTTATGATCTTAGACATTATTTTTGGGATGATCCTTTCCTCTATAAGAAAAGTGTGGATGGTATTATTAGACGTTGTGTACCTGAGCATGAACAACAGGCTATTATAAGAGATTGTCATGACAGTCCCTATGGAGGGCATCATGCAGGAGATCGCACAGGAGCAAAGGTATTACAATCTGGTTTCTATTGGCCTACTTTATTTAAGGACTGTGCTGAATATGTTAAATCTTGTGATAAATGTCAAAGAGTAGGAAACATTGGTAGGAGGAATGAAATGCCTATGAATTATTCATTGCCACTTGAACCATTTGATGTGTGGGGTTTTGACTTTATGGGTCCTTTCCCAGAATCAAAGACAAAGCATACTCACATTTTGGTTGCAGTTGACTATGTTACAAAGTGGGTGGAAGCAATTCCAACCAAAAGTGCAGATCATGCCACAGCAATGAAGATGCTCAAGGACATCATTTTCCCCAGGTTTGGTGTTCCTAGGTTCTTAATTACTGATGGTGGTTCTCATTTCTTGCATGGTGTTCTTAGAAAAACTTTGGCAAAATATGATGTTAACCATAGAATTGCATCTCCTTATCATCCTCAAACAAGTGGGCAAGTTGAATTAAGCAATAGGGAAATTAAACTCATTTTGGAAAAGACAGTGAATAAGTCTAGATCTGATTGGCCAATTAAGATTAATGATGCTTTGTGGGCTTATAGAACTGCTTTTAAAAATCCTATGGGAATGTCTCCTTATAAAATGGTTTATGGAAAAGCTTGTCACTTACCTGTTGAACTAGAACATAAAGCTAGATGGGCTATTAAACAACTGAACTTTGATTTTAAAACTGCGGGAGAAAAGAGAATTCTTGACCTAAACCTACTTGACGAATGGAGAAATGAAGCTTATGAAAGTGCCAGGATGTTTAAAGAAAAAGTTAAGATTTGGCATGACAAGAAAATTAAGAAAAAGGAATTCAAAGTAGGTGATCAAGTTTTATTATACAACTCTCGTTTCAAGTTTTCTGCAGGGAAGCTAGCTTCAAAGTGGCAGGGACCATTAGTGATACAGGAGGTGTACCGTTCAGGAGCTATCCGTCTTCACGGTGACATGAAAGGTAAACCTCATGTAGTCAATGGACAACGCCTTAAACCTTATATTGCAGGAAAGAGCTTCATCGGAAGGGTGGAGGAGTTGAATTTACAAACACCGGAGAGGTAATTGAGAGAAACCGTGCAGTTTCAGAAACCCTAAATCAATAGAAGGTAACTTACTGTTGGAAAGTTTCTCGGAATTGCATAAATTTTACGGAGTCATTTTTTGGAAATCATCGTATGGGACAAGAAAACTGGACGAAACGGAGACCCGAGGGAGGAAAGAGAGGGGCCCACGCGGCCCATGTACCTGGCCGCGTGGGGCTGTCCCTTTTCCACCTCGGAGTCCTTTTCGTCTCGTTTTCGATCCCGACGCTTCGTCTTGACCTAAAAACCCTCAATATATACCCTCTCTGCCGATCTAATCTCGCACCGAGCGTTCTCGAGCGATCTTTGTTTCTGCTGTTTCTGCCTGTCAGGTTTTAGCCATGTCTTGCTCCGGATCCAACCAAGAGGGGGAGAGCTCTCCCAAGGAGGTGTTGTGAACCGCTACCTCAACTCCGTGATGACACCACCGAAGACCGTGTGCTTCAAGGAGGGCGTGATGCTCGTGGAGGAGGTGAAGGCTCCCAAGGCCACCGGCACGGTGGAGGAAAGGCTGGATGAGTTAGAGGACAAGACCTTCAGGTATGGCACTGTGGTTTACCGCAGCCTTGATGCTCACCACTTCATGAACCTGGAGCTGGAGAAGAAGGTTGAAGAGTACAAGAAAAGGCTTGAAGATCTGGAAGATAGGTACAAGGACGTCATCACAAATGGGAGAAGTTCCAATGCTTCATGTGGGATGTAGAGAACCAGAACTGCGAATATGAAGAACGCTTCAAGAAGATTGCAGCAGCCGCCACCCTCAGGTACAATGATCCACCTACATCTTTCCGTGATGGAAGGCCTTTCCCATGGAAGATGGCTGATGGGAGGAAGAATATGAGAAGGAGGAGGCTGCAGCAAAGGAGAATCTGGAGGAACGCCAAGCTTGGGGGAGTTCCATCTAGTCTTTCTCTTTATCAATCTATCATATCTATCTAGTCATGGTGTGTTTGCTTTTATCGTTAGTTATCAATATCTCTTAGGCGTGTGTGAGCTCATGGAGCATTATCATGTATCCCTATCTTATGGTTTATCAATGAATATTAAAGTATGGTGTCATCCATGATTCTCTTGTTTGGGGATTTATGGGTAACACTCATGCAAATGAGCGTGGCATATTTAGAATTTCAATCACATCTTGCCTTGAAATTAATTAACTTGAGTATGTTGGACAATTATAGAATTATCTCAATATAGAAGAAGTAAAAAGACTTGTGAATTAATAGTTTGAGGTTAAGATATAGTCTTGTAGGATAAGAAGTTGAGAAGACTTAATGAAAAGGATATAAAACACTCTTGTTACAACCTAGTATCTTTTGAGCAAATTAATGATCATGGATATTTCAATACTTATGCTCTTGAATGTGAATGAAAGGAAGGCACCTGAAATTTCAGCTAGCCATGGAAAGTGTAAGAAAAGGGTTGTGTAGAGCATGGGAACTTGATTGAGATATCCATGACTAAAGTTTGCACTAGTTACTAGTCAAGCAAGAGTGATAACAATTTTTATATCTATCTGTCTTTTCATTTGTCTTCTTTTGAACTTGTTATCCAATGAGAGTTTATCTTGTCTTTGAATTTCAGCAAAGTATAAAAGATTATAATGCTTGCCATGAAGAGCAAAAGCATGTGAAAAACAATATGATTCGATTGTCCAACATACAATGGTTATTTGCTTTCAAAAGTAAGGGGTGATTGCTAGAGTTCTACTTATGTTGCCCTCATATGTATGAGTTTTAGATCATTAATCTTATCTTGCAATTGAATATGATGATGATACAATGCCCGTATTTATTTATCAACCATAAGTCCATTGATGCATGTAATGATCTATGTCCTTACTTACTCGAGGACGAGTAAAGGTTTAAGCTTGGGGGAGTTGATACGTGCATTTTATATCATCATTTATATAACTTTTAGTATCATACTAGAATGTTATTTGCATGATTATATGATTGTTTCTACATGTTTTAGATGATTTTGGGGACTTTCATACAAAGTCCCTATTTTTGGTATTTAATTTCTGGGAGGCAGAAAACCTCCTTTTTCTTGTCTTTAATGTTTCAGGAGCTACAGGACCTCAAATAATAAAAGGAAAAATACTGCGTCAGTTTTTCATCGGGAGAAAGGCAGAGGGAAGAAGACCGAAGAGAGGAGAGCCACGAGGGCCAAATGGGGGTGGCCCACGCGGCCCATGTACCTGGCCGCGTGGGACCCACCCAAATGCCTCGGGCACCTCCTCGCCTGGGGCTTTTTATCGACGCCTTCGTCTCGCCCGAAAAGTAACGCCCTAATTTTTCCAAGTCCATCCGAGGTCGCGGCGGCGGCGAAACTCCTGATCCCTTCCGAGGGGGGTCAGATCCTGCTGCTCCGGAACTCCGGAGAAGGGGGAAATCATCGTCATCGTCATCACCTCTCCTCCTTGGCGTGGGAGGAGGCCTCTACATCATCACCCCCATCAAGACCAGCACCATCATCATCATCACCGTGATCCACTCCGTTCCCCTCGCAGTTTGAGAGTTGCTATACCCTAGATACTTGTCTTGTGCTACTATTCATGTTTGTGATTGAGTACTTGTCATTATTTGGTGGTGAAGTTATAATTTCAGATTGTGTTGTACCACTTATGCCACTGATTATGATCATGTTCGCACGTTGTGAGTAGTTCCCGTATGTTCCTGAGGGCATAGGATGAATTGGCATGATTTATATATGACATGTGTTGGTATTTTGTCAAGAGTTTATCTTTTATGTGATTCTATGATGGTGTTGTGCGAACGTCGACTGCACAACACTTCACCTTTATGGGCTCATAGGAGAACACCGTAGTGTAATGAATTGATGGAGACTTGGGAGGACACGTAAACCTGAGACCGAGTCATGAAGTTATATTATGAGGGTATTAGTATCGGGGACCTTAGAGTGTAATGCTATGGTGGGACTTTAGGTCTTAATAATTCTTGTGCAGTCATTTGCTTGGCCACATGATCCATCATAAGGGGTTGTAGTTTATTTATTTAGCTATACCTAATTATGGCTCCGTCCAAAGAGATTAAAACTTGACAAGATATTCAACGTGTTGTTTAATAAATCTCTATGCCTAGCATCATCCATGCCGCCCTCGGGAACGTTTGCCACATATAAGTTACACATCACTTGAGCTTGTCCTCTTGCCACATAAGAGGATTGGGCTTTCTCTCTTTGAGAGCTTTCACTTGCTACTGTTATCTGCTTGCAATTATACAACCGAAAATACCAAAAACACTTGCATCTTTTATTGTTTTTTATCAATCTTACTAACCAATACCTTCAGCTCCTCGTGGGTTCGACAACCTTTTCTATTTGAAAGGTACAACAATTGATCTCCTGCACTTGGGAGTCATCAACGAGGGAGCTTCCTCCCTGCACCAATCCAGGCGCGAGAGCGCCTCCACGATGGGCCGAGCGGCGCCCAGTCCAGCCACCGCGCTACTGATGGCGCAAGAGCTGCTACGCTACCGTCCCACGCAGGCGGGCCACGACAACTGGCTTGGGCGCCTCGAGGAGCTCATCAACGCCGCCGCCATTCCTGCCGCTACCACTGCAGCACCAGCGCCCTCTCGCTCGCTGGTGCGCCACTCCGGACGCGAGGGGAACATAGCGCACGGCGCTCCTCCTTCCCCTCCGCCTCCGCCACCTCCCTCAGCTGCAGCTCCGGCAGCAAACCACCGTGCCGCGTCGCACCCATCCTCGCCGCACGACTGCCAGATTGTGCAGCGGACTCCGGCGGATGCCCGCGTGGAGATCGAGCGCCAGAGGGACCGCCACAACCGCGTCGTGCAGGAGATTGCCGCTGCAGGTCGCCAGAACCGCGGCGTACTCGCTGGTGGTGCTGTGACATACGCCACGGGCTGCACCGCCTTCACCTGCAACCTGCGCCGCGTCGTCTGGCCCGTGAAGTTCAAGCCAAACCTCCCTCCGCGCTATGACGGCAGACCAACCCTCTGGAGTTCCTGCAGCTCTACACCATCTCCATCCAGGCTGCAGGAGGCGACGACAAGGTGATGGCCAACTGGCTCTCCATGGCGCTCAGCGACTCCGCACTCTCGTGGCTCATGAACCTCCCCGAGAACACCATCGACACGTGGGAGGACCTCTGCAAGGTCTTCGTCGCTAACTTCAAGGGCACCTACGAACGCTCGCTCACCTACAACGACCTTCGCGCGGTGCGCCAGAAGCCCGACGAGACCCTCCGCAGATACATCCAGCGCTTCAGCCAGGTCCGCAACAAGATTCCGAACATCCCGGACTCGCACGTCATCTCCGCCTTCAGGGAGGGCGTCACGAACCACAGGATGCTCGAGAAGCTCGGCATCCACGACACACTCTCCTCTGTGGTGAAGATCTTTGATCTGGCTGACAAGTGCGCCAAGGCTGAAGAGGGCCTCCTCTTCGTCAAGAAGGAAGTGGAGGAGGACCCTCCAGAGGGGTCCAGGAGCAAGAAGAAGCCTGCCGAGAAGCGCAAGACCACCGCCATCCTCGCGGCAGAGCCTGACGCAAAGCAGCCTCGCGAGGCCTCTCCGGCGGCTCAAGCAGCTCAGCAAGGAGCGGAGAAGAACCAGGGCCGCGGCGGCCGCGGCGGAGGCCGTGGCGGTCACGGAGGTGGACGCCACAACTTCCAGCAGAGGGCTCGGGGGAACAACGCTGGGCAAAACGGCAACCTCCCCGACGAGAACCCTGGGGGCTACCAGGCCCCTCAGGGGGCAATAGCCTGCATCCTCGGCGGGTCCCAGGCGCCCAAGTCCAACAACCACTTCAAGCAATTCTCTCGCGAGGTCAGCGCAGCGCTTCCTGGGCTTGAGGCTTCCCAGCCCCTCAAGTGGTCGCAGTACACCATCGCCTTCGACTCCAAGGACCACCCCAAGTCGACCAAGGCTGTAGGCACCATCCCTCTGGTGTGCACTCCCATCATCAACAACATCGCCGTCGCCAAGACACTTATAGATGGGGGTGCGGCTTGAACGTCATCTCTGTCGAGACCTTCGAGCAGCTTCAAGTGCCCTACGAGTGGCTTATGCCCTCTAGGCCCTTCACGGGGTGACAAGTGGCTCCACCACACCTCTGCGGCAGGTGAGGCTCGTGGTCACCTTTGGCACGCCGCAGAACTACCGCACCGAGCAGATCGACTTCGACGTCGCACACATCGGCCTGCCCTACAATGCCATCCTCGCTATTGTGGGAACCCCGGACTAGCCGTCCGAAATACCCGATTATGCTTAACACAACGATCCCATGATCAGTCTGTCGTTGCACATAATCCGAACTGAATAGCAAAGTTTACATCCATACAATACCGAGTTTAAAGTCTTACAAACATGGCCATACTGGCCTAATTATACATAGGTGCCTTCAAGGGCCAATCGTCTTTATTCAGCGGAAGCTACGGTAGTAGAGCTAATCCATCCTAACGACACCCGACAGGCAGCTGACTTATGAAGATCCTAGTTTGCATAGACGTCGCCAAACTCCTCTTTAACGTAGGGCTCCTGGAAATCTGGCTAAGACAATAGCCAGGGACGAAACAATATGAGTACATTTGATTGTACTCGCAAACTACCCCAACTTGAGTGAGCACTAGTTTTAGTTTTATGTCTTAAAAACTTTTATTTATTTAAAACATCTCTAAATTTTTACCAAAAGGGTAAGAAGAAGTTTATAACTCTCCTATAAGAAATCATCATTTTAGTTACTTCGCCAAACTCCTCCTCTTCCGACCATATCTCAAACATGGTCCGTTTCACTCCACAACCTTGTACCAACTCATGGGTACAAGTATGCAACCTTTTTCCACTTCATTTTCTTTTCAAAACTCAAAGTTTTATAAAATCTTGCACATGGCCTTAGTAGTTCTTCCCAACTGTCCATATCCGAGGACTCGGCTATTTGAATAGTTTTTATCCTCTGCAGAGGTAGCACGCTTTTCCCACACTCATCCGGTCACTCATCGTGTCAGCCACGTCCCGCCATACCAGGGGTATGCGAAGTTGAGTTTCCGGCCGTAGCCTGTCCTTTGTTCATGCTAGTATAGGACCCTGCCTCTACGACACTTTCCATCGACACTTAAATCCTCAGAAACTAAGTGTGAGGACACGTAGTTCTGTCCGGCGGACCCAAGGGAGCCCTTCAATCCTCTTTCTCCAATACACTCATACCGGCTTCCGGTAGACGTCACTTAAGAGGACCCAGGTCAGGGGGTAGGTCCTCAGACCATCCCCTCATGGAACGAGGTTATCCTCGTTATTGAGGCATCCAGTACTAACACGAGCAAATTATATGACTACGCCCTTGCCCATATGTGGGTAAATGTGGTCGCACAGATTTTCGGCTGGGGGCGTAAGTACAAGGACACAATGTGCATTTTTCATAAACATCCCCATTCTCCATTTCTCCACTTCAATACCGACCTTTCGGCATTTCCTCTCCATTCCAGTACTTTCAAAGGAGTTTGGAACAAACATTGTTTTTTTTCCATCCTATAGTTTTAAATAACTACCCTATACTTCTACATAGGGTGGCAAAAATAGTTTTCATATGTTTGTAAAAAGGGTTTTTTTCCAAAATTATTGATACTTTTGAATAACTCATGTGATCAAAGTAGATGTATATAAATGCAAGCTCAGTGAAGTAGCTTGCCTGCTTTCGGCATAATGTTCCTGGACTTCTTCTCACTGATCAAGGAAATAAACTCCGATCCTTCTTCAATAAATCCTTCCAACGATCACTCCGTAACGGCTTATATCTAGCGTCGTAACAAGAAAAGAACACACTTAACATACAGTAGAACACTCTAACAACAAAACATCAAGCGACACTAACAAACAACAATCAAGAGGGAAGACTATCATTTAACAAACAAGTTGGGCAATCACCAAGCTACTCATGTTTATAAAGATATGGTTAAGGTTGTGGTTAAGCATCTTTATTTAAATAGGAAATACTTCAGACAAAAGTTCTCTGTAATTCAAAATATCTCACCAAGTTAAGGTGAAGACATCAACATGAACAAACAATACCTACAATTACTAAACTACTCCATCAAGCATCACAACAACTCTCAACCATCACACACAGCTACTGCACACACAAAGCAACACAATTTGATCTCAATTAATTGAATTGACTAATATTTAATTAGGTCTTAAATATGGCAGAAATTAGTGGTGCATGTTTAATTGCATAACTTGGGTTATGTTGGTCACAAAAATACAAACTAAATTTCTACATAAAGCTACTGAAGTGTAGAAGACAACACACTTGGATTTGATTCATTTGGAGTTATTAAACTCCCTACATAATTGTTTTAATCCAGTAAGTTATTAATCAGGTTTTTGCTACAACTCAAGTTAATGTTATTCAAAAATTAAATCCTTTTAGGGGTAACTAACCTTGACTAAATGTGATCTAACAAAATTGGTCCTAACTCATTTGGAGTAACCATTATTTTTCTATAATTGTTTTAGTCCAGAAAGGTTTTCTAATAATCAAACTAATGCCATTTACTTAATAATACTCAATTAAATCTACCAAAATTAGGGGAGCTAAGTTATCACAGTACTAAGCTAACAAAATTGGATTGGCATCATTTGGACTATTTGAGTATCAGAAACAAACAAGTTTAGAATCTAAACCTTCTGTGGCATTTTAAATAACACATTTTTAATATTAAACTAAATGAGATGAAACCACTTCAGTGAGTTAAAGAATTTCATAAGCTTTCCAGAACATTTGAGTTTGATTTATTTGGATTCCTAGATCTTGAGATATGGAGTTATTTACTTTCTATACGATTTATTTTAGCCAACAATCAAAAATGTAATCACACAAAACTAATTTAACAACAAGTTAAACAAGCATAGCACTCACTAACAGTACTAACATATGCCAACATGCTAACCATAGTAACTAGCAAGCCATAGTACCAGAACAAGCATTTGCAAGAATAAAACATATTTTTAATAACAAGACCATTTTAATTATTTTCTTTCAAATAGAGGCAGAAACATTATTTTTACTAAATATTACACCTAGGGAGTTCTGTCAATCAAACAACCATGCAAACTTGGGTTTGTGTTCCCTGTTGCTATTAGAAACTACTCCAAGTGAGTTTGATCCAAAAAGTTATTTACATAATTTATTAAAAATGCACAAAGTGCTTGCTGGCCTAAACTAGAAATGGATGCAACTTTTGTTCTAAGCATCCAAAACACATGAGACCAATTTCTACTGAAAGGTAATGTGAAGATCTTTCTAAAACCATTGGATTCACAAATTTTAGATCAACACAAATTAAGTTATGGACAAAACACTGATTGTGACCAATCATAGCACAGCATTTTTCAAAGACACACAAATCAATATTTTTCAGATCTGTAAGTTAGAAATGACTCCAAACTCATTAGGTTACTTGTGTGATTTTTGGTTTGGCCAAAATTGCATGTGAACTATTTTAAAATGATTTAAACTAGAGGGCCAGAAATAGATCCACAAGAAATAGAATAAACCACCTAAAAAAAAGGTCAACGGGCTGGATCTGCTGGATCTGGGCTGTGCGGTGCAGGGAGTGGCCCAGCTCGCGACCCACTCAGGCTAGCGAAGCGGTACTGGGCCGCGTCTCTTCCTCGACACAGCGACGGCGAGGTACGGTGGGGAAGCACGGCGAGGTCACGCGGCGGCTCCGGTGCTTCTGGAAAGAAAAGGAGATGCCCGTGAGAGAGATCGCGATGAGGGGAGCTTGATGGCACAGAAATGGCGAAGAGAGGTGGCCTGAGTCCACCGTGTGCTTGCTCGACATCCCGGTGGCCGGAGCAAAAGGGGAAGAAGACGGCGACGGCTATCCCGAGCTCCAACCTTCGATTCCTAGCACGGGGATCGAGAGGACGATGCGTCTGAGCTTCTGGCGGTCTTGGTTTTGCTCGGGAGCTCTCCATTGCCGGCGATGCGCGACGACAACTCGGCCGGGGTTCTTGTCTGTGGAAGAAAAGAATGGAGAGGGGGAGAGTGAGGGAGCAGGGGAGCAAGGAGACAGTGGAGTGCTTCTTATCGCCTTCGCAGGGCAGCGCAGAGAAGAGGGGTCCAGGCGGTGTCGACATGCCGGGGAGAGCACGGCGTCGTCGGCGAGGGAGCACGGCATCGGCGGCGTGTGGCATTGGAGCTACAGGAAGTCAATGCAGATTTTGCAAAACGCCCCTTGACAAATAGTTTTCCCTCACAGATAGGTCCTTCTTCCTATTTCGTTTATTTCTTTTTAAAACCAGTAGGTTTCAGTGATTTAATTGGGGTGCTTAAACATTTTACAAAAATTTGAGAAAATTCAGGTAGCCTCCCATATATATGAGGAAGCTCCACAAAAATTGGTTTTTGAAAATAAAATGTTTTGAACCATTTTTATTCATAGGATTTCTATAAATCATTTTTGGTAAAAACTAAATTAACATATCTTTTATATTTTGAAGCAAGTGATAAAATATGGTTTTGAACGTTTGGAACTTCTTTGACAAATATGATAACTTCAAATAAGTTTTATTTTCATAGAGAAAACATTTGTTTGAAAGGAATAGATAGTTCGGTAGGGAAATTGATTTATTAAGACCATGTCTTTTAATTCATGATCTAAAGGTTCTGTTGTTGAATAACTTGAGGGGTTTGTCTTTATTCAAGTCATACTTCAAAATTGGTTGTCAAGTAAGTTCTATTTTAGTACCAAGCACACCTGAGGAATTATCCTCACAAGCAAACAATCACAACCATATCAACACACAACAATGATCACACAATCAAAGCATTCAGCAAGCCACATCAAACAAGCAACAATATAAGTTCTCAAACAAATATCAAATACTTAGTTAGGTGGTGGGTTTTGTGATCAAGTATCATCATGTCAATTAGGATGTTGAAAAGGCTCAACTCCATAATTTGATATTTTTCAAAAGGGTTGCTAAAATATATGGGTAGTATATTTCCCACTTTTATTGTTTCCAAAAAGGAGTGAACATAGGAGTTTATAAAATAGCAGTTGTAAACGGTCAAGGTTGAAGAATATATAGGAGACAACATATGAATCTCCATATTTTAGGAAACACATAATTTTGGAAATACTTTTACTTTGTCAATAAAGGATGATTTGGTTGTTGCCAAAACCAAATTATTTTTTTGATGACATTTGAATAAAACAGGAGTGACAGAAGATATATGGAATTGTTTTCCTTGTCATAACATGATCACCAAAGTTTAGTATACTTTTATCTTGGTTAAGTTCTTAGGTTTATATTTAGTGGTCAAACCACTTCACACAAGGTTAAGTAGAACAATATAAAGGGAAACACAATCAGTTGTAAAATATTTTAAAAAAAAATTGTTGGTTCTGAATTTTGGGTCTGGTAAAACTAGGTTTTTCTTGGTTTAAAAATTTGGGATGTTACAGCTACCCCGCCCTCGCGAAATTCATGGCCGTCACTCACCATGCGTACAACATCGTCAAGCTTCCAGGCAGCGGCGGCACCATCGCCATCCACGGTCAAGTCCAGGACGCAATGCGCTCTGTCGAGACCGCCTACAAGGCCGCTGCCGTGGCATTCCCCGCTGATGAGGACATGGAGCCCCTCGAGAGGCCCGCGAAGAAGAAGCAGCTGTTCTCACAGGAGCAGGCAGCCACGAAGAAGGTGTCATTGGACGCCAGCGGCTCGGGGGCTAGCGTCACCATAGGCGCTGGCTTGCCTCCCAAATAGGAAAGCGCGCTCGTCGCCTTCCTCAGGGCAAACTCTGACATGTTCGCATGGACACCGTCAGAGATGTCCGGAGTACCGAGGGAGGTGATCGAGCACCACTTAGCCGTGTGTCCAAACGCACGCCCCGTGAAGCAGAAAGCACGGCGCCAGGCGCCAGAGAAGCAAGAGTTCATCATCAAGGAAGTAGAGAAGTTGAAAGAAGCACACATCATCAGGGAAGTTCCACACCCCACATGGCTCTCCAACACGGTGGTCGTTCCCAAGCACACCGGGGGCGGCAGGCTCTGCATCGACTACACCGACCTCAACAAGGCCTGCCCCAAGGACCCGTACCCCATGCCTCGGATAGACCAGATCGTGGACTCCACCGCCGGCTGCGACCTCCTCTGTTTTCTGGATGCCTTCTCAGGCTACCACCAGATCAAGATGGCGAAGGAGGATGAGGAGAAGACAGCATTCACCCCTTGTGGTGTGTATTGCTACGTCTGCATGCCCTTTGGCTTGAAGAACGCCGGCGCCACCTTCCAGAGGCTCATGAGGAAGGCCTTGGGGGCTCAGATGGGAAGAAACGCAGAAGCCTACGTCGATGACATCGTGGTCAAGACTCGCGAAGAGCACACCCTCATGGAGGACCTCGAGGAGACCTTTGCCAGCCTGCGCAAAGTAAACATCAAGCTGAACCCCGCCAAGTGCGTCTTCGGGGTACCGTCAGGCAAACTCCTCGGGTTCCTAGTGTCTCACCGCGGCATAGAAGCGAATCCTGACAAGATCAAAGCCATAGAAGAGATGCAGCCACCTCGTCGCCTCAAGGACATGCAGCGCCTCGCGGGATGCATGGCCAGCCTCGGCCGTTTCATCTCCAAGTTCGGCGAGAGGGCGCTGCCATTTTTCAAGCTCATGAAGCGGTCTGGCACGTTCAAGTGGACGCCTGAGGCGGACAAGGCATTTGAAGACCTGAAGAAGTACTTGGCTAGCCCACCTGTCATGGTTGCCCCAAGGCCTGGCGAGCATCTGAAGCTGTACCTATCAGCCACTCCACAAACAGTGAGCGCAGCCTTGGTGGCAGAAAGGGAAGAGCCAGTCCTCGCCAAGAAGGACACTGCCACGCCAAGCCCAGATCCCCCCGACAAGGAAACATCCTCTTCAGGCCCTGAGCCCCATGCCGAGCCCGCACAACCAGAAGGCACCCTCGTCGAGGGTCCACCTCAAGAAGGCTCGACAAGGCTCCCGAGGAGCCCAGCGCTGCGTCACCATCGACAACCCTCGTCGAGCATCCCGTCTACTTCGTCAGCACTGTGCTGCGAGATGCTCGCGAGCGGTACACTATGCAGCAGAAGCTCCTCCTCGCGCTCCTCATCGCTTCCAGGAAGCTGCGCCACTACTTCCAGGGCCACCCCATCACGGTGGTCACATCATTCCCTCTGGAGCAGATCCTGCGCAATCCAAACGCCACTGATCGCGTCGCAGGGTGGAACATTGAGCTGCAACCTTTTGGCCTGCGCTTCGACACCACCAGGGTCATCAAGGGGAGGGCATTGGCTGACTTCGTCGCCGAGTGGACAGACACCCAGCAAGAAGAGCCTCATGAGGCAGAAACCACGCCAGCTGGAGACACAGCCAAGCCACTGGACCATGCACTTCGACGGAGCATTCGCATGCCAGAACGCTGGGGCTGGCGTCGTCCTGACCTCACCCAAGGGCGACAAGCTCTACTACGCCGTCCAGCTGTGCTTCACGACAGACAAGGTCTCCAACAACATCGCCGAGTACGAGGGCCTCCTCGCCGGGCTCAGAGCCGCAATCGCCCTCGGCATCAAGCGCTTACTCATCAAGGGCGACTCCCAGCTCCTCGTCAACTTCTCCAACAAGAGCTATACACCTAAGGACGGCCACATGGCCGCTTACCTCGAGGAGGTCCGCAAGCTCGAGAAACACTTCAAGGGGATGGAGCTCAGGCACATCCCACGAAGGGAGAACCAGGAGGCCGACGACATCGCCAGGCGAGCATCACGCAGAGAAGCCCAGCAGGCGGGCGTGTTCGAGGAGAGACTCACCAAGGCATCGGTGAAACAGCCAAAAGAAGCGGTCGAGATGAACACGGACGAAGAGCTCCCACCACCACCAACATCTGGAGCGCCGAGCTGCGGTCCACCCACAGGGGAACGCCTGCTGCTGGCCATGACGCATCAAGAGACGGGCTGGATCGATGAGCTCAAGGAGTACCTCAGGGACGGAGTCCTCCCTGAAGAGGACGCAGAAGCAGAGAGAGTTGCTCGCCAGGCCAAGTCATACTGCCTTCACGAGGGAGACCTGTACCGCAAGCGTCCAAATGGAGTTGCACTAAAATGCGTCCCCCCTGAAGAAGGCCGCCAGCTGATCAAGGACATACACAGTGGAGAATGTGGCCACCACTCGTCATCACGCACCCTTGCAGGGAAAGTCTTCAGGAGTGGGTTCTATTGGCCCTCAGTGCTTCAAGATGCAACCACCGTTGTCCAGGCTTGCGAGGCATGCCAATTCCACGCCAAGCAAGTCCACCAGCCTGCACTGGGGCTCCAGACCATCCCTCTCCTGGCCCTTTGCGGTCTGGGGGCTGGACATCCTGGGACCTTTCCCACGCTCCAGCGGGGGCTACCGCTACCTCTACGTCGCCATCGACAAGTTCACCAAATGGGCGGAGGTTGAAGCGGTGCGCACCATCCCGGCGAGATCAGCGGTGAAATTCATCAGAGGCCTGGCCTGTCGCTTCGGCGTGCCAAATCGCATCATCACCGACAACGGCTCACAGTTCACCAGCGGCATCTTCAGGGCCTACTGCGAGAGTCTTGGCACACGGCTCTGCTTCGCCTCGGTGGCTCATCCACGAAGCAACGGGCAGGCTGAGCGGCGAACGCAGAAGTGCTCAAGGCCTCAAGACAAGAAGCTTCAATCGCCTCAAGGCCCACGGCAAGAACTGGATCGAAGAGCTCCCCTCCGTGCTCTGGTCCATCCGCACCACCGCCACGAAGCCCACTGGAGAAACGCCGTTCGCTCTCGTCTATGGCGCTGAAGCAGTCCTCCCCACCGAGATCAAGCATGGGTCCCCACGGATCCTTGCTTTCAACGAGGACAACCAAGAGGAGCTCCACAACGACGACTTGCTGCTGCTCGATGGACTACGCCGCCGTGCCGCCCTCCGAGCGGCGAAGTACCAGCAAGACCTGCGCCGCTACCACAGCCGCCACATACGGCCGCGCACCCTCGAGACAGGTGATCTCGTCCTCAGGAGGATCCTCTCCAGAGAGGGCCTCCACAAGCTCTCACCCATGTGGGAAGGCCCCTACAGGGTCGCGCACATCGCCAGGCCCGGCGCGGTACGGCTCGAGACGGAAGACGGCGATCCAATCAAAAATCCATGGAACATCGAGCACCTACGCAAGTTCTACCCGTGATCACGTCGCGGCAGGCATTTTTTGTCTCAAGAGGGAAGCACGCGTCTTCACCTCCCAGCTTCACCAAGCTTTCCCTTCACGAGGGCCATCTCCACTGAGAGTTTCCTACAACGCGTCGCCACGGGCCGCGGGAAGCCTCAGCCACTCCATGTGGAACCCCATGCCCAGACATGGCGGACTTTGTCTTGGCCTCGCCAAGTGTAATGAACAATTTCAGGTCATCATGAACCTATTGCGCTTCGGCGCCGTTATGTAATATTGCTTGGTGAGTTTGTTTTCTTACATTTCATTCGCGCTCACATTTTTCCCCATGCGCACCTCGCGAGCGGGGGCTGAGCACGGTGCCTGTGTCTCGGGAGCATCCCAGCAGCATCGTAAAATCCAAAGGATCCGAGCTCTAACTCGTGGCTCTCCGCCCACGACCGTTATCTCACCAAAGAGCTCTGACTCGTGGGTTAGCTCCCATGCACGTCACCTCACCAAGGACCTTGGTGCTTATTCTCCTCGTGAGATACCCATGAGGAAATCTATGAGCGCGCATGAGTTGTACAACTATGCTTTGCTTGTGGGTTCGCCTCTCTCTCCAACGCAGGGAACAAGACGCCTTGCAGGGCTCCAAAAGCTCCAAACCAGCCTCAGGCAGCCTCGAGAGGGAGAACACCTCACCAGGAACACAACACCCTCTACAAAGCAGGCGTCTCGCCAGAGCTAAGTCCAGAACTTACGCCTCATGAGCTCTTTTTCCCTCTCGCTGGTTTTGTCGCCCCTCGAGCCTCTCTTTTCTCTCTTACGCCTCATGGGCTGCTTGCACGTCAAAGGGGAGCCCCGAGCATCGCGCCTCGAGGGCTCTTACCTCTCTAAGCCTTACGCACCCCCCGGCCTTGTCGAGCCCTGACTCCGGCATACCGAAGCGGCGGTGCTATTTGCGCTAAGAGCAGGGTCCTAACGACGTAGAGCGAAAAAGACATGAGGGAACAGATAAAAGGCCTCCCGAGGGGCACTCACACTTGCACAAAATAAAAGTGTCTTTACAAACCAGCACAAAATAAAGCAACAAGTCTTAAGATAACTGGTGCCCTTGGCACATCTCTCCACAGGGGCAACCTAAGCAGCGGGGTTGTCGTCGTCGCCGTCGACAGCTTCATCATCCACCTCCTCAGCGCCTGCCTCGTCGTCGCTCTCCTCGACCTCGACCCTCTTGAAGCGTTGATGTACTTCTCCACGTCGTCCCACACCGAGGCGTCCAGCTTCGAGGCGAGTTCCTTCTCCAGAGGCTCCATCACAGACGCGAAGTCGAAGCCGGGGTGGAGGTGTGCAAGGTTGGCGAAGACTTGGCCGACCGCGACGCCAAGGAGCTCGCGGCTCTCGGTGTCGACCAGGTCGTCGAGGTTCGTCACGACCTCTTCAAGCTTGGTGAGAAGCTGCTCGAAGAAGCTGAGGTAGGTGGCAACGTCGGAGTTCCCCTCGACAGAGAGCCTGGGGGCTTCGGTCCCCAGGCGGCCCGCAACGGCCCGCGCACGCCTCACCAAGGAAGCAAACATGCGCTCCCGCTGGCGCGACAAGACCTGCGCAGCCAGAGCGCTCCGCCGAGCTTCCTCGACGAGCTCCACAACAGGCCCCACCTGTTGCTGCATCTCATTCATGTCCTGCGTCAAGGAGGCAAGGTCCTGCTCCGCGTGCTTCCGAGCCTCCACAGCGTCATGAAGGCGGGAGTCAAATCGCTTCTTCTGAGCCTCAAGCTCCCTGATGCGAGCCTCAAGCTCGTTGCGTCTCTTCGTGAAGCGCTCCTCCTGCTTCTTGGCCTTCTCCGCGAACTCCTTCCTGCAATTGTCGCGGAAGAGCTTCTCCTTGGTCGCGGACTCCTCCGCCATCTGCTCCTCCTTCTTGCGGAGGTTCTCGTTGGTCAGCGCGAGGCGCTTCTGGTAGAACGCCTCGTCTTGAGTAACTTTGCTCTCGCGAGACTCCAGGTGCTCCCGCTGCGCAGATTGATCCTTCTCGATCTGTTCGACCTGTTCCTCGCGCTTGCGTAGCTCGGTCTCGCGGGCATCAAGTTCTGCTCCGCGCTGCACCATCTGGTTTTCGCGGACGCGCAGGTCCTCGCGGAGCTTCTCCAGGCCTTGCCGCACGGTCTCCGACTCGGCGATGATCCCCGCCTCGCGGTCCAGAAGCTCCTTGTGCTTGGTGGAGACCGCCGCCTCGCGCGCCGCCAGCTCCTGATGCTTGGCCTCGGTCTCCGCCTCGAGAGCCTCGCGCCTAGCACTCAGGTCCGCAAGGGTCTCCTCGACCTCGCGGACCACGCTGATGCGGATCTCTTCAGCAGAGCGCAGCGCCGCCTCGCGTTGCGCCTGGGCTGCCTCGTCCTTCCGGCGGCAGCGCTCCACGGTCTCCTGGAGGCAAGCCCAGCCCCGCGCAAGCTCGGCGACCTCCTCCGCCCTGACGCGGTCTTCCTCAGCGAGCTGGGCCTCGAGCCCATCGAGCACCTCCCTCGCCGAGCGAAGGACAGCCTCTCGGCGAGCTGCGACTGGGCGCTGACCCAGCAAGGCTAGGGCCCATGATTCTCCAGAGGGCCTGGAAGCGCCAGCGCCTGCCGAGGACCCGGGGCATCGCGCCTTGGGCTCTGAGTGTCCTCGAGGCGCGCCTGGGGGCTCTGCTGGGAGCCTCCCCTTCCTCCATGCTAGGGGCCTTCTGGGGGCTCTGGCGAGAGCCCCCCTCGCCTTCAGCGCTGGGAGCCTTCTGGGGGCTCGAGGCGCCCCCACCATCAGCTCCACCATCTTTCTGCCCCTGGGGAGCACTCTCCTCTTCCCCAGGAGCAGGGTTGGCCTTCTCTGCTGAGGCCGTCCCCGCGCAGCCTCAGTGCCCACCGTAGGCCCTCCAAGGCCCGAGCTCGGTGGAGGCGACGGCACAGTGGTGTCCTCCATTTCGACGTCAGCGTGCGTCTCTGCAGACGCAGCTGTCCCCGCCGCGCCCTCCTTCGCCGGCGGCGTGGTCCTTGCCGCATCCTTCTCCGGCGTCTTCTCTTGCCGCACAGGAGAGGCATCAGGCCGCAGGTGACGACGGCATCGTCACCTCTACCTCCTCCTCCGCCTCGCGGCGCTCCTCTGTCTCAGGAGGCGGCGCCGCAGCCTCGGGAGAGGAAGCGGTGGCCTCGGGGTGCACCTCTTCAGCCGTAGGCGCCGCAGACGCCGCGCAGAGCTGGAGATCTCTCCAAGTCTCCGGAGCCTCCGCCTCTTTGGCTCCTCAGGCGCCTGGAGAGGAAAAGACTCAAAAACCTCTCGAGAGGCCTACACAAGAACAACATCAAACAGGAAAGGGAGTACAAAAACTTACGCCGCGGTGTCGACCCACTTCCTCTTCTTCCGCCGCGCGGGCGGAGCACTGGGCTCCGCGCTCGTCCGTGCCTCTGTTTCCTCCCGGGCTCCGGCGTTCCTGTCGTGGATCGCCTTGGAGCGGGGCTCGCAGTGGCCCGACGAAGCATCGTCATCGTCGCTCTCCTCCCCCCTCGACACGCTGAGGGGGCAACCACGAACTCGTCGCCGCTGCCCGAGGAGATCTCATGGATCTCAGCTCAGGCGCCGCACTCTTCAAGGCGCTCGAGTTCTCCGCCGAGGAAGCGGCGCCTCCCGAGGCGGTTGAGACTCCGGGGCGTCTCCGTCGTCTCCTCGTCGCCCTCAGCTGGTGCCCCCTGCGCCGCAGACTCCGGGTCCTCGCGAGGCCCAACGTGCCCCTTAGGCACCAGGCCCCACTGGTCGAACTTCGGCATCGCCTGCACGTGCGAGACACGACGCCCGAGATCGATCCGATGGAGCGGCACAGTCTGGTCGGTGGGCCGGGGATGTCTGGAGACGTGAAGAGGGTCTCCATGAGGGCGTGCACTCCTCCTTCGTGTAGAGGGTAGCGCTCAGGCGCATCTTGTCCCTCTGGTTGGAGTACAGCCACATCGCGTCCGCGTGCCTCTGGAGCGGAGCAATGCGGCGCCTCACGAAGTCCTTGGCCACCATCTGCCCGGTGAGGCCGGCCTCGCGGAGGTCCCTCAAGCGCCTCACCACAGGGCCAAGCGTCGCCCCTTGAGCCCCTTGGAAGACCAGCTCGCCCTCTTCGTCGGAGGCGCTTCAGGCAGCTCGAAGAAGGCGCTCTGGCTCCCGAACTGCATGAGGAACCAGCGCTTGCGGAAGTCCTCCACCTTCTTCGTCACGCTGGTCACAATGTTCTCGCCGTTCCGCGCGATGGGGATGTAGACGCCTTTCATGCCGTCGGTGATGCGGAAGGACACGCACCCGACCGCTCCTTGTTCGCCGTGAACCGGAGCGCGTAGAAGCTGCGGAAGAGGTCCACCGAAGGCGGAATGCCGATGTACGCCTCGCAGAGGTAGGCGAAGATGGCGAGGACGAGGATGGAGTTGGGGTGGAGATGAAGAACCTGGATCTGGTAGCGCTCCAGAACCGCCAGGAAGAAATCGGAGAAGGGAGGAACGAGCCCGGCGAAGAGAGTGTGCATGAAGATGGGGTAGAAGCTGCCGTGAGAGTTGCCCGCTCGCTTGAGCACCGTGGCGCCGTGCTCGTTGGTCTTCGAGGCCGCCATGTGACGCACCTTGTCCAGCTGCGCCTCCGTCTCGAAGCGGGAGCCGGACAGAGCCGGCTCGAAGTCACCGTCCCGCTGCATCGCAGCAGGCTCGCCGCCCTGCACCACTGCCTTGCCCTTCGTGGCAGCGGTGGCCTTCTTGGGCGCCATTGCAGCAAGGTCGCGAAGGAGGAGTTTGGGGATTGAGCGCTGGGAAGAAGGAGACGAAAGGGGAACGAGTGGAGTAATGGCCGCCTGCGCCGAGCTCTTCGCCTTATATCGGCTCATCGAGCCGTTACCAGGACGTGGCGGGACCCACCACTACGCCCGTTACTTCAGAGGAGATCGTGGGATCGTGCCCGGCCGTGACGCTCCACGTGTCTCGGGCTTCGCAGGCTTCTTTGGGCCCACGACGATTCGCCTCCGCCTGAGGAGCTCCAGCGTGCCCATCGCGGGCCCGGGGGCTACTGTCGGCCCAGTGGAAACCAGGGTACCATGGGCCGGCCTGCCACAGCCCTCAACTCCGCAGAAATTCTGCTAAGGACCAGGCTTTCAGCCTGACGAGCCTCGCGAGGCATTTTCCCTCGCGAGGGCTTCTTTGCTCGACTGAGCATTTCTGCTAAGGACCAGACGATCGGCCTAGGAGGCCTCGAGAGGAACCTCTGCCTCGGAAGGCCTCTCCTAGACGATCTTCAGGCCCTGGCGCGTCTCCGCGCTACCCTCGGAGGTTTTCCCTCGCGAGAAGTCAACGGCTACAAAACCTCGGCGAGGCTTCAGGCCCTCGCGGGGTTCCTTCAAGTGGAAGCAAGCTCCTGCGCCGCTGCAGAGCGCACATGGGTTCTGCGCCCGCCGCAGAGTGACGCGCACGCTTGTGCACTCGTGTATAAAGCGGTCAAAGGAGCTGGAGGAAGCAAAGCGGACTCCAAGACTTGCCAATTTGGTGATAAAGCGGCCGGCCGCCGCTACGCTCCAACTGCGACGTCACCGTGGGGCACGCCCCAAAGCTCTGCAGCGCCAGCCCACCGTCCTGGTTGGACGGTGGCTTTTTCTACCAAGACGACGTGCTCTCTGCCATGGACCGCGTCCATGGATGCCCCCCGACGCTGTGCGCTGTGCTCCAACTCGGCGGCATTGTGGTATCCCTTCCTGCCGGAGGTTTTCGGGGAAGAGGACCAAGCCCAGTATATAAGGAGCTAGTGTACGACCTAGGGGAGGGATCCGGCATTCACCAACTCATTCCACAACCAAGGAGCTACGTCTGAAGAAGAAGACGGAGCTTAGTCCACCATAGTCCACCATAGCCACAATTGTGCCCTCGGCAAGCACCCTTGTACTGTGAACCTCTCCAAGCAGTGCAATACATCTTAGCAGCACGTAGGGCTTTTACACCTCACGGTGGGCCTGAACCTGGGTATCGGCTCGTGTTCCTCTCTGTCATGATGTTCCTCACCGAGCTCGACGAGCACCGTCGCCGAGGTTGTTGAGGATTTGTTTGACGTTGTGTTCAGCCCCTTACTCGTTTCCTGGCTTTTGAGAGACATCCCTAGTTCCTGGGACTAGTCTCCGACAGATTCCGATAGTGGAAGGTGAACCAAACCTTTGTGGTGCGGTTCATCGGAGAAGAAGGTGAAACCTTTGTGGTTGTTGAACCATTGTGTTGGTTCACACCTCTCCAACGAGACGTACTCCCTTAACAAGGAGGAACTCGAGAATACATCATCGTCTCCGCGTGCCTCGGTTATTTCTATACCCGACCTTTTTACTTATGCACTTTACATTGTGATAGCCTTCGTGCTTGAAGTATTCTATTTTGCTATCACCTTGTTGCTTGTCTTGCTTAGCATAAGTTGTTGGTGCACATAGGTGAGCCTAGTTTATTTAGGTTGTTGGTTTGTTAATTTAAACACATAGTTTTATTCCGCAATTATCAACCCTAAACGGGAAAAGTTTTAATCGCCTATTCACCCCCCTCCTCTAGGCGACATCCTTGTCCTTTCATATACAGCGCGGTACGCGGAGCTTCGCTCCCTCCGAGTACCCCTTGTCCCTTGCATCGACGGTAATGGGCTTGGCCCAATTAAGTGATCGACTGTTTCGCTGACTTTTTCTGTTTCTTTGACGCGGACGTTTTGTTGAATATTGCGCTGACGTAGACGTTTCGTTGACTGTCTAAAACCCTACGTCTCTTTACTTTAAATAAATATTTTAAATTATTGAATAAAAATCAGAACCAATTTCGACGAAACATTTTTAAATTTGGAACCATTTGTAATTTTGGAACCATTTTTAAATTTGGAACCATTTTCAAATTTTCAAACCATTTTAAAATTTGGAACCATTTGTAATTTAGGAAACATTTTTAAAATTGGAACCATGTTTACATTTTGGAACCATTTTTTTTAATTTGGGACCATTTCAAAATGGAACAATGTTTAAATTTGGAACAATTTTTAAATTTTGAACCATTTTTAAATTTCGAACCATTTTTAATTTTGGGACCATTTTAAAATTCGGGCCCATTTTCAAAATGGAGTCGTTTTTAAATTTGGAACCATTTTCAAAATGGAACCATTTTTAAATTTGGAACCATTTTTATATTTCAAACCATTTTTAAATTTTTTAACCATTTTTATATTTCAAACCATTTTTAAATTTCGAACCATTTTTAAATTTCGAACCATTTTTTAATTTGGGACCGTTTTAAAATTTTGGAACCATATTTTAATTTGGGACCATTTTTAAATTTGGAACCAATTTCAAAATGGAACCATTTTTAATTTTTGGACCATTTTAAAATTTGGGGCCATTTTTAAAATGGAGCCATTTTTAAATTTGGGTCCATTTTCAAAATGGAACCGTTTTTAAATTTGGAACCATTTTTATATTTCAAACCATTTTTAAATTTGGAACCATTTTTTAATTTGGGACCATTTTTAAATTTGGAACCATTTTCAAATTTTGGAACCATTATTATATTTGGAACCATTTTAAAATTTGGAACCATTTTTTAAATTTGGAACCATTTTAAAATTTCGAACCATATTTAATTTTGGGACTATTTTAAAATTTGGGTCCATTTTCAAAATGGAGTCGTTTTTTAATTTGGAACCATTTTTAAATTTGGAACCATTTTAAAATTTGGAACCATTTTTAAATTTGGAACCATTTTAAAATTTGGAACCATTTCAAAATGGAACCATTTTTTAATTTGGAATTTTTTTCAAGATGGAACCATTTTAAAAAAGGAACCATTTTTAATTGTGGAACCATTTCAAAATTTGGGAACATTTTCAAAAATGGAATTGTTTTTAAATTTGGAACCATTTTTTAATTTGGGACCATTTTTAAATTTGGAACCATTTTCAAATTTTGGAACCATTTTCAATTTTTCGATCCATTTTAAAATTTGGAACCATTTTTAATTTTGGAACCATTTTTTTAATTTGGAACTATTTTTAAATTTTGAACCATTTTTAATTTTGGTACCATTTTAAAATTTGGGTCCATTTTCAAAATGGAGCCGTTTTTAAATTTATAACCATTTTCAAAATGGAACCGTTTTTAAATTTGGAACCATTTTTTATTTTGGAACCGTTTTAAAATTTAGAACCATTTTTAAAATTGGAACCATATTTTAAATTGGAACCAATTTTAAAATTGGAACCATTTTTAAAATTGGAACAAACTTGGAACCATATTTCATTTTGAAAACATATTTTCAAAAGTGGAACCATATTTCATTTTGAAAACATATTTTCAAAAATGGAACCATTTTTAAATTGGAACCATTTTTAAATGTTGGAACCTTTTTCACATTTGGAACCATTTTTAAAGTTTGAACCATTTTTAAATTTGGAACCATTTTCAAATTTTGGAACCATTTTCAATTTTTGGATCCATTTTAAAATTTGGAACCATTTTTAATTTTGGAACCATTTTTTTAATTTGGAACCATTTTTAAATTTCAAACCATTTTTAATTTTGGTACCATTTTAAAATTTGGGTCCATTTTCAAAATGGAGCCGTTTTTAAATTTATAACCATTTTCAAAATGGAACCGTTTTTAAATTTGGAACCATTTTTAATTTTGGAACCGTTTTAAAATGTAGAACCATTTTTAAAATTGGAACCATATTTTAAATTGGAACCAATTTTAAAATTGGAACCATTTTTAAAATTGGAACCATTTTAAAATTGGAACAAACTTGGAACCATATTTCATTTTGAAAACATATTTTCAAAAAGTGGAACCATATTTCATTTTGAAAACATATTTTCAAAAAATGGAACCATTTTTAAATTGGAACCATTTTTAAATGTTGGAACCTTTTTTACATTTGGAACCATTTTTAAAGTTTGAAACATTTTTAAATTTGGAACCATTTTAAAATTTGGAACCATTTTTAAATTTGGAACCATTTTAAAAATGGAACCATTTTTAAATTTGGAACCATTTTTAAATTGGAACCATTTTAAAATTTGGGAGCATTTTTTAATTTTGGAACCATTTTTAATTTTGGAACCATTTTTAAATTGGAACCATTTTAAAATTCTGAACCCTTTTTAAATTTGGAACCATTTTAAAATTTCGAACCATTTTTTATTTTGGGACCAATTTAAAATTTGGGTCCATTTTCAAAATGGAGCCTTTTTTAAATTTGGGACCATTTTCAAAATGGAACCATTTTTAAATTTTGGAACCATATTCAAAATGGAACTATTTTTAAATTTGGGACCATTTTAAAATTTGGAACCATTTTTAAATTTTGGAACCGTTTTAAATTTTGGAACCTTTTTAAAATTGAACCGTTTTTTAAATTTGGAACCATTTTTAAATTTGGAGAAACCATTTTAAAATTTTGGAAACATTTTTAAATTTGGAACCATTTTAAAGATTTGGAACCATTTTGTAGTCTCAGGTCCTACGTCCCTATCTTCAAGTTCCGGCCGCTGGGCAGCAGCTGATCAAACAAAAAACACCGTAAAAAAACTCTCTGAAACGGCATGCACAACCCATAATGGCAAAATGGCTATGGCAAAATTCTCCTTTTTCACTACTTATATAGGTCGACAGTCATGCAGGAAAAAATACGATTGAAACGAATGAATAAAACAAAAGCTAGCTTCACAGTTTGTAATGAAAAACAAACTGACAATAGAGATTACTTCTGAATGTTTTTACTGGAACACATCATAGAAACTGACAATAGACATTTGAAAAAAAAGAGTACAAAATTTTCAGGTGAAACATGTGTTCAAGGTGACACTCTTAATCAATATCTGTTCCAGGTGCACGATTGTTTTGGTTGAACCCTTTTCCTTTCCCTTTGTTGTCTCCCTGAAATAATTTTCTTCTGATTGTGTTTCTGAAATAAGGCAAATCATTAAGTTAGAATCAGTTTTTTTAGAATGATTGCAGCAGAACTATAAAATTTCATCTAGCACGTCATGCCCTGATATTGCTATTTTTCAGTAGGAAAAACTTACTTTGACGCACCATTTTCAACTCGGATGTGGAACTGGATTAAAAGTAGTTTCGGCTTAATGAAGAAGATACGGTGCCCGTGGGTTTGAAGTATTGCGGTAAAGTTAATATTTGTTTAAAAAAATAGAATTGCAATTGAAAAAATTGTGGCACATGCACATGCATACATGTGTTCTCATAAACTGCTCCGCAATAGGAACATGATGCTCGTTTAACTTGATGCTCGTTAAACTAGCTCCTTGTTAGGTTTAAAGTACTTGTTTCTAAGATACTTAGTGTAAAAAGCATCAATATCAGGGTCCACCTTCCACTTCTTGGACATTATTACTGCATCAGGGGATACCTCCTTGGCTGCTCTCTTCTTCCTGTTCCTCTTGTCAAGAGTGCTGGGTCCATATAAGGAAAAGGATTGTTCCACATAAGGAATAACCATATCTACGAAAACGGTTTTTTGTAATGAACAAATATGATAAACGGCAAATTACTTATTGGTGCAGAACCAAAAAACAAGAATGAAGAAAAAGAAAGAAAAATACCTGAAGACGGCTCGGTAGATGCAACTGGGCCCAGCACATCAAAAAAATTAGATGAAGTTGGTGTGGCTACAGATGATTGCAGGTTGATTGCATCTGAAAAATGCAAAAAGGACATGATAATGTGATCAGAAAAACAGCGGATAGCAAAGGACATAGCAAAAATCGACTGAAAAAATTAAAGATAAAAAAATTACCTGACGGTTTACATGATTCAGTAGATGCAACTGTACCCACCACCCCAAAAAACTGAGTTGAAGTTGGTGTGGCTACATATGATCGCAGATTGATTGATGCTGAAAATGCAAAAAGGACATGGTAATGTGATAAAAAAAACAGCGGATGGAAAGGACATAGCAAAAAATCGACTGAAATTTAAAGATAAAAAATTTACCTCGAGGTTTACATGCTTCAGTAGATGCAACTGTGCCCACCGCCCCAAAAAACTGAGTTGAAGTTGGTGTAACTAGAGGTGTTTGCAGGTTGATTGAACCTGAAAAAAATGGAAAAGAGAGAAAAATAATGTGAGAGATCAGAGAACAGCACCCCATATAAAACTGAAACTGCAAGTTTAATTAATTTTTAAAAAAGTTTAAAAAACCTAAGATTTTACTTGGTTCAGTAGATGCAACTGTGCGCATGACCCCAAAAAAATCATATGAAGTTGGTGTAGCTGCAGATGAATGAAGGTTGGTTGAGCCTGAATAATGCAAAACAGGAAGAAAAATTGATGAAGAAACACAACAACACAAGGGGTGAAAATGAGCTTCTACAAAATAATTTAGGGGTAAAGATAGAAGAAAAAATTATTACATTGTATAACATCTGGTTTAGCTTGGCACTGACGAGGAGGAGTTTGATAGCAATAGGGAACTTCAGAAAGATTTGTGCCTGATTGGAGCATAAAAAAATCATTGCACGACACATAAAAACGGATGAAAATAACATGAAACTAACAAAAAGAAGAAACGATAAAAATGATCCAGAACCTTGAATTTCTTGACCAGTAGCAATTGAACAATGCATACGTTCATCAACAACGGGTGACTTAACATCCAGAGCATCATAATCAAGGACTGATACAAAAAAAAGGACAAGTAAGCAAAATTGTCATTACTATTAAACAAATGAGGAAAGCATATTTGTAATACTTGAAAAAGGGCATCGAAGAGTCAAAAAAAAGTTACCTTGGGAAAGAACAGGTCCGAACTGATCCTTAACTGGCAGCTGGTAAGCTATTGATTGAGATGACCCAACATCAGGGCATGATGTATTGCCAACAATGGATTTAAGCTTGGTTGCCAAATCCTTTAGCTCCCACTGGTGGGACTCTTGCCATCTTGCCTGATGCTTGAAAATCACCTCATCAATCAAAGCATCAACCTGAAAAAAACATAAAAAGGGGGAATCATATAAGAACCAGTCATCTAAAAAAGGCAATAAGGAAAAATAGTGAAACACAGCGTGGAAAAATACATTATGCGGTTGCGGTGAGTCAGCGAGGACACCCAAGTTAGGATCGTCGAACAAAGGTGCAGAAGGAACAACATAAATAGTCTTATAATGGTCTGCTCTAATAGGCGTAGAAGGCGCAACATCAGGAATATGTGGATTGTCAACAAGAACATGCACATGAGGAGCATCGTCCTGCATCTCTTGATTGTCAACAAACACGGGAAATATGAGGTGCATCATCAGGGATGTCTTGATTCTCAACAAGCAAAGGCATATCAGCCTCATCATCAGAAGACTCTGGATCGTCTTGAAGAGCATGGAGATGGTCAGGATTATGGTAAAGCTGTGCGTATGGTGTCAAAGTTATATCCTTGATCTGCAAAACAGGGAAATAAAAGAAAAAAGACATTTAACACTAATATGAACAGAAAAACAAGTTATAGAAAAAATATATGTGATGAACAATGAGTACCTCCAAAACCCCATATGATTTTCTGGAAGTCCTCTTCCGATCAAGGTGTTCAAGTAGGGCGAAGTCACTCTGCCTAACATGATGAATCCTAGGGCGGCCATAATCAAATCCTTCATCTTCTCCATTTAAATCAGCATGGTCCATGTATACAATCTGTGTATTACAACACAAAAAACATAAAAAGCTGGTTGCAGTGATAAAGAAACAAAAAATAAGAAGAAAAGAAAAGAAAAGGAAAGGATAGAGTGTATTACTTACAGTCAAAACTGTCAGACATCCACCAATCCATACTTCTCTGTTGTAATTGCTTGACTTAAGAAACAATTGGTCTTTGAACCTATCGATCTCAGTAAATAGATGTTCATAACAATAAGATCCATAGTCCAACTTCCGAATATGAGAAACCTTTCTCAGAGAATAAAGAAGCCTTGGATCCACAAAATTCGAGGACCGAGGGCAGAGGATTGTTGTTACGAAGAACATAATAAAACCCCTCACGAAGCCATCCTCGGTATTATCTGCCAGCATTTCAGTGACCAATTTTTTGACTGGGATTTTACCATTAACGGTATGCCTAGCCTGTAGCAATTCCGCTTCAGCTACTATTGCCGGATCACTGCTAGAAAAAGCAAAACGCCTGGACCCATAGTCAAAACCAAAAATTGCATTAACCATGTCCTTGTAGAACCTAAATGACCTAGACTTGTGTCTAAACATACCCTCACAACCATACTCAATGTGATCAATGACCCACTGAGTGAGTGGCATTGGAAACATCAGGTGGTCAGGAAGGTTGAGTAGGAAAGGGAAACCATTACTAATGATGTAACTCCTCTGAATAGGATTGAATTGTTTGGCAACTTTATTGTAACGAAGGGTTGAAAATCTGGATCTTATGGTTGCTTTGCATCGAACAACATCGGGCATGTCAGCCCCTATAACATCAAAAAAAGAAAAGAAAAAGAAACAAGTAAGAATCAGTGGAGGAAAGGGTTTATCACTCAATGAACAGTAAGGGATTATAAATCTACAAAAATGTCTTGAAACTGCAAACTCATGGCCATATGTCAAAACAAACCTACATGCCATGTCTGACTCATGGAAAGTCCCAAAAAAAAGGAAATACAATGAAGCCCCTCCTCAGATGTCATGTCTGACCAACTACATACCATACTAAAAGGACAGTCCTAGAAAAAAAGGAAATACAATGAAGCTCCTCCTCAGATGCCATGTCTGACCAACTACATACCATACTAAAATTACTCATGGACAGTCCCAAAAAAAAGGAAATAACAATGAAGCTCCTCCTCAAAATGCCATGTCTGACCAACTACATAACATACTAAAATGACATAGGGTTTTTGTAAAAGAGAAATCACCTATGTGAATCACGTCATACAACGTAATCTAAACCCTAAAATTATCTCGCAAAATACGAATGAAAAAATAAGGACCAACGAAACTACGCGGTTACCACTAAAACCCTAGGGTTAAAAGCTAGGGAAACTAGAACACGACGTATTAGCTACATCACGACACAAAAAACCAAAAAACAGAATCCAGGAATAATCCTAGCAGCAAACTCATGTGATTTTGAGCACTCAAAACAACGGTATCCTCCTGGCTACAGGGGGCGGAGAATATAGGAAGCGGAGACGCATACAGATCCGGGGGGGGGGACCACGAACTTTGAGCCGCCATCCGTGTTGGCGACGAAGAAGGAAGACACCGTGAAGGTACCGGAAACAGGCACTCGTCACAGGGGATGGAGCAGAAGCTGTGCGTGGAACTGGCTCGACGAATCGGGGAAGAAACAAATTGAATCAGTGCGCCCCGAACGGGGAAGGGAGAAGAAGCAGGGGTCAGTGCGGCGCGGTGGAGGAGGAAGAAAAGATAAGAAGCAGTGCGGGGAAAAGCGGCGCGGTCGGTCGACCGGGAACTGGGCCAGGCCCAAATGGAGTCGGGGGGGGGGGGGTCCGCGGAGGATGGTAGCGTCCGCGGTACGCGTATTATAGGTTTTTCCACATCGATTGCTGTTAAAAAAAGGGTGCACATCAATTTGTGATTTGTGACTACAAGTTGCAAATCCATAGTCGTCTCGTGCCACTAGTACATAATCTCACACCAGACAACAGAAAATCCGACATCCAAAAAAATCCAGATGTAATTTGATATAGTATATTTTGGCATCAAGAAACGTATACCACACATTTCGGTACATTTTATTTCAGCAAACGATGTGTTTGGAATCACGTGAGTAACAAAGAACGTATTAGTGGTTAACAACACGGCCATGTCCAAATATTTGCGGATTGTTATGGTGGACACAGATGCCATGTGCAAACAACGTGAGTTTAAAGGTAGCACATGAAAAATTTACTTGGAATGGCAAGGAAATACCACATATAGATAGTTATGGTGGACACAGATGGCATGGATTTTGGCTCAAGGTTTTGGATGCACGAGAAGCATTCCCTCTCAGTACAGAGTTTAGGCTAGCAAGGTTATTTGAAGCAAACACAGGATATCAACCGACACAGCAAGACTTATATGAAAACATATTGCAAGCATTATAAGACTCTACACTGTCTTCCTTGTTAACCAAACCCTTTTACTAGAAAATATCTAGACCTTAGAGATACCAATCATGCAAACCAAATTTCAACGAGCTTTACGGTAGTTCTTCATTAATAGGTTTTAACTACATGATACAAAAGCTTAAACATGAACTACTTGATAACTCAAAACAATTGACAAGTATCAAATTATCCAATACAGTGATCTACAAGAATATGTAAGCTTTTTCCATTATACCATCTACCACATGCAACATTTTCTGTTCCAACCAAACACCAATCAATTTATTTCAACATAAACTCTCCAAACAATTATAAGTGAAGCAAGAGAGTACTTTCTTTAAAAGAACTAACAGCTCTGAATAAGAGATGCATGCAAAACAGGAGCTAAAAGCATAGCAATAGCTAGATAAGAATACTCAACAAGTATAAGTGAAGAATAGGAGTATTCATATGAAAAAGCGGAGCGTGTCTCTCTCCCAATCAAGAATGCTAGGGTCCAATCAAGTTGACCATAAGAAAAATAAAATACTGAAAATAAAAGCACACAGACGCTCCAAGTAAAGCACATATGATGTGAAAGAATTAAAATATAGTTTCACTAGAGATGACCTGATAAGTTGCTGATGAAGAAGGGATGCCTTGGGCATCCCCAAGCTTAGACGCTTGAGTCTTCTTGAAATATGGGGTGATCCATGGGAGCATCCCCAAGCTTAAGCTCTTCACTCTTCTTGATCACATTATATCATCCTTCTCTCTTGACCCTTGAAAACTTCCGCCACACCAAACTCAGAGTAATTCTCATTAGAGGGTTAGTGCACAATCAAAAACTCACATGTTCTATAAGGACACAAACATGACCGTTACTTTTAACATTAACTACTGCCACTGATGTTATGTGAAGCTCTTCACCCTAAAAAAAATTCCACTCAACACTAGTAAAAGAGAGAATGCGAAAAATAAAAGACAGAATCTGTCTAAACAGAACAGTCTGTAAAGACGAATTTTTTCGAGCACTTACGTTGCTCAGATCGAAAAACAAACTAACGAAAGATGCGTACATATCTGAGGATCACGCACAAAAATTTGCAGATTTAAATAATTTTTCTGTGATTTTACAGAAGTAAAACGGTGAACAGCAGAAATCTGTTCCTGCGCAGAAATCCAAATCTAGCATCATCTTCCTATTAGAGGCAATACTTGGCACAACAATGCGATAAAATAAAGATACAAAGGAATTGTTACAGAAGTAAACAACTCCTTGACTCAAAAAGAAAAGAAAAATTGCAGAAATAAAATAATGGGTTGTCTCCCATAAGCGCTTTTCTTTAACGCCTTTCAGCTAGGCGCAGAAAGTAAGAATCAAGTGTTTCCAAAGACATTAAAATCTCCCAACCTTTCGGTGGGGTCATCTTTTTTGATCGGGAAGAAGAACCTCCGATTGATAGGAGCATTAAATTTCATAAACCCATACTTTGCATTGATAAAACCCCCATTACTCTTTAAAAAGGATCTCCCTAAAACAATATGGTTGGGAGATTTTGCAAGGATCATGAAATTCACAGGGATGGTCTTATTTTGAACAGTGACCATAATATCATTAATAATCCCTATGCTTCTTGTGATTGTTCCATCAGCATGAAAATGAAAAACAGGGTAATCAACCATATTATCAAATTTTAATAGATCATAAACCATTTTAGGCATGATGGACATTGTTGAACCAAGGTCACAGTAGGCACGAAACTTTTCATTACCAATATTAATCTCAATGAATGGTTCCCAATCATTTTTTAGCTCAACTAAAGGTTGTTCTTTAAGATTATGGCTCAGAGTTAAATTATCAATTGACTTTTCTATTTTATCTAGCTTAGTGAATATCCCAGTTTCGTCCACCATTGGGAAAATTGACAAACCACTCAAAATATTATGAGCTTTCATTGTATCAAACTCAGAAAAGGTTTCCCCTACCATGGTATCTAGAGCATGTTGATAAACAGAAAATAAACCATAGTAGAAATTTTTTATAAGAACTCTCAAATCCATCTTATGTTGCACCTTCTTGTGCAATTCCAAAATTCTCTCCCAGGCATTCCTAAAGGATTCCCCACTTTTTGTCTAAAGGTAATAATTTCTCCCACAGGTGGCACTACGGAAAAAGGAGCAGAGCTAGACATGATAACAAGACTGAAAAATAACAATTCGAAAATAAAAGTAACTAATTTTTTTGTGTTTTTGATAAATAAAGCAAACAAGACTGATAAAAATAAACTAAGCAAGACAATAACAAAGTAAAGAGATTGGAAGCGTGAAACTCCCCTTGCAGAAATCCTCTTGCTCCCCGGCAACGGCGCCAGAAAAATTCTTGATGACGTGGATCACACGTTCGTTGGGAGACCCCAAGAGGAAGGTATGAAGCAGTGTAGCAGCAGTTTCCCTCAGTATGAAACCAAGGTTTAATCGAACCAGTAGGAGCAAGAAATCACTTCTGAAGGTTGTCAGTGGCGCGCTGACGTGGAACCTGCACACAACACAATCAAACTACTTTGCCCCAACGAAACAGTGAGGTTGTCAATCTCACCGGCTTGCTGAAAACAAAGGATTAAACGTATGGTGTGGAAAACAGTAGTAAATTGCAGAGAATGAAAAGGAACAATGTTTGCAGTTGGTTGTATTATCAGTGTAAAAGAATGGACCGGGGTCCACAGTTCACTAGTGGTGTCTCTCCATAAAAGATAACTAACATGCTGGGTGAACAAATTACAGCTGGGCAATTGACAAAATATTGAGCGCATGACAATGCATATATATGACATGATGATTACTATGATATTCATGTGGGCATTACGACAAAATACATAGACCGTTATCCAACAGCGTCTATGACTAATAATCCACCTCCAGGTTGTCATACCGAGTTCCCCGTTGGTATTAAGTTGCAAGCAACGGATAATCGCATTAAGTAATGTGCGTAATGTAAACAAATGCATTAGACCTAACGGCGCACCCTTAAGCTAAGCATCGGTTATTTTATCCCTAGTGGCAACAGCACATCCACAATCTTAGAAGTTGTTGTCACTCTCCCAGATTACCGGAGGCATGAACCCACTATCTAGCATAAATACTCACTCTTGGAGTTACAAGCATCTACTTGGCCAAAGCATCTACTAGTAACGGAAAGCATGCAAGATCATAAATAACATATAAGATAGATTGATAATCAACTTGACATAGTATTCAATATTCATCGGATCCCAGCAAACACAACATGTAGCATTACAATAAGATGATCTTGATCATGATAGGCAGCTCACAAGATCTAAACATGATAGCATAAAGTGGAGAGACAACCATCTAGCTACTGCTATGGACCCGTAGTCCAAGATGAACTACTCACGCATCACTCCGGAGGCAGGCATGGTGATGTAGAGCCCTCCGGTGATGATTCCCCTCTCCGGCAGGGTGCCGGGAAGAGCTTCTGAACCCTCCCGAGCTAGGGTTGACGGCGGCGGCGTCTCTGGAACTTTTCGTGGATAATGGCTCGGGTGTCTAGGGTTTTCCCGTGAAGATGAATAAATAGGCGAAAGGGCGGCGACTGGAGCGACCAGAGGGGCCCACACCACACTGCGGCGCGGCAGGGGGGCCGCGCCGCCCTATGGTGTGGCGCCTCCTCGGTCGCCTCCGTCTCTCCTTCGGACTTTCGTGTACGTGTTGGAAAAATAGGAGGTCCTGTCCAAGTTTCGTCCAATTCCGAGAATATTTTCAGAATAGCTTTTCTGAAATACAAAAACAGCAGAAAACAGGAACTGGCACTGCGGCATCTTGTTAATAGATTTGTCCCAGAAAATGCATAAAAATGCTATGAAGTGTATGTAAAACATGTAACAATTGGTATAATATCCACATGTAACATCAAAAATTATAGATATGTTTGAGACGTATCAGTGCTATCATGGGAGGCTTGGGAGGCATGGGTGCCACCATGGGAGGCATGGGAGGCATGGGTGGCATTGGTGCCACCATGGGTGGCTTTGGAGGAGTTGGTGCCACCATGGGAGGGATTGGCGGCATGGGAGGCATGAGTTTTGGGTCTCTCATGGGAGGCATGGGAGCACCAACGGGAGGCGTTGGAGGCATGGGAGCATATGGAGGCATGGGCGCCATGGAAGGGATGAGTGCACCTCCAGTTGGCATGGGAGCATATGGACGCATGGGAGCGATGAGTACACCTCCGGATGACATGGGAGCATATGTTGGCATGGGAGGGATGAGTACACCCATGGAGCATCTATGGGTGGAGGCAATGCTTCCGATGTGCCTCCCGTGCCTTCCGATGGTACCGTCTGAGCTGAGGATGAGGGGGCGCTTGAAGATGATGCGGACGATGAAGATGAAGAGGAGGAGGAACAAAATGAAGTGGAAAATGATGGGGCATGATTTTTGATGTTTCATTTGTTTGTGTGAACTTTGTTGTCATGAACTTGCTTGTGCTTTGGTGAATTTGAACTATGCCATGAATTTGAACTATGCTATGTTTCAAGTCATGATTTTGTATCTATTTTATGTTTGAAATCATCATTTGTTTCATATTGGTTGCATATTTGCCTAGCGCCGGCTGCTCACGCGCGCTGCATTCTACCGCGCCTGGTGAAGCGCGACAGCGGCGCGCTAATGCTAAAGCAAAATAGGCGCCCAGCGCGCTAAACCCGTATTTCGGCGCTGCAAAATAAATATAGCGCGCGGCACCGAAGCGCGTCTGTTGGAGATGCTCTTATACTTCTAATTTTTTGTAGCACTTTGTGAAGAAAGTTAATATTCCAGGCTGGCTGAAATCAAATGGTACTTTATATATAGAAAAAAGGTTACTCAAAGTACATAGTACAATAAAGATATATTTGCCAGTGTTTATAAACAAGAGTTCGTTTCCTGTTTGGGTCAATCTGTGCTTGTGCGAAATTTATAATTTACAAGATCTCAACCCTAGCTACATATGAATATGGAAAATTTAACAAAGGCACTACAGGCTAACGTACTATCCCGATGATGTTCCCACATGCATAACCAGGCCTCTCGGTACAATGTCGACGAGCCCAAGCAAGACCCCAAGCTCGCCCTCTTCCAGTTTCCCGGTGGCAAGGCCGGTGGCGCAAAAAGGTATACCTTGACCAATGAAGAGCTGGAGTGCATAATGCTCTATGTGCTTATGAACATGAAGGAAGTGGTCCGCGACGGGGAGGAGGAAGAGGGCAGTTTCCTTAGGTAAAATGGTGAACAAATTACTTTGCAACTACTAACTCGGTTTTGGTCTAATACTTATTTTCTCCTTTTAGCCAATTCAAGGATGAAACGTGGTCGGGAACATCAGAGGGACCCGATGAAGCCGAGCTGGACACTCTTTTGAAAGAGGGTGCCCCCGGAAAGAAAAAATTCACGGCTTGGTTCAGGGAAAAGGTAATTTCTAACCTGTCCCTTCTACCTTGGATTTCTATCAAGAGAAACAAACCTTTGGGGACTTTGGCATACAAGGTCTTGAGGACCGCGAGGACAATGCACAGACAGGTGGTGACTTAGTGGTGGATGTAAAGGACATAGATATGCTCAACAAGTTACATTGTGATGACGATGATGAGCCTCCACCGTGCGATGAGGTTCCAACTTACACACGTGATAGTGATGTTGATAGTGATGATGAGAATCCAAGACTTAATTATGAGACTGATGATTCGGGTGAGGGTCTTTTATGTCCTTATGCGTAGTATTTACTTTTCAACATGCTTCTTCTTAATTGCATTACATCTTTATTCTTATTTTCTACATTTTATTATGTCTTTATTATGCTTAGTATTTATTTTTTCAACATGCTTATTAATTGTTTACCCTTTCTCAATGCAGGTGATTGACCAAGATGAGCCAAGACAAGGAATCATCGGCCTCAGATATCGGTACCTCGAGCTCTCAGGAGATGTAGGATGTGTCCGGTTGTGTTTGTATGAATGTTTGGATGAATTCAAACTATGTTTGTGTCATTTGGAGTTTGTATGAATGTTTGTATGAATTCGAATTGTGTTTGAGTCATTTGGAATTTGTATGATGGTTTGGATTATATATGTGATATTCTGTGATGTTTTAAAATTTGTGCAATTTTAATTGTATTTAAAATGTGCTAGAAACCAGCAGAACTAATTTGCAGAAACTAACAAATTATGGTCACCCATACGCCGACGGCATTGTCGGCGTAGGATCCCGGCCGGACGCACAGGATGCTGCCACGTCGCCCGAAGCGGACCATATGGTCACCCATACGCCGACGGCTCGGCGTAGGTCATCTCCCAGGCGCCCAGGAAGCGGCCACGTGGCGCTCAGAGGCCGACGGCAATGCCGTCGGCGTATAATGAGCTAACGGAACGTGGGGATGCCGTCTTGTGGGGCCCACCGGAGCGTACGCCGACGGCCGCCGCAGACGCCGACGACAGTTTGGGTACGCCGACGGTGGCCGTCGGCGTATGCATACGCTGACGACATTCGTGCATACGCCGACGGCGGCGTGGCCGTCGGCGTATGCATACGCTGATGACATTCGTGCATACGCTGACGGCGGCGTCTTGGTCGATTCCTGTAGTGAGGTATCAATATATGTGATAATGTTCATGGTAAATAGAAGGCGCGCGGTAGAGCGGTCCATCGACAACCATCTGATCAATATCGCACACACATAATCAGAATCAGACTGAGATACCTTTTCATTTTGCCCCTCATTTTTTGCAAAACAAACCCACGGTAACGGGCTTATCCACTTAAAACAAAAAGGGTACATCACTTTAGCCCTGACCTTTCCGATATTTACAACAAATGTGTCACCGTGGTGATTTAACTCTATTACTGCAACAAAATTCCTAACCCCGCGTACAAAATAAATATACTATTGTAACGGGTTGTCACAATATTTCCAAAAAAGTAATGCTACGAAAGAGTGGTTAAGCAAACGAAAAATTGCTGCAGATTAGGATGTTATCTATACCATTTAAAAATATCCATGTGTGTTTGAAAAGATATGTATGTGTTGCATCCAAATGTTTTTGCTCCCGAGCTCTAGTTATCTCTCTATCTAAAAAAAATCAGAAATTATATTTAAATGTTTCAAAAAATCTGAAACAATCATGCATGATCATGCATGTTCATAATGATGTATATTACAAGCTTGATAAATATTAATGCAAAAATCTTTATATTATAGTCTAAAAAACTGACAAATTTGGAGATTTCAAACTATGCATTGTTAACTATAATCAGATCTGTAAATTTTTCATTTTTGTGTAGGTCATAAAAAAAACTGCATTGTGATTTTGCACGTCTTTAAGATACATCATCGAGAACCGCATGATTTTTTCCAGATCTTTTGAAAACTTGGAGATGCATCATCATTGTGACTTCGCATTGTAATCTGTAAATATATTTTCGAATTTGGAGATACTTCATCATTGTGATTTTGCATTGTAATATGTAAATATATTTTTCGATTTTTTTAAAGTAGCGGGAGCACCGGAATTCGGCCGGAAGAAAATCTCTACCGAAGCCGAATTATCACATTTTCCACACCGTGGAAAAGACCATCGCACCCTTGTACTAGCAATTCACCTCTCATTCTCCCGCGACTTCACCCAGCGCCGGCGGCCGCGCCTCCCGCCGGTAGCCCGTTCAGCCCGTCCGCGGCCGTCCCTCCGCCTCGCCCTGTCTCTTCCTTCCACCCCGCCCTCACCGCGTTCTCCGCCGTTCGGCCCGGCCCCGACCGCCGCCGATATCTTTCGCCCAAGCCTCCCGGCGACAACCGGCGGCGCTCCGGCCCGGCCCTGCGAGAAACGGTCAGCACGCCTACTTTCTGTTGCTTCCCAATCTCAATTTGGCATACATCTCTTGACGATTCTTCTCTCTTTGCGTTTAGGGAACCTAGCTTGTCAAGGTACTCGGCCGAGGGGACATGAGTCGCCGCCATTCCTCGCCGGCGCCGGCGGCCCCGCTGGACGACGAGGAGCTCCTGGAGGAGATCCTCCTCCGCCTCCCTCCGCAGCCATCCTCCCTCCCTCGTGCATCCCTCGTCTGCAAGCGATGGCGCAGCATCCTCTCCGACCCCGGTTCCTCAGCCGCTTTCGCAAACACCACCGGAAGCCTCCGCTGCTTGGGTTCTTCCTAGGGAAGAAGTTGAGAGGAATCCCCGTCTTCACTCCTGTCCTCGAGCCGCCCGACCGCATCCCCTCCACACGCTTCTCCGTGCCAGAGAGCCCCAGCCCCGACCACGACCAGAGATGTATCTTCACCGGCTGCCGCCACGGCCTCGCTGTCATAGTCCACCCGCTGCGGCGCGAGATCGTCGTGTGGGATCCCCTCACCGGCCGACAGCACCGTGTGGCTTTTCCACCGGGCCTGGACTACAAACGGGTGGATCAGTTCGACGCCGCTGTGTTGTGCGCTGATGCCGGAGATGGACATGTGCATGGCGATTGCTTCTTGAGCCAGTTTAATTTGGTTTTTATCTGCACCGTATACAAGCAGGCATTCGGTTCTCTCTACAGCTCGGTGTCTGGTGTATGGGGAAATATTGTCTCAGTGGTAACTACTAATAGGATTTCTATGGCAAGCCCAGCATCCTTGTCAGGAATGCACTTTGCTGGCCGACTAATGGAGGTGAAGTCGTTGCGTTTGATTTTGAAATGCAGAGTTTTAGTGTGATGGAGAGGCCGGCACACAACTGTGTTACCAACGTCTTCGGTTTTCAGCTCTCACGAATGGAGGATGGTGTACTTGGCCTTGCTGTTGTGTCGGAACTGACCATCCAGTTGTGGGAGAGGAAATCAAACTGTGATGGGGTTCTCAGATGGCTGCTGCTGTGGAAAATTAGTCCACTAGAGGGGATGCTTCCACGGGGTATGACTAGTGATGACACAAGGTTAATTTTGGCAGGGTATGATGAGGACACAAATGCGATTGTTCTGTCTACGGGGATTGGCAAGTTCATTCTCCAACTTGAACCCATGCAGATCAGAAAGATTTCTGAAATAAATGACGCACTTTACATGGCCTTTTATCCTACACAAATTTCTATACTGCAGGTAATACCCCACTATCTACATTGCACAAAGAACAAAAATCCAATTAGTTTCTGATTGCTGACATTGATTCCAGTTACTTTTGGTACTTGTTCCTTGATTAGGGAGGAAGACATATATAAGAATAAATTGGTTTATTTGTCAGTGTGGTGATATTATGATGATGTAATTTCTTATATTATTACTGGGCTACATTTAGGCTAGAACATGAATACTACTAAAGCTATTGATATCTGGCCATCTATCTTTCCACATGAGTTTTCGAACAACTGGAAACTGGCTACGTCTGCACTACATGTAGTGAAACCATCTGATACGTGACTTGAAACTAGCTTGTTGTGTTTCTTCATTCAGTATTTTTATTTGCAAGATAATATTCGTTGCGGTTGATCATGATATTAATCATCATTCAAAATTGCTTGCATTTTTATAAATACATAGTGTTGGTTCATCAAATTTGGATAGTACTAAAAAATGCTTATTTTGTCACTGAGGTTTCTCAATTTGTTCATATTCTGTTTTGCCCCATTGGGTGTAAATGATAGAAGTTCTGCTGAATACTTTAGGTTCAACGCATTTTCTCCTTACATATAAGAATGCCTTGATAAAGTAGTATAATTGTTCTTTCTTGGACCTGGCAATCGATGTGGCTTCATTTAGACATTTACTGTCCTGGTCAAAGATGCTTCATCCTGTCAAGTTGCATTAATAGACAACGATTTGCATCTATGCCTTCTCTTGATTTAACTTCTCTGAGAATTTCTGTTGATTTATTAAACTTAGTTTGCTTGAAGGCAGGGGAGTTGGATAAAAATGGTTGGATCTGACATTGTGAACACACGAGATCTGCCAATGTGCTACCTTGTTTGAACAAGTGAGGTAATATTATGTTTTCGCGATGTGTGTATCTTTCTGTTTGGTTACTCAATTCTTATAAGATGATGCATTTTTTAGCTTTCTAGTGTATGAATTTGGTTAGTTTCTAAACTGTCTAATTAATACAGTTCTAAAAAAGCATGCTTTGATTTTCTCTAACATGCCTCTGACTATACCGGACGATATTTTACTTTGTACTCAATGAGTCTCTGATATGAACATGGCACACAAAGTATTTTGGAATGACTTGATAATGTAGGAAGTTCAGTATCTTCCTTAGATAAAGGCATTGAGTCACTGATCTGTTAGTTTGTACTGCAATGATATGTAATTGTGGCAAGAAACTTGAGAACATTGTGAACGATGGGAGGTTGAATGTGTGCACTACAAACTGGATATCAAGTGTTCTTCTGTTATTGGGATGATGTTAAGTTTGTCTAATAGTGCTGAGATGATTCATCTTTGAGTATTGCTGTATGATCTCTAGAATTATGGGTTGATGTGTGTTGTTGCGGCAACTGACAAACCAGCCGGATACCCTGATTTGGAAGTGGACCGCGTCGGGCTCCTACACGGCAAGCTCCTGCTACGCCGCCACCTTCCACGGGTCCATCGCCAGCAATACCTGGAAGATGATATGGAAGTGCTGCCTCCCCCCCCCCCCCCCCCCCCCCCTAAGGTCAAGTTTTTCCATTGGCTAGCAGACCAAGATCGCTGCTGGACTGCATGACGCCATGGCCTTCAGTACCACCAGCGCTGTCTGCTTTGCGACCAGGATGAGGAAACTATGGCGCACCTCCTCACGGCCTGCCCCTTCTCGCAGCAGGTATGGCACGAGATCTTGGCATGGTTGCGCCTACCCTGCCAGCCGTCAAATCAGGCCATCACTCTGCACGAATGGTGCCAGCAAACCAAGCAGACTACGCCCAAACCGATGCAAAAAGGACTCGCCACCGCCACGCTCCTGATCCCTTGGCTAATCTGGAAGCACCGCAATGGCTGCGTCTTCGATGGCGACAGACCCTCGGTTGCTGGACTGGTAGCCAAGATCAAGGACGAAGCTGCACTTTGGGCTAGAGCCGGTGCATCCGGGCTCCGCGACATTATACCGACGACCTGGGATGTTCATTGATGTAATTTTGTTTCTCCCTGTTGCCTACCTCCAGGCATGAACCGTTGTAGCAACTCTTCCCCTATTCAATGAAATAAAACGCAAAAGCTTTTTGCATTTTCTCGAAAAAAATGTGTGTTGTTGCGATCGTGCAGACTTGTGTGATATAGCTTCATCAGCTTTTCAGTGAGTGAGTAGTACATATTGGTTTTGGGCAATGACATTGATTGTTGTGCAGGTATCTGGAGTTCTATTTGGTGTGCTGAGACGTGGAAATTGCTATTTGCTACAGGTTCTTTCGTCTTTGTTTGTTGTGGCCACTGACATGGTCGACGCTGAAATTGACCCTCTGTTTAGTGTGTTGGTTGTACCATCTTGTACGCGGACCTGTGAAGTGGATTGCAGGATTTAGTTGTGTAATTTGCTAACTTTGTATCATTACCTAGTAAAATTTGTAGACACTAATCATGCTTGCATTGCTAGATAGTGTCATAGTGACTTGCTAGTAGCTTGAGGATCTGTCAGTTAATTAGTACTATCTTATAGTTCATTTACTTCAAGTCTTGGGAGCAAGCTCATTTGGGTCAAGCAAAGCATAACAAGATCCGCACTCCGCTGCATCCTAGGCACTTTTTCTGTGAAGGTCTTTTCGATGACGTTTGCCTGTTTCCGTTTTCGATTTCTGCTACTTATACCTTAGTGTTGAATTTAGGTTCTGAATTGTCGTTGTTGTTAAACTGCTGCAGCTGCTGCAAAACTATCTTGACCCAATTAGTGTGTCTACGTAGAAATTAGTTTTTGCTGGAGGTTTGCATATCCAGTAGTTCAAATGCTATTGGATAAGCCAAGAGTCTTACGATGCTTTTGTTTTTGTCTGAATGGGTGCATATATAGGCCAATGTTGTGTTTATGCGCTGCACCTTCTAATTATAAAGAGTGTTTTAGTTAGAGTTTTCTTGATTTATTTTAAAAGCTGCGCCAATTCCGTATCCGACATAAAAAATGTTGTCTTTCTTGATATAAACTAAAAGTGTATCCGCTTTGGATTTAATGTTGCCGACACATGTTGTTAATTTTCAGTCATTCTTCCCCTATTTGTTTCTCCCCTCATGATTTCTGACCCTTGTAAATATATAATATCTTGACCCTCTTTACTTACGTATCTATCTCTATCAGATGTGTCCTGTTGAGAGTCTAATATGGAAAACAACGAATTAAGTCTGTTGTATCATGGACAGCTATGATGCTGGAATTAAGTGTGACATCTACCTATCTCTCTAGCTACGTCAGCAGCACCCAAATTGCTTAGCTTAGCCTCAACTCGTCAGTGGAATATATCATTTACCCGTTTTTTTATTTATATTTTTTCTTTCTTATGCTGGAATATTTTTTCTTATTGCTCTTGACGAAGTAACATAATAACAAAGATAAAGTCGTAAGTATTTTGTTGTCTCTGTTGACCAAATAATACATAATAAGATAACCGTCGATAGAGTATGATCACTATTGCAAGGTATCAAAGTATTGTGAAAGAAAATGTTGTCAAAATCACAAAGTATTACTGTATAAAACATGAGAGCCATATAACCAATAACAGCATATGAGCTCTCTACTCATTTACTAAATTCGGTTCAGTACCTTGGACAGAAGACAAGTACATGCTAGAAACAACTTTATATATAATTGAGCTAGCTGCATCCAGTAGAAAAATAAGAAGAAAAACTATGTACATAGTATGTGTTGTAATAACCCAAGCCAATAGTGTGTGATCTTTACACTTTCACTGCGTGCTGTCAGCTTCTTCATCCACTTGCTTGTTAGTAGCATAAGATACAGGTGATGCTTCATCCCTCTTCTTCCCCCACAGCACAAGATAGAGGCCCAGCACCATCAGCACAGAGCCACGCTAATCTGTTGCCAAGCCGCTATGCTTTCCATGACTTGACGAAAGCAATGTCGAATGGCACATGAGGAACGTGTCACGTGAAAAAAAAAAGACAAAAAAGTGGTACAGGAAGAAGGTCCAGAATCATGAGCCAAGCCCTGTACTCGCGGGGCTGATTTTTAAATAGGAACATTTGGAAAGGTTTTCTTTGCAAGTCAATGTTTGTGGTTGCGGGCGTTTTTCTGCAAAATAGCATCTCCTGGCAAGGACGTGGCTGGGATAAGATCGAGACCGTCGGTACAAAATCCAGTGGACCACGATGGGAATTTGCAGATTTTCAGAAACTAGACGTTTCCACCTGATACGTCCCCGAGGCCCAGCACCATCAGCACAGAGCCTAACACGCTGTAAATGCATTGCCAAGATAATTATTAACAAGAAGAAATATTTTCAGTGCAATTCAATAGCGGGAACCATTAACTCAGTTTATCTTGAGCCAAAACAATAACTCTGTTGTAAACTTGTAATGTAACTTTGGCAATGACAAATGATCATTGCAAAAGGATCATTTTTCTTTGTGGAACTGAGAAGAACTATATATGTGTTATACCTTCCAAGGTAGATTTGCTCATGGAGGAAGAAGAAGTCGATGGTGGCTACCATAATCTGCATCATGGGGATGAATGCTGCGGTGAAGACTGGTCCCTTCTTCTCCACGCACCACGTCATTATCAGGTACCCGGCTCCAGACCCGACGATCCCCTGCACGCTCAATTTGATTGTAATATTAACCAGTCAACTATTTAATTACCACTACTATTTTTGGTTCAAAGACTTTAGGTATTCAATAAAATGGTGTGTATTAAACTATTGATTAATTGCATAGACAGGTGTGAGCTGCAAGTTAAGGTAATTGCTTTTATTAGTACTTGCTGCTTTTGGAACGGGTTCTTTTCTTTTTTCTTTGTGAAGGTGGTATAAGTCAAGAGCATGAAGAAGATGATGTTGATGTTTAGCTTACTGCATACAAGACGGTGACGATCTCTAGCTTGCTAGTAAGAATCCACAGCGATGCGCGCCGCTCGACGGCCATCGTCAGCGCCCCTCCCTGCAGCGTGCTGATGAAGAACATGAGGGCGATGCTGGAGTAGATGGCCGGGTACTTCTTGGTCAGTTTGGTCTGCAGCAGCAGCCAGAAGGAGAAGCAGAGGCAGTTGACCAGTAGTGCCATGGTTCCCAGCATCCAGCTCTTGTCGCCATGGTCATCATTGTGGTAAGCAGCCGGGCTCAGTGCAGTGGCGGCAGCCTGGTGTGTCAGCGATACACCCTTGTAGAGACTCAGCAGCAGCAGGCCGGCGAGCGACAGGAGCGTCCCGGCGATCTTCGCGGCTCCTGCCGTACTCTTCACCTTCAGTGGCTCCATCCTCAGCAAGACAGCGATGAGGAAGGTGAGCACAGGAGAGAGGTTGATGAAGGTTATGGCGAAGGTGGCGGTGGTGTACTGCAGGCCGTAGAAGAAGGTGTACTGCGAGAGTGCGGCGCCGAACACGGCGCTGAAGAAGAGGTACGCCAGGATCTCTAGTGTGAGCTTGAGCCTCGTGCTCCTGCAGGAATTCCATGGCACTATGCAGCTTTAGGAAATGAAGAGAGATTGCATGTACATGGATATAATTGTGTGCATACCTTTCTTTGTAATAGGCTATTGGAGCAAGGAACACGGTGGCGACCAGCTGCCGGAGCGTTACAAGGACCAGGCGGTCCAGCCCTTGCTCCAGCGCCTTCTTCACCAGCGCCGTCATCACCGCCGAGATGAGATCGAAGACCAGCATTCCCATCACCGGTCTCCACTCCTCCATCCGCTTTGTAAGATTGCTGCTAGCTACAAGATGATGACTGATATGCTCATGAACTGACTGATTATATATATAGCCCTGCAATGCCACTCACTGATCAAAAGTGACAGCTCTCATTCATCGAGGAGACCAGAAAAGCAAATGCTAATATGCTGTCACCATAAATAATTAATTGCTTTGCTCACTCCTGTGAAAAGTTACTATTACTGAAGATCAATTATAATCTAAAAAATGGCATGTCAAGAGACAGTAGGAATCAAATTGTAGTGCAAATGTGCAAGTAAAATTTATGTCCTGATTCAGTCCCTTACCATTTCTGGTGCCCCGGCCAAAATCTGTATAAGATGCCAACAAAGTGGAGAAAAGATGGAAGCACTGAGATTGCGAAAACTCCTTTCTATGTATGTGGACTAGTCTCTCACTTCCTATCACCAACATATATACTTTCCATAAGCATCTAAAAGAACATAATTACTTGCCATTGCTAGTAACCTGATAGAGTTAGCTGGCAATACTACCTTTGGGTCAGCAATACTATGTGAAGAGACGGTGAATTGCTCGACTCAAACACCACTACTGATCCTTCACCCCTTGCACTTCTTAATTTAATCCTGCTCCTGCTCAACCGTCATTTTCAGTGACAAATTAGGGCGGTAAAATCCAGCAACAAGTGCTTTCTGTAATAATTAGCTGGTACGCTGTTGAATACTGAAGACAAGGCAACATCACCAGGCACCACACTACCAGAAAGTAATGAGCACAAATTTGACACCAACTTATTCAAAGTTGTAGCAACATATATAGGACATAGTTGGAACATTAGGATGATTCTTGACTTCCATAAGACTAACTACTAAAAATGCCCTTCCTATGCTTCACAAATTTGGTTGCGTCTCCTGATCTTCCACTCCTTTCGCAGGTAGAATAGCAGCTGATGATGCTTCCTTGCTCTTCCCCCAGAGGAGAAGATATAGGCCTCCAATCACAAGAGCAGCACCTACCACACTTCAAGGACAAAAAGGAAAACATGTGTGACTTTTCCAGTGCTTTGACAAAGTTCCGTGTCTCGAAACAAAGTTTGTTTGACCGATAGTTATGTACACTTGCAACTTGTTAGCAATATGTCAATTGTTAGTCCTTTAGCGATAGTTGCTATTGAGAGTTATTTACACTTGCAACATTTAAGCAACGTGTCAATTCTTAATCCTTATAGGCGATAAATAATAGTACAAGTGTACAGCGAATAACTCTATAGTCCCCCCGCAAAAAAATAATTCACTATATAATTAAAAGATTTTTTCCTAGGATTCCTTTTCCTTCTCATTAGGACATAAGATATGTAGTAGATTTTAGAGAAAGTGAATAGCTAAATGAATAAACATGATATTTCACATGATATGTGACGAAAAAACTAAAACATCCAAGTGTTTATGCCTATTTTTCATACCCCTATCATATATTTGTTTTCACAAACTTTTAGTAAAAGCCAATACCTTCCCAGGTAAAGCTGTTCATGAAGGATGAAGAGATCAAGGACTGCAGCTATGATCTGAATGAGAGGCATGAAGCCTGCCGTGAACACTGGCCCTCTCTTCTCGATACACCAGGTCATCAGCACGTACCCTATGCCTGACACACCCACTCCCTGCACAGCAAAAGTGCAAAGCTTTAGTGGAATCCCAGCACATACATTGAATCTGAACCCTTCTTTGTGGCAAACATTCCTGTCCCTAACTGAATTTCACACTTCTTTGTGCCAGACCAAGGTATGTGTCTGACTTGTGGGGTCATGTGTTCATATCTATCAGAGCCATGAAGGACTAGATTATTATTTTTACTTACAAAATTCAACCCCAACAAATAGGATTATATAAGTGAAGAGTAACCAGCTCAAGAAGCTGGTATTTCTGGTTTATATTCAGATAAGATCCCATAGCTGTACTCAAAAAAATAAATGATTTGCGGTCTTTTCTATTTCAGATAATGGAAACTTTTCATTGACACTTTGCAGATTAATAGTTAACTGGTTATGTGAGCTATCTTACGTACCGCGAAAAGAACGGTCGCAATCTGTACACTTCCTCGGAGCAGCCACACAGAGAGGCGCCTTTGGGTGGTGAGTGCAAGTGCCCCTCCTTGCAGTGAGCTGAACAAGGCCATGAATGCAGTGCTAGAGATGACAGCAGGGTACTTCTTGGTGAGCTTCCCCTGCAGCAGCATCCAGAATGAGAAGGTGATGCAGTTCACTAGCAGCAGCGCCGAGCCCAGCATCCATCTCCCTTTGCTGCTGCTGCTATTGGTGTTGATGTGTTCTTGTGTGGAAGATGTCGTGTGAGTCAGGGCAGCACCCTTGTACAGGGTCAGTAGCGTCACGCCACCGACCGATACGAGTGTTCCTGCAATCTTTGCAACACCTGCCTTGCTCCTTAAATCCACTGTTAAAAAACACAATCCTTCTCTTCCCCTCGCGTCGCCCTCCCCCAGGCGGCGCTAGGGGCGTAGCTGCGCCGCCTCTCGCCCCCCCCTCGCCTGAGCCTTCTCTGCCGCCGCCGTCGGCGGCCTCGGCCGCGGCGGTGGCGGCGCCCCTCCGCTGCCACGATGGCGGTCGGGGGGGGGGGGGGGGGGCTCCTTTTCTCTCGGATGGTGGACGATCGGGCCGTGCGGGCGGCGCCGGTCAGGGCGGAGGAGGCCGAGCCGGCGGGCTCGGGAGCGGCGGCGGACGGTGATGTCTGCAGGCGGAGGTGCGGGGAGCCTGCGGTGCCGTCGCTGGAGTGGTGGCTCGCCCGATGGGCTTGGCGGGCCCGATCTGGGCCCGTCGGGCCCGGGCTGGGGCGGGCAGGTGCGGTTCGCCGCTTTGTGCGGGCGAAGGCGGAGGCACCGGTGTGGAGCCAGGGCGTCGGCGGGGAGCAGAGCTGCAGAGGCGAAGGTGCTGCGCGTTGGCTCGATGCGACGGAGGAGGGCGTTTCCGGCGGCACGGATGTGCGTGCCGGCGGCGCGGGGCAGGCGTCCTGCAGCGCCGGCGTTGGGGCCTCTGGGCGATGCGGGCGTGCGGGGCCTCGTTCCGGGCGCGGCCCGGCCAGCGGGCTGGGCAGCTTCAGAGGGCATCTTGGATGTGGCGGAGCTCTGTGGGCAGGGGACGGCGGCGCGGCGGCGCCGCGATGGTGCTGATTGTTGGGGTCGTGGAGCCTTGGTGGTGCAGCGTGAGGTGCTGGGCACTGGTGCTCCACGGCAAGGAGTTTGGAGTCTTGGCGGAGTGCAGAAGTGTGCCGTGGCGCAAGGGCGGCGGGTTCGGCAGCGGAGGTGTTGCTGTTGGTCGTGGCATGTGGCAGCTAGTGGGCTAGTCGGTCTCATGGTGAGCGGGTGCAAGTCTTGGCTACGTCGAGCGAAAGCTCTGCTCCGGCTGTCGTCGGGCAGGCGGCAACGACGCCTTCGGCGCCGTCTCTCTTCTTGAAGATGCCGTTGCGACGTGGTGCTCGCCTTCCACCCGGACCACTCCGGGGGAAACCCTAGATCTTCCGGGATCGGGCGATGATGGCGCTCTGTGTCATGCTCCCCCTTGGGGGCATCGTTCTTGGAGTGGTGACCGGCTGGAGGGACATGTGGTTGCGGGAGATGGCGGCGTGGGTGTCGAGGCTGGTGTGGCGGCAGCAGCTGCGGCTGTCTTTTAGGCCGGGGCGGCGGCCCCGGATGTTGATACGACGTCCGTGGTCTGCGAGCAGCTCTCCTTGGGCAGCTTGGGCTGCGGGTGGCTAGTTCGTGCGGCGTCGTGGCTCGGTTGCGAGCGGTGCTATGTCGGGACGGCGGTCCCGGAAGGGGGTGCTGGCGGCGAGGCTGTCGGGGCTGCTGGGGCAGCGGCAGCAGCGGTTGCCTTTTAGGCCGGGGCGGCGGCCCCGGATGCGGATACGACGGCCGTGGTCTGCGAGCGGCTACCTGGTGCAGCTTGGGCTATGGGTGGCCGCGTCGTGCGGCGTCGTGGCCCGGGTGTGGGCGGTGGCATGTCGGGGCGGCGGCCCCGGAAGGTGGTCCAGGTGGTTTGCGCAGGGCGTGACGGAGGGTTGGATGTCGGGGCAGCGGCTCCGAGTTTTTCTGCTTCATCGAGGGCGTTCCTCCTTGTGTCGTGTGGGCGACAAGGCTGCTCTCGGTGTTGTTCGTCGTCGAGGCTCCCCGGTTGTGGCTGCTTTCATCTGCGACGGAGTGTCCCGTGCCTGCTCCTCCCATAGCAGTTGCGGTTTCTCCTCTCCAGCAAGGGTGGATTGCTGGCCGGCTGGTCGTGGAGTGGGTGTTGTGTGGGCTTTGCCCCGTGGCGTTCGTTGTTGTTGGCGTTGGTGGTTGTTGTTTGGTTTTCGCCCGGTTTCTTCCACTAATAAACCGGGCACCTTCTGCTTAATTAATATAAGGGGCAAAGCTTTTGCCTCTCGTTTAAAAAAAAAATCCACTGTTTCCAACCTGCAGAAATAGTTTCAGTCTTGATGAACAATTAACTTGAGAGTACATATCAACTAAGGGGGATAAGAATTTTACCGGAGAGGGACAGCGATCAAGAAGGTGAAGACTGGAACCATATTGGAGATGGTTGCAGCGAGTGTTGGAGTGGTGTAGCTCAACCCAAGACGAAAAGATACTGAGGAAATAGTGCCCTGGATATACACACATTCAGACAAAAAATAAAAACACTGTAATTTGTAACACTCTTTTGACTCGTCTCCTCCACTGTATTTAGAAAGACCAAAGTCACATTATCTCTTCTCTACTACTCCCTCCATTTTTTAATATAAGATGTTTTATCCTTTTTCCATATGCACATATATCCACATGTATCTATATATACATGTTTTAGTTTGTATGTGCACTTATTTTAGGGTGAATCTAGTCAACATACACAACACATAAAACATCTTATATTAAAAAACGGAGGGAGTATATAATATGGCTTTAGGTGATGGTTAGTGATGGTAGGGCACAACAGCCAAAAAACGTACGTGAAAACAATCCACTGCAACGAATTCGATCCGAACTAGAAACCAGCACGAAAGTACGACAAAAATACTCCCGTACACGATCCGAACGGAAAACAGAGACAGGAAAGAAAAGTCACCGATAATAGAAGGACGATGCTAGGGAGTGCGCGGGCACGTTTTTGCGCTACAGGGTGCTCCCCCTATTTTTGGATGTCTGAATCCCACGCTTCCATTTATGGCAAGGCTTTGTCGTGCGCTAGCTCCACCCCGTTCTCCACATGGTTTTGTCGTTATTTGAGTCACGTCAAAGCGCCAGGTCTACTCTAGTACTACTCCTAGTAGCCACGCCCGAATTACGGATCATTTGATCCCAAAACGTAGAGATAGCTCCTGAATGGATATCATCAGTGAATTTCTCCGTGTTTTTGTAGTATATAGATTCACCCATTTCATCCGTATTTACTCCCTATTGAAATATCTAAACATCTTATAATTTGGAACAAAGTGAATAGATCAAAGTAACATTTAATATTTAAAGGTTACATCTAAACCGTTATGTAAAATATTTAATGCATATATGTAATAGAACTAAGTTTCATCTTGCACATGACATTTTCCTCTGGAAAATGCTAAATATTATATCTAATATAATAGTTGCAACACTAAAACTCCATCGATTACAAAAATATAAACTACATTTGGCACAAAAGTGTATCGCTAATAAAAATTACAAAATTACATCCAACACAAGGGCATGATAACTGCATCCATGGTTCGGAAACAGTTCGGAAACAACATCTGCAATCTTGATGAAGCTACATCCATGGCCTGGAAAATACATTTGTAACCCAACAAAACTTCATCCAAGGTTACGAGACTACATTTGTAACTACATCACGGAAAAAAAATCCATAAACAACAAACCATCTATGTAACGTACACACACTTGGCAAAATGAAATTAATGGGAAAAATACATGTAGTTGACAAACTAAAATTAACATTGAGACTTCATAAATTACTGGACAGCTAGGTAAATGGATCGAACTATGTAAAACTACATACACGCCAAATTCAAAAAGTACTGGACAGCTAGGTAAAATACATGTAGTTGGTGACCCAAATTACATCCCAGACATGATAAAAACTACATCCACGCCAAATTTAAAAAGTACTGGTTAACTAGGTAAAATACATGTAGTTGGTGACTCCAATTTACATCCTGGAATTCGGATATTACGTCATGTGAAATAGTTTAGAAAGTACCAGATAGCTATATCAACTACATGCAGTGCATAAACTGAAAGTTCCATCGAAGACTTCGTAAATTACAGTCCAACCAAATTAAGCAAGTACCAGCAGTATATATATTTGCATGCAACACTCACGGTTGTCGAAAGTACATGTGCTGGGCCTAAAAGCTAGATGAACAACAACCTTGGCAGGAATCGTTCCATCATTTAATCAGCAGTAAATAAATGTGGTCGCCACACTGAAACACACCACATAAGTTTAACAGCCTAATACACATAGTTCTACGAAATCCAATCAGACACGAAATAGTGGAATTAGTGCAGTGCTTGATACAATTAGTAAAATCATTGGATAAAAACTGCTGCTTGACAGTGGTAGATCCTTTCCTCTCTTGTTCACAAGGTTTAGATTCTTCTATGTTTGTAACCCGGCGCCCAAAACTAACTTGGCTAGAACAAAAACCAGGCATGCAAATCGTCCGTGCATCAGACAGGATGCTGGTCTCGGTATCAAGACGGCGATAATGGGCACACTAACACAGAGGATGAAACAAACTCCTTCCGTCACCGGCGAGGAGTTGTACGAGCAGCTGCAGTGCGGGTTGCAGACGTACCTTTTCGACGCACCACAACGGTCCTCCTCCTCTAGCTGGTGTGCAGCCAGCCGCCAGACGCCGATCCGTTCAGCGCCAGTGTCCCACCCTCATCCCAATCGCCAGGTCGCCCTCCACCTTGTGCGCCCGCCTCCGGCACGACTAGACATCCGCGAGGCCTTCCCCTCCTCATGAAGCTCCTGCCGATGGAGGCGGTCAAGTAGCAGTTGTACCGGCGGAAAAGCGGCATGGAGTTTGGGGAAGAAGGTAAAAGCCACGATTCAGCATCGAAGGTGGATCATATGAGAAGCAGACGGCGGCGGCGGCGGCGGACTCACAGATGCGCGAGGAGTGGTGAGGAACGCAGGTGAGGCGAGTCAGGAGTGGATAAGGCGGGGAGGAAACGTTTCGAACGTACGATTAGATCCGGCGGAGAAAACATGTGAGCACGCTCTAAAGGCCGAATCGTGCCCACGCACGAAATAGATTTTGCGATAATAGAAACAGCTCTGCACGTCGCAACGCTAACGTTCGTATCCGCCCATGGCCGCGGAGCGACCGACAGGAAGGGTGGCTGCCTAGGTCGCGCGGAAAAGCTGGATACGCCTCCTCCTCGCCTGAAACTAGGGGCGTGATTGGTTGCTCACATTAAAATTTTAAAATTGGGTAAAGTTGAATGAGTTGTAGAACCAGGCTCCTCAAGGGCTGGGCGTTCGGTTAGACCGAACCGATCGGTTCGGTTCTCCGGATATCGAAGAAATTCCGTTGTGAAAATGTAAGCACCGATCGGTCAACGGCGAAACTGCTAACCGAGGAGTTCGGTGGACCGACGTTTCGGTTCGGTACTCGGTTACCACCGAACTGACCAAGAACAGAACAGACACACTTCTGATCTGAAGTTGATTCGGAAATAAACATGATGCACAGCTGACAGCACGCAAGAGGTTTCCTATGTTTCGCAAAAAAAAAAAAAAGAGGTTTCCTATGAGTAAATATCAGCTTCCACAAGCAATAGCATCACGTAAACTCATCAACATCTTACATCTCATATCGGCAAGAGTCTCTATATCACAGAAAAAGAAGAAGATGCCATCGTGATGCAGGCAGAGATGAGGCGGAAGATCTTGATGCAGGCCACTGCCCCCGTCGCCCTTCGAGCGGAGAGGAGGGGCACGTCTGCAGGCCACCTCCGTCCTGGGTGGAGAAGACCATCGGCTGTAGGTCACCGGCCGCCGGGGAGAAGAGGATTTCGGCTGCAGATTACCTGCACCGCCGATCTCCTGGGAGAAGGAACGTCGGACAGGCCACCGCCGCTCGCCGCTCGGAATGGTGAGATAGGGAGAGGCGGCGCACAATCAGCTATGGTGGGGAATCGGGAATCAAGAGACAGGAACGTGGAGGGCTGGAGTGTTGCGTACGGGAGAACGAAGGTACTCACGGAATCGGGAATCAAAAGATTTTTTCCTAGGATTCCTTTTCCTTCTCATTAGGACATAAGATATGTACTAGATTTTAGAGAAAGTGAATAGCTAAATGAATAAACATGATATTTCACATGATGTGTTACGAAAAAACTAAAACATTCAAGTGTTTATGCCTATTTTGCATACCCCTGTCATATATTTGTTTTCACAAACTTTTAGTAAAAGCCAATACCTTCCCAGGTAAAGCTGTTCATGAAGGATGAAGAGATCAAGGACTGCAGCTATGATCTGAATGAGAGGCATGAAGCCTGCCGTGAACACTGGCCCTCTCTTCTCGATACACCAGGTCATCAGCACGTACCCTATGCCTGACACTCCCACTCCCTGCACAGCAAAAGTGCAAAGTTTAGTGGAATCCCAGCACATACATTGAATCTGAACCCTTCTTTGTGGCAAACATTCCTGTCCCTAACTGAATTTTCACACTTCTTTGTGCCAGACCAAGGTATGTGTCTGACTTGTGGGGTCATGTGTTCATAAGTATCAGAGCCATGAAGGACTAGATTAGGTTTTTTTTACTTACAAAATTCAACCCCAACAAATAGGATTATATAAGTGAAGATAGCCAGCTCAAGAAGCTGGTATTTCTGGTTTATATTTAGACAAGATCCCATAGCTGTACTCAAGAAAATAAATGATTTGCGGTCTTTTCTATTTCAGATAATGGAAGCTTTTCATTGACACTTTGCAGATTGATAGTTAACTGGCTGAGCTATCTTACATACCGCGAAAAGAACGGTCGCAATCTGTACACTTCCTCGGAGCAGCCACACAGAGAGGCGCCTTTGGGTGGTGAGTGCAAGTGCCCCTCCTTGCAGTGAGCTGAACAAGGCCATGAATGCAGTGCTAGAGATGACAGCAGGGTACTTCTTGGTGAGCTTCCCCTGCAGCAGCATCCAGAATGAGAAGGTGATGCAGTTCACCAGCAGCAGCGCCGAGCCCAGCATCCATCTCCCTTTGCTGCTGCTGCTATTGGTGTTGATGTGTTCTTGTGCGGAAGATGTCGTGTGAGTCAGGGCAGCACCTTTGTACAGGGTCAGTAGCGTCACGCCACCGACCGACACGAGTGTTCCTGCAATCTTTGCAACACCTGCCTTGCTCCTTAAATCCACTGTTTCCAACCTGCAGAAATAGTTTCAGTCTTGATGAACAATTAACTTGAGAGTACATATCAATTAAGGGGGATAAGAATTTTACCGGAGAGGGACAGCGATCAAGAAGGTGAAGACTGGAATCATATTGGAGATAGTTGCAGCGAGTGTTGGAGTGGTGTAGCTCAACCCCAAGACGAAAAGATACTGAGGAAATAGTGCCCTGGATATACACACATTCAGACAAAAAATAAGAACACTGTAATTTGCGACACTCTTTTGATTCGTCTCCTCCACTGTATTTAGAAAGACCAAAGTCACATTATCCAATTAGGATTCCCAAAAGGAAAAAATATTACCCAAGTAGTGCACTCATGAACAAGTAGGCAAATATCTCCTTTGTGAATTTTGGTCTTGAATTCCTGAAATCAAACTAAAAATAATAAGCATGAGGAATTTATCAGTAAACACTTTCTAGATACTGAAATGTATGAAGTAGTATACAACAAGAAGGAAAAGTTACTTCTTAAGTTACTGAAAACATCATGCTTTTCAGCTGAACTTACAAAAGTGCTAAAGGATCATGATCGATTGATCATGCACACTGAGTTGACAGGTGCTAAACATCATGTGAAAACAACTCAGCAACTGAACACTGCAGGTTAAGTTCTAGTATCTGACAAACCTTTCTTTGAAGTAGGCAATTGGGGCCAGGAAAGCTGCAGCGATAAGCTGTCGGAGAGTGATAAGAACGATGGGGTTCAGGCCACCATTGAGGGCCTTCTTCATCATCACTGTCAGCACCGCGAAGAGGGTGTCGAAGGCGAGCATGGCAGCTACCGGCATGAGCAGCTCCATGGACACCATTAATTCTCTGCAAGCCTGTAGCTCAAGGTGTCTTGTCTGTGCTAGGTGGTGGGCACTAACTGTCTAGGCAGCAGACATGATCCTATCTGTCTTGTAGTAATATGCATAATACTATATACAGGCAATGACTGCATGTGGTGATGTGAGAGCATTATCTCAGTCATGTCACCAACTTTATGTGTGAGAGATCAGTGCTAATGCTAATGGTAAGCACTATGGATTTGGGTGCACAGAGACAAGGTGAGGTGAGGAATAGTACAAAGTGCATGGTTACTGGAATAAGCAAAGATCGTTCAGGGGCACTAGATGATGTGTGCCTGTGGCCAGTGAAGTAGCTAGCTAGCTGTTTGGCACCATCAGGATAGCCCTAGCAGCCATGCAGTAAGCGAGCGCACCGACAATGCCGCTCCTCCCGTGGTTGCCCAGGATCCCGGGTCGAAGGAGGCGAGGTTGAAACGGGTGGCCACCATGCTCCAAAGGGCACGCGACCACGGACACTCAACGAGGAGGTGCTCGGTGGTCTCCAGATTCCGGAAACACAGCTGGCAGAAGTAGCAGTTGGGCCACTGCCGGGCCATCAAACGATCGGCCGCGAGGACACGGTTCTGGACGAACAACCAAGCCAACAAACGATGCTCGGCCGGAGCCCAGGCCTGCCAAATTGGCACCAAGAGTGGGGAATCCGTGGACGCGATATGAACTGCAGCCTGTATGCTGAGGCCACCGTGAATGCCCCCGACGCCGAGCAACGCCAGGAGAACGTGTCCTGGACGCCCTCCACAAGGTTCAGAGCCGCAGCCGCCTGCCACAGCTGGACAAAGGCAGGCAAAAGATCGGCAGAAACCCTTCCTCGTAGATCTAGCACCCAGTGCTGGTCAATCACCGCATCGCAGAGCGAACGGCGCTTGCGACGCGCCGCCTTGTAGAGCTCGGGGAACAGCACGAAAGGCACCCCAGCCTCCGTCCAACTATCTAGCCAGAAGCTGGCCGAGCGTCCGTCGCTCACCTGCACGGCGGACGCAAAACATCTTGCACTCGCAGCCGAGCACGGTACAGGCATGCCCACCCACGGCTTGTTAGGTGCGGTGCGCTCAAGCCAAAGCTTTCATGATTCAACTTTTGAGCTTTGTGGTCATTGAACTTTCTTTGGAATTTCTGTATCAGTTAGTTGTAAGGCGTCCATCAGTTAGTTTTATTTTATCCATCTAGACAACTAGTCCCTCCGATCATTTGTAGGAGTACATTTGTAATAATATGTGCGTTAAATATAAATTTCATTATTAAACTTTTGCTTTTCCGGAGTTGTTAGATGTCAATTTTCAGCTTGAACTAGTGGAATTTCTGCGCGTCGTCACGACGCGCGTTTGTTAGTTTTTTAATTTTTATTGGCGATATGTTGCTATAATATTTGGGGAACAATGCTTTATTAAAGTATTGCATATGTCTAAAGTGTATTAAAGGAACGGTTTAGAACTGAGAAGCTAAGTAACAAAATAACTTAAATGGGAAAAAAGATTTCTTATTTTCTCTGCATATTTGTACTAAAATGTGTATTATTGTAAATGAACATCATGTGTTGAATTACTTTAATTCCACAAATTGGAGTGGTTAATTATCTTTGTAATTTGTTATAAATATGGAAATATTTAATTTAACTTCATAGTCTGAGGAAATGCATTGTAAGGGAATTTGTTGAATTCAATCCATAATTAGAGGAAATGGTCTTTATTTTTTGTGAACATTTAGTGAATGGAGTTTTTTTTAATTTTATGTGCATAATTGGAGAGGTTTCAGCTAAATTGTCTCTGAATATTAAATAGTTTTGGAAGATATAATAAGTTTGTATTTTGCCTTGAAAATTTAATTGAACTCCATAGTCAAATGGAATACATTATGTGGACATTTATTAAATTCAATCCATAATTGGAGGGAATTAATTTGGATTTTCTCCAAATATTCGTCGAATTGAAATCTTGAAATATGTTTGCACTATGCCATAAGTAGCGCAAATAATGGTTGGTATTTTTTTTTGTTCGATTGCATAGTATAATTAGAGAAAATGTATTTTGCGAGCATTTATTACTTTTTAATCCATAATTAGGTGAAGTGCACCTACAATGTATACAAATATTAGGTAGTTTCAATTGCTTAAGTTTGTTTGTATTTTGGCATTAGCAAGTATCAATTTTTTTTCTTTTTCGAGCATGTTGATTTATTTGAGGGTACCTTAAATATTTTAGTAATTTGAAATGGTGAAACGTGCTTCTTTTTTTTCCCAAATAATATTTTAGCATATTTTTTGGATTCATGCTAACAAATGAGCAAAGTTCGTCTATGTTGCATCCAAATTTTGACTATTTTAAATTGTTGAACTATGCTTTGTGTTTTGCTATATGTAGTTAGCGTTTAATTTTTCTGAACATTTTTTATATAGGTTAGAGAATAGCCAAATATTTAGCAATTTGAAGTATTTAAATATGTTTGTATGTTGCCACGGATTCTTAACTGTAATTAGAGAAAATGTGTTCAAGTTATATCCAAATGTTGAACGATTTAAAACTTTTAGAAATGCTATGGTAATTTCGAATAATTGGCAATTTTGAATGTTTGATTATGGTTGTATGTTGGCATAAATAAGTAATTTAGCTTCGTAATTAGAAGATGTGCATTATATGAGCATTTAGTGAAGTGAATATATAATTTGTGGAATTGCATCTGAATTTATTTTTTAGATATATAGTTTGAGGAATTGCATATGCATTTCATATGTAGAGAAAGTTTTTTTTTTTGCCAATATTTTGCTTAATTGAGATGTTCAATTAGAGTTCATAATCTGAGGGCATACGTAGTGTAAGTATTTGTTAAATTCAACACACATAATTATGGATAGTGCATTTGTTTTTTCTTCAAAAATTGACCAATTCAAAATGTTCCTTTTTTTTGTGGCACTAATATAGTGTAGAATTTTGTCGCGTTGGCACGGCGCGCCCTTGGTGAATTTTGTAGGCATCTGTCAGTTTGTATTTTTTCATAAATTTGTAAAATGACTCCATAGTTAGAGAATTTGTATTTTGTTGTAGTTCGAAATGCCGGAATCCGTTGAAATTTGATATGTAGAGTATCTCCAAATACGCAGCGATTTAAATTGTTTGAATTTTTTTATTTTGCCATAAATTTTCATTTTAACTCCGTAGTTAGAGAATGCATGGTATGAGCATTTATTAAATTGAACTCCATGTTGATATATTTCAGAGTGCCTCAAATTCTTAAGCAAATTGGAATGTGCAAAAATGTTTTTATTTTTTATCAATATTTAATTTAAGTCTACAATGGGTGTGAACGCACATTTTTTCAATTGAATACCATAATTAGTGGAAGGTCATGTCGATTACTTCAAATATCTACCAATTTGAAATGTTCAATTTAAGTCCATAATTAGAGGGAATGCATCGTATGAGCATTTATTAAATTCAACTTCATGTAATTTGAGGAAGTGCATTTGGATGTTTTCCAAATATTCAGCAATCTGAACTATAATGGGTGTAAACACACATTTTTTTCAATTGAATTACATAATTATTGAAAGGTTATGTCGATTGCTTGCAAATACGTACCAAACTGAAATGTGTAATTTAGGTCCGTAATTAGAGGAAATGCATTGTATGAGCATTTATTAATTCAATAACCCTATGTAATTTGAGGAAGTGCATTTGGATGTTTTCCAAATATTAAGCAATTTGAAATGTCTGAATATAAATAGTTCACATTTATTTTTTGTGAGCATGTTGGTACATCTGAAATAGAAATGGTTGGAAAATGTTTATATTTTTTATCAATAGTTAATTGAAGTCCATTTGTGGGAATGCGCGTTTGTTAGTTTTTTAATTTTTATTGGCGATACGTTGCTGTAATATTTGGGGAACAATGCTTTATTAAAGTATTGCATATGTCTAAAGTGTATTAAAGGAATGGTTTAGAACTGAGAAGATTAAGTAACAAAATCACTTAAATGGGGAAAAAAGATTTCTAATTTTCTCTGCATATTTGTACTAAAACTGTATTATTGTAAATGAACATCATGTGTTGAATTACTTTAATTCCATAAATTGAAGTGGTCAAGTATCTTTGTAATTTGTTATAAATATGGAAATATTTAATTTAACTTCATAGTCTGAGGAAATGCATTGTAAGGGAATTTGTTAAATTCAATCCATAATTAGAGGAAATGGGTCTTTATTTTTTGTGAACATTTAGTGAATGGAGCATATTTTAATTTTATGTGCATAATTGGAGAGGTTTCAGCTAAATTGTCTCTGAATATTAAACAGTTTTGGAAGATATAATAAGTTTGTATTTTGCCTTGAAAATTTAATTGAACTCCATAATCAAATGGAATACATTATATGGACATTTATTAGATTCAATCCATAATTGGAAGGAATTAATCTGGATTTTCTCCAAATATTCGTCGAATTGAAATCTTGAAATATTTTAGAGTTTTCCGGGAAAAATTAGCAAATTTGAAGCATTCAAGTTCGTTGCATTTTTTTTAGCATTTTGATGTATTTTTACGTAGTTGGAATTATTTTGAAAATTGAAATGCACAAATGAGATTGTGCTTGAAGCTATTTAGTTTGTAGCATTTGTTATTTTATGGAACTTGTTTGCAACAACAGGTACCATAATTTTTTATTTCGAGTCCATAATTGGGGAGGTTACAATATGTGAGCATTTATCAATGTCATTAGGGGGAATATATTTAGATTGTGTTGGTATATTTTAGAGTTTTTTTTAGCAGCTTGAAATGTTGAAATACATTTAGATTATCTTGGTATATTTTGGAGAATCTGAAGTTCATCAGCTAATTGAAATGGTCAAGTGTGTTGCATTTTTTTGGTGAGTTTTTTGATATTTTTAGTGTAGTTCGAAATATTTTGCGAGTTGAATTGTTCAAATGAGTTCGTATTTGAAGCTATTGATTTTAGAACATTTATCATTTTACGGTATCTGTTTACGAAAACATTTAAAGGCCATGATATAAGTGGATAATTGTATTTAAATGATTTAGCAATCTCTATTTAAATGAAATGTTTTGTAATAACAAAATATTTTGTTGGGTGTGTCATATTGAATGATGTTGTTGATATTATTTCTCTGGATATTATTTAAGTTGGAAAGAAAATTGTGGAATCCATGTTTTTCGAAATGATATAAAGGTGTCAATTGAGCCTTTTTGTATTATTTAATATCTAGAAGATTTGAAATATGTTGGAAAAGGTTCAAAAGTATGTGGACTGTTTATTTAGATATTTACAAATTATTAGAGGTTGGTTTGAATTTAATTGGAGCTATATTTGGAAAATTACAAAAGGTTCTAAAAAAAGAAAAGCAGGGAAAAAGAACAGGGAAAAAAAATAAAAAGGGCTCGGCCCAGCAAGCGGCCCGCCTGCCCGTCCAGCCCACGATGACGTCAAGCTGGCGTCATCTGTGGCGGGGCTCTGCCGCGGCGGCGGTGACGTCGCCGGCGTCGATTCACGGCGAGGCAGGACGCGGGAGTGCGCGCGTTGGAAGCGCCTCGACGCGGGCTACCCGAAGCTGGCGGCGCCGCCCCTGAATGGTCGCCGGAGCATCGCCGTTAGCCCGCGGATGCGGCGGCGGACGCCGAGGACGGCGAGGCCGATTCCGGCGAGATTGCGGCGTATTGGCAAGTGGTTTTCGGCGAGGAGGGAGAGGAGGAGGCGGCGGAGCTCGACGTGGCCCGCGATTTGTCCAGAGAGGAAGGTATCGGCGGCGGTGAGCGTCGGCGGCGGTGAGGAGCTCGGCGCCGCGCGTGAGAAGGAAGGAGGAGGGGGATGTGATGGTTATTTTACGAAAAACAACCTGGATTTCCATGTATTTTCAAACAGGTCCCTCCGCCTGAGGCGCTGTGTACTGTGAGGGCCGATTGGTAATTCTCCGAAAACTCGAGGACTTTTTTGCAAAAAAACTGGCGGCACTGTTTTTTACTGTTCATCGATGTAGCTACTGTAGTTGTACAGTGCGTCAAGCGCTCTCCGCTCGTGAAAGGTTCCGTCTTTCATATAGTTAGTAGATAATAGACAGTTGGTTGTCTCTTTGTGCAAACTGAGTTATCCTATACACCATGGATATTCAAGACTAGGGATGAAAACGGAGCGGATACGGACGGAACTGAGTGGTGTCACATTTGTTTTCATATTTATTTGCGGAAGCGGAAACGAATACAGAAACCCCGGAAACAGATACAGAAACAAATATTGTCGGAAACATATACAGACCGAATACGGTGCGGACACGGAACAGAAAACAGATGTTTGCCGGAACCAAGCGACCCCTTGAATAATGCAGGAAAACTCAAGCAAACCAACAAACTTATCAATTTAATAAGATGAAATAAATTAAATTATAATATAGTGTTTCTAAGTTACCAACTTTGGCAAAAAAAAAAAACCTACTATCGTCCCTAAACCTAATGCAACACTGAAATGTCGAACCCGGAATGGCTTGAGAGGGAGATAATATACAAGTACGTCGGGCCTAAACATGGTCACTTCATATATTTTACTTTTTTTTAGATCTTTGGTTCTGCCTCGGTGTTCTCACTAAAATTGTTAGGCATGTTGCATTCAGATAGCACCACGTAGCAAAAAACGGAAAGTTCTGTATTGCCGGAAACGGAATTTCCGTTTCCGTGGTCGTTCCGCCGGAATACGCTGTTCCGTTTCCATTTCCGTTTCCGCATAAAAGTTTCCGTTTCCGTTTTGCAAAATTCCGTTTCCACTTCCGTATTTTTGTTCCGTTTCCGTTTTTCCGCGGAAAAGTCGGAAAGTTTCCACTCCGTTTTCATCCCTATTCAAGACCCACTGAAACCAGACAAAGTTATATGCAAAAAAATATCGTTACTAATACTGCTTTATGCTTCATCTTGCATTGTTGTGATGATTTGGATGATCCGGTCGCTAATTGATTACAAATGTTCTCGTGGTTATACTATGTTTTATTGTCTTGTATCTGGGGAGAGATTGCCCTCAACAGTTTGTTGTTAAAGGCAAACCAGCAACTTACCGATGCAGTCGTTTACATTTTCGCAATCCCGAGCAAACTTTAGTCACGCTGTTCTTAGCAACAAGCCGTGTCCACTGAACCTATTGTCGACATTGATGCATTGTTCACCAGGGGCGGGCCCACTTCAATTCAAGGGTATTCAACTGAATACCCAATTTTTTTGTCAAAAAACCAGTCATATGGAGCATATAATCGGTATATATAAGAAGAAAAAAATGAGCAGGACAAGAAGGAGACAACGTATCCAGCATTTCAGCCCACATCCGTCCTCCCTCCTCTATGTTGTCCAACTAGCTAGCAGGCCCATTTAGTTCCATGCCTCGATCGCTCGGCCCGGCCACTCCTCGTGGCATTTCCTATACATCGACCAGGTCGACGTTAGGCCAGCGTCGCATATCCCTCGCCGTAGACGGCAGCGACGCGGCTCGCCGCGGCGGCGCAGGTGGAGGTGAGGTACAAAACTTATCTTGTGCAGGTGGGTGCGGGTGGCCGGAGTTAGGTTCGGGTGCGGGGGGTGCGGGGGGGGGGGGGGGGGGGGGGGTTCGAGGGATGGCCGGCCGGCGGCGGACCGGCGGAGGAGGCGGATGGGGCAGGGCGGGGCGGTAGCGACGCCGGCCGCGGGTGGCGGCAGCAGGCGGTTAGGCCGGCGGCGGTGGGCGGCTCGAGGAAGAAGAAGAGAAGAGGAAGAAGGTGCGGGGTGGGAGCAGCGGTGAGGTGCGGGTGGAGCAGCGGCGAGAGGTGCGGCGAGAGGAAGGAGAAGGCGAGGTGCGGGTCGCGGGGTGTGCGATGCGTCCCTATCGTCGCATAGGTCGACGCATAGGCGATCCCCTCCTCGCAGTCAGCATAACACGACTGTCTGTTCGTTGTATCATTCATTCCTCATGTACAACTAGTATTTCCCAATCTGCCAGTTCCGAGTTGAATCACGCAACCAGGCAGCCCTAGGCGAGCGATGGCCACACGCGACGGCGTAATCCCGACGCAGGCCGCACTTGTCCTCGTCCATCCGCCGCGGCACGGCCAGGCTGCTCGTCGAACCTCCCAGACTCTCTTCGCTGGCTCCCTTGATAGTCCACCAGGGCGTCTGATCCACGGCTGCGCTAGTTGCTTCTTCGTCGCCGGTCGGTCGCGGCCGGGAGTTCCAACAGTAGAGGACTTGAGGTGCTGCAGAAATTCTGAAAATTAATCATACAGAATTTGCCCCAAAATTTAGAAGACCTTTTTTTGTCTGAAACATGAAGAGAAAGTTATCCTCAAATTTGTAAGCTCTCTTAACATTTCGGTATTTTCTGTCCTCCAGATATTTTAAATGTTGTCCCTTTGATATGTTGAATTTTTTATACTTATATGTTGAACAATTTCACGTTATAATTGGTTCTACGAAAATGATATTCTAATCAAACCGTGTTATATCTTCTATATATTCTAATCAAACTGTTCCTCTCCCCATGACAGTTTGGGTAGAGCCATCTACCAATTTCACACTTTCTCTCTTCACACCAGGAACATACATTGAGAACTCCTTGTGGGATCCTGCCATATGTCTTGATGCACCAGAGTCAATTAGCCATTCTGCACTAGTAAGATTTTTCTCATAATTCGCCATATAGGAAGTATTATCACAGGTGTTTACTTCTCTAAATTTGCACCATTTCTCCCATTCATCAATGGTCATCTGGACCTTCACAGTATGTGATGCATCCTTACTGACTGCAGAAGTGTTTTTCCTTCCCATTGCATAGCAGCCTTGTACATGTCCACAACCACCTCTCATCAATTCTGGACTAAACGCTCTCATATGCCCAGGTTGGCCACATTCAAAATTCTTTCTTCACTTTTATTCATTCTCTACTTGCTAACTGCACCGAACCACATCTTGTACTTGCCACAGAACTGCAGCACCCAATATTTCCCTTTTCTCCTGACTATGCAAACACACACAAGCAGGCCAATTTGCTTCGTCCTGCAGCTGAGTCCCCGTGGTATTCTTCCCCTTCACACCTCTCTCCACCAAATCAAACTTTTCTACAACAACACGGAGGGGCGATGCCTTCACTTCCAGGTCGCACCAGCACACTCCAATTGCAAATCAACAATATCTGCAGCTGCTCTCTCTACGCTCCAGGCCAGCAGTGCCCTCTTTTCTTTCTCTACTTCTTTCTGCAAGCAACGAGCAGACGCACGGCACCTACCCTTGCTTCCAATCCTGCAAGTACTCAGTGGTGAATCCACAGTTCACCGGCACTGCGCTGCAGTCCAATCCCCGCAGCTCCTTGCACTCGCGCCGTCGGCCGACTCCGCGCACCAGCTCTGCGCTAGTATCTCCTCCTCCTGGTTACACATGAGCTGCTCCCCCTGAGCAATTTGCAGCTGGTCTTCTCCTCCACTTCCACCAGGACCAAGCACCGCCGCCGAGACCAAGCTCCGCAGTCACCTCCGGAAGACCCACAGGTCGTGGAGCTTGGATGCTTGCACACGCTGCCTGCCCCGGCTCTGCACCTTCGCCTGATCCTGCTGCCCTTGCCAGGAGCTTGTCTCCGCCTGCACTGAGACCCCTGGGCACCTAGAGTTCGGCGCCGTTGCCGATTCACCGCCGGCGAGTGTCGACCAGCGCCTCCTGCTCTGATACCATGTTGTCTCTCGGGAAATTCCTGGAAAATGAACTATCCTCTTTGTTCCTCTTCAATATACATGCAAGTTTTACATTTCAACCCCCATAAAACACACACCTCTTACAATTCTAACCCTCACTACAATATATAATAACCATACTTCTAAACACAGCTACACCATGGCCTAAAAAATTGCTCCATCCATTTGTAAAAAGAATCAAAGGAACCTAATCAATAGCCCAGATCACCGTGCCTCTAGTTTTAGCTGAAACTAGTACAAACAAAATTGAAAGAGAGAATTCCCTCTATGACACCAACTGAAAGTTGGGTTCCTTATTTGGCCCAGGAAAATTTTCACTTCCCTGTATGACCCTATGGGTAATTTTTTTGCCTCACATGACACTACCGTCTGCTCTGTTAGAGTGTTCCGTCAAATTATTTCGCAGCAGACGAAAATACCCTTCAGTGGCCAAGTTGACTCTCCCAAATTGAACCCAAATCAAAGAAAAGGGAAAAAGAAGCTGTGCACTCACGCGCCTTTCCTTCCCCGATTCCCCGCCTCTCTCTCACTACAGTGAACCCTACCGGCGGCGTGGCCTGGTTCCGTAGCGGCGGCGGCGGCTGAGGCGCCATGGAGCAAGGGGCGGAGGACAGCGGCCAAGGCGTGGCGGGCGGCGGCCATGGCGTGGCGGGCGGCGGCTAAGGCGGGGCGGGCGGTGACCATGGCGGGGCGGAGGACGACCATGGCGGGCTAGAGGGCGGCTAACCAGGCACGGCGGAAGGCGGCCATGGCGCGTCGGGCAGTGACCACGGCGGGTCGGAGGGCGGACATGGGGGTGCTCCGAGCAGCGGCCAATGGAGGGCTCTGGACGGCGGCCATGGCGGGGCAGGCGGCGGCCATGGCGGGTCGGAGGGCGGCGACCCAGGCACGGTGGAGGGCACCCATGGGGGTGCTCTGGACGGCGGCCATGGCGGGGATGGATTGGGTGCAGGCTTGGTTCACGGAGCAGCTGCAGGGTGAGTTTCTTCGTACCAATTGCTCTCCTGATGCATTGTTGTTTGCTGAAAATTTGTTGTAAGATTGGATACATCACATCTCTAGTAGCAATGCTTATGCACTTCTCTTTAATTTACAGGATGGATCCGAATTCAACATATTTGTTGAAAATTAGATTGTTTGGAAATCGGAAAAAGGCTAGAGAAGCAAACAGATGCTTTTGTTTTGAAAAGGTTATTGATTCTGACTTAGCTAATTATATGGATTTGGTTGGATCAGTCGTAGAGGAGTACACGCCACGTTATTTGGAAGTTGCGCATGTTCAGTACTATGATGATGTTCTCAAAATATTTCCAGAAGTCAAGTTTGACCAAGACTTGATGTCTATGTTTGAGAAACACTCTAAGACAAAGGTTGTGTAGATGTTCATTGCATATTGTGATCCATCTGAACCATATGAGCCTATCACCGAGTATTGGACTGATGTGCATATCGAACCTGATAATAACATAGAAGAGGTCGATGATTGTTATCTTCACAACCCTATCCCTGAAAATGAGCATGTTGGTATTGATGAGGAGAATATGTATTTCGAGAAAGAACCTATACCTCTAGATGTGGTACTTTTTTCTGAGAAAGAGAAAGACAAAGACAAAGATTATGTTCCTGAGGATGAGAGCGAGGATGAGAGTGAGGATGACAGCGAGAATGAGCATGAAGTAGAGCATGAGGAGGAGTTACATGATGCAGATCATTCCCCAAATGTAGAGTATGATAAGCAAGACCCACCAATGGCTGTAGGTTCCACATATCCTAATATGTGTGAATTTAAGTTAGCCCTTTCCCAGCATGCAGTGAAACATCAGTTTGAGTATAACACGCAGAAGAGTGCACCAAATAGGTTCCGTGGCTATTGTAAGAGAAGAGAGGAAGATAATTGTCCATGGAGGATACATGCTTCTACAACAACCGATATGCAAACTGTAGTGGTAATCGTTTAACGTTACTCAGTTCTGAAATTTTTGTGTAATTGTTTAAGAGTATTTATCTAATCAATTGTATTCATCTTTTGTAGGTGAAAAAAAACCCTTATGATCATGATTGCTCTAGTACAACAAGGAAAAAGAAGGTAAAGAATGCAACAAAGTTTTGGATATGTGAGAAGGTGAAGGATTGGCTCATTTAAGATGCCACTCTTGGAGCAAAGGAATTGCGAATAAAGCTTAAAGAACACTATAAGGTCAAAATCCACTACAAGCGAGTATATATGGGTAAGCTGCTAGCTTTGAAGGAACTATATGGGGATTGGGATAGCAGCTTTGACAGTTTGTATAGGTTTAAGGCACAAGTTGAAAGTTGTTGCCCTGGTAGCATAGTGCACATCGACCATTATACAATAAATGATAAAATCAGATTTAGAAGAGTGTTTGTTGCTTTGAAACCTTGCATAGATGGGTTCCATAATGGTTGCAGGCCATATTTGGCAATAGACAGCACCTTCTTGACAGGCAGATTCAAGGTCTAGGAACCCATATCTATTTGGCAAACATTGGGTTGCAATGGAGGCAGCAAAACCAGCCGCAACTGCGTATCTAAGGAAGTGGCACGATAAGTTGTGGTCTAGGAGTCAGTTCTCGACCATATTAAGGTGGACTATGTAACCAACAACTTGGCGGAATGCTTTAACAACTGGATCAAGGGCCACAAGTCCTTGAACTTGGATGATTTCATGGACAAAGCGAGGCAGTTGCTTATGATCAAGTGGAATGAAAGAAGAAAGGTAGCAAAACTGTTAGATGGATTAATTCTGCCCCACATTATGAAGAAGTTGAATGCAATGACTAGAGAATTAAACTTGGAGGTGGTAGAAAGCTCAGAAGAAGTGGCTGAAGTGACCGCATTAGGAGGCAGCGGGTTTAGGTTTGTTGTCAACTTGCAAGAGAGGACATGTTCTTGTAGGCAATGGCAAGTTTCTGGCCTTCCTTTCAAACATGCTCTTGCATTCATCACTTCACTTAGCAGTGCACATATAAAAAACTACGTTGACTCATATTACTCCGTTGACAAATTTAGAGCAGCGTATGCCCAACTAATCCCTGCTATGCCTGACAAGACCCAGTGGCCTGAGTCTAACCATGGGTTCTTCATGCATCCACCGCTATTAAAAGCCACAGCTGGCAGGCCTAAAACTGAGAGGTATAAAGGTTGTGGTGATACTAAAGGTAAAAAGCGCCAGCACTTGTGCCCCATTTGCTAAGAGTATGGGCATCATTGGCATAAGTGTAAGAAGGGTAACCCCGACGATATTGCTGCAATGATGGCTGTGAGGTAATATACAGATTTGCTCATTCGTGCATTATTATTTTTGCAATCAACTATACATGTTAACTACTTTCTTATTGGTCATGCAGAGAACCGCCAAAAAAGAAGACAAAAACCACCAAAACAGCCCAATCATCCATTGTGCCTTGCGAGGATGCAGCACCAACAAGGATGTGTTTTCCACCAAGGTTAGCAATTCTACACTGATACTCATGATCAACTGAAAGCTGAATCTAATTGCTCCTTTTTACCGTAGCCAATGCTTGGAGAATACAAGTACCAAACAGGGAAAAGAAGGGGACTCTAAATCTAAATCTGGAGGATCAAAGTGGTATCTTTTCTCTTCATGTTCTTAATTGTTGCTGCCATATACATGCTGCCATACAAATATCTATGTTCATGTGGTTAATTACTCTTTCCAGCGAGAAAACAAGTGTTGATGTGAAGGTAAGGGCCAAGAGGAAGAAGAAGGAATCCACTGAAAAGATTCCTGTGGTGCCTCTTGACAGCCCTGCAATGGGTACGAGAAGCAAAAAAATTCACCCCCGCTAGCCCCGCAATGAGCACAAGAAGCAAAAGACGGCTGAGCTTGTGATTGGGCTGTTTGTCATGGTTATTTTGGGGGATGTCTACTTTTGGAGGCACGATAGTGCTGCTGCTCATGTGATGTATGTCTAGACTTGAGATCATCCATGTGCTTTATGTGAACTTGTTGGTGTTGTATGCGAACTGGTTGTAAAATGTGTACCAAATATTAGTGTGATGCATTTCAATTTATATATGAACTGTATGCAGGAATTGACATCGAATTACAGGGGAGATTTTGACCAAATTTTGAATTTTTTATATTAATTAAAATCGACAACTAAGTTTTTCCAAAATGTATATGTTTCCTTTTGTAATCTATCCATGCGAAAATGTGTCAGAACACTTGTTGCCTTCTTATTTATAGAATTATTGTAATATAATGCACTAGGGGTAAAAGTGTATTTTCATGTTTCATTTAACACCGTTAGTGTTCAAAATGAACTAGAGTGTCATATAAGGCAAAAAAAATACGGAGAGTGTCATATAGGGAAGTGAAAATTTCTCAGGGCCAAATAAGGAACCCAATTTTCAGTTGGTGTCATAGAAGGAATTCTCTCAAATTGAAACCTGCAAAGATAAGGAAAACACAGAATCAATTCAGAGATAACCTACCACAGACAAATGAGAATCTTCAGTGGATTTTTATGCTTTACATCCAAATATTGTAAAGTGGGACCAACATTACTAAAATAAGATAATAAATATTTATCTACCCTATTGGTTAGTATTTGACATGCAACAGTGCACACAAGAGGATTCACGCACAATTATGGTGAACAGTGGAGGTTTATTTTTTCAAAAATCATTGACATGTAACATATGTTATGAGAAGGGACAAAAAATATGGAGCACCCACAAGGCCACAAGGGGAATCATATCTGACATGTTGAGCAAGATGGTCACACGCTAAGTTTGTGCAGAATGTGGATGACGGCAGGCTCAATAAAAATGGCCTGATACAGGATAACATCACCTATATGGATGTTTTTTTACCAAAGAATAGAAATTGGAGGCCATTCATTTGCAATGAAGTGTAACCACTATATAATGCCAATACAAAATTGACTCAGAACTGCTTGATGTGTAATTGTTACTAACTAATTTGTGCATACATCATGCTTCAATTCAAAGTCCAAACTGATGGTATATGTTTTTGGATAATGCAAGCCAGTTAAATATGTCTCAGTCTCTCTTCATCAAATAGGGGAGTCTCGGTCTTTCTCCACATGCATGCCAATTTCAAGCAATCATGTTTTTTATCAAGTTTCAAAGTTTCGTCACTTCTTGCCTTCTTGGTCTCTGAAGTATGAATTTGCTGACAAATGGAAGAAATAAGAAGTAGCATGGAGAGAGCCAAAAGTTTAACTCACATTCAGATCCAGAAATTTTGCTGGTATGTTGGGTATTAATTTTCTCAAGTCGAATGCCGCATGTAGTCAGTATGTTCAAAAATTTGTGAACCCTCTTATCAACATTTGCACATTTGATTCCAACTATCGTGAGACTGTCGGATGCACAAACCTACTGATTGTGTGCTTTGCAGTGAGCTGGAATCTATCAATCATTTGTTCTTTGGAACTCCGTTTCAGAGGTCCTTGGTATTAACATTGGATCTAATTACATATCGATAGCTAGGTTTTGGGTTTCAAATAAAAGACATGTTTCTCTGAATGCTATTTTGTGCCGCGGTACTCTGGAGTATTTGGAAAAACCATAATGCCTTGGTATTTGACAACCAAACTTGGCTTTCTATGAAACAGATTTGGTTGCTAATACTCAGGACGATAAGGAAATGGAGGCTACTTTTCAAGCACCCCGTGGTGGAGGAGATGGACAGGTTCTCTCAGTTTGTCTCGAAACAACTCCAGGAATTGTCTGCCCTGCCGTGGGGGTGACCGTAGGAAGTGAGCATCTGTCACTGTCCTCGCTGGTGGCCTCACTCCCGTTGACGATGGCTGCACCACAAACGCCCCCAGCTGCACGAAGGTGACGGTAAACTCGCTGCTGACGCCGTTCTGGCCAGGACGTTTTGGGAAGCCGCTGCTGGCATCAGAAGGAGTATCGCCTCAGGAAGCAAAAACCAAGCTGATGGAGATCCTGGAGCAGCGTGGAGCCGTGTGATTCTATCAACTGCGACTGCCGCTAATTTCCCCTCTTTTAGTTTGGCATCGAAAAGTCTCGCAAAACTTTATGCTCCCGTTTGTAATAAGCTCGTACTTTAGCTCTCCTGCTTTTGCCAGAATTTTTAGGGTTTTAGCTTTTCACTGCTTAGTTCCTTCGATGTAAGAACCTGAACCTGGTTTCGCTGATGAAATGGAACCGGGGTTCCCCTTGTAGGGGTCCTTTTGATCTAAAAAGACTGTCGGATGCAACCGACTATCCCAACGGTTCGTATATTCCGTCTCGTTTCCTAGCATATGGAGGTGCCTAACATGAAAAAAAAAACTAGTTCAATGGGGTAATAATGTATGGTCACGTTACTAACACATAGCTATCCATCTTACAAAAATCATAACTCAGAAAGCTGAATAGTAAGCTTCTCTAAGATTGGTGAATGTTGGAGACAACAAATTAGTGCATTGTGGTCAGCAGCCAAACACCAGTCATTGAGTAACAAAGTCTTTAACTTGGTAAACGTAGGGCACCACCTTCAATCCCTGTTGAAAACAATCTAGGAATTACAAAAGAGACAGATCAAATAAGTACCCTTTTCATCACTGAATTCCAAAAATGCAATCTGCTATTAGGTATTAAGACAGGAGTGGCAGAGGAGTGGCAAGCATATATACCACATCAGAATCAGCTGTCAACTCCAAGTCTATAGCTTGTGACAAACCTTTGAGAAATGTGTTGTTGTTGCGGTCATAACCAGGCCCGAAATCAGGATCCCCATAATAATAATAACAACCATTACAAATATCACCACAACCATCGAACCGACCCGGCGAGCATTCATCGCTAGACTCACCGTTAAGTATAACAACTGCTCTTGCTACCTACAAAAAGCTTTTGAGCAATGGAATCCTTCCTTCGCATTTGATCAACTCGAGCGAAACGAGGCTCGGTAGAGATATTAGAATGCGGGTATAGTCGGAAGTAAAGCAGCGGGCCATGCACAGATGTTTCAAGGATGGAGACAACAGCTGATTGACAAAAAAAAACGCAGACTTCCATCCTCAGTTCCACCAAGGCCGGACAGCCGGATAAATCAACAACGTTGTCGTTGACACCAACTCCAACAAGCTCTAACCTGGTGAGGTGCTAGAGACGAGATGCAGATCATACAACGGCGAGGGTTCCTGATCAAACTCGATGACACGGAGCCGGAGCACCCGGACACGGGGCGCAGCTTGCCACATCCAGTGGCTCGTGTGCCGCTCGTTAGCGGGAAATCCCATGAACCCGTCGACATCGAAGTCGAAATCGCACGCATCCAGCGGCGCCGCCGCCGCCAGCGCAACGGAGGTGGAGCAGGTGGTCCACGAACTGCGAGAACCTGTCGGCGCTGTCCCACCCCTCGACGCCGGTGAAGCGGAGGGCGGGCACGGACCGCTAGACGCCGCGCCAGCGCCGGGCGAGCACGAAGGTTCGGACCACCTCTTGAGCCGGAATGAAGTGGAGCACGTGGTGGAGGACGTCCTCCGGGAGGGCGCTGATGGGATCCACCCCGCTCGCCATGGATGACACTTTTTTCTTTCGAACACCAAACCCTTGGATGTGAAGAGAGAGCCACCCCCGAGCAGCGGCGTACACCATCTGTTCGACGGAACACCGCCCCAGAATGTATGGTATGCACCCAGGAATTGGTGCACCCGACTTCCGTTGACCACACAAAATGTTTTTAAAAAATTCCAAAAAAGTTAAGAGATTGACACAACATAAGTACACATTTTCACGAAAATTCAAGTCTAAATTTGACAAATAACATCGGTAGTGAAAATGAGAAATTTGTTATCAATAATGATAATGGGCCAAATGCAAAGCCTAACTTATAGTTTGACACTATTCATGTCGGATTTGTCTATTATTTTTACTAGTAACGTTGCACGTGCAATGCACGTTGAAACAAACATCCAAAAACTTGATCCTAATGCCAAATGGTGCCCGACACTCTTGCTCCTGTTTCAAAAAATAATTTTACCTTCTTCTAAAAAAATTCATGGTATTCTTAACTTTTGATTTCAAGTCCTTTGGTCTCTAAAAAAACCAAGCCTTCTTCAAAAACTGAAAATTGTGTCCCCATTTTTATTTTCTTTATGCATGCTAAAAAATCGATATTTGTTTGCACAAAAACTTGATGGGGGTAGTTCAATCTAATATATAGATAAAATTTTCAGTTATTTTCTAAACTCATACGTTGAATTTGGCATGTGAGCACATGTGCCAAATCTCCGCATCCAACATGTACACTTCACAAATCTCACCATTTTTTGGAGTTCCGTCGGACAAATAAAGTATGAATCAAACATGTGAATTATTCCACCGCTGATATTGTCAAAATGATCTTTGTGTGAAAAGGAAAATGAAACCGCCGATATTCAATCACATGGTCTATGGTCCATTCCTATATGAAACATAAAGGAATAAGAATGATTGTGTCTTAAACAAGGTTGTTGCCTTTTCATTTGGCTTTCAGATATTATTAGAGGCAAATCACCATGTATTAAAATCTTCATCTAAATGTATGTGAATACCTGAAAACACGGGTACTTCATAGCTGGTTTGCAGATGAGGAAGGGCTAGAATGGCTACAGACATTTGCACCAGGCCTCTTGCATATAGGTTTACAACTTGGCACATAATCCAATGATGAGAGTATCAGAACAGACCTCCGAAAATCCAATTAAGTGATTGTGCATACATAACTCGGCATAAGCAGACAATGCAACTGAATCTAATCAAATTAAGAAATGCATAAAGAAATATACACAAAACATAAAAGTGTAAAGAGGAAGTACACCACGGTAGAATATGATAATTGGGCTTTAAAATACCTTCAGAACACAATAGTACAACACCGCTAACACATTTGTGTGCTACACTCTTACACCATTTAGTGCATGAAAATCGAGAAGCTGGGCAATAGTACTAATTCATTAGCAGATGTGACACCATGATTTCAAAGCAGACCAAAATACACCTATATGATTAAATTGCCAGGCTCCAGATCTCAGCAGCGAAAGACAATAGCTTCAAAATAGAAGAACCACAAAATCAAGACAGTTTAATTACAGTCTCAAATCAAATATAATGCTCTATTTTAGGAAAAAGACATCAGGTGAATTTTAGGCGTAACTTCTGCTCATCCAAGTAGTCCTCAGCCTGGCCCCCAAAGTTGGAGTAGAATATTTACAAGGAGTTGCACTCGTGAGTCGTACAAGTTCAGACCCAGATGATGTACGATCAATTTTTACAAGATGTCATTCCTCTAAGACAATAACCGTAATCTTCACATGTAGGATAGAGATTCTTATAATGGAAACATGTAGCGCAAAAGGAAGAGTTGCTAACTTCAATATTTAGGTACCAGTTTTTGCAATACCAATGATATCTCAGATTCATTGCTTTTAAATCTAGGTAAGCCTGGCACTGGATGGTCAGATCCTGTATTCCAAGGTCCTCGTACAATCCATGAACGTATTTGAGCACCGACTGATCATCAGTTCATCACCGCCATTCTTCACCTGTACTTTACACACAGCCAACGCTCCAAGATTCAGTCAACGAAATAATTAACTTGTTAGATTAATTAGCCGCAAAATGTCATGAAACGATGACGTCCACGGTTTTGGAACTGCTTGCTGAAGTGAATGGGTACTCAAGTGTTGTTTACCTGTCTGCCGCACTTTATGAAGGCTGAAGGTGAGCGTCAGCGGATGCGGCGCTCGTGCCGGCGGCGCGCTCGGAAGCGGCGGCACGGTCCGAGGTGGTGGAGCGGGAGATGCACAGTGCGCCGCTCTGGGGCGGTGGAACGTTCAGAGGCGGCGGGGCGGTAGAGGCGCAGCGCAGCGCTGCGCGGCCGCGGCCTCAGGCGACCGGAAGCGATCGAAACAATTCCCAAGCAGAACAAGCATGGACCTCTGCATCGGGGTGCTGGTCGTCGCACTGCTCGAGGCCCCTATATGTGATCTTTCTGATGCCACCAACGGCCTTCAAGGCGAGTCCTCCACACAGTAGTTTGCCTCCTTCCAAAGGCCACCGTCAGGATCTGAGGCGTGAGAGCAGGCTGACGGCGTGAAGGGTGGGGAATCGCACGAACTGTTCCGCTTCTTTATTTTATGGTTTTGATGGTAATTACAATGAGTTTACCTTTATAATAATATGGGTCAGGTTTATTTACCATATTATTTTATGTTGAAGGCAACGTTCTGGTCAACAGGATCCGTGGTGACTTCATCAATCTTAAAACTTCGCGACTCTTCTTCAATATGCGCTATGTGAGTGTGTGTCTATATTTTACTCGTGTTTCTAAACAAATATTGTTGTACGCAATTGCTTAAAAAACTATTGATGTTCACGATTAGGCTCTTGGCAAAGAAAAGCGCTTGACAAAGTCACAAAAATACCTCCGAAAAATAGAGCTCTCAACGATGGCGGACACGTGTCCCCGCCCGCTATGGTTGACGGAAAGGACATGGCGCATCCACTTTACCGAGTGTCCTCAAACGAACACACGACAAATGTTTACTTTTTCGTTTTATTTTTCCTCGCCTTTACGGTAAATTTCATGATATTGTATCCATATTTGGCACATACGTGCATATTTTTATGCCAAATAATATTACCAAAAGGAGTTTTCAACTTTTGTTTAAAAAAATATTTTTCTGAAGCAAGTGCAAATAATATGGTGCCAAATCTCATTATCCATTGGATGGCAAATTCCTAAATATTTTGAATATCTATCTTTATAGATAATCTTTCCCATTTTAAATGAATTTCAATCGATTTTCAAAAGTAATTCAAATTTGAATTGCAAATGTGTTATAGTATGGTCCAAAAATTGAAAATAAATAAATCATTTTTGGTAACTAAGTAGGATTTTATGGAATAGCCATAGATAGACTTGAAATATTCAAGCCATTGGTATGGAAAAATGTACAGGCGATGTTGACTCATTTTAAAACAAATCAAAGAACATGAAAAAAGGTTTAAAAATGCAATCATTTCACATAGATTCCTTTTATAGGTACTTGTTGACAAGAAAATTACCAAATTTGGAATGTGACAATTTAAAAAAGTGTTTACAAAATAACCTATCATTTTGATGCCAAATGCCTAAGGTGATGGTCATTGCCATGATAATGTTCTCATATTTGGCACATAGGTGCATCTTACCATGCCAAATAATATTGGAAAAAATGGAGTTTTCAACATTTTTGTGATGAACATATTGTGTCCACTTTCTAAGTGTCAAATTTGGGGTTCTGTGAAGCAAGTGCAAATAACATGATCGTCCAAACTGGACATACACGCTCGTGTTTGCGCAGTGGGAGCACTAATCAATGGATCTATCCGTGACATAAGTGTCGAACACAAGTTCGGTGTCGTGCCAAGTCCGGGAAACGTATAAAAACTCGGTGGTATTGCCGAGTATTGCACACTTTGAATAGAACTTAAGAAACGGGGGCAGATCCAGTGGGGTGCCATGGCACTCCCTAAAAAATACATTTTTTTTTTGACATTCTAATATTTGGACTAATCATGGTAAGAACTTCAAACTAGTGAACCCAACAAGCACAACATGGATTTTTTTAAGGTTGGTACCCACCACCGATTAAATCGTAAGCTCCGTCACTCGCAAGAAAGTGCTGTCATGAGTTGTTGTGGACTTGTGGTCCAACCGTCCAACAATATGTTTGCAGATATCCCGGATCGAGTCGTGTTCTTTCTAGTTAATTCTCTTTCTAGCAGTAGATCGTACACATGAGAAGTACCACGTGTAACTTGATTTTGAATCTCAGTTATTTTTTGGGAGAAAATAGGCTATTGCTTACACCGTGTTTTGTTGTCCCTTTTCGCTGAGTAGAGGGGGAAGCTTGGGTTCCCCAATCCGAGTGACGGCATCTTGTCCATCTTTCTTGAAACTCACCATGAATGCCTTCATATTTTTCTCCTCTTGCTTCTTATGCCAAGCCTCAAAATTCTTTTGTCTTTTATTGTTGATTGTCTTGAAAGTATGGCATTGATCTTCTGATAGATCATCAAAGTTAGGCTTAATTTCATTGCTACTGATTTCTCCGAGATTGAGGATCTTATGATCGGCCACGAGTCCATGATGATCCAATCTCAGAATTATTTCCCTAGCGCGATCGCAAAAAGGTCTGTTCGCACACGAACACATCACCTTTTACCCTCGACGTCGAGGGTGATGCAAGGTTACCACGCATCGTGGGAGGCCGACTGAAAGGGTGATATACATGACAATCCATGCTGACTTTTTTGAGACCCAAAACCTGACTCGCTCAGAAGGGACCCATCACGGCTTGCGTGAGTTATAGGTTTAGCTATATCGATTCGCTCGCCTCTAGCTTGTTCGAAAAACGGAAACAATACGAGTTTGGAGGATAAAAGTATATTTTATTAATTTGACCGATTGTTTGTTGAATAGTGCCTGAAGTCGAGTCGACCGTCACTTCTTACATAGTGCCTGAAGTCGAGTCTAACTCCCATCTAAACTAGGTAAGTTTTCAGATCATTAAACTGTAGGTATTTAGCAGGAATTGACTTCTCCCCATCTTTTGGACTGGGTTGTTCGTGTTTCTAGTGTCTTCTTATGTGCTTCGCGCCGATTTTCACGTCTGAGTGCCTACCGCGCTGCCGAGTCTGCTAACACACTCGGGCGAGTAGAAGGATTCTCTGACGGCAACAATGACGAACTGCGTGCAATGATGAATGCAATGGAATTAGTTGTGAAGATTGGTGCCATAAGGGTCGTCTTCGAAATGGCCTCACAACTTATGGCAATGGCGCTGAATATGCTAGGGCCTCACAAGTTCTGGCAATGGCGCTGAATATGCTAGGGCCAGACTTCTCCCAGTTGGGGGCAGCGCCAGATGATCTGAACATTCAATAACATTCCTGGTGCTCCCGCAGCGATGTGTGTGTTTGTAGAGGCGAGGCAGACAAAGCTTCACATGAGCTAGCAAAGAAAAACTGCAGACTCCATTCCAGTACAGACTGAAACCGAAGATAGTGAAGCTGCAATTCTGTACCAATTCTTCGTCCCTAGAGGACAGGACAGGATCTTCTTCACATTCAAAAGAATCAGACTTACCATCACACCCTGCAAATTGACTGGAGGTTCTTCACCGGAATACCACCAACATTGCGCTAGAAACATACTTGATTATCATCATCCAAGTCTACTCCATCCATGCAAGGTTTGGCGCCTAGTTCAACACCAACACGACATGCAGTCAAATGTACATTTTTCAGAGACACAAAAGAGCTGACCACTAGGTCTACGGCCAAAGGCGCTAACTAAGCCTAGGCTTTTACACGCGCAGACATACCAAAACACCCCCACAGCAGCAGCATCAAGAGAGGGAGAGCGCGTCAGCAGAAGAACATGGTGCTCCGGACATTGTTGTGCAGCCACGGCAGCTCCGGCACCGGGATGTTCTCCACCGGCATGTGGCCTCCACCCTGGATGGAAGACGCATCCTCAGACTTCATGATCGTGCCCACCTGGGCTGCAGCGAGGTATGCGTATCTGATCGGAGCAACTGTTTGCATGCAAGAACAAACCAGGATAAATACACAAGGAACAACAAAGCCAACTTACCGTTAACAAGCTACAAATAGTGAGGATGGTGTGTACCGATCGATGTCGCCGTCGTGCTCCTCTGAGACCTGAAAAGGCCACGACAACTAAGTTCAAAACATAGCTTCACAACAATCTTTATCAGAACAACGTATCGTCTACGTACATGTAAGAGAGCGAATGCACAAATTCCTGAAGCGCATCGGCCATGAAGCCGATCTCATCGTGCAGAACATGGTAATGTGTTGGCCTTGAGGTTCCCTGGCACACATAACAAACAAAACATTTAGCCCCGCGTAACTTTGCACAGCAACTTAAGACATGCAAATCACCACCACCACTGTATTTTTCGATAAAGGTCGCATTTTGTTGGACTCAAAGGTTTAACCACCACCACTGTGTTGGTACATGGTAGCAAAAAACATAATAGAAAGCAGAGTTGCATACAATCATGCCAGTGTGTGCACACATGTAGAAGTCGAAGTTCTTGGGATGGCAGACTTGCTTATCCACGACAGTCCCTACAGAATGTCATTAATTAACACTTGCGTTTTACCATCGTCTCACAGAAAATTAAAATTCAAGTCACAAGGGTGATATTTCACTCCATAAAAAAATAGGGAACCTTGTCGGTAGATTAAAGTAAAGCTTACCAGGAGGTACATTGTCTGGAGACCCAGTCTGGAAAAAATTGGTATGGTGGTTTTTCTGGGCAACGATGAGTGTGAACTTAGGCTCCCACTTATCGTCTATAAACTTGCATGCCTGCAAGCATTGATTAAAAATAGATGAGATGACAGTGTCGATAATTACTTGTACATAGGTACCTGTATTGGATCTGTAATAAGGACATTTTTTTAGATTAATAATAATGACATGTTGAAATCAAAGAAATACACTACCTCAATGATCTGGTGAAGCTCAATGTTTACGACCTGAGTAAACCGGCTTTCGCCAACTCCAGCCCTGAAATTAGCATGTGTTATGTGATGATGGTTAAGACATAATCAAACTATCCCTTTTCAGTAGAAAAAAAACATTTCTGTAGCTTCACTGCAAAATCAGCTGCTATTTGAAAATTGTAATTCAAGAACTTGATACCTGAAAATAATAACTTGCTCTGGTTTTCGCTGCCCAGAACTAGTGTAAAAGTCGATAAGTGATTCCCTGCAAGCACCAAGTGCAATGATATTATTCCATTAGGAAGGTGTGCAATAAAACATAACATACAAGGACATATGCACACACATAATATTGACAATGAACTGAACTCAAGTTTAGTTTGGACCAAATGAGAGATCTTACCGAATGAGACCATCATCATCTTTAGTTCCCCGTGGTTTAAACAAGGAGGACATTATTTCTAGTCTGGGTGACTCAGTGTGCACTGTTGCTCTGTATTTAGAGATGTGAGGCCACTGGCGAGAACTCACCACCTAAACAGAATCCAAGGCCACAGTTACAAGTCGGTTATAACATCACTTAAAAATTATTTACAATCATTCAGATGACATGTGAGCTACTGTTCAGAAAGTAGAACTGTATCCCTCTTACTGCAGCAATGGAAGGTCTATCATATTGCCCAGGTTGCCATGCGACACAACCATGCCCAAGATGATAGTAGGCGCCTCTGACACAATAGGTATTCCACGGGATACTTCAAGTTGCAGTAATGTGTTGAGCCCACCAAGCTAGGTAACAACCAGCGAAAAGAAAAATATTGTGAGCATGTGCGGAAGCCAATAATAAATACAGGAAAAAAAACAGATACATGTCAACAAACCTTAGCATTTATCTTCAACAGCACATTGTTTAGGTAATTATCATTGACTCTTGTTGGAGCTAGACACTGTGTGACAATGCCGAATTCAGCAAGACACTTCCTCTTCCAAGGACCTGGTTGAAGCAAATATATATTATATATTCTGAAACAGGCAATCATGCTTATAGGTAAGGGTAACAAATAATGACAATCAAAACCATGAACCAACCATAAAGTTTGCAGTTTTTCTCCTCAGGAAGAAGGCACAGAAGGAAGCTAGGTGATACATGTAGCTTGGATTTTATCTGATCAAACATCTCATCCACTCTAGCTAATACATGCCTTCGTCTCATTGACGGGTTCTCTTCAATTATAGTAGAAGGGTCATCTATTTCCTGCAAACAAACAAAGAAAGTTCAACAACAGAAAACAAGAACAGTTAAAGATGTTGTAGACGAAGTAAAACATACCAGTCCCTTTCCTGTTGCAAGCCTTTTAAGGTCTTGGACAAGACCTTGAACATCACACCGTGCAGAGAAATTAACAACCGCCCACCTCTTGACAGAACTGGTCTGAACCAGCTTCTGAAACAGAAAAAAAGAATTAGCAAATTAACAGAAGGTTCGTTGATGATCAAGTAATAAACACATGTTAGAAAGAGAAAACGTGCTGACCTTGTTTGCAAGATTCCAATGTCCGTTGCGTGGGAGGAAATCCTCACCGTTACCGGCTCTCATCTACATGATAGAAGCGTTACTAGTTAGATACATTCAGAAGAACATCAAGCATGGGCATGCGAAACAAAGTCTGGTCACTAACCTTGGGTGCTTGCAGGACCCTGCCTTCAACTTGAGTAAAATTTTGTGCAATTGAAATGCCGCATGCCTTCAACATGGGGTCAGAGTCATAGTTGCTACGTTTAAGTGCCTTGCATTTAGGGTAGCATGAACAATCAGTCAAGTCCCGATATCACTATCCCTAAAAAAAAGTCCAATATCACTAGAAACTGCGAGTTATATAAAATCTAGATGATAACTCACTTCATTGAGGGTTGACATTCTTTCCTGAGGCTTTTGTCTGGATTTCTCGACAAGTGAGGACCTTTGCAGAGTAGACAGAGCTTTCGTGTATCTTTGCAGAGGAACAAGCGTGCAAAGCTGGTCATACAAATCAGGACTTGAGATTAATGGATGAAACCCCCAGAATGGAGGAGGCTTTGAGGATGTAGAATAGAAAAAACTGAAACAAACCTCCACAGGGAAATAAATCGGACGTCTTGGCTTCCCCGCATTGATACAGGGAAGATTACCAGAATATTTGAGCTCTATGCCTCTGTTCACACTGAAGTAATCAGAGACTGTTATTTCAACAGTATTAATGTCCCCGTTGTTACCATTCCTCTGGTTCAATGGGAACCTAGTTAAACATGCCAATGAGATGCAATCAATAAATAGCAGTAAATTGTACAGAAAAATAAATTGTAGAACAATAGGACATGCCCCTTTCCAAATTACTACTAGTTTGAGCACTGGTAAAAAAGGAATAAAAGGGTAAACAGGATTCCTCACGTCTGTTCGTTGCAATTTCTGTCACTCAAGCCAACAATCTTGAACTCTGAATTTGCAAAAGCTGATTTTATCCTCAAGTTCTTGAGAGCACCCTTAGCCTGTTAGGAAAATATCCAAATTAGAATTATCAAAAAAATATGGCTGAATGACTTTTCGCGCAAAATTATCAAGAGCACTAAAGATGCAACATACCTTTTGCCAGTCAATCCTGCAAGGGTGGTCAACTTTCTGGTTTTCGAGAAGAAAATCGATAAGAGGACCAGGTTTAACGATCATTGTAGTCGAAACATCTGCATGTCAAAAGAAGTTTGTCATGACCATGTAAAATCCAATGTAGCCAATGCGAAGTGAACGATGGAACCATACACCAGAAGTCCAGAACTATATAAAGTGCCCTTTATCTAAAAAATATACAACAGAACTATATAGGGTGAGATGCATACCGACGTTGAGGGAGAGTCCACTCTGTGTACCACGGAAACTCGACTGAAATCCTCGGCACCCCATGACACCACCGCCCAAGTCAACGAAGCTTTGAGGATTGTTGTGGAAAATAACCGACGAACCAAAAGGCAGCCCCTGTGTATAGTCAGAAGAATCAAACAAAGCCATGACACGAAAATCATATATAAGCCTAAGCACAGATGAATGCTTAGGGGAAAGACATTCACAGAGACACATACTGTTTTGCAGAATGCTGCCTGAGTATGATATGAAGAACTCGGAGGCCTCCAGGGAGTAATTCGATTCCTGGCCTCCAGTGGCCTGCGCAATCGCGGCCATTGGGATTCTCGCCGCAAAGCACAGCTCCACTTTGAATGTCTTTGTCTGGCGCAGCCTCCGCATTCTCTTCCTGTCACCACCTCCAGGACTGTCATTGTCTCCGGAGCTCCCATTGGCAGCACTCCTACAACAACCAAGTAAGAATTTAGTTATGTAGGGAACACGGAGCGAGCATGGCATTTGATAGGTGCAGATAGCATGGAAGCAAAACTTACTTTCCAGTTCCAATTTCTTCCAAGACGACGGTGAATTCACTGGCTACTTGCGGGAGAGCGCCTATCGTGAAGAGGCTCTCTCACCATCATAAGCTAAGTTCTTGTTCGAGAGCTCGGAGCGGTACATATGCTGCAGCATTTCGATCACCTTCCTGCTAACCCGCGTTCAACCAGCCGGCCATCCTCATACTTCAAATTAACCTAATCAACGGAGCATAACAAGAAATCAGCATAGTCAACAGACTAGGTGGTGAAGTAGGGGTAGCATATATGTACTCACATGGTAGTGGTGGAAAAAGTCCTCTGAGCTCTTCACAGAGACTTGGTAGTGGTTGGCAAGGAGCTGAATGGGCTCTCCTTTCTTTCCCAATCCGGGCCTGGCCATCGGCAGCCTCTTGGGCTCTGTTGGCTCGTTAGCCGGCGGCAGTTCATTGGCAACCGCATCTTCGGCTCCGATGGGAACGACGTTGGGAGGCAGAGGATGTGGTGGTGGCAACTCATCATTATGCGGGTCCATCCTGAGCACTCTGCAGATGCAATGGATAAAAATGGATGATGATTACTGACTAGTACAAAACAGAAAACAAGATTAATTTCAGACTAACAAAAGAAAAGGTAAACTTTGTTTCAAGGGGAGAATAAGAGTATAGTACTTGGTGTTGGAGTTGAATCACTCAACTCACTCACGAACAGGAAGAACACAAGAAGTTTTGGCCTCGGCTGTTTCACACAGCCCACAATCTTTTCCTCTATTTCTCTTAGTGAAAGCAAACATGATTACAGACCTTAAATAGGCTCAGGCAAGCACGGTTTGGCAGGCCACTCTGCCCACTAACCCACGCCCTGATGCACTAACCCACTAACAGCTGACCTGATCTAACTAGCCAATCGTGCATGCAATTAACTAACAGACTTCTTGCTGATTCACCGCAGCTCCAACGACTCGTCCAGCTCTCCAGCCCTTCACGCTCGTTGCCGATTCTCACGGCAACAGCATCACGCTTTGCATGCCGTATCGCACAGCACCTAGCATCTCGCCTCCCTTGCGTGACCTCGCCGGATAACAAGACTAAGCTAAACTACATGCAGACAAAAACTAAACATGCAGATGCACAATCAAGATTAGAAGCTAACACTTGGCCACAACCTAATAACACCACTGTCTAGCCTAAAAAAACACCAAAACGTATGGGAATATGAACGAAAAAAACCCAGAAACATAGGGGAAAACAAATCTAAAAAAAAGGAAACATAGGGTAATATGAGAGATTAAGAGTATTGTACTTGGCCACAAACTAGTAACACCACCGTCTAGCCTAACAAAACCCCAGAAATATAGGGGAATATGAAAGGGAAAAGGCCCCAGAAACATAGGGGAAGAGAAATCTAAAAAAAGGAAAACATAGGGGAATATGAGATTTAGAATATTGTTGTACTTGGCCACAAACTAATAACACCAGTACACCACCGTCTAGCCTTAAAAAAACCAGAAACATAGGGGAATATGAAACGGAAAACCCCCAAAAAAATAGGGGAAAAGAAATCTAAAAAAAGGAAAACATAGGGTAATATGAGAGATTAAGAGCATTGTACTTGCCACAAACTAGTAACACCACCGTCTAGCCTAAGAAAACCAAGAAATACAGGGGAATATGAAACGGAAAACCCCCAGAAACATAGGGGAAAAGAAATCTAAAAAAAGGAAAACATAGAGGAATATGAGAGATTAAGAATACTTGCCACAAACTAATAGCACCACCGTCTAGCCTAAAAAAACCCAGAAACATACGGGAATATGAAACGGAAAAAACCCAGAAACATAGGGGAAAAGAAATATACAAAAAGGAAACTAATATATACTAGGGGAAAAACAATAACCTAGACTAGATAGGAGAACTGGAGAACCCAGATCAGATGCATGTCATTGCATATCATCGCAGATGAGGGTGAAGGGGAACATAAAGGGAATAAAAATACATACCTCACAGAGAGAGAAAATAAACTAACCAAGACTAGATAGAAGAGAGATGGGGAAAATGGCGAAGAAGAAGAAGCAGAGGATGCAAACTATCTAGTACGAACTATGAGGATGAGACTGGGGAAGCATTACCGTCTCGACGACTGGTCTCCTCCCGTCCGGCGGCTGAAAGGCCTTGCCTTCTTAAAGAAGGGAGTGTAAATGGCGATGGAGCTCTCCTCTGTATTTGTGTGTTTTCCGATGAAGTGAAGTGAAGAGGAGAGTGGAGGTGGGGGATAATAGTAGGTTCAATGTGGTGGCCGTTGCCTGCTATACTCGTGCCACGCTCAGTCGCTCCCCTATCCTCAGTCAAAGTACTCCACTCGCATGCAATCAACGCGTGTCACCGCCAAGGCCAATCTAGAAACGCAGGATTGTAGTGGGAGGCAATGTGGGAGGCAAGGGCACCCGAGCGATCTCGTTTTTTGAAAAAATCGAAAAACGATATTTGAAAGATTTAAAAATCGGAAAAAATCGTAGAGGTAGATAACAATGAGATCTACTATTATAAAAGAATCCGAAATTTATTATATTTTATTCTGAGCAAAGATAACAAATGGTAGATCTGGGAGTGGTGAACAGTGCACATTTTTTAAACTTGGACAGATTTCTCATTTTTGTGTAACCTAGAATATAACAAACTTTAATTAACATTTTGCACGACTTAGATTTCAATTTTATATACAAATAGGATTTTTGTACCTAATTTTTTGAAACTTTAAAATCCCTTTTCGGTTTTTTCAAAAGAAAAAAGGTTACTATGGAGCTCGGGCTCCATTTGTGGTATCCGCATGCTCATTCCACATCGGACTTTGTTTGATTTTACACTCTTAAAAAAGTTTTGAGCGCATAATAGTTTTCCTATTAAACTAGTATAAAGATTTTTTTAAAAATAATTCTTCGAACAACACCATAAAAAATAATTCTTCGAACTGAAGTTACCTAGTTACTCCTATGTTCCAAAAAATGGCATGCTTTCGTTAAAAAAATTGATCTTTGTTTACTAACTTGTAAGATACTAGGGCCAATTTGATGTCTAACTTTTTGTTCGAGTTTTTTTATGTTTCTTTTTTCCTATGGCAGAAGCATATGCTACCATGCGCCAAAATGAATTTTCCGAAAAAACATGTGCTATGTTCCCCGTATGCGATTTCATTTTATACCAAATCATGGGCCCACAAAAATCGAATGCAACAATAACTTCGTGTTGCCACAAAATCCAGAGATTTCAGGCAAAGAGGTGAGCGCGCGAATACCCTTCCTTCTCGATCTCATCACCATGGGAAAACTCGAGAGAGAAAATCTTATAGTCAACTCCTTCTTTCCTCCCTATACTAGCTCTCATTGCCAGAAATCCGTTTGATCTCAATCAACCACCAGAAACAAATCATCATGTTGAATATATGAGCCATTTTACACATGATTTGATCCATGAAAACAATAGATAAAACTGATACGATTCAAACGTATCTATAATTTTTGATGTTCCATTCTTGTTTATATATCAGTGCCACATGTTTTTATGATGTTTTTATATCATTTTGGTCCATTTTACGGAACTAACCTATTAACGAGATGTCCAGTATCAGTTCATATTTTTTGTTGTCTTTTTGTTTCAGAAATCCTAGTCGGGAAATATTCTCCGAAATACCTGGAAATTTACGGGATTTATTTTTGCAAACGAACCAAGACACGAGCCCACGACGTGGCTCAGCCCTGTCCCGCGCACCCAATGCCGTGTGGGGCCCCCTGGTGCCCTCCGGCGCCGCCCTTTCGCCTATAAATTGCCTCGTTCCCAAAAATCCTAAAACACCCCGATCATATTTCCAAAAAGAAACAGAGGCCGCCGCCGTCGTGAACCCTAGTTCGGGAGGGTTCTGAAACTCTTCCCGTCACCCTGTCGGAGGGGGGGGGGGTCATCACCGGAGGCATCTACACCAGCATGCCTGCCTCCGGAGTGATGCGTGAGTAGTCCACTACGGGACTACGGGTCCATGGCAGTAGCTAGATGGTTGTCTCTTCTTCTTGTACCTCCATATTTAGATCTTGTGAGCTGCCTAACATGATTACGATCATCTTTATGTAATGCTACATGTTGTGTTTGCTAGGATCCGATAAATTTTGGAAATCATGACATCTTATTTCAGTTTATCTATGATAGTGTTTTATTTATGATCTTGCATGTTTTCCGATGCTAGTGATCTTTGGCCGAGTAGTTACTTGTATCTTCAGATAGGGTATTTATGCTAGATAGTAGGTTTATGTCTCTTTTGTCCGAGATCGAGTTGACAGAAACGATTAGGACTAAAGATGTGTTGTTGCTACTAGGGGTAAAACAGCGGTGTTTATTGCTTTGTGTAGTAACCATTGCTTACATTATGTATTTTACTTATTGTAATTATCTGTTGCTTGCAACTTAATACTTTCGGGTGACATGCTAGATAGTGATCCCGTGATGGATTATTAGTCATAGATGCAGTTGGATAACGGTCTATGTATTTTGACGTAATGCCCAATTAGATGAAACGGTGAACTGTATGATGTCATGGTAGCATTGTTATTCGCTCACAATTTGTCAATTGTCTAGCTGTAATTTGTTACCCAACATGTATTTCTTATGGAGAGACACCTCTAGTGAACTGTGGGCCCCGGTCCTATTTTTCCTATATTGGTTACAACCGTTTTCATAGCTTTTCCTAATCATTTTGCTCGCTGGTCATTTTCGCCCACATATTATTTTTCACACATACGTTTAATTCTTTGTGTTCAGCAAGCCAGGGAGATTGATAACCTTCCTGTTTCGTTGGGGCAAAGTGGTTTTTTTTTTGCTGTGTGCAGGTCCACGTCAACTTGCTGGCGCCACGTTGACACCTAGTTGAAGGCTTCTCCAAGTCCTACTGGCTCGATAACCTTGGTTTTGTATCAAGGGAAAACTTCTGCTACGCTGCATCATACCTTCCTCTTGGGGTTTCCCAACGGGCTGTTGAAGCCGCATCAAAAACATAGCTAGAAACATAGGAATTAAACTAGTCATGCAATTTAAAGGAGAGTACGCGTAAAGCAATTCTACAGAGATTGATAGAAATATTATTTGAAGCACAATGTCAAATAGCCAGAATAAGATCACATATGGGGCATTGGAGGAAGACTCGTTCACGTTGGCTAATGAAGACATGTTGTCGAAGAGGTCGTCGACGTCGAGAAACAAGTCATTGTCCGGGAAGTAGTCATCGACGTCTGTGTTGGACAAGAAACTAGGGGCCTATTGTTCCGTCACACGGTGCACGCCGCGAAACGGGGCGGGGAAGACTTGATCGGTAGCGCAGTGCTCGAGAACCAGGAGGCAGCGCATGATATGTGGTTGTTGTGTCGTGTCTACGAGAGGCGAACTGAACATGCTGCGACCGAAACCGAGCAACCATCCATTTGTATTCATCTCCACTAGTGCAAAACGTTTCAGCTTCATGCTAGACATCGGCCCGGTTCATTCCCAAAATCCGACGTGTACACGTTGTGACGGGCCAGTCGTGGCGAGGCGGGCGATAGAGGAGGAGCGCGCGGGAGGCTCTCCTCTTCTCATCCTCATACTAATGGTAGAAGAGTTCACCTTATAAAGTGGTGCAACTCTCTCCAACCTAGCAATATGGGACTAAACTTTTGTCCCACTCTTGCCATACATGAATGGGCCACATGGGCCTCTAGAATCTTAAAAAATATGATAATCGGAAAATGGGCTGGGCTATTTAGGCCAAAATTTCAACAATCATCCACAAGATTTTAGAATTTTGTGTTTGTTTCCAAACATTGTTTATATACCGGTACTAAAATGAGACTATTAAGTTGAACTTTTGTCTAGAACTTCATGTTACACTATTTTACAACTTGCACAGTGGACTATGCCTTGAACTGCAAGATGTCTGCGAATCTAGCTTCACACAAAGCCTTGAACGATACTAGGCTGCCATGGGACTTCCTCACGGTTAGAGATTATACGTCATATTCCGATGCCTTTCATGAGTTTATTAAAGAGCAGCCAGCTCTCGTGGACTGCGAACGTTTGACACTCATAATCATATAAGTGTATTCCCTAAAAGATGGTCTGCAGGACAACATCTTTGCTTAAAATAAAGCCTCTGGGAATACACTAAGATTAAAATAACCTGTCGCGCAGTTTAGGAGAGTATTGCATCTTTGTGGAGTGGTATTATACAAAAGTCAGGTTACTCTCCTCTAAGTTGATCAACAACTTGTCTCCCAATTCTACTTCACGGGATCTCCGATCACATGGAGTGGATAGCCACTACGAACAACTCATATTGTCGGTCTCATACCCATCTCTCGATGCATTATCTATCACATTACGTGATAAACCCTTTGTGAAGGAATCTGCTTAATTTTTAGATGTTTGGATTTAATCCAACGCAATAAATTCGGAGTTTTTCATTTTTCTCACGGATTTTAATATCCTCTTCAAATGTCTTGATGACTTCATATTATTCTTAGAATTGTTCATCTTCATGATCACAATTTGATTGTCACATTTCATCGGGATAGTTGGTGTTGTTTTCCCAACCACACGTAAGTCCATCAAAAGCTCAGAAAGTTACTCTGGTTCAACAATGGTTGTGTCTAATGATGTGAGTTCTACTTCCATAGTTGACCTTGTTAAGATGGTCTGCTTCCAACACCTTCATGAAATAGCGCCACCACCAAGTGTAAACACATAATTGCTCGTGGCCATAATCTCATCAACATCATATATCACTATAACCCTCTAGTACCTTTGGATATCCGATATAGTGAATTTCATAGCTCGCAGTTCCTTTTAGATATCGGATAACCCTCTCAAGAGCATGCCAATGATCATCTCCCGGAGTCGAAACAAACTGGCTCATCTTCCTTACAGCACGAGAGATGTCAGGCCTGGTGGCGCTAGCCAAATACATAAGCGATTTTTATAATCTGAGAATATCTCAATTGATTGATCTCTAGAATCCCGTCGATTCTTTCGAAGCAACACACTAGGATCATACGGTGTTGGAGAAGTTTGCAGTCGCTATACGCGAAAAGACTCTAGACCTTGTCCACGTAGTGAGATTAAAGCAGAGTAATCCCACCATTGTCATCTCTCAAAAGCTTGATGTTCAAGATAACATTAACTACTTCTAAATTCTTCATATGGAAACAACGATATATAAGAAATCCTTGACTTCCTTAATCACATTAAGGTTGATTCCAAATATCAGTATGCCATCGACGTACAAACAAACAATAAGTCACTCTCCCCATCATGGCGATAGTACACACATTTGCCAGCTTCGTTTACAACAAAAACTTCAATAGTTAAAGTCCTTTCGAACTTCTCATGTCACTGGTTAGGGGCTTGTTTAGGGCCATACAACGACTTCAACAACTTGCACACATTTCCTTCTTGACGAGGTACCACAGAACCATCTGGTTGCTCCATGTAAATTTCCTCGTCCAACTCTCCATTTAGGAAACTTGTGTTAACGTCCATTTGATGAACAAGAAGACCGTGCGACATCGCATTATCCCAAGATATAAATGGTATAGCTTTGTCTCCTCCTAAACCGTAGACACAACCTCTTGCAACCCCCCGTCTCCTCCATCCCCGGCTGACAATCAACGGAGCGTCGTCTCCTCCTATTGTCGCTCTAACGACAGGAGCTAGTGGAGACCTCAGACATGTGCTCGTCTCTGTTGTTAGGTTTGATACGTCTCAAACATATCTATAATTTCTGATGTTCCATGTTGATATTATACCAATTGTTACTTGTTTTATATACACTTCATAGCATTTTTATGCATTTTCTAGGACTAACTATTAACAAGATGCCACAATGCCAGTTCCTGTTTTTGTATTCCAGAAAAGCTAGTCTGGAAATATTCTCGGAATTGGACGAAACTTGGACAGAACCTCCTATTTTTCCAACACGAAGACGGAGTCCAGAGGAGAGACGGAGGAGGGCCACATGGCACCCACACCATGGGGCCGCGCGGGCCCCTCCTGCCGTGCCGTGGGGTGGTGTGGGGCCCACGTGGCTCTGCAGCCGCCGCCCTTTCGCCGATTTATTCCTCCCGACGCGAAAACCCTAAATACCCGAGCCATTATCCACGAAAAGTTCCAGAGACGCCGCCGCCATCAACCCTAGCTCGGGAGGGTTCAGAAGCTCTTCCCGGCACCCTGCCGGAGAGGGGAATCATCACCGGAGGGCTCTACATCACCATGCCTGCCTCCGGAGTGATGCGTGAGTAGTTCATCCTTGGACTACGGGTCCATGGCAGTAGCTAAATGGTTGTCTCTCCACTTTATGCTATCATGTTTAGATCTTGTGAGCTGCCTATCATGATCAAGATCATCTTATTGTAATGCTACATATTGTGTTTGCTGGGATCCGATTAATATTGAATACTATGTCAAGTTGATTATCAATCTATCTTATATGTTTATTTATGATCTTGCATGCTTTCCGTTACTAGTAGATGCTTTGGCCAAGTAGATGTTTGTAACTCCAAGAGTGAGTATTTATGCTAGATAGTGGGTTCATGCCTCCGGTAATCTGGGAGAGTGACAATAACTTCTAAGATTGTGGATGTGCTGTTGCCACTAGGGATAAAATAACCGATGCTTAGCTTAAGGGTGCGACGTTAGGTCTAATTCATTTGTTTACATTATGCACATTACTTAATGCAATTATCCGTTGCTTGCAACTTAATACCAACGGAGAACTCGGTATGACAACCTGGCGGTGGATTATTAGTCATAGACGCTGTTGGATAACGGTCTATGTATTTTGTCGTAATGCCCACATAAATATCATAGTAATCATCATGTCATATATATGCATTGTCATGCGCTCAATATTTTTTAATTGCCCAGCTGTAATTTATTCACCCAGCATGTTAGTTATCTTTTAGGGAGAGACACCACTAGTGAACTGTGGACCCCGGTCCATTCTTTTACACTGATAATACAACCAACTGCAAACACTGTTCCTTTTCATTCTCTGCAATTTACTACTGTTTTCCACACCATACGTTTAATCCTTTGTTTTTAGCAAGCCGGTGAGATCGTTGGGGCAAAGTAGTTTGATTGTGTTGTGTGCAGGTTCCACGTCAGCGCGCCACTGACAACCTTCAGAAGTGATTTCTTGCTCCTACTGGTTCAATTAAAGCTTGGTTTCATACTGAGGGAAAACTGCTGTTACACTGCATCATACCTTCCTCTTGGGGTCTCCCAACGAACGTGTGATCCACGCAATCAAGGTTCCTAAAGTTAATGGTTGGTCAGTCGATGGCGTCACTTTGGTAGAGATGGTGGCGACGTGCAGATAAGGTTTTCCCATCTCGACATCCACCTCGTCGGCAAAGGTCTCGCTGGTGGCATTGAGGAGGGTAAGAATTTGTCTAGTCGATGTTCCGTGGGAGTGGTGGGTCACATTTTGCCTATGTATTGTGCATGTTTAATTGTCTCGGTGGCGCCGACCTTGAAGCGGATGGCGTGGATGTGTGTTTCGGTCCCCTATCTTTAGTTACATTCGACCAACGATGGTTAGCCAACCTTGGCCTTGTTGAGGAGCATGTGAGGTTTGTGTTCTCCAGTTTCGCCTAGTCGGACCTTGGCCCGGCCTGGCGGTCCCCACCACGTGGTTGCCTCTTCCTACACAGTCCAAAGCCGGAGGTGAAGGAGGAGCCGATGGAGGTGGTGCTGTCAGGCTATCATGTTTCGTCGCGCTGCTGTACGAGGTGCACGACGACGAGTCCCCCGGCCTGGGCTGGGCTCTAGTTGCCTTGGTCAGAGATTGAGAAGGTCTCCCCCGGCTTCTTGGAGACCATCGAGGGCCGACGCCCCGACGCAGATGGCCTCAACCTCTTCCTCCGGCTGCGCCTCCACCTGTTGTGCTACCTCCTCATCCGCCGTCGTCTTCCTCGACAACAACGATGAAGAACGAGACCGTCGACTGGGACAACCTCGGGAAGACGACGAGTAGTAGGGTTAGGGTTAAGTTTAGGGACGGCGACGAGGCCAATTCTGTTTTAAATTTTATTCAAATCTTGTAAAATATAACAAAGTTTGAATTAAAATTTGAACCTTGTATTCGCATTTTTTTATTTGGGGAATGCCGATGTGGACAGCACCACGTGATGTGCCGGACAAGTGTCCAGCTCCCCAAGATTTTAGGGTGTGCGGACAAAATTCTAGAGTGCCGCTAGCCACAATTCATATCTTTGTATTTTAGCATAACTAATAAATTCCGACATATTTGGAGGGCTCTACCACAAGCATGTTGTTATTTTCCGCAACCATTAATTCCGAAAAGCGAAGAAAACCACACACGTGGGGGCCGCGGACAAGAAGAGCGAAAGCGAGCGACGCCTGTACCACGGGGGCCAAAGCTGGAACAGTAAAAAATCGAGCTACGCAAAGCGACTGGTCCGCATCAGTACGTCAGCGAGCCGCGCAGCCCACCACCCCTCATCCTCCCCGCAGCTCGCGAAAACCTCAAACCCCAACCCCAGCCCTGTCGGCCTCCACAGAAAGGCAGGGGAGAAGAAATGGAGGTCCTCGTCTCCAGCGCCGCCTCCGCTCGCGCCGCCGTTCCCTCGGCCTTCGCCCGCGTCCACAGCCGCCGACCGCCCATCTCCGTGGCCGTCCGTGCCCCGGCCCGAGGCTGGCGCTGCCGGTCCGCGCCTGACCCGGTGCCGTCCGAGGAGCCCGCGTCAGCGACTACCATCGTCGTCGCGGACAAGCCCGCTGAGGAGCCCGAGGTGGGCGCGGTCTCCGGTGGGAGCGACGGAGCCGTGGAGGCGACGGTGGTGGATGCGCCGGTCTCTTCGTCGGTGGAGGGCCCGAGGAGGGCCGGCGTGGACGACATACTGAGCAAGGTATTGCCGCGCTGATTTACTGGTCCGCTGTTGTGCTTTCCAGAGCAAGTGCCTTCTTCGTTTACAGGGTAAACACGCTTTGGGGACTAGCTAGGATTGTTCGTCCAAATTGGATGGAAATCCTCATGTAGCCCTTATGTGGGGGATCCTATGAAACTGGATTAGTGTTAGTCTGACATTAGACTGATCCAAGAAATATATGACGCTTTTGAGCAGGACAAATGTCAGCCCGAAACATAGTGTGTAGTAACGATAACTGAACCATCTCACTGGGAGTGTCAATAGTGCCTCCATTTTATTGTAAGGCAGTTGAGAAGACGAAAAACATGTCAATACAGGCATAGAGCATATAACATCCAAAAATGGTGTATATCGGCATGGCTGTTCAAAAGAATGAACTCTAGAACAACAACAAAATTGCAGCATGTCTGTTCCAAAAATCTTAGCTCTGCCACCAACTCGCATTTGTAATGTGAGAATCATCCAGCTGGGTGTTTACCTAGCTGAGATCTATAATTCCAATGGCACTAACTGTCTTACTGTATTAACTGAATCAGATGCCACACCACACAACTAACTTACTTCTGTTATTGAAATGAAGTCAGATTAAACCATGTATGACCGTATTAGCATACTGCATTAGTTATTTTTGTTCATCTGAATCCACAGAGCTGTATTAACCTCAACTTCTCTACTATCCAGATAGAACTTAATAGGGATGTTATGTACTCTACGTATGTTTGTTGTTGAATACATTTTGCAGACTTGGATGAACTCTTGAGCAGTTCATTGTTGTTTGTTGCTCACACAGTACTTATTCGGGCTTTGCTCATTTCAGTTGGACATTGAAGTGACACCCACTTATCTCCTCTTCGGAAGTGGTGCTTTGCTTGCTTTGTTGATTGTATCTAAAGTTGTTTCTGCAATTGATTCCGTTCCCCTGGTAAGTGGTTATGCCATCGCCGGATAGATCTATATGTACTTTAAACCTAATGATCCGTGTTGCTAACCACACGTTCTACTCATTGCAGCTTCCAAAATTGCTAGAAGTCGTAGGGATTGGCTACTCAATCTGGTTCACCACAAAGTACCTACTCTTCAAGGTACATTTCCAATTATATCCCTATAATGCCAACATGAGTCATGCCTGACGTGTACTTAATAATCGGGTTTTGCTATATGCAGGAAAGCAGAGACGAACTGTTTGCGAAATTTGAAGATCTGAAGGAGAGGATCATTTGAGCAGGGGACGAATGGTGCTGTGGCATATGTTAGGCTTTACAGCCAGCTCGTTATTTTAGGCCTTCTCTTTTTCAACTATTACTGAAAAAAGGAAAGAAAAATGTTGTGTTGTAACTCGTAAGTCTCTCGACAACTGTAATCAGACATCTAAAGTTTTACTAGTAATGTGCTTGCTCAAGTGTTTCTGATCGTGTTTACTTGACCCAGTGTTTAGAATCCTCACTAAAAGCGCCAACATTTTAATTTACTATGTCAAAAGGTTTGGTCGACTATTTGCTTAAGCAAAGCAACCTTCCATCATCTCTCATTGTTGACAGAATCAAAGTCAGTCACAATCATCTGTAATGTTTACCCTCTAAATCTGTTGGCAATAATCTGAGCTAAAAAAGGAGGCATAGAACTAAGTTTGATCAAATGGCATAGAGAAGCATTGGATTTCTGACAAGTCGGTTCGGTAAGGGCATTGACAATACAAGATGTCCTACATGTGAGTGCTAAAAGTGAGTATATCCACATCACCAAGCACGTGCAAATTTCATCTGCTCCGGTGCAAGCTCCTATCCTGGTCCCTGATTGTGCTTAGATAAATTATCATATGTAAATTCGTACTCTTAAGATGTGTTTATACACTAGTCACATACATACATTTCGCATGGTGCCTAATCAAACACTCAAATATTCAAAATAAGCATCAATGCCATCCTATGAGGCAAGAAAAAACCGGTTCACTCCGCTAAGCACCTCTCAAAGCACTTGATACATCTAATGTTGCTTCATGACCAAATTTTCACCCCCATAAGATAACAGCGAAGGAAAAATACTAATGCTTAGACTATAATCCTCTATAGATTTTCCTTGTAAGGGAAAGAGTTTTGGCTTAGAGTGGATTTTTGGATCCTCGGCTACATGGAGCCCTTTTTTTTTGAAACTTTAAAATCGACATTTTTAAGTTTCCAAAAATCGCTAAAAAATTCCTGTATGTAGATATTGTTGAGATTTATAATCGTGCAAATTTTCAACTCCAAATTCGTTGTATTTTGGCTTGTACAAAAAAAAAATCGGGAGAAATTTCAAAAGTTGGAACTGTGTACTCCTCACATGCTACATTATTGGTTTTCGGAGTAAAGAACATGAACAATGAGCATTTTTTTACATCCAGCCGAACTTAGTGTCATGAGTAAATGACAAGGCATTCAGGAACAGATGCTGACATTTCATAGATTAGGAACAGTGTTTCGGGAGCAATATGCAACATACCACATCTCTGCCTCTAGCAATCTAAACAGACAATCAACAAATATAAATCATGTCTGTTGTAGGCTGAACTCTAAGCTGTCATTTCAGGCCCCCAAAATGGTAGCACCGTGCTAAATTTTGTGAGCTAGATGGGACTTTACAACTACACACATCATCCAAGACCACAGATTGACGCAGACTCTGGTAACCCTGAGAAAGATCACCATACTGAGTACCTTACACCAAGGCCATTGCATGTAAGTATTAAACCCTTGTGTCATTCAGGTAATCCTGAAATAGATAAAAAATATATATATATGTGTCACGGGATAAAGATTTCTGTGTCGGGGGGGGGGGGGGGGTGGGGTACTCACTGCTGCATTCTGATCCTGAACATACAAAACGCCTTTCTTGTCATACTCCTGCCGTTTTACTGGATTGCTGAGAACTGTCAAAAACAAGAAATGTGATGTAATGAACGAAAATACCTGATGTATCATAACCTATGAGCCTACATTGCTTCCCTCGGTTTCTAAATAGGAGGCTAAAGCAGATGCATTGTGAAAGAAATTCGTTAGCAAAAAAGTTGTTTGGTCATAACAGAAAATATGTTTCACGGTCAGCACAAAACTGCATAATTCTGTAACACAGTGATCAATGATGGCGGGGACGGTTTCTTGTTTTCATTCAGAGACCACGGGCTCGTCCTAATTCTGGAAAGGCCTCCATTCGATCAAACATTGGGTGCGGGGGGCCTTGCGTTGTGTAGGTGATGGTGGCAAAGCCTAACTTTTGGTGAGATGTATGGTGTGGGCAGGTTCCTTCGAGTGTTCGTTATCCCATCATTTACTCTCACTGTGATGCTCCGGGCGTGACTGTACAAGAAGTAGTAAGGCCGGAGGGTCTTCGTCTCTCTTTCCATCTTTTGTTTCGGCCTCGTGAAATGGGGGCATTGCGTGGGTTGCAATTATTGTTAAGCGAGGTGCAACTTCCGGAGAGGCCGGAAAAAGGGTTTGGGCTCTTGACGAAGAATAGAAAGACACCTCAAAATCGCTATACCATTAGATCCTAAATCCGGGTGTGAGAGATGCTAGAAAACAAATATGCCGTTGATGTTGGAAGATTAAATTTTTCGTTTGGATGTGCTTTAGAGGGCGTATACAAGTTACTGCTGATCTTAAGGCAAAAGGGTGGCCACAGAACCAGTGTGCAAATTTTGTGGTGAGTTTGAAACAGCTTCCCATCTTCTTTTGGCTGCCCTTTGTCTCACTTTAACTGGTGATGTGTTAAAGAAACCTTGGTTGGGAAAGGCCAACAAGGGATTTTTTTGATATTGCTTTGAAATCGCCAGGTGCAGGGTCCAATTATATTGGTTGGGCAATTGTTGGAGACTTGGAGGCTTGTCCTTGTCCATTCTGAACACACCAAATGACCTCGTTTTTTAATGACAATGCATGCTCTTCGCCACTAACAAATTTTCAAACTATTTTCCATCTTTCACAATGCCGAAAAAAGCATAAGGAGAAGTGGTAGAGTATGGTGGAATGCCTGAAGCTTGTGGCAAGGAAATATCACTTAATAGCTGCTCCTCGCCAGGGGATTGGTTAACAGTTCGAGTAGTTTTACTTTTGCTAAGATGGCTCTCCTGCGCGAGCATTTCTTTTTCTGTTGAGACTGGAGTTGCAGCCTTCTTTAGTTGGAAGGATGTTTTCGTTTTGGTTTCGAGCTATTTCTGCATTACTGGTAACCCAGTTCACTTTGTTGCTTTCGTATAAAGCAGAGCCAAGTGCCTCTTTTCTAAACAATCAACAAATGGTTCAAGGTTTGCAACAAATCTGGATTAAATGTGATGACCAATAAATCATGTTTCTGCTAGTTTCTTACTTTCTTAATATGATCCAAATTCCAAAGTGCATTTTGCGATTGCGAGTGACATCTGTGAAATGGGTGTAGATGATTGTTCCAAGAGATATGGTAATTGTCGGATTTAACTCAGGATGATGTGCACCCCTTCCACAGGCAGTGTCTCTAAAGAAATGTATCACAATTGTAAGCTAAATTTTTTATCCTCTTAATCAAAAAGTACCACGATTAGTCTTGGTTTTATGGAGTCATTCCTTGTTTTTTAACTCCACTAGGTACCGCAAAATTCATAGTAGTTCAGCAGCATCTAAATTAAACTGGGATCAAATGAATTGTCCATGTAGTCCAATGTAGTGTTTAGGACTACTCACAGATAAGCTCTCGCGCATTAATACACAATCACATTTGTTATGTTTCTTATTAGAACTAGAAGTAAGCAAAAAATGGGTAAAGTGAAGTAATTAGATGAGATGTTGCTTGCTTGCACGCCATGTGGAAATAAGAAAAGTACAAAATATTATGTTGAGCACACATGGCATAATATATGTTATGGCTGTGGCACCAGGCAACAAAAATGCCTACCGAATTACTTTTCAGTAAACAAAGCTCACCTTGGTATGCCTCATTTATGTCCTGAAATCTGGATGTTGCCTTCTCTTCGCCTCGTTTCTTGTCAGGGTGCCATTTCTACAGGAAAAGGGTGGAAATCACTACTCACTCCAAGAGTCCAAGGCATCAACACAAAATAGAGCAGTACTCTAGGACCAAATTTCTTTATTGACATAGTAATTGTTAACATTATACAGCTTCAGGTAAAGAATTCACATCGCAATAACCAAACTACACACTAGAGGTAGATTAGTGGGTTGGGTCGAACACTGACCAGTGCAAGACGGATGAAGCTCGACCTGATTGTCTCCTCCGACGCATCGTAATCGACTTCCAATATCTTGTAGTAATCCTGCACGCGCGAATTTCCCCGTAAGAACCGAGACATGAAGCTTTCAATTATCAGCGACGGCATCCCATTTACACGATCTGCCGCCTTAAACCGTGAAGTCCAACCATCTACCGATACCCAAGCGTCGGGGTTCGTCTGCCCTACGAAAAAGCAAGCCCCGCGAGTGAATCGGAGGGGCGGAGGCGGGTTGGGGGGTTCGGTTTCACCTTGGGCTTGGAGAGGAGGGAGATGAAGTCGAAATCGACGGGGACCTCCTCGCTCGGCCGCGCCGCCTCCTCGCCGTCCTCCCACTCCCACAACATTCCCTCGTATCGCCGCCCTCGCCGCAGGATCCTGCCGGAGTGGAATCCCGGGTTCCTTCCTTCCCGGGGATGGCCGTGGTAGTCTGGCTGCTGTTGGATTTCGTGGGCTCGCTGCAGCCAGGGAAGAAGGTTCTAGATTTTTTTTTTTCCCTGTCTCGTTGCAGGTTTCTCGTTGGGAAGACTGGAGCAGAAGTTGACACGATTGATGTGGCCTCGCCTGAAGTTGTTTGGGCCTTCGCCCAGTAATTTTTGTTTCCAAAACTTCGGCGCCGTGGCGTAACCGCGTAATAATTGGGCAGGGATTGTTGAGACTTCCGCTAAAAAAATAAAGGGTCTCTAGCGCTCCATCAAATGAGAATTATCTTAATTTTTATTCACATGACGTCATCAATTTCAGTTGTAAATCAAGTTGCAACTCATGATTAGCATGAATCACGAAGCAAATCAAACGGTCTGGAGCAGTTGCAAGCATGACGTCATCAAATCTCAGTTGCACGTTGACTTGCAACTAATGCATAAATCACGAAGCAAATCAAATGGTCTGAATCAGTTGCGAGTCCACTTGCAACTGATGACGTCATGCGATTGAGAACTAAGCTAATTCTCAATCGATTGAGAATTAGCAAAACCGAAAAATAAAAAAGGCTTGTTAGCACGCAATACCGTGTTGCGAATTGTTTCGATAAATAAATCAATGTACAATGTTCCGCTAATAACATGTAATACCGCGATATAGCACAGTAAGAGCATTTTTAAGGCAATGTTTCGCTAATAGCATGCAATACCGCGATATAGCACACTAATAGCATTTTATGGCTAAATACATATAGCGTGCTAATTTTTTCCTTAATTCCAATACAAACTACATATAGAGCAAAATTAGTGAATCTACACAATAAAAATACCCAAAACATGTTATATTATGAAACATAGGGAGTAAATCCTTAAAAAACGGCAGCAAATCAAAATCACATCTCTAGAAAAAAATTGCACAATTGTGCAGTGCCTTTAGTCTTATGCCTTACATTGGTAGTACTCCCTCCATCCGAAAATACTTGACACGTATCGTCATATCTACACACTAAACACATATAAATACATCCGTATGTAGACAAATTTATGTCAACTATTTCCAGATGGAGGGAGCAATTGCTAATTTCCTCCAACAAAATTTCTAATTGCACATCATAACCTTTATGGTTCCTTTGATTTAAGGGAAATGAATAGAATTTTGGAGGATTGGATATCATAGAAAAATTTCCTATTTTGACCTTTGATTTATCAGATTGGATCTTATACTAGTAGTTTTTCCTAAGACATAATTGGTACTACTTTCTATAGAAAATCTAGCATTCATTCAAATCTCCTTTACAATTCATCAAACAAACTTCCTACAAAATTATAGTGGGCATTGACATTGCAATCTTGTGTTATTCCTATTCTACGTTTTTGCCTCCTATAGGAATAAAAGAGGCCTTTAGACAGAAAGAACGTTTTTCGTATAGAATAACCCAATTTCCCACAAAAGAAATTACCAAACTGAAGAGATCCAACAAAATTGCACCAACGCTGCTCGCTCGACCGTGGGAATAATGACACGGCAACGCAATCACGTCCAAGCCGAGCCCCGGTTCGAATTAAAGTTTGATTAGCTAGCTCTAGTGCCTCTTCGCATGGTCGCCATGATCGCCACCTTGCGCGCCCATAATATAATCACTCTCTCTATCAGCGTGTACTACCAAAAGCGAGGCACTAACTACCGGCTTTGCCATTTGCGATGCAATAATCCATCCACGCGAAGGAAGACCAGCTCGTATCGTTATCAGGAAATCCCGCAGCGCCAAGCAATTTCCGCTCTGGGTTCCTTCCAGCAGGCCCCATGGCACCTGCCGCCATGTTACATGGACCTTTTGCTCCTCGTCTGCATCTGCGCTGCACCCCCACTCCACTTGCCATTAACAAAAAGAGGTAGTATCCCGGCAAGAAAATGGCAATGCCGCGAGAAGAAGAAGAAGAACTTCCGACCTGACTGACTGACATTCCTTGCCACCGAAGCAAGCGGACCTCGCGAGGAAGATGCCTTGGAAGATCCCCACGTGCTGTTCACACCGCACGGTAAACGACGCCGCCGGACAACGTAGGATCCGAAGGTCAAAGTAAGGGCCGTCAGAATACAGTAGCAGTAGTGTACTAATGAAGAGATTAACGAGCTGCACAAAAAAGGAAGAAATTACTACTGACGTAATTGACCGGCAGTTACGTGTAATCAGTGTCACTGTGAACGCGCGCAACCTTTCCGTGGGTCCAGCTCCCGCTCGCAGCACGTTCCATGTGAGAGGCTCCTCCGGTGCGTGAGACCGGCGGCGCCGGCGACGAACCACCGAATCCGGCCCGCAGCATTTCTCTCGTCTACCCCGATCGACCGAACTGCTCCCTTTTCCGTTTTCCGCGCGGCCGAAAGGAAATGTTGCTCAAAATGGCTTCACAGTTCCACCCATGGAAAATGTTTTCGGTGAGGCCTCGTTCGGCAGATGGGTTTTGGTCGTGTATTGCGTGTAAAAGACCGGCCCAACTAATAACACAGGAAAACACTCCGTGCACGTTCGGCAGGCCGGGCTTGGCAGGGCCAGCCCCAGGAAACCCGGTCGACCCACGTCGGGTACGAGGGTATCGAAGACGCGAGGACGACTCGCGTTTCTTCGTGTTTTGGAGCTCTGGCGGTGCGCGGCTCGTCGCCATCGCTGGTCGCCGTCGCCCGTCGCCTCCGCCTCCGCCGTCGTTCGTCGCCTCCGCCCCTCACCGACGTTCTCTTCCCCGAGTTCAGGAGCTTCCTCATCTCCTGGCGCCTTGCCCCCTCTCGCCGCCGACCGGATCTTTGATCCCGCTGCCACCGGAGCTCCGGACGCCGCCTCACCTCTCGATCTCCGCCGCGTGCGCCGACTACGACCAGTTCTATCAGGTACGCCTCGTCCCCTCCTCTCTTTCCATGTCCTTGGCTAGATCGACGGGCAGAACGGGAGCAGGCCTGTAGAATTTATTCGTGGTTTAATGCAAGCACGATGTTTCATGTTCTTGCTGTACTTAATCTAACTAATCAAGCACGCTGCAAGCAAACTCTACGGATTTCTCCTTGAAAAATGGTGCTGGTGCTGGTGGGCTTGTTAATTAAGCGCTCCGGTTCGATCTGGCCTTCTGCTGATAAAGTAAAGGTTGATTAATTATAGATGGTTGGTTAGGATTAGTTAAACTAGTCAAGATGGATAGGGTAAGGATATGCTTGTGTACAACTTCTATCCACATTGCTCATAGTGTTGCAGTTACCACATCCTTCAAATAATACCGCTTAAAAAACTGTGAATAAATTGCTGCGATGTGATGAGTCCACTCAGAATCGCCGTTATGCTAGCTTTCTTTTGCTGATGAAATCTGACCTTTGTGTGTTTACCTCTGTTTGATTGATGTCTTGCTTTCTGAGAAAGTCTTATCATGCATTCGCTGCTACTTGTATGCATGGCACCACCTGAACATTCGACTGTATTATTGAAAACTGTATGCTGTTATGTTCTGTTATACATGTGTACTAGTAGTACATACCACCTTCTTTTTCTTCTAGCATAATACGATTGTAATTCTAGTAGTACATACCACCTTTTTTTTCTTCTTAGCATAATACTGAATTATTTCCTTTTTTATCCTTGTAGCTACCCGAACCTCCTGTTCTAGTTGGGGTGGACGAGCCGCCGCCGTCTTGGAGTCCTGTGACCACACCTGATCACGGTAGGTCCATGTCCTTGGCTTTTATATTTCAGTTTGTGCCCTTTTATATTTCAGTTTCATCTTATTAGTTTCTTAAATTTATTGTAGTTTAGTTCTGCAATGAATGAACGGAGTCTAGAGCGTGCTAGGAAGAGAAAAGCTGATGATGAAAAAGAGTTGCTGTTTTTCATTCTTCCTGCACTTTACTTCCATCTCTCACACACAGAAAAGATCAAGAGGCATAGCTCTGTCCTGTATGGCAAGAACAGAGTTAGGGAACTGCTAGATGGCCATGTGTGCTAACCATGATTGAAGCTGATTGATAGCGAACACATGATTGAAGCTGATCCACATCTTTGGGATAACTTAGAAACTGTAAGTGTTGTATTATCTCTTGCAGAATTCATGAGTGTGACATGTGTGCTAACCATGATTTCTACACCTTTTTGTAGTCATTTGGTCAAAGGATAAAGAGATTCAAGACAAAGGCCTTTCCTCTCTATGATTCACTAGCACAACTCTATGAAGGTAAGCACTTATGTGCATTCTCCATCCCCTGTTGTTGATGTTGCTTTGGTGCCTCAGTTCTGTTGTTGATTAATTTAGTCCCTTCCCCTGTTTCACTCATGATATGCTTGTCGGATTAGCTACAGTCGTATTTTAATCCTGTTGATGCTGATGCTGATGCCTCGGTTAGAACTTGTTGCCTCTCTATATGGAGAGCTGATTCGTATGGAGAGCTGATTCGTATGCCTCGGTTAGAACCTGTATATATATTGAAGTGTGTTTGCCTCTGTCTAGTCTTCCATGCATCCATGCTTGCAGTTCGAATTTCTTAATGGTTGTTGCTATAATTACATCATTTTGTAGGTAGCATTGCAACCGGAGCTTTCAACTACACATCCAATTCAACCTCAGCACGTACACCATCAGATGTGACAGAAATTGAAAGTGATGGTGAAGAAGACATGGAGAGAGCTGAAGGTAGTACTGCTAGGGAGGATGTTGATGATGACCTTCAAATGTTGGATGAAGGTAGTACTGCTGCAGTGAGACCTCCAGTGGATCATGGTCAACAAAAGGCAAAAAAGGCTGCTGTTGTATCAAGAAAGAAGGCAAAAACCTCAAGTGGAGCTGGAATAGTGCAAGTAATGGAAAGGCTGGTCAGCATCAAAGAAAAAGAAGCTGAAAAGGAAACTGCACAGGAGTTCACTATCAGCAGATGCATGGATGCCTTGAAGAAGGTGGATGGTTTCACAGCTGACGACAAGATCCCGGCCTTGGAGGTCTTCAAAAATGCACAAAACCGCGAGATCTTTGTCAACCTTGTGGATGATAATGATGGAACAGCCATCAAATGGATTCGTATCCAGATGGCCAAGATACAAGGTAAATAACTGATAACTGGTCATATATGCTTCATATGCTTGTTCATTTTTCTTGGTGGTGATGTTAGTAATAAATTGCATTGTCATGGTGGTGACCATTTGCACATGCCCTTGGTGTTGATGTTAGTAATAAAATGCAGAAACAACTTGTCATGAAGCATGTCTACCTTGTTTGCATTGTTTGCAGAAACAACTGTTCATAACACATGTCTACATTGTTTACATTGTTGCTGCAATAACACATGTCTACATTGTTTGCAGAGTCATGAAGCAAATTTCTAGCTGAGATGATCTTCCTGTTGTGGTGATCTTCATGCTGGAACCTTCTTTCTCCTTGTTCTGTTTATGTCACCATCACAATCTAGGATAAACCTGAGAAGCAAAAATATTGTTTGTGAGAAGAATTGGATGAACTTTTATCAAATTGTGTTGTAATAACCTGAGATAAACTTGGGAGCATAAGTTATTTTTACTTAATTATATGAATTGCTTAAATTGTGTGTGGCTGTGAAAAAGTATAAGCTTTTGTAATTTTGGATGAATTGTGGCACTTTTGTAATTGTATGCACTAGATATGTGTGAAAACACCTATTTACAAAACCTGTCTACCAAACAACATTTTGTTGGAGTGTTTTTGCTGGACAAGTGTTTTGGGTGTTTTGGAGTGTTTTAGGTGTGAGGGGTGTTTTCACCCCAAAACACCACCCAAATACACCCCAATACACTACAGCCGAACAAGGCCTAATGATTGGAAGGCACCTAGTACATGGCACATGGTGGCAGTATGGCAACCATCTGTTGCGCTTGGCCTTGTTTTTGTTTCCTCTCGATCGATCGCCGATGTACGTAGGATCGAAAAGGACTCGTGACGACGTACGACGTGCTAACCGATCCGGCCGGGAATACGGGAAAAACTGTCAGAAAATTTACTTGGGGACGCAACTAATACTAGTACTGGGGAAAAGAGAAGTTTCCTGTTTAGCTCGGCTCGACAAAGCTTGGTATTAGTTCAATATAAAAGAAAAAGTAATGTCCATTCATCTACAGATAGAATGATTTTAAAAAAGTCCTTACCAAAGATAGATCCTTTCGCTTCGGTCTTATCCTGGTCTGCTGCTGGTGGCCTGCTTGCAGGCGACGGCCAGATCTGTGAGCCTGGTGGCCAGTCGAGGTGGTTGTGGCGGCGGTGATGACCTTGACGTGGCTTTTGTGCCTTGGCTCCGCCGTCGCAGTGATGAGTTCTCCGGCGTCACTGTGGAGCTATGGGGCTTATACATGAGTTGCTGCTGCAGGTGTGTGCCTCTGCCTCCCCTGGCCGACCGTGGTGGTGAGGCACTAGTAGGGATAAGCCTTTTAGTGGCGCATCATTTTGGTGATTCTGTGGCGCATGGGGCATGCGCCACAGACATCACGCCACAAAAATTCATATTCTGTGGCGCACCGGGATGCGCCACAGAAATCCCACATTATGTGGCGCACCGTCAACCATGCGCCACAGAAATTGTATTTAGTGGCGCACCATAGAGGGGTGCGCCACAGAATAGGGTGCGCCACAGAAAAAACTTGGTGCTCCACAGAATGTATGTACAGGATTTGGCAATTTACTGCTGCCCGCTGTACAAATACAGATATATTACAGAAATACATGTATATTACAGTATTTATGCAGATATAACAGAAACAACAATATATTTGACAGGTATATTAAAACAAACACAGTACTATATATGTCATCGCATTACTTATATCCGGCCCGAGATAACATACATATAGATCGAGTGACAAGTGCGGAATTTTTACACAAATGTTGATACAAAAGTTTCACATGTTACAAATGAAGTGTTCACCGCCTACACTATATGATTGAATAGAGTACATCGGCGATGATGGTGAGCAAGAGCAGGAGCACGACGATCATGAAGCCTTCTTCTTGGGGAGCGGCGCCGGGAACGGTTTATACATCTCTTTCGTCATCCACGTCCTGTTGTCACTCTGCAACTCTAGGCGTTTTTCGATGTCCCTCTGATGCAACCCTGGAGATGGATTGGGATATATATTGGTTAGTAATATAAATAGAGTATGCATGATTTATTCATCTAAGTGGATACATCCTACCTCGGCCGCGGTAGTTGAAGGCCCCCCCTGATGTGTTGACATCGTCGACGATGATTTCCGATAACTTTGTCACGATGCGATGGAAGTCTTCTCTAAGATCAGCATCGGTGAGCCTATCGTCATTTTCGACCCATTCTCGCATACAAGATGACATCCTCAATTGCTCAGCATCTCGGACATACCCTTTAAGGAACCGGAGGGCGTACAAGGCATCCTTCTTGCTGCCAGGCTGCTGCTTGAGGCAAGGAAACTCGGTCACATGCTTGAACCGGTGCTTGTTGTCTTTCGTAAAAACTTCGGCCTTATTTTCGAAGGCGCCTCCCTTTTGATAGTAGCCCTCGATAGCATCATCGATAACACCCTTTATTCTGGTGTAGTCTTTCTTCCTCCTACTATCCGAGTCGAAATAAGTAGCAACGGACCACCTCGGGTTTAGGACGATGAGGACGCAGAACGTGTCCCTGCTCAACACAATTGAAACGGAATGTTGGAAATGATCAGCAATAATGGAAGAAATCGATAAGAAGCATAAGTTACGACGGCGGCGAGCGGATGTGTGTACTTACTCGGGAAAGAAAGGCAGAAGAAGGTTGTTCTTCCTCTTGTTTTCCAGCATGAACCTCTCGAGGTGCTCCGTCGCCATGGTCCGTGTCCTTGATCCTTCCACCAGCTGGCTGTCACGCATGTAGTAGGGATCCGCTACCGCGACGAGCTGGAGATTATCTCTATAGATCCTCCTCGCCTCATTGAGCGCGTATAGGCGGACCAAGTTATAGTTCAGCCGGTTTTGGTGAAATAGATGGAAGACGTCCTCGTACGCTATGAAGAACACATCCGCGGGGGCTTCACGGACAAAGTCGAACTCATCATCCATTGGCACTTGGACAATGAACACCGGGTAATTTGGATGCTTGTCTTTAAGAAGGAGGCCCTCTAGATGCATGATAGATTGATGCAAAACGTGCATGTGTCCATATGCCATGCAGAGCATCTCTAAGATCAGCATCGGCGCTCATGCGCCACAGAAAGGACCCCAGAATTCGAAATTCAAAGATTGGAGGTGGGGCCCACAGGTTTTCTGTGGCGCACGCATGCTTTCTGTGGCGCATGGCCCCTGGATGCGCCACAAAAGCGTCACACTTTCTGTGGCGCACCAGTTGGTGTGCGCCACAGAATATTTTTAGTGGCGCATGGACTTTGTCGTGCGCCACAAAAAGCCCTTCCATAGAAAGGCAGTTTCCTAGTAGTGAGGGATGGAGCTGCGGTGGTGCCGCGCTTGATTTTGTTGGTTCCTCTGGTTTCTGTATCTTCGTGGCTTCTCCGGCCGACCGTGGAGGCGAGGGGTGGAGTCTTCTGGAGATGCAGGTCCGGAGCGGGGAGGCTGGGTGCTCGGCGCTGGAGCTGGGAAGGTGGGCGCGGTGGTGGTGGTTCTGGCACGGCTTGGCCGCCCCGGCGGCAGGTGGTGTTGGTGCTGGTTGTTGGGGCGGCTTGGCCGTGCTTGTTCATCGTCAAGATCTCGTCGCTTGCGGCGAGTGGTTCTTGCGGTCTTCTTCAACGTTGGAGGTCGTCCTTCTTCCAGGTGGCTCGAGGTTTGCTCTCTTCTTCTCCGGTGCTCGTCGGCGTGGAAGAGCTTCGGTGGTCTAGCAGTTCGCTGCTGTAGTTCTTTGTGCTGAGTGCTTTTTGTTTGATTCTGCTTCTGTTCTTGCTGTTTGTATCCTCTGGTTGTAAGCAGGATTGTACTCCTCCCGTTCAAAAAAAAGAAGATAGAATGATTTCGACAAAGTCTAGGTAGTCTCTCGATAAAGCTCGGCCTGATCGACTAGAGCATGGCTCGACCAAATGATTGACCTGTTTTTGCGTGTGCCTACAAACCTAGATCAAGCTGCACTTGCACACTTGTTGTGGTCAGAATTTTTTACAGCCCTATCTAGTAACCACGTGTTTGTAACCAACTCTGAAGCCAAAAAAGATCAAGATAAATTACTACAAGTGCCGTTAATAATGAAAAAAGTAGAGTTTATAATCAATGTAGTTTATCCTCCATCTACCTTTCAAAAAGGGAAATACAAAATGACAATGGTATGTTCAAAAAAAAAAATGACAATGGTAGGAGCGGAGCATGATGGTCGCTTTGGCCATATGCTCCCCGCCAGGCCAGCACCCCGTACGCACGTCGTCCCCGTCACGGCAAAAGCCCAAACACAGGGACACGCCGAAAGCTGGATGGAGGCGCCACTCCATCAGTGGCACGATCCTCGCCCTTTCCACCGCAATTTCTCCGCAACACCAGGGGCAAACCCGTCTTTCCGCACAACGTCAAGGAAATCCCCATGCACACCCTCGTCGGACCACGCCGTTCGAAAAAGAAGCCCGGCACGCGGGCCCCACCGCGCACATGCCCACCGCTCACGCCAAACCGACGTCCCAGATCGTGGCCACGTCGCCGCCTCCGCTGGAAACGGACGGCATAGGTGCCCCGCAGCGGGCCGCGCGGCGCGTTCACACGGACGGTCCACTCCACTCCACAGTGTAGTAGTATATCGCCGAGTCGTCGCACTCGTCCACCACTTCCCACTACCACGTCGTTCGACCGTTACGAGGGGAGCCCCATGACGCCGTCAACCCTCCCGTTGGGGCGTGGGCTCCTCACGTACGCTCACAGGTAACGGAAAGCGAGAGCCTCTGTTAATTCGAAAAAAAAAAGCCTCTGTTTCTCCCCTTTGCTGATAACACCCTGCCTAACGCATAATTCACAGAGTTGCAGCCAGAAGCAGTTTCCTTCTGAGACAAGAATACAAGATACGAGTCTATTCTATATAGGGGATCGGGAGAGGAGATACGTGCGGATAATACACTTCCTTATTCCAGACTACGGTAGAAATTATTAAGCTCATGAATTCGATACTTTCCTTTTCCGCGGTGATTTAGGGCGCGTCACGTGAAGATCACCTTCCACTCCGCCACCATTACCTTCCAAAAACGACGCGCGGCCCAGGGGTGGAAATGCAAACAAATTAAGCACCCGCCGTCTCCGTCACGTTATTAATTCGAATAAACTACACGGGCTCTATAGTGACATAGGCAATAAACTCGCTCTTGTCCCTTTCCTCCGCCTCCTTTCTCCCCCACTCCGTTTCGCTTTCCCGGAGGACGGACGCCGCTCCCATCGCTCTCGCTCTCCGCTCCCTCTCGCTGCTGGTCCGCGGAATTTGAAACCCCGTAGCTCGCGAGCACCGCGCCGGCCCGATTTGGCTTCCCAAGTAAGTAGTAAGCAGTTTTAATCCTTCCCTCCCGGATTTCCCCTGCCGATTCGGCTCCGAAATCCCTTTTCTCCAATCTGCATTTTTTTCTGCGGGATTTTCGGGTGCTGCATTGGGCTCTGAATTTGACGTTTGTTCTTTCTAATACTGGATTTGCGCGTTGCAGAGAGCTGGGATTTGCATGCCCTCCATCATGTTCACCGAGGGGCTGGATCGGGACGCGCTCAAGTGGGTGCGAGAGGTGAGTCAGCTCGTCCTCGCCGCCGCCGACGCGCGGTTCCCTGAACCGAACCCTAGCTAGCTGCAGCTGGGATCGGCGTTCCCGTCCGTCCGTCCGTCTCTGACTAGTTGGTTGATTTTGTGCGAATGTGGCAGGGCAACGGCGGTGCGGGGGCGGTGCACAGCCACGACCGGATGGACGCGCTACGGGCCGTGCGCGGCGCGGGCGGCGCCGGCCTCGGGATGCCGCCGCCGGAGAAGTACAGGAGCGGGCACCTGCCCCGCGCGTCGGTGCCGCTGCGGCCCAGCGCCTCGTCCTCGGCCTCCGACATGGACGAGTCCTCCGACGCCGACGAGGAGGAGGAAGTCGAGGTCTGCAGCGGCAGGTACTCCGTCGACTCCTCGCCCCGCCTCGACGACGGCCTGCCCCGCCGCACCGCCGTGCCCCTCTACCGCTACGCCAACGTGCCCGGGCAGCAGCAGCAGAGCTACTACTCCAGCGACGGGTACTCCGATCTGAGCTCCTCCAGGGACACGGCGCTGCCGAGGGCCAAGATTCAGGCGCGGCGGCCGCAGCAGCAGCCGCGTGCTGCCGCTGCGTACGTGGAGGAGGAGGAGTACTCGGACTCCGCGGCAGCTCCGAGTTCTCGAGCCAGGCGGCGAGGCGGAGCAACGGCGTGGCCTCCAAGGGCGGTGGGTACGCGTCCGAGTACTCCCATACTGGCCCGGCCAGAAGAGAAGCCAGCAATGCGGTTCCGAAGGCTCGCGTGGCAGCTAACAAGCCTTCAAGCTCGAGGAATTACCAGCCGGAGCAGCACTATTCTGCTCATGTCCCTGCTCGAGGCGATGTCAAATCCTCTCCTAAAATGGTTCGTTTTCTGTGCTAACCAATCTCATTTTGTTTAGCCCCTGCTTCATTCTCTGCCATATCATATTAGATAGCACCGTTTCCGCTCTGTTCTACTCTTTGGTTCGTTGCATATGAAAACTTAATATTTTCTCTGAGATAATAAACAAACAATCATGTTTGCGCGAAACATGATCATCAATATGTCTTTGCACACTCATTAGGCATGGAAATAGTTCACTGTAGAGATATTGCAACAAATGTTCTGCTCATTGAACAAACCTTCTCCAGATACTACTGTTAAGATACGCAAAGCAGGTTGTTGGTATCTGCTTAACATGCTTCTGCATTTAGTTCACTTGGATAATGATCCGGCCAATCTATCTTTTGTCCCAATTATTAGGAGAAACTTGATTTTGTTTACCATTATATCTTGATATTCACTCATCTTTGGAAAATGCAAGAAAAATTCAGTTCTTCAACTGCGTCATATAGTATGGTAACTGGTTCTAATCGATGTAACCTAGTAACCAAAGTTGCTGGCCAAATTTGTTTTCTTTGTGTGGGTCATTTGGCCCCATAAGTTTCAAGGGTCATTGTTGCCTTGCTTTCTTGAATAGATGTGAAGTTATGAAACCGTTCTTACATATTGGAGTGTGTAGATTTTACTGATGCAGAATCGAATGGGTCATGTGCAGGATGGTTTAACTGATGTCCCCAGTGCACCACCAATAAACGATTACAGTCAGGAAGCTTCACCAGCTCCTCACTGTGACACCAGAACTTGTGCAAATGCAAGTGTATCGGATGGTTCAACTGGGCAAAAAGAGGAAATTGATGATGGTATTCTGGGAGCTAACTTGCCCGAAAAGACTGATAGGTGGTTTTTATAATACTAGATGATTTGATCAAACCATCATTCAGAAATCAGTTGTTCTGTTGGCACGCCATTCTGACTAATTGTTCTACAATGTAGGAGCACTTTGAATGGAAGGCATAACAGCAGACCATCTAGTTCAATTCCTCTTCGGGTCCCCACGTTTCATGCCAGGTATGTAGAGTACAATAATATTTTGTTTTCGTTTTTCTTGACGTGTACTATTCCATATTTCCGTACTAACATGTTCGATAAAAACAGTTTGCAAGGGCCATGGTATTCTGTGCTTGCATATGATGCTTGTGTTCGCCTGTGTCTTCATGCATGGGCTCGAGGCTGTATGGAAGCTCCAGTTTTTCTGGAAAATGAATGCACGTTGTTGAGAGATACATTTAGGTGAGTTATGGTTGACTTACTTCATGCTCATAAAAGCCAAGTAACTTAAAAGATGTCATGCATTATTCTAGCTGCACCTTTCTTACTACTTTTAGTTACCATCAGCAATGGTTCTTCTGCACAGTAGCTATTTTAGTTAAGGATAAATTTGCATTTAATTAATCAAACTTGAATTGCATAGAAGAAGTTTGAGTCCAACCTATTCTGCACTCTGGCCTAATCCATCTGGGCTCTGGCCTCCATCGGGACACCGTCATTTAGCTACTGTGCTTTTGGGGATCTAGCCTGGCCTCCTAGGCTCCTAGCATGTCTAATCATTCTATGTCAGCTATCCTCACCCGTTTTTCTGGTGGCAATGATTCAATCCGTCCTGGATTCAAAACCGTGCTCAAACTTAAGTCAATTTGTTCCATTGAAAGCTCAGTGTCCTTCTGTAGATGCAATATGTAAAGAGTACAAGATATATAACCAGCCAAAATAGCTTCTTTCTGCGTGAACACCAATCATTCAACCTTTCATACCTGCTCTGAACTAAGATACTGCCATTTTTCCGAGAATTATAGGTCTCATCAGTGTCTTATTGCCGAGTATTATCACACACACAAAAATGACCACAATCTCACAATGCCTTCAAGTAACACACACTGTTATCTCCTCCTTTAATGCTTCTAAACTTGTCAAGTTGTTCTAAGCTGGACTGCTGAAGCAATTATATTTCTGTGTTGTGTAAGCATATCATTCATAGGTTTGAATCAGCAAGTTACTTGTTCAGTCATGTCATTACACTACTTCTTTACATGTAAGTTCATATTCTTGCATGGTTCATTTAGCTTGCAAGATGTTCTGCTGCGATCTGAAGATGAGCTCATGACAAAACGGGCATCAGAACTAGTTACTGAAGGCGCAGCATCAAAACCGAAGAAAACAATCGGCAAAATGAAAGTACAAGGTACTCTTTCAAAATGCATGCCAAATCTTTTGACTTCACCACTTGCTTGTCTGGGAGGACTTCTAATATTGTGGCAGATCATTCTAGCTGTTAGGAGTTTCTCTTTACGTGTTCTGTAAACTACTCTAAAATTGCCCTGATGTTAAATAATTTATTGCAGTTCGCAAAGTTCGTATGTCCGTAGACATGCCTTCTGGTTGCAATTTTTCATCATTGCCAGTGGTGAAATTTGATTCAGTTAGGCACCGTCTGTCCAACGTACAATCATCAATCACATCTGGGTGGGAGTCAGTTAGGAGAGTTCAAGTATCACCGCATCTACCTCCGAATAGTTCATTCTCGAAGCATAGCTTAGCATACATGCAAGCAAGTGCTCAATATATAAAGCAGGTATCTGGTCTGCTAAAAGTTGGCGTGACTACCCTACGCAGCAGTTCAGCAGATGAAATACAACAAGGTAAATATGCTTTATTTCTTTCATAACGTGCACCCTCTTGACCTGACCTCATCATGTTCTGTCCTCAGAGACATATTCCTGCAAACTGAGGCTTAAGAGTTCACCTGAAGATGACGTTGTACCAATGCAACCAGGATCTGGAGAAACACATGTTTTGTACGTACAAGATAATTTCTATAATAGCATGCTATTTGATAATGAATATGCCACTCTTAATTCTCCGTATCTGATGAAGTAGCCGATCAATTAGTGTGTCGTCTATTTATTGAGAATTATTCTTGTGAGAACAACTTATGAATATTATGAAATTAGTGTCAAGCTGAATGTCTTTCTCTGGACATTTCAGCTTTCCGGATAGCCTGGGAGACGATTTGATCATTGATGTATCCGATTCCAATGGAAAACCGTGTGGGCGCGTTGTTGCTCAAGTTGCTACTATGGCAGAGGAACCTGTAAGATTTTCCTTGCTATTGTCTGCTTTCTTGAAAGTTCGTTAAAGAAGATCTTGTAGATTTCCATAGCTTGGTGGCTCTTGACATACTACGTACCAGTTATGCCTTTTATTCAATTGATGTTCCGAAGAAAACATCTAAAATTTCTTCTTTAGGCTGACAAACTACGCTGGTGGTCTATATACCGGGAGCCTGAGCATGAACTTGTGGGCCGCATACATCTCTATGTCCAATATGCAACTGCTGCAGATGAGAACAACACAAAGGTACTGATGCATGGATATACCAAGTTATCATATATTTTAAAGATGTTAATGATATATTGTATTATTAGTTACAGAGTAGTTTTGGGTTTAGTGCAATTAGATTACCTGTGTCAGCGAAGTAAAGGTTCTCCGGAATATCCTTGTACTGAGGAATATTATCGATTTCACTATAGGTGTCCAAGGAGCATATTTATCACGATATCAATCATTAAATAGCGACTGAATATATATATATATACATTTCTTCATGATACATTAATGAACGTGCCATGCTTTCAACATGTCGACCAATTTCTTTACTTTATACTCATACCTTTCTTTGTTCTTCTAGTATGGCTCTGTTGCAGAGACCGTGCATATGATATTGTTTTGGAAGTTGCAATGAAGGCACAACACATTCAGCAAAGAAATCTCGTCTTGCAAGGTTCTTGGAAATGGTTGCTGACAGAATTTGCATCATACTATGGGGTTTCAGATGCCTACACTAAGTTGAGGTACTTGGTTACAGTAGTTCCAACTCTTTCTAGCTTCTTTGGCCTATTCATTATTGCTTGTGTTCATTTCAGTCCTTTTGCATGATTTTTGTGTTCAACGTGATTTGACTTACCTTTTGTGGCTAACATACTTTTTGATACTCGTTGGGTTTACGTCGAATGTCGTCTCTTCTTTCGAATTACTTTGCACCTCCTCCTCCTCTTCCTCCCTCAGCGAGCTGATATTTATGACTCTTCCCACAGGTACCTTCGTATATTGTGGATATTGCAACACCTACCGCTGATTGGCTGAATCTGGTGCATGAACTATTGCTGCCAGTACTAATGAAGAGCCATGGTACTGCCACATTGAGCCATCAAGAGGTATTTGCTCTTTTTCCATCAAAATGGAACAGTTTTTCTCTCACAAGATAGCAATTTTCTCAAATTTGGAGTATATATTGTTACTATTGATGTATAATAAAGTTAATAGTTTCTGAAATCAATAAGATCCTTCCCGTCTTTGGCCTCTTAATCTTACTTATCTAAACTTGCTCCTGACATCTCAACATTTTTATGTGACTGTAATTGCTTCGTTAGAATCGAATACTTGGGGAAGTCGAGGAACAAATCGAGCAGACTTTAGCAATGGTATTTGAGAATTACAAGTGCCTTGATGAGTCAATGGTCTCTGGACTGGTGGAAAACTTTAGGGCTCCAACGGATTGGCCGCGTCAGCTCTGGAACCAGCTATAAAGCTGTACAGTCTACTACATGATGTACTATCTCCAGAGGCCCAACTGAGACTGTGTGGTTACTTCCAGGTCATTCTTCGCTGTTTTAAATATATGTACTTTTTTGAGATGCTGTTACTTATTAAGTTTTGTATATGTCAGGCCGCTGCCAGGAAGCGATCGAGGAGGCACATGCTTGAAACTGATGAATTTGTGGCAGGAAGTTCTGAAGGCATAAAGATGGACTTGGTGTCCTTCACAACGGCTTACCAGAAGATGAAGTCATTGTGCCATAATTTACGCAATGAATTTTTACAGACATTGAAATTCATAATCATCACATACTCCCAGGTACTTTGCTGTTTCTGGGCCTGATGTGTATTTTTAGACACAGTTCTCTGTACGATCTATCTGAATCATTCACTGTAAAATGATTCTGGTGCCTTTGCTTTATTTCCTCTTCAGTGAATTATTCCAATCTGTGTTTATTCCTCTGTTTCCACAGCTTTGTCGACCTCCCCAATTTGACAGCCTCCATATAGCGTGGAGCTCTCAAATAGATTACGCTCGTTCCTTGTTGCCTGCCCTCCCGCTGGCCCTTCATCTCCTGTTGCAGATTTGGTGATTGCCACTGCAGATTTCAGAAGATCTTGCCAGCTGGAACATTTGGTAAGTATGCTTCTTAACTGGGTTCTGTTCTTTCACCTGTGTCTTGTATATGCAAGGCTGACGTTAATTTATCCCCAGCCCTATTAAAGCTGGTGTTGATGCAAAAGAGCTGTTCCACTTGTACATTGTATTATGGATTGAAGACAAACGCAGAGCGCTGCTGGAAAATTGCAGGATGGATAAGGTAAATACTCTCTTTTATTCGCTTTGGCTGATTGAAATAATAAATAGTTGGCACAAATTTCCATTGATAATGATTTAAAAGAGATTAATGACCAATCTGTTGTTGGTGGCCAACTTTGAGTCCTATATTTCTTTCTCTTTTCCCCTTTGTCACGTCTTGAATGACATTGGCTTGGTTGTTATTGGAACCACTGATAGGTAATAACTAAAACAACTCGAGCAATCAGATGAAGGTTGTGGTTGTGGACACTTCTGCTGGGATCTGATCCATTACATCAAACAACTGATAGGCAATAACTTGTACTAATTGAAAGTTCTGTTTTGTTCATGCAAGCACATGCACAAATGTGATAATTATCAGTTGAAACGTGGCATGTCTGGAGATAATGCACATGTACAAATGTGATAATTACGAGTTGAAAGGTGGCCATGTCTGGAGATAATGCACATGCACAAATGTGATAATTATCAGTTAAAAGGTGGCCGTGTCTGGAGATAAATGTTTGCCATACAGTTAGTTTCACTCTTCGTAATTCTGATGCTCTTTTAACTTGAATGACATGGTAGTTGAGGCCATCCGTCTTCACTCTTTATTCTGAGAAGTTATTAGCTTCCGTACTGTATGATATCTATATATGGGTACGCCCAGCTTTTCGATATTTAATATTTTGGATCTCATCCTGCAATAACTTTGCCGATTATCAGATTAAATGGTCAGGTGTTAGGACTCAGCATATGACAACACCTTTTGTCGACGAGATGTATGATCTGCTCAAGAATACATTGACAGAGTACGAGGTTATCATCTGCCGATGGCCAGAGTACATCTTTGTTTTGGAGAATGTATGTGGATTCACTTGCAGACCCTTTAATTGATTTTGTTTACATCAGAATGGAATCCAACTAACTTGTGCTATTGGGAACATTGTAAAAAAGGCAATTGCAGATGTTGAGAAAGCGGTAATCGACTCCCTGAAAAGCAGTATGCGGATATTTTGGCTCCACTTAAGGATTGCATCGCTCCAAAGAAATTTGGCCTAAAATCTTTACAAAGCTAACAAAGCGCAATTCGATGTGCCCATATATTGTACCTGAAGATGTGAGTTTTGCTACGCATTCACATTTGTTAGAATTTCAGTTTTTCAATATCTGACCCCTGTCTGCTTTCAGCTTGGAATCCTCTTGAATACAATGAAAAGACTATTGGATGTTTTGAGGCCACGGATTGAGAGCCATCTGAGGTCATGGAGCTCCTGTATGCCTCATGGAGGAAATTCAGCTGCCATTGGTGAAAGACTCAGTGAGGTCACTGTAACACTGAGAGCCAAATTCCGAAACTACATGCAAGCAGTTGTCGAGAAGCTCTCTGAAAATGTGAGTGTTTTTGCTACACAACTCATTCCATATTCTGTTGTCCTTTCTCCATACATTTTCTATCCATGCTGCTAGTTCCACAGTTGATCTGCAAAACTGAAACCACGCTTCCGTTGTTGAGTGTTTTAATCAAACTCGATCTGCGTCTTGATCTTATCATTGTATTACAAATGTTAATTGGTATGTTATGCTATGATATGGCGATTGCATTGAGGAATACTTTTGGCGAATTAAGCTTGATAATAGTCTTGGTAGCCTTTAGATTGTTTGCAGCTGCAGCACTTTGTAATATCAATTCCTGGACTTTGGTTTTACTCTCAGTTTTTTGTGGGATGTTTTTACTGTCAACTTGGAGAATGTGTGGGTCACTTAGGTTGCAATATTTTTTTATTACTATGTGCAGACCCGCATGCAGAACACCACAAAGCTCAAGAAGATCATCCAGGATTCGAAGGAATTGGTCATGGAGTCTGATATCCGCAGCAGGATGCAGGATTTGAAGGATCAGTTAATTGAGGCAATAAATCATGCGCACAAGTCTCCGAAGTTCATGTGTTTGTAGCCATATGCCGAGGCCTTTGGGACCGTATGGGGAAGGATGTCTTGAGTTTCTTAGAAAATCGCAAAGAAAACAAGGCTTGGTACAAAGGCGCGAGTCGCAGTCTCTGTAAGTTCATTTTCCTATGTTCCCCATTTTACTCCTCACAAGACATTTCGTGAATGTTTTCCTGTCAGTATTGCTCTTCCTCACATCTAATGCTGCAGGTTCTCGACGATACATTTGCATCCCAGATGCAGCAGCTGCTTGGAATACTCTCCAACAAAAGGATCTGGAGGCACCTAGATCCATAATGGAAGTTAGGTCCATTCTCTGCAAGGATGCACCCAGACAGAAGAACTCGAGCTTTTACTATTGATCATTTTTTGTGTACATAGGAATCATGGGCATTAGAATGTGCAACTTTCACCTCATGTGGTGAAAAGGCAAAGTGATAACGGGGAGATCTTTGTAAAGAAGATGAGACAATAGAATACTGAGAAATAGAATAGGGCTACTGGTGAAATACATGATCTTGTTGATCCATCAAATAGTGCTTTGCTGGTTAACCAGGTATAAGTATCTTCCCAAATTCTGTGGGATGGGGAGACTGGGTTGTACTTCATAGGGAGTAGTTTTAAGTTTCACTGGTAGCACCTAGCTAGCTGAGCTTTCGCAGTTACCAATGTTGTTTCCTGAACATGTAGACTGGATAATATGAATTTTGTTATCTCTGTAGAAATACTAAAGAGCAAAACTTCTGATCATCGATGGCCTTGTATAGAGATGAATTCATGGTTGTTTGTTGAAATGCTTCATCTCTACTGGAAAAGTTAAATGAAACATGGTTGTTTTGCCAGTATTCTACTGTTAAATGTCTACTGGAAAAGATAGATTGAGTTATTATCCGATTATCTATTGCCCCATTGCTTTCCTAGGTAAATTTACACATTTCCCGTTCGTCAATTCACATAGCACAACCATTATCAATTCATACAAACGGAAAGCATAACAATCACTTTCTCTAAAAATACATCTTGCATCATCTTGTCATGGATACATCAGCTCGTACAGACCCAGACAGAAAAAAAAGACATCCATCACGGATTCACGGTACAATGCACTGATGCACACGCTAAATTAAACTAAACAAGATGCAGGAAGTGTTCACGTTGGAATTAGGACTCATGAGCGACCTAACTAAAGTACTAGCCTCTCGGCGATGGGGCCGCGCATCGGACCTCGTCCCGCCGCCGGATGATCGGGTGCTGACTCTTCCGCCGCTGCTTCGCCATCTCCGGCGCCTCGACCACCTGGATTCTGCGCTGCCGCTTCGCGTCCTTGCATTCATCGTATCGCTCTTTCAGCCTGTGCTTCGCGGTCGCCAGCATCGCCTCCATGCTCTGCTCCGTCGGATTCGCCGGTGCCTTTTTCCTGTCAAGATCGGCGGCCGGCGGCGTCGTGGAGTGTGGACGAGCCGAGCAGTCCTTGCGCGCGAGGTTCTTGACCGGCGACGTGGCCTTCTCCTTCTTGCGGACGGCCGTGGACAGGCGTGTCTTGACCGGCGCCATGGCCTTCTCTGCGGAACTCGCTGGTGGCCGGTCCTCCTTGCTCACGGCCACGGACCGGCATCCCTTCAGCGGCGTGGTAATGTCGCCACAGGAGAGGATACCTCCGGTGTAGAGCCTCTGCGCGATCCGTTCGCGCCTCTGCTTGAGATCGTCGGGGCGGTCCAGCGCTGCGACGGCGACGGCGGCGTCGATGATCTCGAAGATGTCTGCACCACCGGCGCTCCCGAAGAACCTCCTCCACTGCGAGTGCGCACTCCCCTCCGACGACGCCATCTCGCTCGCTGGTTGCGCCTTGGGGGTGGAGCAGTCTGAGATGTGGGGAGGTGAGAGCGTACAGCGAAGGAACGGAGTGGATGGCGAAGCGAGCGGGCTTTTATCAGCGACGGACGGAGGGGCTGTGCGTCGCCGTCGCGGCGAGTCCGACTCCATCTCCAGGTCGGTGATGCAGGTTAGCGTTGGCGCCAAGTACATCGAGGATTGTTTCCAAATCGTGGAATTCGAGATTGGGGTCGATCGGCCTTGTTTCCAAATCACTTGCCCATACGCGTCGCGGCGAGTCCGATTTGGTCTCCAAGTTGAAGTCGGTGGAATGTCGGCCCAGCGTACGCGCCACGCTGGGAAACGCCGGGACAAGATCTTGGACGACCACAAATTTTATGCTTGTCCGAGAACCTGCAATGTGTTCATAACGAAGGAGAATAGGTTCCCACATCGACTGACTCAACATGTTTATTTGCATTTCAATAATTGGGCCTCTCCGGATAAACTTTGGGTGGGATTAAAACTCCAAATGACGATACTGACAAGAATCTTTTTAATGCGGCAATCAAGATCACGGTCTTAAAGCTTCCTTCCGAAGCTCATCGTGGTTAGATGGCCTACCACCAAGGGTGATTGCGCCAAGCCTTTTTCTGACTTCCAAGCGGAAAAACAGGAATGTTCATGATGCTCTCACATAATTCAGATGGATCTCCGACCTCTTTCTGGGCAACATCACATGGACCCTCTGCAACCAGCGGCGGAGCTACAACAAATGACTCTAGGGTGCACAGCTCTACAACGGGCATGGCAGTGTATAAATTTTCTAAGCAACAATATACCAAATTATAAAGGATGCACCAGTTTTAATCATATAATTCTCCAAAAGACACGAGACAATCAAATATGTACACTAACAAAGAAGTGGTGACAACAGTGGTAATATAGATGGATAATCCATTGAGTTTTGATAATATTGGTTAACTAAGATAAAATAGGAAATGAAAGATGACACTAGCTAACAAAATATGTCCTAATCCACCGCTGCTAGCAGCACTGCAGCTTGACAAAACACACCATCGAGTTGTCCACCAACCTATAAAATAGAAAATATAATAGAATAGTAAGAAAGTCCAGCAAGAAATGAAAATAGAAAATGAACAAATTAAATTATTCCAGTGGACAGGTTACCTGCACGTTTTAGAATTTGCGACCTCTCAATTTCATGAAACGATCAACCACTTGTCCGTTAGTGACTTTCTTCATTTCCTCTTTCTCCACATAACAAATAAGATCATCACTCAAACTTTCGTCATTGAGGTGATTGCGTAAATAAGTTTTCACGATCTTCATTTTTGAAAAGACCCTCTCAACTTGGGCAGTGGCAACTGGCAGTACTAATACTAGCTTCAGAAGCCGGTAAACCAAAGGATAGCATAAGTGTTTTCTTGTTTCAACCAATATTCGGAAAGCTCAACAATTGTTTGTAAATTGGAGAATCTCTCATCAGATTGCACATCTGCAATATAGAGACAAAAATGATGACTAAGGTCCTTGAGGTCTCCTGAATCAAAGTCCTTGGGGTAAAGTTTGGCCAAACTCATCAAATTCTCGGAACTAAAATCATGGAATGAGTCTTTTGGACTTAAAGATGTGGACCAAACAAGCAGGTTAGAGGTTGTCTCGTTGAATCGACCATCATGCTCTTGAACTAGCCAATCAAGAACGTCATTGAAACAATCCACTTCAAAATGGTGCTTGTTGGTAATTCCGGTTCTTTGTCTTTTGTTCTTTGGGTTAACATAGTCTTCTTCCATTTCCAACTTGGTTAGATCATGTTTATCACAAAATGCAAACACTTTATCAAGGAGAGGTTGCCATCCATGTCCTCTAAGATCAACCAAGTGACTTCTTGTTGATTTCACACAATGGATAGCGTTCACTATGTCTTGATCCTTACGCTGCAGTGTTTGTGACAAGATGTTTGTTACTGTCAAAATAGTCAGCATGAGCTGCAAATAGAACACAAAATCGAATGACTAAAAGTACACTAAAAGACCCAATGCTTGATCTCTGTTTGTTCTATCCTTGTCCTCCTCTTCTACAAATTTCAACACTTTAACAATTGTTGGGAACAAGTCGACCAAGCTCTGAAGTGTTTTACAATGAGAGCTCCAACGACTGTCCCCTGGCCTTTTAAGGGATTTCTCTTGGTTTAGTCCTTTCCCGGTTTCAAGTTGCCCACAACCTAAGGCCTTACTCAGTTCTTCGAGATTGATATCTCGGATCATGTCCCTCCGCTTAGCGGATCCACCCACCACATTTAGCAAGGTAGAAATCATTCCAAAGAAATTACTAACGCCTTGGTGGTTCCTTACTACAGCCACAATAACTAGCTGAAGCTGGTGAGCAAAACAGTGGACATAGTAAGCCGTGCTACTTTTTCTCAAGATTAATGATTTCAAGCCATTGAATTCGCCTCTCATGTTACTAGCACCATCATAACCTTGACCTCTAACTTGCATGTAGCTCAGCTTGTACGTTGCAAACAGAGAATCAATTGCAGACTTAGGTAGGCAGAAGTTGTCTCTTTGACATGAACAAGACCAAAAAAGCTCTCTTTCACAATTCCACAACTATCAACATAACGCAACACCACTGCCATCTGTTCTTTCCATGAGACATCTCTAGATTCATCAACAAGCAAGCAGAACACACCATCTCCAATTTCTTGAAGAATAGACTTCAATATTTCCTTTGCAAAACAACCACCAATATCTTTCTGGACTTCAGGACACAACATAACAGATTTGCTTGCACCATCAACACTTAAAGCCCTGCGTAATTCCAGATCATGCTCTACTAACAAATCATGGGTTTCTTTGAAGTTACCTTTGTTCAAAGAAGTCTTCGACTCATCATGACCACGAAACGACAAGCCTTGTTTCAGCAACAATCTAGCAACATCAACTGAGCCATTTACACGAGTAAAATAAGCAATCTTGGCAGCTTCACTTGACCTTTGCAAAGCAACATCAATGTGCTGGTCTTGTTTAATAAAGCATCACAATCTTTCATTGCCTGGTTGTGAACACTATCAATACCACCAACATGTTCTTTTAGTCTATCAACCTTGTTCCAACTATTCCAGCCAACTATTCCAGCCTTTGACAACAAATGCATCATAACCAGCCCCTTTATTATTGTGGCTCCTAAACAAGAAGCAACAAAAGCAATATGCTTTATCCTTGGACTCACTATATTCGATCCAGCTCACATAATTGTCAAACCATGCTGGACTAAACCTTCTGTTCTTGCCCGCGATCATTCTAAATGGAAAATCATGAGTGCGAGGTTGGAAAGGCCCATTAGCCAAGTATTTTCTTCTTACACATCCTTTTGATTAGGACGGTACTGATCTATACATTTTCTTTTGCCAGGATCGAACTGAATTTCTTCTTCCCAATTCATATCCGGTGGAGGCAAAGGGTCTGCTGGAGCTTTCCTTTTCAGTACGTAACGATCCATGATTAAACTGAATCTCCTCTGCAATTTTAGAAATACCAATGAATTGCATTAGATACAGCTGATTATAGATACACAAATCAGTTTATGAAAGAAAACATAACACACTGAAATAACTACAGAAGTATATACAGTATATACAGATTGGGTTCTTGAATGTCCAGTGACCTAACTAAATCGAAATTTGTGATTTGAGACACAAATTGCACAAACTAACACACTGAAATAACTACAGAAGTAAATTACAAGAGATCTAAATGTCTAAGAATAATACCTGATGTTTTTGACCGCTTGGTAAATGAAGGGGATTGGACAGTTGGGCCAGGGCGAGAGGAACAGACGAAATTGCGGACGATTGGACGAACGGGACGGACGACAGGGGATTGACGAGCAGCGGATGCGGGCGAGGCGTGCGTCCAGGCGTCCGTGCTGTGCGTCAGCCGGCGAGCCAGCTCCCTCCGATCGATCGCGTGCTGTGCGTCAGCCGGCGAGTACAGTACAGGAGGAGCCGAGCAGGGAGGGGCACGATCGAAATGAGGCAGCCCTGGCCTTGCGCCCCTGCCGCCGCTTTGGCTAGCTAGCCAGCTCCATCCGATCGATCGCGTACACACAGCCCAGTGCGTGCACAGCAAACGTTTTGGGCTTCTTGTTTTGAGCTTGGGGTGGACACATAATGGGCTTGGGGGTGCACACACGGTACAAATTTGCTGGTAGGTAAAGAAAATTTTGATCGAACCGGTGTCCTGTGCACCCGGTTGCAACCAGGTAGCTCCGCCAGTGTCTGCAACAATAGGATCCATTCGGCCAACTCGGCTTACAAGCGCAGTTCTTAGACGCCTTGTCGTGTCCCTTCACGAGTATCGTCTTGAATACTTGGTATCCTCCCAAATGTTTCTTCTTCATGTGGCTGGCTGCTCAAAATAGGTTAGGGACCTCAGACAGGCTAGCAATTAGAGGATGGCCTCATCAACCAGTCTGTCAGCTTTGCAGATGCCAACCAGAAACGGCAAGGAACATCCTTTTTGAATGCCGCTACTCTAGAAGGGTTTGAGCGGACGTTGCCTATTGGTTGAAGTGTCCGACGCTTATGCAAAACTTTGACTCCGCCAAACCAAAGGTGTTCGATTACTGGAGGGATCTGGCGGCCACGACCTCTCAATCTAGCAAAGGACTCAAGACGGTGATCATATTAATCTCGTGGGAGATATGGAATGAGCACAATGAAAGGGTTTTTCAACAACAAGTTCTCGACACCTTCTAACCTTTTTTAGCACATCAAAAGCGAGGGCAAAAACTGGATCTTACCAGGGGCCAAGACGCTAGCAGAAATTATCGCCTGATTGGTTTCGATGTAATTGTTTTTCTTTTGGCTTAGGCCCCAACCGTGTTTGCTCTTTTTTTATCACTATAAAAGCAAAGCTTTTGCATTGTTGAAAAAAAGAAATGTGTCGTTGAGTTTGTGGTGGATGCCAATTAACAGAGGATGCAGAGCTGGTGCAGGAGCATGCATAACAACAGCAGCTATCACTGTGATGTTTATTTCCACATTGTGATTGGTGATCTATGAGTAATCAGCTGGCCTTTCAGAGCTAGTCTCTTTTTGAAACAAAGGCAAAAACTTTGCCTTTTATATTGACATAGAAAGAGCAAACAATCAAAGGCTTAAACCGAAAAGGCCACGACGGACCAAAAAAGATTACAACATCAATTAGCCTAACATTTCAGTCAGTTTCCTAGCGCGAGCCAAGATCTAGTTGTTTCCCTCGTTTTTTATTCGATGGAGGAGGATAGATAGCATTGAGAATTTGTTGTTGAAGATTCTCGTGCTCCTTTGTTTCCAGATCTCTCAAGTGATTAGGATGATCCTAGTCTTGAGCCCCTTGGGAGAGGGGGATGGCGTGTCCGCCAAAGCCTTCCAATAGTCGCATACCGTCCGGAAATCCATATCGGGTCATAGGTCTAGATACACCTACTACTTAAAAATCAATTTTTAAAATGTCAAAAAAATCCAAATAAAAATTTCCGATATACACACGGACATTGTATGTTAGCACAAAAATTTCGCGAAAAAAGACTTTTTTCCAGCCTGTGCAAAAAAGACAAATTCCGGTTTTTCAAAATGACTTTGTACGCGACATGTTTTTGTCTTTTTCACAGCCCGCAAAAAATGTCTTTTCTTCGCGAAACTTTTTGTGCTAACATCACGGGTGCTGACGTATATCAGGATTTTTTTTCGAATTTTTTTACATTTTTTAAATAAATAATTTTTTTTACGTAACGGGTGCATCTAGGCCTATGATCCGAATCGCCGTGTCCCCGTCCGGAGGCCTATTCGATCCCATGGACATCATCAGATTTGGGCACTTAAGCCATGTTGCTGCCTCCGCCTAGACTCTCTTGGAATATCGACACTCCAACAAAATATGTCTCGCCGCTCCCGGTTGCATCAGATCAGAGCTTGTCTTTTTTTTAAACAAAGGCAAGAGCTTGTCTGAACATTGGAATGTAGAAACCCACAGGAACTTCAATACGAATAGCAGAATTCCTCCAAAACTCACCCCAACGTTAAGTCTGGGGTACAAACACCCAGAAACTTAGTGCCAGGATGACAGACTATTTCGTTATAGGCAATGTGGCAAGTTCCATGCCTGCATCCTGAATTGCATAGCGCACCGCTTGGCTGGAAAGACACCGGCTCCATAAGCGTAATTGGGGTGCACTGCAACAAGAACACCCAGGATATCAGATGCCCAGAAACAGAGGGTTTGTGTAATTTGAAAGGTATAGAAATGATATGGGCATTGCAAAAGGCCCATTACTCCAAATCCAGCTGTTTTAGGCACACATCTACTGTGGAGAGATGGAAGTGCAGTGTATGATTTTAAGCAATCAGATGCAAAGGAATTGACAGTAGTAATTAAGTGTAAAATTAATAACCGAAGAAAATGGCACAAAGTCACAAACACACATCAAATTTATAGGACATAAACAAGGAACATACCTACTGACTTCGTCCAGTTTTATGGTCAGAACTACCTCATCCCATCCAGAAAGGCAAGTGAGTAATTACTGTTATGCCAATTCGGAAAGTTCACTTGCACAAGCTAGTGTCATGATTATATATTCTGGTGCCATGGCTTAATATGTGGGACTATACCAGATGTCGACTTCAGTACAGAAGAAAAAAATAGTGCAAATATGCCTTGATGAAGTGAAGCACTTCCATCAGATAGCAGTGGCACCTAAAAACGCATGATACAATAAGGAACAGCTCCGGTGACTGTATAAACTGAATAGCTACCTTTCATCACTGAGCTCAGGCAAATGTTGAAAGCAAATGGCTCCTGTCCACGGTGGTTGGCACTGAAAATAAAAGCATAATACCGTCAGATAAATTTCTAATGCGCCTATGTGCCAAAAAAAAAAGTTGCATCTCCGAGTTATGACGATGGTATATCAGTAGATTACTACAAATAAATACACATAGCATAGGAAGAGAAAATCTGCATCATCAACGTTTTCTGCACCGACGCGCTAAGCTCTGAACCACGAAAAAAATATTCATGATTTACCTCCAGAATTTCTGAGAGAGATCACCAACCTTCCCTGCAGGAGCAGCACAGCAAGCAACAAAATTTACGGCTTCACTACCAGAGAACAGAACTACAGAAGTTGTAAAGTGTAACTAGATCAGTACACTTGCAACTCTAACTGAATCTGGACTAGCTACTCAAGAACCAAGTTCCAAGTTTCGTAAAGATCTCGCAGAAGTAAGAATCACATCAACAGATGGATCTGAAAGCATCAAGCGCTAAACCCTAAGTTCAAATTAACAGATCCAATAAAAAAAAGAATACATACAGGGTTTGTATCATCCGGATACATGCCGAAGAATCTTCTATTTCCAATAAGAAAGGATTAACTGTTCCTGAAATTGCAGAAGCATTTTGGCGCACCGATCTCATATTGCCGGTAATAATTCGATTTCCTTTCCTACGGTAAATTAACACGTTTCCTGGCCGGTCAATTCACATAACACTATCATTACCAATTCTAAACAGAAAGCATAACAATAATCTTCTCTTTACACAACTTGCAACATCTTGCCATGATACATCAGTTCGTACAGAACCAGATTAAAAAAAATTGACATCCATCGCAGTACCGTGCACTGATGCACATGCTAAAACTAAACAAACAAGATGAAATCTTGACTACGGAGCGACCGAGCGACCTAAGTAAGCCCAGCTAGCCCGGAGAGTAGATATCAGGGCGCGCCTCTCGGCGATGGTGGCCGCGCATCGGACCTTGTCCTGCCGCCGGATGGTTTGACTCTTCCCCCGCTGCTTCGTCATCTCCGGCGCCTCGACCACCTGGACCCTGCGCTGCCGCTTCGCGTCCTTGCACTCATCGTATCGCTCCTTCAGCCTGCGCTTCGTGGTAGCCAGCATCGCCTCCATGCTCTGCTCCGACGGCCGCGCCGGTGCCTTGTTCCTGTCTGCAGCAGCGGCCGGAGGTTTCGTGGAGTTCTTGCGCGCGAGTTCGTTCTTGACCGGCGCCGTGGCCTTCTCTGTGGAAATCGCTGACGGCCCGTCCTCCTTCTTGCTCACGGCCATGGACCGGCATCCCTTCAGCGGCGAGGCAATCGAATCCTTGCGGTCGTACTCATCGCCACAGGAGAGGATACCTCCGGTGTAGAGCCTCTGCGCGATCCGTTCCCGCCTCTGCTTGAGCTCGGCGGGGCGGTCCAGCGAGGCGACGGCGACGGCGGCGTCGATGATTTCGAAGATGTCAGCACCACCGGCGCCGGCGAAGAACCTTCTCCACTGCGAGTGCGCGCTGCCTTCGGACGACGCCATCTTGCTCGCTGGTTGTGCTTTGGGGTGGAGCAGAATCGATCTGAGATGCGGGAGGAGGGGAGCTTAGCAAAGAGCCAAAGACACGAAACTAACGGCGAAGCAACTAGGCTTTTGTCAAGGACGGGCAGACACAGACGAGCTGCTCCTGCGCGTCGCCGCGAGTCCGATTTGCTCTCCAAGTTGAAGTCCGTGATGCAGGCATGCTGCGTTGGCGCCAAATCTGAAATGGAATCCGGACTCTGGGCTTTGTTTCCAAAAACATGGTATAGGCACGTTCTGTGACTCGTTAATCCCTAATCCGAAGTGACCGAGTAAACGCTTAATACCTATCCAATAAACTGAACGTGCACTCCGGCACCACGCGCTACATCACTTTTATTATAATTCAATAAATGAAAACCTTTTTTTTTCGAAACACAGTACAAACGCATGCGTTCACATACACATGCACAAACTCACCCCTTACGAACGCACACACGCACACCCTACACCTATGAGCATCTTCGAAAGACTGAGCCGGCAGGTCGAGTATTAAGATTGACGAAGTCACCAAAGATGGCTCGCTGTCGATGGGAACGTCGTCTCCCACTGAAAAATATTCCGACTAAGTGAGAAACAACAGTGTTAAATCTGAGTTTTGAACTCTGCTGGGTTGAGAGTACAACCACCCTCCTAACAATCCTAGCAGAGACAGATTCTCCAGTAAATGGAAATCTGGATGAGGCTTGGGTGGCATCTAAAACAATGAATTAACAGAACATAGCAACCCATAGAGAATCAAAATAATAACTCCCGCAACGCACCACATCATGTAAATCTTTTTTAGAACATTCACCAACTATATTGAGTGCAATAAAAATATATTCTTTATAGCCTCTTGTGTTAATTTGTTGATTTTACTAACCACACATCTTCATCTTTCTATGCAATGAACAATTTTTTTGAGCATCCGAAAGGATTACAAACCATTAGCCTGGTCAAATAGAAAATATTACAGGGGTAATGCATGGTTTTAACTGGAAATGGTAAAAGCAAGCATGCAAGAAAAGTCGACTACTCTCCTAACGCAAAGGAACTATATGCGGCACCACGCCAAAATTCCTACTCCTCGTCTTAATGTCCTCAAAATCGGGTTCGGTGGAACAACCTGGTCTTCCATTCACCTCCGATAGGCAACTCAGGGATTGAAACCCTTGCACGTGCTGCCACCCCTCATGGTCAAGATTGGTAAGTTACATCATGTTAGAGAGATGTAGAACACATAGCTAATAGAACATACCCTTAGCCCCGAAAGAGGACTACTCGCATATCACCATGAGTAGGAGGAGAGGGTTGTTGATGGAAAGGTGTCGCCCCGAGGAGATGGAGGAGGCGGAGGCGGGCGCTAGCAGCCCGTCGGCGGCGGCCCCTTGACCTCCCTTCTTCCTTCTTGGCTTTGTTGTACAGACTACGGAGGAGTCTCTCCCTCTTAGCGGATTTCCAAGAGGGAAGAAAATTCTTGGCAATGGTTGGCATCCCCAAAACTTAGGCTTTTCTATCTTTATATAGACTGAGACAGTGTTTCTCGGCCTTCCGATCAATGCCCTTGCCCTTTGATCCAACGGCTCTTGGGAACTTCTAAAACCTTTGTAGGGTATGCTCTCTGTCCCCATGCGTCAATAGGGTTGAACCATGCTCGAATCCATCTTGTATGGCAAGAGTCGACATGATCGAATCGCTCAAGGCCATGTACCTGACTCTGGTGGCATGTCACATGGTTGAAGGAAGATCTGTGAGTGAGCACGTAATCAAGATGTTTGGTTACGGTACAAGGCCAGGGGCTTTGGGATTCTCAATTCCCCAAGAGCTGAGTAGAGATTTGGTATTGGCTTCACTCCCCCCCCCCCCCCCCCCCCCCAACCCCCAACCTCGGCTTCTGGCAGCTTTATCATGAATTACAACATGAATGAGATGGATAAAACACCGAATGAACTCCTCGCTATGGTTAAAACCGTTGAGGCCGATATGCAGAACGAAACACAATCATGTGTTGATGGTTAGCAAGACTACCGACTTCAAGATATCCAAGGGCAGAAAAGGCAAAGGTGTCAAGACATCTCAAAATCCTGGAAGTCCAGCCACCAAGGACACTAAATGCTTCTTCTGCAAGAAGAATGGACACTGGAAGAGGAACTATAAGAAGTTTCTAACTGAGAAAAAAAGTCCGGGAAAACCGGTAAAGGTATAATTGTTATACATTATTTATGTACAACATACACACAAGTAACTCTTGGGTATGAAATACCATATCGATTGCTAATTTATTGAAACTCGATGCATGGGCTACGGAAAGTGAAGAGGTGAGCGTGCGCGTGAAGATTGGCGTACGGGGCTCTGTCCATCGATGAAGGCGTCTCCACCTCCACTTTTATTTAAAGATTTATAATAAGAGCTTGATAAATGTTATTCGGTTCGGATTATTGTTGGGAGATGAATATTCTTTTTAAATTATGGGGACAAGAGTTTTCCGAGTTATTTTAAGAATATGTTTGGATCACTCCGTTCGTGGATGATCGGATTTAACTCTTGAATATTTTGTTGTTGCATCTTTTATCCAAACTCCTTAAGAAGGAAGTTGATTCCACCTTCGTGTGGCACTGTTGTCTTAGTTACATCGGAATGTATGATGGGAAGAAATCTAAGGCATCGTTCATTATGGAACGAGTGAAAGACTTGTTTAAAACCAAGCTTCTTTAGTCTGAATTCAATAACTATCACGGCACACAGCGAACACTTCAACTATAGAAGTGGGAGATCAACAGGACACAAGGATTATGGGATTTGCAAAAATAACTATAATCCTAGAGTCAAAGGTTTGGATAAACACCTTAGTAACCAAGGAATGGTTCCTCGATTAAACATGTCTCCAAACACTTTGAGATAAAAAAAAGGCATGACTTAATTGTGTAAGACATAATTAAGACTAGGGAAAAATGTTCTCATCCAAAGAGACTTGCTTATGGTTTTATAATCTAGAGACAGAAGCTTACACTTTAAAAGTTAGAGCATTTCCATGGTCTAATGATGTGCTAGTATATGAGATATAGTATCTCAAAGTAAGACTTAGAAAAGCTTATGTGTGATTGTAATACTATGCTTGAGTCTTATATTTAGACAGAGACTACTTTGTAGGTTATCCCAATAATTTATTGGAATTCCTCATACCACTACACAAGTAACAAAGAGTTTGTTGTTAAGATAGGTGTGATTTCCAAAGGAGTAAAATCCTTTATGAAGATCAGTGGGAGGATAGTGTATCTTGAAGAGATTAGTAAATCTTCGGTATAGATGCACTCTTACAACAATAATTTTTATACAACAAAGTATAAAACAAGAATTTGTGCACTCTTACAACTATCCATAACTATTAACAGTTGAGTACAAAAAGATATACCAAAAGATGTCAAATATTACGAGTAATATCATAATAAACTATTAAATTGGATGATATGTTTTCGATGTATAATGAGTAGAGAAAAGATACAAGTAGATACAACCTATTGGCAAATTATGAGCAGTGGCAATTATGTAATAAGTTAGGTGTTCAAAGTGTAATATTGGGCTCTAGGAGTGGGAATAGGCAGCCCCAAAAGTGTGAGGGGCTGAGAAGAAAATCCCCTAGATATTTTCCCTCCATCAATTTTAGAGAGAAAAATCACTACACTATCCTTGTAAGATATCACAGCCCACCCACTGTATAAATAGCATCACCCCCTCATAAGGAGGACACTAGGTGGCTTGATGCCACACCCCCACTCTCTTGCCCCCCCCCTTGGGAGGTAGTGAGCGGAGAGAGGAGCAGAGCCGATGGGGCAAGCCCACCGTCGGCCATCTCCCTCCTGTCGCCCTGCGTCTCTCCCTTCCGACCACCTCACATTCCCCACCTGGTCGGACCACCGCCGGAATACCTCACCGGAGCCTTGCTTATCCCCGGTCGAACTTCCCGGAGCACCGCCGACCGCCACCGGGCCTCGCCGGAGCACGGTCGCACAACGTCAGACTCCGTCAAAATCCCCCAACTATGTCCGCCTTGGTCCTCGCCGAAATTTCTAAACCTTACTAGAGTTGGCTGGAATCTCGTCGGACTTACGGCCGGAACACTCCAAAACCTTGTCGGAATCATTCTGCAACCACTCGGAGGCGTCCAGGAACCAGCCGGACCACCACGGCCACCTTCGACACCTCATCGGAAGCTCACTACCACGTCTATGACCGTCGACAACCCCGACAAATAATCCCCGGTCGGCTACATCAACCCCCAGAGCAGCAAGTCTACAATCATGATGTTCAGCGACCCTCGCCTGACCGAGAAACGAAGAAGTTAAGAAGTGAAGGAACGCTCCGACCCATATCACATAAACTCACGCCATTTACATCTTGGCATAGAGACCCGGGACACTACATGACAAGCAGGATAATGATCAGGATTACAGCAGCTTGGAGTTTTTGCCAAGCTCCTTGACGAGTGCAACTACCAATCCGTTAGCATGCTTACCAATCCGTTAGCATGCTTATCCGAGTTCCCACAAAGATTGCATCAACAGGTTTGTTTGCATTTTGAAATGTTTCGATGTGTTTGTGGTGGATGCCAATACAAGAGGGTGCAGAATTGGTGCAGGAGGCATGGATCCCAAGAATAGTAATCAGCATGAGGTTTTATGTCCGAATGTGATGAGTGATCTGTGAGTAATGAAATTTCTTGCGATGCTAGGCTGGCTATTCAGAGCCTGTCTAAACTATGGAATGTAAGAAACCACAATAATTTCAACAGACTAACCAAATTCCTCCATAATTCACCCCAACATTAAGTTCTGGGGTAAGGACATGCAGAAATTTAGTATCAGGATGACAGACTATAAAGGTTCCAAAGTTTTACTCGATCCACCTAAAACTTCACCCCGGTGTAGCACTTAACATGATGTGACATTACAATTATTTCGGTAAATGAGAGGCATGGCGAAGTTGGCAGTGTCCCATGTCTGCATCCAGAATTGCATAGCGCATCACTTGGCGCTAAGAACCTCGATCTCGAATATCAGCTCGGAGTTTGGTCGAATTCCCCACGCTGGAAAGCCACCAGCTCCATACCCGTAATCTGGGGAGCACTGCAACAAGATCATTCAGAATATCAGATATCAGATGCCCAGAAATAGAGAATCTATACAAATGTCACAGACATGGAAACGACATGGCATTGCAAAAGGCCCATTAGTCCAAAATCAGCTGTTTTATTCTGCCATGGAGAGATGGAGGTGAAGTGTATGTGTTTAACCAATCCGATGCAATGAAAACTTGACAGTAGCGAGGAAGTGCCAAATAAATCACCGAAAAGTTGCCACACCATCAAACTAATTGGACATAACAAAGAACATACCTTAATACGAGCAACTTCGCCCACTTGCATGGTCAGAACTCCCTCATCCCATCCTGTAAGCAAGGGAGTAGTTACTGTTATGCCAGTTCGGAAAGTTCACTTGCACAAGCTAGAGTATCATGATTTTGCATATGCTATTGTCATGGCTCAATGTGTGACATTAGCCTGGACCAGAGAAACCAAACGCAGACTTTACTACAGAGCAAAAATAGTGCAAATATGCCTTGATAAAGCAAAGTACTGCCATCAGATAGAAGCAGCAACTAACAACGCTACCAGACATTAACTAACAGCTCAAATGATTGCGTATAAACTGAATAGCTCTTCAATATGAGATTACCTTTGATCACTGAGCCCATGCCAATTTTGAATTCGAATGGCTGCTGCCCACTGTCCTTGGTACTGAAAATAAAAAATAAAAACATAATACCGTGAGCTAAATTTCTAATGTGCTGATGTTTGTACCCAAAAAAAAACAAGTTGCATCCGAGTTATGACATTGGTATATCAGCAGACTACTAAAAAAATTACACAGAGCATAGGAAGAGAAATTCTGCATTATTCAAAACGCTTGCGCACTGATCCTAAGCTCTGAACCAGGAAAAACGAGAAACATATTCACGATTTACCTCCAGAACTTCTTAGACAGATCACCATCCTTCCCTGCAGGAGCAACACACCAAGCAACAAAAGTTAGGGCTTCACTACCAGAGAACACTTGCAACTAGATCCGGATAAAGGTACACTTGCAACTACAATAAATCTAGACCGACTACTCACGAATCAAAATCCAAGTCTAATAAAGATCTCAGATCTCGCAGAAGTGAAAACTTGAGGCCTAATCGAACATCAAGATTACTCTTTGGGATGGATCTAGAAGCATCAACCCTAAGTTCATATCGACGGATCCAGGGAAAAAAAAGCGTAGAGGGTTTGGGGAGAAGAGGCGAACCGTAGCCGGTGCAGTGGACGGTGACCTTCTGGCCCTTGACGGGCTTGGGGCCGGTGCCTGGTGTCAGGATCTCCTTCTCGAATCCCATCTTCCCGTCCTCCGGTGTTGGTGTCCACAACTTGGGGGTGGCGCAGCAGCGTTGGTGTGGTGGTTTCTTATCGGCGGCTATGCGACCTATATTTTCAGCATATATTTATCACCTCACGGTGCAGCGTGTACCCAGCTTTTGGCCCAAGATTTTCGCCCTTCATCCCCACACAATAAATTATGTCCATATATGTTCTCAAAAAAAATTTATGTCCATATATATCACCTTGGAAAAAATGAACCGTTTATATGTTTCCTCGAAATAATATTTTCCAATCTGAATTTTGGTGAGTGTATTTTTTTAAAAAATATAAGACTTTACTTTAAAAAACTTAAAATCTAGACTTCATATATTGTTTTGTTAATTATGTTTTATAACTTAAATAATAAATAAATCCCAAAACATTGCTAAGTTTTATAGTTACATACTTACATAATCTATCACGATATCCAACCTAAAACTCAAATTATCTCGCTTGCGTACAATAAAATTGATATGGTTGACAGTGGATAGTTAGTCACTAACCACGTCAACCAATACCACAAACACCTAAATAGTATATGTTTTCACTAAATAGTACTCCTATATGTTTTCTGACACCTAAATATATATGGAATTTCAGTTGTTGATTGTGCTGGATTTGCAACCACAGATAAGGGACATTTTGCAATTGCTCATGTGTGTTGTAACTTGTACCGGACTACGAGTAGCAATGGAAGGTCGCCATTCTGTCGGGCAAGATTTCTGATCTCTTTATTTAAAACAATAAAAAGAATATTCACAAGTTTTCTAAAATCAGAAGAAAAAAATCATGCATAGTGATGTACACATGTGTGTTGTAACATGTACTCAAGTTTTCTGATCTCATTTGTGTTGTAACGTACCGGACTACGAGTATTGCATAAACGTGAAAAATTCAGTTTGACATATTTTATATTGATCTAAAAAAAATTATAAAGTGTAGATCTGAGTATACACACTTTCAAATCTCCAAAATATAAAAGATTTCATCATTTTTGTGTAGCCCATAATACAAAAAGAATTACATTGTGATTTTGCATGCTTGTAGTAGAATGCATCAGTGACTACACCCAGAATTTTGTTGCAGAATTTTTTAGAACTTCTAAATATAGTTTTTAATTTTGTCAAAATAAAAAGATAATTGGAATTCGGGAGCCAAAATGATTTTCCACAAATCAAGCTGGAACTTGTAAACACAACATACGAGAAACACTAAATTAAACCAAATGAGGTTATCATGATCCAGTACTAAGCACGTTACGTCTGCAAATCTACATGTTCCCTAAGTGATTCCAGATTACCAGACAGGGGAAGATAGATACTGCAAGATAGTAGAAATTTCGGTGGGTCACGTACTATGCCGCCATTGCCACGCAGAACCACGCTGGCACAGCGCCGACGGCTTCGTCGACAGGAGTTGCCTTCGCCGGTCCAGGTTAGCTACTACCACGCGTCGTCCATTGCCCACCGAGGACGCGGCGAGGGCGCTCGACGCTGCCGCCGCCGCGGAGACCTTGCCGCTGCCGCCTCCCAGCAGCAACAACTCCGCCGCCATCTCCGGCCGATACTCTTGCAGGCTCGTGGCGTTGGTGCCGCGGATAAGAGGATGATATGGGTGAAAGGAGTGAAGCTACTGGGAGACCGGTGGGCAGGCAGGGACAAGCATACGCATGTGCGATCGGCGATCCAGACCGGACCAGCTGTATATCAGACAAAAAAAAAAACCAAGGATTCTGCTTGCAAAGCCAAAACCCGTGTAGCCAAACAAAAGCTCACATCCACGTGGCACCTTGCATGTTTTCCAACAAATACAGAGAAAGAGAATGTACAAAACCATGTGCTGCATCCATCCATGGAACGGCACACACTTATTTTCTACAGATCCACAAACCAATGACACACACTTTCCTTGCACATACTAATATACAGATCATGAGAGCAGATCGCCCTCGTCCCTTCAAAACCAACAAGTGATACATTGTCTTGAAACTGTGCAGTAACTTTGACTGATTACAGACAACGCGGTGGAAATTAACCTCGAATGAACATGACGGAAGGAATGTTGATTGGTGGAGGATTGTTCAGGTGCCCTTGATTACGACGACGGGGCAGCCCACGCTGTTGATGCAGTAGTTGCTCACGCTACCCAGGAACATCCTGTTCCAAGGAATCAAATCAGTGTCTGTCTTCCATGTACAGCATGAATCGGAACAATATGCAACAATAAGGCCAATCAAACAACCAGCTAGGCAATTGTCATAGAAACTTGATGATCAAAATACATCGACACTAGGATACTGCTAGATTAACAATGGTCTGGCTTACAGTGTATTTGCAAACAAAGCTGATTATCTATCTTTCCATATCAGGCCTACTGTCGGTTTTGGCTGTACAAGTAGAGTTGTTCAATGTGGATATTTACATGAGGCAATGCTAGCTGTGGTTGGGCTAAGCCAGTAACACTAACTACGCAAAGAATGAGGAATTTTATTGGTGGTATTCAATTCCATGATACAAAATGCTATGTCATTGTACAAAAAAAATCCATGATACAAATATTCAGTCTACAGTTTATATTTTCATGATTTTTTTGGTCGAGAATTCAGAATTGCAGCTCTTCGTATAATAGGCCATGGATAGTTGGATACTGTCATAAAAGATGACCACATAGCCACAGAGAACAACTAAAATATGTTCAACACAGTTCTTGCCCTGTGAGACCGATCTTTTACTGACGAAATTTTACCAAATCTTATAGCGTTGCAATCTATAGTGGTGATATCAAGAGTCGAACTTGGAACCGAAAATTGTCACAACCGGTAATCTACTGACGAGATAACTGGTGATCTACTCACAAATGGCACAACAGTCGAATTTTGCTTGCAGTTCGCATTGGTCAGGCAGAAAGACAGCGTCAAAACAAGCAGAAATTCAGCTAGCAGCAGTAGTAGAGGAAGAGTCTTCCTGGAAGACAGTGCTGTTTCTGTTACCTCTTGACATGCCCCAATGCCCGGCACCCCATGACGAGCAGATCGGCCTTGAGCTCCGCCGTGACCTGGCAGATCTTCTCCTTGGGATCCCCCACCACCACCTGTGTCTTCACCTCCACCTTCAACAAAACAAGAATCCGACCCAATCACTACCAATTGAGCAAAAACAACCGAAGATATCAGCAATCAGCACAAACATGTCTTTTCACCCCCTTACATTCTTGTCGGCGCAAATCTTGAGCGCGTGCGCCAGGATCGCGTCCGTGATCCTCCGCTGGTGCGCCTCGATCGCCTGCGTGAACGCCGGCACCTCATGGACACCTGATCGACGACGACGCGGGGCCCACCCAAGAAGCCGTCAGGCAAATGGACAAGAAGAACTGGTTGTATAGGACGATTGCGGGGTTGGTTGTGTGCTTACTTGGGCCGCCGAAGGGGATGGGTCCGGGTTGAGCCCGGCGGCGATGCCGGGCGGCGACTGGACGTGGAGCACGACGAGCGCGCCGTCGGGGCGGAGGCGGAGGCTGTCGAGCGCCCACCCCAGCGCCTTCATGCTCTCCTCGCTGCCGTCCACCGCCACCACCACGCTGCCCAGGTTGGCAGTGGCCATTTCTGCCTGCCTCTTGCTCCGAACTCTGCTCTGCTTGCTCGTTCCCTCTCTCCCCCGCGAATTGAAGACGACGAGAGCGACTGGATTGCTGTCGTGCTGCCTCCTACCTTCCTTGCTGCAGCTGCTGCTTAATGCTTAGTCTACTGGTAGTATTAAACGTTCGCGCGCTGAGCTTAGTTGCCGCTCGATCGAGTCTTGCTTGACCCTTGGCTATGGCTAGTGACACCGACTCTTCCGGTTTCCAGCGCATTGCGTATTGATCGCGCCCACGATTAGAGCCGTCCACGGTTCTGGTTGAACGTGAACACGTGACGGGTTTAACAATGAAAGTGACTGTAAATTTCTCATTCAAGCCAAGGGAACTGTTCTCTGACTGCATTTTTTTTCCTCCTTCCCTTAGCGGTAGCGCCGGTGCCGAACCGACAGTGAAAGCCCACTTGTGTCTTGTTCTGGGTGCAGCGTGGCATTGCAACCCGCGAGCGAAACCGCGGCCCAGATAGCGGTAGGACTGGATTCTGATCACCTGGCCTCCGCCTCCGGGATATGTTTGATCGTGATCGGTTTGGCGCAGGTCGTCTGTCAGAGAGATAGACAGATAATTTGAGGGCAGCATTTCTTTTCTTTTTTGCGAGAGGAATCCGGATTTATTATATAATAAGTTCACAAGAATTACATACACCCCAAACATGACAAAAATTACATCGCGGTTTTTGAACCACCTAATGATCACTACAGATACCAGGGCGAGTACCAATGCTCCCTTGTCGCCGCTCCCCTATCGGAGCCGAGCTAACGTTGATGACGGCAAGGAATTGCCAAAACATTTGAATAGTGACGTCTTTGTGCACATGCCCCCAAGGACCAACGCCCCAGAGCCGAAGTCATCACCATTAAACTTTGAATTAGTTCAAATCTTCTGACACCAAACTTGTAACAGTCGTAGACTGAACGAAATCCACCAGTCCATGCGAACAATGACCAAACGATTCCTTGCCATCCTCAACGCCATCGGCGAGACCGCTGCCGACGAAGGTGGGCGAGGATGCTGGCATACGTTATTCTTATTCCACAACGCCACCATAGCCACCATAACGTCGCTGTCGGTTGACCTGGACCTTACTAAAGCGCCAAGCGTAGGTCTGAGATCCCCACCCCTTCCGCCGCCTGAGCGGCAAGCAAAAGAGGAGGGGACCTATCGATTCCTGGTCAAAAACGATGGAGACGAGGCAGATGGCGGTGACGGCTGCATAGCTAGCATTTCGGCTAGCTCAGGCCCGGTCCTGAGATTTTGGGGCCCGGGTGAAACTAAAATTTGGGCCCTTGATACCATTTTTCTAAAACACAATACACACGTAGACCCTCATATACACATACACTCATCTCTATTAACGCATACACGTCCTATTCTATATGAGCACCTCTGAAAGACTGAACTAACATGAGCTATTAATATAATAACCGATATATATAATATGTATTGTTATCAACAAAAAATTAAAGTGTACTGAAAAGCAATATTCATATAAATAAATTATATTACCTCATAAATTTCTTCTCTAATAGGCCCCTTCTCCAGTAATATGTTCCGTGTTACTCTTCAAAAAATTATCAATAGATACTCTCATTGATGCTATGAACTTCTTAACTCGAATTTTTATTCCTTTTACGACTACGGGATGGAAGCTTTCTAGCGTCATAGCCACGCTGAAAATATGAAAAACAACTAATTGAGATTAGGGCATAGAGCCATATACTAGCTGTACGTGAGGATTAGGAAATATCAAAAATTCAGGACTCACCCATCCATACCTTCTGATTCTATCAGTTCTTGGATCGCCTAAGGATGGGCCCTTGGGGATTGGACGATCGACGGAACGCATCCGAATCAGCGCAGCGGCGACGGCGCCAAGATGAGAGAGACGGTCTTCATAGACGAAGAGTTTTCGATTGGGAAATTTTGAGACGGCCTCAGGATTCACGAACATGTACAGTGTATACAACTAGTCGCGTCACTAAATCGATTCAGGAGTACGCACAAGGCCTTGTCTCTCCTCTCCATGCGGTAAACACAAGGGCCCATCTTTAAAAAATTGCTACTTCCAATGCCAAAACAGGAGAGCCTAATACATACCTGGGAGGGGCCCCTAATTTTCTTGGGCCCGGGCGGCCGCCCCTCTAGCCCCTCCCCCCCCCCCCCCCCCCCCTCAGGACCGGCCCTGGCTACGGATTTGGAAAGTTGGTTTTGTGTTATTGAGAATGAATGTCACCGCCTAAGTGAAAACAAAACGGGGTCTTGATACAGCTGTCGAGAACGAGAAGCCTTATGCATCCACATGGGGATCTTGTGAGCACTAGTCCTAGTGTTTTATTTATTTCTATCCTCCTCATAAGTAAAAGGGAAAGAGATAGGGTACGTCACAAGGTCTGCAGCCCCAATTATGCACGCAGGTAGGGGATGTTATATTATACAGGTCATGTCGGATATTCAGGGGGGTGGGTTATTCAGACCCATATCGGGCCTCTTATCGAGGGTGTCCAGAAGGTTGGCACCCGATGCACGGCCTTCTGGAACGCTCGACCTGCATCGGATGGGAAGCCGGATTTTGAGGGGTGGATTATCCCCGGCCTTTTATCCAGGGTGTACAAAGGGCTCAGTACCCCTGAGTAACCTCTGGACAACCTGGATGCTGGTACCCGGGATAGGCCAGAAGTTTCGAGGGCCGGATTATTCGGGGAAGCAACTTCAACTACTTGTCTTCTTCTTCTTGATGTTTGATTTTTTGAGCTCCATCCTTGTTAGTAGAGGATCTTTTGGGGTTCATAACTGTGCACATAAAGAGTATCAAACTGAGGTAACATGCTCCTTCGACGGAGACCTTCTTCTTTGCTTTAAAAGGTTTTTCACTCTTGTACATAGGGTTTTTTGTACTATTGTTGGTCTATGCCAAACTTGGATGAATATTTTTAATGGTTTCGTGGTTTGGTTTGGCTATGTTATGGTTGGTAGTAGGACGGCCGGCCAAGTGGATGTAAGTCAAAAGTCATTGATCCGACTTTGTAAACTTGGTCTAGAATGGCCAATGTTTCAATGTTTGATATTGGCATGAACTTGACGCCTCTTCAAAAGGTAAGAACTAGTAAGAAAATATAAAAGTTCGCATCTAGTTCGTGTGATAAAATTGTTTCCATACTCTAGATAAGGTTATGGTTTTATATGGTGAAATCCACTTTGGCAGCTGGTGCATATGCACCTGCAATTTACACATTTCGAAATATCAAAAAAAATCCGAAATAAATTTTGCGGACACATCTTACAATTCTAGAATGTGTTCACAAAGTCATTTCACGAAAATCAATATTTTGTGTGGGATGTGTACAAACACAAAAAATGTCTTGTTAAAAAACTTATTTCAGCACCAAATTTTATCTTTTTACACGATCACAAAAATAACGATTTTTCGTGAAACGAATTTTTGAACGCATAGAATGTTAACATCTATCGTGTATTTTTTTTAGCATTTTAATATGGAATTAAAATTCATATTAAATACTGGGTGCATTTGTATATGCACCCGGGGGCCAAATCACTTCCCTCCTATGCTTTTACTTTGCCGCATATCAAGTCATCCAAGTTGTATCCTTCTCCACCGTCTCCACGTGCATATCAAGTCATCCTATATGTGAGATATCTTGGTTTGGTTGCCTATCAAGTTGTATCCTTCTCCACCGTCTCCACGTCTCATCGACGTTTCATTCGGGGCCGGAGCCACATTGGATAGCAGTCTGAGAATGAGAGGACAAAAGCGATTCATACAGGGGCATGGCGATGAGCAGCAGTGGCGATGGGGAATTGCCAAATTCCCCTGTGGGTCACGACCCAACGCGCATATGGTCCGGTAAGAGGACCGAGGATGGAGCTAGGCCCAAGGAGGTGGACAAGTTTGCCTTTTGGGCTGAATATTGCCATGTTTTTGTTTATTTCTATACGTACCGAATATATATATTTTTTCCCCAAAAAAATTCAGGCATGCACTTGAATGGACGACGCTGGCCGTCAGCCGGACGATGCAACCCTGATCTTCACATTTCTGACCATTGGATCATCAAAAACAATCAAAAGCCCGGTCCTTAGATCTTCGCAGCATAACCCACACAGTGTAAAAGTTATAGTATTACAACATCATTGCAATATTTTGTTCGCAACATTTTGAAATCACCAATACAATGAAACCTAATGAGTATGCACAAATCACCACTCGTTAGCGACAAATTCCCATCCTACGTAATTAATGCCCTAGACGAGTCAAACACACGAAGGAAGCATAGGAGACCAATGTTGAAGCACCCTACGGGAACATTGGTAACATTAAACCAACAATTGCAACATACACTGCAATAAAGGCCGTAAGCATCATCCTCATGCAGAGGCTGGAGTACCCTTTTCGAGAAAAATTGCAACATACACTCAGAAACCTTTGAAAGGACATTTCTTAATCCCTTGTGTTTTGTGTGTTAGGCAACAACACTAGTGATGATTTAACATGTAAATCAAGTGTTGCAAGTTTTAGGTGATTAAAACATCTTTGCATCAAATCCAAAAAGGGAGTTGAAAAGAGCCTGCATTGTTGCTGGAGGGAATCGGATTATCCGATTAAGGATGTATCGGATTATCCAATTTGCAAGGACTGCTCGAATTCTGCTAAGGACTAGAAGCAACCGCACACTGAGGATATTCGGATTAACCGATTTGGGAAGGATCGGATTATCCGATTGTCAGGAACTGCTGGAATTCTGCTAAGGACTAGGAGCAACCGCACACGGAAGTTATCCAGATTATCCGATTTGGGAAGATTCGGATTATCCGATGGAATCGGATTATCCGATGCTGACTTGTATCGGATTATCCGATTTACTTGTCTGCAACGGCTAGATTCTGGGAGCACTATATAAAGGCCTTCTCCTACCTTGGACAGGGGACCACGACCAGAACTGAATCCCCCACCATTGTTGAAAGCTTCAAATCACTAGATCTCTCTCCCTACCCACTCAAACACCTTGTCCTTCTAGGACTTGGGAGAGTTGGCCTAGATCTACACTTCCACCCAAGCTATTTGATTTTCCCCTCCGTTCTTGAGAGGGCGTGAAGCTTGTAAGTTCATTGATACTTTGGATTGTCGTTGGTCGTTCTTGTGGCTTTGTGAGCCGCGGGGACTAGCCGGGAGCCTCCAATTAAGTTGTGGAGTCGTGCCCCGGCCTTATTCTTGTGGCTTTGGGAGCCACGGGAATTTGGTGAGAGCCTCCAATTCGGTTGTGGAGTGTGCCTCATCCTTGTAAAGGTTTGTTGCCGACCTCGAGGGCATCATATAGTGGCTCGTGGATCTCCTGATTGGAGGATAACACGAGGGAGATACGGTGTGCCATATCAAGGCTATTCGGAGTTCACTTTGTGACTCCGCACCGCTCCAACGGAGACGTAGCTTCCATTGGGAAGTGAACTTCGGTAGAACATCTCCGCGTCACCGTGTGGTTATCTCTTAACCTTCCTTTACTTGCTTAACTTGTTTAGAATATCTTGATAGCTTGTTTATTGCTCATCATATAGGATTGTTCACCTAGTTGCATATCTAGAGAACTTATATTTGAGCAATTCCCAAATTTGTTGAAAAGAAAAAGAAAATTTGTAGTTGCCTATTCACCCCCCCCCTCTAGTAAACCTACTCGATCCTTTCAATTGGTATCAGAGCAAGGTCTCTTTATTAAGGGCTTAACAGCCTAAAGAGGAGGATGACTAGCGAGGATGAGTTAAAACTTGCTAAGGAACAACAAGAGAAAAATGATAAAGAACAACTTGAGAAAGAACTAAGTGAAGCGGGGATAATCCCCCCCGGTGATAATATGCCCCGGTCACCATGAAAGCCATGATTGAACTCTTTGGGTTCATGAAAGGCAAAATGGTGGACGAGGTGTTTACTCGGGTCATTAATAATCAAAATGCCTCCTCATCAACCGGTGTTTCCAACGTTGAGGCCTTGGTTGTTAAGGATAACAAAGACCAACCTAAAACTAGTGAGAAGCCCCCTCTTAACTTTGCTCCACCTAGTTCATATCTCACTCAAGTTTCACCTACCCAACCTCATGTAAACCACCAAAGTAGACCTCCTCCTAAGCTTGATAATACTCGCTATTTTTCTTGGAAGAAATCTATGGAGTCTTATTTTCGCAGTTGCTCAGTGCACCTTTGGAGGGTGGTTGTACACGGTTACAATCCGGTTGATCCCAACAACTTGACAAAGCAAGAAGAGATTGATGATCAACTTGATGCAAATGCCAAATACATTCTCGAGAGTGCCATGTCCGCCAATGATGAAGATCATGTGCGGAATCTCAAAACCGCCAATGAAGTTTGGGTTTATCTTGAATCTATATATGAAGGCAATGAAGGCATTCAACGATCCAACATAGCTATCCTTCAACATCAAGTTGACAATTTCATAATGCTAGAAGATGAATCTCCCAATGATCTCTTTCGAAGACTCATGAAGCTTGTTGTGACCATGAGGGAGAATGGAAAGAAAGATATGGACGATGAATGGGTCAAGTCCAAGTTCCTCAAGACCATGGTTCCATATAATGAAAATATGGTGATGAATCTTCATGCTAGAGCCGACTACACAACAATGTCTTCCAATGACCTATTGGCACAATTCATCACCTATGATACCTTGAAGGCCACGTCCAAGTCTTTCATCAACCAAGCTCGTGACACTAAGAACCTTGCCTTGGAGGCTCATGTGGGAGAACATCCAAGATATGAAGAAAGCACAAGTGGTCATGATGAAGAAGATTGTGTGGGTGAACTCAATGAGGTGCTTGCTCTTGCCTCCACCAAGTATTGGAACAAAAAGAATATCAAGAGCAACTTCTCCCCTGTTAGCAACTTCCCCCACAAATGAACAGAATGTGCTTTAATTGTGAAAAGGAGAATAACCTTGTGAAGGATTGCCCCTATGAGAGAAGAGAAGATCATGGAGGCCAACTCATCTTAAAGAAGAGCAAGTACTTCACCAAGCCCATCAAGTACCTCATCAAGAGAGCTCCTCAAAAGGCTCTTGTCATCGCAACACATGAAGAAGAGTATGAGTCCGGTGGCGAAGAGGAGGATGATGATACAAGTGAGGAAGTGGGGATGGCGGCTCTTGCAATGGGCAACCTTCCTCCTTCATTGGCACCCCTTTTCTCCGCTCCAAATGACAACAAGATCCCCAAACCTATGTGCCTCATGGCCAAGGAAACCAAGGTGAATTCCCCACGTAAAATTACTATCTCCTCTAAACCATCTCTCTTGGATTGTGTTGAGGATATAGGAAAAAATGAAGAGAAAGAGGATACAATTACCCTCTTTATAAACAAGCTCCAAGGTCCAACCAAGAAAATGGTTGAGGCTCTCATGTACCAATATGGAGAAGCCAAACACCTCCTTGAGGAGAAGGAGAATAGGATTTATGAGCTTGAGGGGCATGCACGTGATCATGCCGATAAAATTGGTGAGCTAGAAGATCAACTTGTTGAGGAACAAGCGTTCCGGGAGCAACTTGAGGAGACCCAAGCCAAGGATTTATCCAAGGCAAAAGAAACCCGTGAAACCTCTATTCAAGTTGCTAGTGATCTAAAAATTAAAAATGATGAGCTTGTAGAGAGTCATAACAAACTCATTGAGAATTTTGAGCAACTTAGGGAAACCCACAAGGTGACTTCAAGTGAGCTCACCGAGCTCAAGGGGTCACATTCTAAATTACAAGCTCAATTTATATATGCTAGCTTCACCACTCCTCATAATGATAAAGATGTCAATGCTTGTGCTACTAACCCCTTATGTTTTAAAGCATCTCTCATGGAGGAGAACGCTAGGTTGAAGGCCCAACTTGAAAAGGGCCTAGCCACTTGCATCCAAGGGGAAAAGAACCTCAATGATCTTTTGACCAATCAAAAGGGAGTGGTTCGCAAGGAAGGGCTTAGATTTGCTCCCAAGTCCAAGAAAGCAAACAAGAAGAAGATGCCTACCTCCCCTTCAAAAGATATTATTTTTGTGAAGGAGGGGGAGTTGGGCAAGAAGAATGTTGAACCCATTGTGGGTGGTAAGGCCACAAGGGGTAATGCCACTCGTAATGAACAAAACATGATGTATAAAACTGTATGCCTCTGCCAGTATAGCAGGATGTGCAATGATCTAGCGTAACATGGGTAAACCACACATCAGCTGTATAGAATCATGCAAAGCAATATATAAATGATAAATGACAACAAGTCATGTAATGTAAGATGGAAGTTGCATGGCAATATATCTCGGAACAGCTATGGAAATGATGTGGTAGGTAGGTATGGTGGCTGTTTTGAGGAAGATGTATGGGCTTATGTGTAGGAGAACAAGAGGAAGTCCTCCCACGGGTTTTGGATGTACTGGCGAAGTTTGCACAACTCTCAATGTGAGAAAAGGGCAATGCACAGCACCGAAGAGGCTAGCAAATTTGGATGGTGGAAGTGCCAAAACCGTAGCTTAACATTAGTCAAAAAGAAATCACAAGTTTATTGCAAACAACTAGCAGGTTCAACATTAAGCGCATGGTTAACATTTACCCCAAGGAGGGCCGTTCACGGCGGCACAAGTAACCCGTTAGATCACTCGACCTTCACACACGACCTAGTTATTACGAACCACTTTTCAGACATGGAAAGCTATCAAGTCCAACTACACCTTCAACAATTTTAGTGTTTGTAGTACGGTACAAGCTTAAAGACAATAATCCACTAATGATTTTAACTTAATTAACCAGAAAGCTTTACCATCTATTACTTAATACCTCAAAACGTTTGCAAGGAATCAGGTTATCAAAGTTCAATGATCTACAAGATTATGCAAGTTTTCATTATACCACTACCACACGCAACATTTTCTGAACCAACATATTAACCAAGCAACTCTCCAAACAAATATAAGTGAAGCAAGAGAGTACTTTCTACAAAAGAACTAATAGCTCTGACAAGAGGTACATGAAAACCAAGAGCTAGAAGCTAAACAGCGCGAAAATTGAATACTCAACAGATATAAGTGAAGAACAAGAGTATTCCAAGAAAAAGCGGAGCGTGTCTCTCTCCCAATTAAGAATGTTGTGATCAAGCTTATTGCAAAAATAAAAGTACAATACTGAAAATAAAAAGCACACAGACGCTCCAAGAACAGCACATATGATGTGAAAGAATTAAAATATAGTTTCACTAGAGATGACCTGATAATTTTGCCGATGAAGAAGGGGATGCCTTGGGCATCCCCAAGCTTAGACGCTTGAGTCTTCTTGAAATATGCTGGGGAGATCCATGGGAGCTTCCCCAAGCTTAAGCTCTTCACTCTTCTTGATCCTATTATATCATCCTTCTCTCTTGACCCTTGAAAACTTCCGTCACACCAAACTCAAAGCAAATCTCATTAGAGGGTTAGTGCATAATCAAAAACTCACATGTTCTATAAAGACGCAATATGACTTGTTACTTTAAACATTAGCTACTGCCACCGATGTTATGTGATGCTCTTCCACCCAAAAAAGAATTTTCACTCAACACTAGTAAAAGAGAGAATGCAAAATAAAAAGGCATAATATGTCGAAAATAGAACAGTCCGCAAACACGAATTTTTTCGAGGCACCTACGATGCTCAGATCGAAAAACTCTAGTCTAATGAAAGATTCAGATATTTATAAAGATTACGCACAAAAATTTGCAGATTTAATTAACAATCTGGTGATTTTAGGAATTTCGTACAGCGAACAGAAAAAATATGTTTCTGCACAGCAATCAAAATTAAGCATCGTCTTAACATTAGAGGTTACTCTTGGCACAACAATGCGAGAAAATAAAGATACAAAGGAGTTGCTACAGAAGTAAACAGCACCTTGACTCAAATAAAATAAAAATAGTAGAAAATAAAAATAATGGGTTGTCTCCCACAAGCGCTTTTCTTTAAAGCCTTTTAGCTAGGCATGATAATTTTGATGATGCTCTCATATGTATAAGAGTTGAATATAAGAGAGCATAAAAAGCAAATACCAAACACATTTAAGTCTAACCCACTTCCTATGCAAAGGAATCTTGTAAGAAAATAAATCAACGAAGCACAAAGTGACTAGCATAGGAAGGCAAAACAAGTGCAACATCAAAACTTTCAACATAAAGAGAGGAGACTTAATATTATTGTGATGTATGAATCCATGTCTCCCTCTCTCATAATAATTTTCAGTAGCATCATGAACAAACTCAACAATATAGCTATCACATAAAACATACTTATCATGATCCACATGCATATAAGTATCATTACTCTCCACATAAGCATAAACAGTTTCATTAGTAATAGTGGGAGTAAAAGTATCACATCCATCATTGTAATCATCATAAATTGGAGGCATAGAATAATCATATTGAATTTTATCCTCAATAGTAGATGGACTGAAAATATCACAATCATTATAAACATCATATATTGGAGGCAAAGTATCATCAAAGCAAATTTTCTCCTCAAAGCTTGGGGGACTAAAAATATCATATTCATCAAAACCAGCTTCCCCAAGCTTAGAGCTTTTCATGGCATTAGCAATAATGGTGTTCAAAGAATTTATACTCATAACATTACCACTATCATGCATATAAAGTTCCATAGGTTTTTTAATTTTATCTTCAAAAGCATCATGCCCTAATTCAAGATAAATTTCATAAAACTCTCTAATTTTTTTTGTTGTTTTCCATTAAGCCTAACTAGTGAAATTAAAAACAAGAAACAAAAAGATATAATTGCAGAATCTAAAGGAAATACCTTCAAGCACTCACACGTCAGCAACAGTGCTAGAAAATAGCTAAGTAGCTGGAGGATGTGAGTACCTTTTACCTTTCCTCCCCGGCAATGGCGCCAGAAAATAGCTTGATGTCTACGCACGCTTCTATTCTTGTAGACAGTGTTGGGCCTCCAAGTGCAGAGGTTTGTAGAACAGCAGCAAGTTTCCCTTAAGTGAATCACCCAGTGTTTATCGAACTCAGAGAGGTAGAGGTCAAGGATATCCCTCTCAAGCAACCCTGCAATTAAGATACAAGAAATCTCTTGTGTCCCCAACACACCTAATACACTTGTCAGATGTATATGTGCACTAGTTCGGCGAAGAGATATTAAAATACAAGTGATATGGATGATTATAAGTGGTAATTGCAATCTGAAATAAAAATAGCAGCAAGCAAACATGAGACAAAATGAGAGTAAACGGTGTTTCAATGCTTGGAAATAAGGCCTAGGGATCATACTTTCACTAGTGGACACTCTCAACAATAATAATATAATTGAATACATAGATATTTCCTCTTCACTATGCTACTCTGAGTTATTCTCTCATTGGATAACGAACACCAATCCACCGCGTAGGGCTATAAAAGCACACCTTAAAGTCGCATTCCCATGTCTAGTTAACCCCACACTGTCAACTTGAGCGCCCTAGAAGGTACTAGACAAACACCGCAGTTTCATAGAGACATCCAACGCAAATAATAACTCATGATAAGTATTCATGTTATCTTTAGCCTAAGAGCCACACACGGGGCGCACACTGTCAACTTCGCACCGTGGGACAAAGGTGACTCGGAGATTACATTAATAAAACCACTTGAGTAGCATATAAGATAATGAAGAGTACATCTATGGATTCAACTAGATTATAAAGCTCATGATCACATAAAGATCACACCATGGGAGAGAGAGATAAACCACATAGCTACCGGTAGAGCCCTCAGCCCCGGGGAGAACTACTCCCTCCTCATCATGGGAGGCAGCAACGGCGATGATGGAGGCGGTGGCGTCGATGGAGATGGCTCCGGGGGCAATTTCCCGTCTCGACAAGGTACCGGAACAGGACCTTCTGACCCCTGAAACGGAGTTTCGTGGCGGCGGAGCACGGCGATGTAATCGGGAGTTTTGTCAATTGTGTTAGGGTTTACTCCGCGGGGGCTATTTATGGTCCAAAGGGCAGCTCCAGAAGGTCCCCGAGGCAGCCACACGTGGCCTCGGCGCGGGTCAGGGTTTTCCTGGCCGAGCCGACTTGTCGGGACTGCACAGGCCGCATCTTAACTCCGATGGAGATGAACCTTTTGTATAAAACGTGCGGCGGAAAATTCCCAGCAACTTTTGCGACTAGACTTTTTCCATTTGACGTCGTCTTCAGGCCCGAACGTGACGATCTTTGAAAATAGTTTTCAGACAGATTTCTGAAAAGTCCCAATTTGACTCCAACAAGGTTTGCTTTGCCCAATTTTGATAATTTCTACACATCAAAGTGTAAAACAAGAACATTGTTAACTTTGGCAAATATTAGTAGGTTAGTCCAATAAATATCATAATATGATATAAAGTGCATATAAAACATGTGACAATTGATATAAAACATGCATGGAACATCAAAAATTATAGATACGTTTGAGACGTATCACATACCTACCCATATTAGACGATATTCATTTGGTTTGGATGTAGGCATGGACATAGGGGGAGTGCGGTCCTAATCCATTGGACTATCCCTCCCCCCATTATGCCGATAGTAAGAACTCATTTTGTCTCTATATTTTCATTTCATGAATTGTGAGCTTAAAATGACGAGTAGTGGCCATGAACCCGAGATACATCTTCGCGGTGTCACACCACAAACTCATACATGGTGGCCTTGGCCACCGCCCTCTTCTTTATGAAGAGTTGGTTCTTTTCGGTCTTAATTGAAAATCATTTGGAATTTTGATCCTATTGTTGGTTTTATGGAAAACCCACTCATCTTGGCATTTCCTTGTTCGATTCTTGCAAGCTTGAGTGTGTAGTACCAATGTCAGTTTGGCAATCTTATCCCAAGTCTCTCTTTCCTAAAAACACTCCATCTTATGCACACAAGTCTTATTTGAAACTGAGGAGAAAGGGTTTAGCAGGCCAGAATTTCTAACGAAATCCTGACAATCGGATTATCCGATCCAGACTTCCTTGGATTATCCGATTCAAGTCAAGATCGGATTATCCGATTTGGTGGTTCGTCGCCTAATAAAGCAGGGGTCGGGGTGAAGGGCTCATTCGAGCGTTTCTTCCACCCCGACCTTCTCTCTTATCCAGCGCCGCCGCCTGCTCTCCCCGCGCTTCCCCGGCATCTCCGGCCGTCCCCAACTCCGGCCCTTGGCCGGATTTGGTGCTCCTCCTCCCCGGGAACCCTTTCACCCAAGCTTTTTCCTCAATGGACGAGGGTAACTTCTTCTCTCTCATCTCCTAGGTGCTCTTCACCTAGATCTTTGTAAGAAGTTGTTTGGCTGGTGGTAGTGGTTCCCATTGGTACTTAGAACACTAGGCTAGCCCCCCTTTGTCGATCTACTGCTAGACCTAGGACTTGAATCAATTTGTTGCTGCCAGATTCAGATCGGATATTCCGATTCAGTCTGAACCGGATATTCCGACCAGTCGGATTATCCGATTCATACTTACTCGGATATTCCGAAATTGCACAGTTGGTATTTTTCAGCCACATTTTGATTTGTCCAGGACTAAGTAGACTCAACTTAGGGATGCTCTCCTAGTGTACATTGTACCATTCCTTGCTCTGTGACTTGTGTGTACTCATCTATGCTATCCATCTATTGCTCTTCTCACAGGTGGTTCGGGTAGTCCTCCGAAGAAGCATGCTAGAAAAGAAAAACTGCCATCCAAGAAGAAGCAAGTTGCCACTAAACCTTCGAAGAAGGGCAAGGAAACTCGCCCCAACTACTTGACCATGCCAAGTGTTGACTATGCCCGAGTCCGTCAGTCCAACTGGTATAGGAATGTGCACAGAGATGAAAATATTGAAGATCCCAACTTCTGGTGCATGGAGCGGATCTATATATACAAGGACATCTATAAGCATTATCACCACCCTATTCGCCCGATGCAGCCCTACAAAATGCGAGATATCAAGGCCAAGGCCAGTTATGCTCAAGCTGCAGATGTGATTGAACAGATGGGCATGGTTTCTCTCATTGAAAAGCAATGTCCCTACAATGTGCCACTGATTCTGCAGTTTTTCTCCACCTTGGTGATCGAGAGTGACCATCAAAAGACCATGAAATGGATGTCGGGTAGCACTCAGTGTACATCCTCCTTTGCTCGGATGGCTTGTCTCCTTGGCTATTCATCCTACCGCAGCAACCTTCCTCCTAGTGGTTACCGTATGCACACTGTTGAGAAGCCAAATAAAAACATATTGAAGGACATGTATGGGGCTGGTGGAATTATTGGCCAAAAACAGGGCCTCCTGCCCCTCTATGACCAGCTTGTGATCATCTTCCGCTCAACTATTGCTCCTAGTGGAGGTAACAATGACAATATAGTCGCTCCTCTTGCCAATCTGCTTTGCCTTGCTAAAAACATTGTTGAGAATGAAGAGACTGAAGCTGATTTTAAAGTGGATGTGATGCATTTCATCTTTCGTGAGTTGTATGACTCTATGGTCAGTGGGCTCACTTTTCCTTATGCTCCTTACATCATGATGCTCATCAAGGACACTATGAAGAACCACAACTTCAACAAGTATGCTATGGAGCCCCATTCGTACGAGAGGGTTTATCAGAAGAGGAAAGAGGTTATTCCATCGTCTGCTGCTGCAGCTCCTACCCGAGGTTCCTTCATGGGTGATGCACGTCGTGGCGCCACCCGTCAGTCTCCGGTTCCTTCCTTTGCTCCGCCCAAGAATCTGAACTGGTTCCAGCGGAACATCCTGTGCATGAATGCGGACATCTGGAGGGGACAGTATGACACTTACCTTAGGTAGGAGAACATTCTCAAGCGCCTTCCTCGCCTCGCAGATGACCCCCCAGTGTCTGCTCCGCTCTCTTATGATCAGTGGAACGAGGGCTCTCAGTTTCCATGGACTCAGCTTGAGTCTCATCTTCTAGAGACAGCTTCTGCTGGCCCTTCCTGGCCATCCTACACTCGTGCCCGTACTTATGAGTCTTCAGAAGAGGATGATGCTGAGTTTGAGGACAATGATGATGATGATGCTGATGGCGGTGACGGTGTTGGTGATGACGGTGCCTTGAGTCGGAGTGATCTACTTGGGCCGTAGCATCGCTCTTTTCCCTTTTTGGCGTTTCGATGCCAAAGGGGAAGAAGTAGTTCTATTAGGTCTCCGTGTGGGATTTGCATGGGTTTCGGGCACAAGCATATGCTTTTACCATTCTTGTTGCGCTTGTGTCCATTTATGTCGAACTTATTCGTGTTGTGTTTTCACGTGGAACTTATGTGTGTGAACCTTTGTGCTTAAGTTATGAGACATATGGATTTCTTATATGGTTATGAGTTGTATCCTTGTGCTATGGTTTATCCACTCTATTGTGCACAAGGTATAGTCCTCTCTCAAAGCTCAACCTATTTTGATATGTCTCCCATGAAATTTCCTATCTAGTTTCCTTACTATTGGAGGTGCCCTCTTCCTATATGTGTTGCATTTGTATTCCAATACAATTTAATTATGTGCACACATTCAGGGGGAGCTTCTCATGTCTTAAGCTCAGGAATCTAGATAATATATAATTATGCTTTCCTTGCAAATCTTAGTGTTGTCATCTAACACCAAAAAGGGGGAGATTGAAAGGACATTTCTTAATCCCTTGTGTTTTGTGTGTTAGGCAACAACACTAGTGATGATTTAACATGTAAATCAAGTGTTGCGGTTTTAGGTGATTAAAACATCTTTGCATCAAATCCAAAAAGGGAGTTGAAAAGAGCCTGCATTGTTGCTGGAGGGAATCGGATTATCCGATTAAGGATGTATCGGATTATCCGATTTTCAAGGACTGCTCGAATTCTGCTAAGGACTAGAAGCAACCACACACTGAGGATATTCGGATTATCCGATTTGGGAAGGATCGGATTATCCAATTGTCAGGAACTGCTGGAATTCTGCTAAGGACTAGGAGCAACCGCACACGGAAGTTATCCGGATTATCCGATTTGGGAAGATTCGGATTATCCGATGGAATCGGATTATCCGATGCTGACTTGTATCGGATTATCCGATTTACTTGTCTGCAACGGCTAGATTCTGGGAGCACTATATAAAGGCCTTCTCCTACCTTGGACAGGGGACCACGACTAGAACTGAATCCCCCACCATTGTTGAAAGCTTCAAATCACTAGATCTCTCTCCCTACCCACTCAAACACCTTGTCCTTCTAGGACTTGGGAGAGTTGGCCTAGATCTACACTTCCACCCAAGCTATTTGATTTTCCCCTCTGTTCTTGAGAGGGCTTGAAGCTTGTAAGTTCGTTGATACTTTGGATTGTCGTTGGTTGTTCTTGTGGCTTAGGGAGCCGCGGGGACTAGCCGGGAGCCTCCAATTAAGTTGTGGAGTCGTGCCCCGGCCTTGTGATTCTTGTGGCTTTGGGAGCCGCGGGAATTTGGTGAGAGCCTCCAATTCGGTTGTGGAGTGTGCCTCATCCTTGTAAAGGTTTGTTGCCGACCTCGAGGGCATCATATAGTGGCTCGTGGATATCCTCATTGGAGGATAACACGAGGGAGATACGGTGTGCCTATCAAGGCTATTCGGAGTTCACTTTGTGACTCCGCACCGCTCCAACGGAGACGTAGCTTCCATTGGGAAGTGAACTTCGGTAGAACATCTCCGCGTCACCGTGTGGTTATCTCTTAACCTTCCTTTACTTGCTTAACTTGTTTAGAATATCTTGCTAGCTTGTTTATTGCTCATCATATAGGATTGTTCACCTAGTTACATATCTAGAGAACTTATATTTGAGCAATTCCCAAATTTGTTGAAAAGAAAAAGAAATTTGTAGTTGCCTATTCACCCCCCTCTAGTCAAGCTACTCGATCCTTCCAACCTTGCATTTAGAAGAGTATCTGGATGATGAAAGGGCGGACACCCATGTAACGCCCCAATTTTGGGAAGCTAGAGCCAAAAATCAGAGTCAACAAAAACTTTTTGAAATGCTTCTCTAATGCTTGTGTTTCACTCCTGATCTCTCTGTTTGATCTTGTCTACATTGCTGATTGAGTTAACAACCACTGAAAACACAAACCTTTGAACTCAACTAATTTAAACATGTCATTTTAATTTTGGTGATCATGTCATGACAAGAGAAACAACCCATAGGTCTTCTCCAAATCTTATTTTGGCCAAGCTCTTTTTCAAGGATGTCTTGAATTTAAATACGACCCCAAAAGCCTACTATTTTTAGAAAGTAGAAGTTTCCCAAAAATCTAAGTGTTTCCAAAACAATGGAGATCTATTTAATATCTCCTACTTATTTTTAAAACCTTGATGTGTTGCAAGGATCAACATACCTTATTCTAAAACTCCTGTTTTCAAAACACCTTTTTAAAATTATACAAGTTGGAAATATATTACTCCTATGTTTCTTTTTATCAAGCCTTTTGAAAAATAGCAAAATATGAGTTGAGGTAATTTTTATCATCATCTTGTCATGATTATGTATGATCACTATATCACCTAATAATATTAAATGTTATGTAAATTTTTGATTTGTTATTTGTTTGTGTTTGAATTTGCTTGACTTGAGTTTGTTATTTTATGAGTATTCATGTGGTGATTGATTGTAGCACCATTTGATGCACATGTTTTGATTGGTATCTAAATGTTTGCTTTGCTTGTCTTGCTTGAGTGGAATGTATTACCTCTTTTAGAATTGTGGTGTTAATCTAGAATTTTCCAAAATAGCAAAAACTTTTGTTTGATTTTAGACAACTCTTGCTTGATTGCATGTTTGGTTTCTTTAGCCTCAAGTTTTGTTTGAAACCTATTAGTATCACTTTTATTAATTCTTCTAGTTAAAAACTTGGAGACTTTGATCTTCTTGTTTGTTAAAACATAGCCAATCTAGAGCCCTAGACTAAGCAACCCTTGTGTCTTCTTTGACATGCATCTTGACACTCTTGCTCACTGAACTTCATACTTCTTGGTTGTGCTTAGTTTGCCCCCTTTTTAGTTTGTTTTAACTTAAATCCATCTGTGTGTTTCGGGCTACTCAAAACAGTGACCATTTGGTCATATTTCACAACTAGCTTAGATTCTAAATTTCTCTCTTATTCTCTTAAACTTGGAAACTTTTGCCTCACCACCATTTGGTCACCACACACATGTTTTTAGCCTTGCCTATTGTGTTGATCATTTTAGGCTTGTTAGTAAAATTAGCTACACAAGTTAGTGGCAACCAAAAACCCTAAAACTATCTAACCAGCCCCTCCTCTCACATCCCGACCCCCCTCTCACCTCTTTGACCAGGGTGGACATCCTAGTCAGCTAGGACCCACCAGTCAGCCTCCCCATCACCCTCTCCACCACTCCCCTCTCCTCCTTTTCCAAACTTGGCCAATGGAACTCCACCCCCCTCTCCCACTGGCCAGGCCACCTCACCCTGACCAAACCACCCTCTGCCCCCTCTCCACCGCCAGGAGAGCCAATAGAGGCAGCCCTAGCCCACTCCCCCATCCCCCTGGTCCGAAACCCTACATCGGGACCCCCCCCCGAGCTTGACGCTCCCATTTGCCCCCTCCATGCCCTCTCTCGCTGCAGAGCTCTCCCCTCACACCCCTCTCCCCTCCCACGAAGCCTCGCCCTCCCCCTGGTTCTCTGCTCCATGGGAGACGAAGGTCAAGCTTCGGCAACCGCCGGCGTCGAGCTGCTCTAGCCGACGTTCCCCTCCTTCTTTCTCTGCCATTCTTGGCCACCCGAGCACGTCTCGTCGAGAGCTATCTCACCCTGCTCTCCTTTTCTCTTCTAGGTGTCCGAGCGCGCCGCCCCTTCTCCGACCCGAGGAAGTCCCCGCCGTCATCGCCATGGACGTCGTCGAGCTCTCCGTCACCTGAGGACACCGCCGAGCACGCCGTCGTCTTCTCCTTCGCCTCCGACCCCTCCCTCGAACCTTCGCCGCCCTAGGTGAGCTCCCCGGCGAGCTCGCCTTCTCCCTCTCTCTCTGTCAACCATGGCCGCTCCGCGCTGGAGACGACGAAGGGGAGCCGTCGATCTCCAGATCGACGGCCATGTTTGAAAGCCGCTGGGCGCTGACAATTTTCGCCGTCCGCGCGCGCCAGGGATCGAGTTGGGCCGGCTTTGGCCTCGCCACGGCCCAGATCTGCGCTGGCCACGGCCAGATCTGGCCCAGCGCAGCCCGTAGCATTTTTTCTCTAGATCTTTTCTGTTTTCTGTTTCTGTTTGATGTGTATGTTTAGTTTAATTAGTTTGTTGTAGATCTGTGTGTGCCAATTATTTAGGGGTGTTTTTGTTAGATGCCTATGTGTTTTCCTAAACATGCAGAGCTAGTTTGGTCCAAAAATAATTTGTATTTTGTGATGTATATTAAATCTAGTAGAAAGTGTGTTTTCCACTCTTTTTGTGATATCTTGAGCTAGGATTATCCAAATTGAGGGAATCCAATTTCTACAGAAAGAGAAAATCAATACCTTGCCTTAGAAATTAATCTTGCATGCAGGAGATTTGTGAAACTAGAGTTCTATTAAGTTTAAGTTTGACACCAGTAGTTATTTGAGGATTTTTAATTCATTGTCAAAAATAGCTTTTGATGCAAATCAAATTTTCATAGCTTCCTTTGGTTATTAGGTGTACTGTGGTAGAATGATTTATTTTTAGGAGCTATATTCCTTGAGTAGTGATTTATTTTCCAAAACAGGACTTTTACAACTAGTAAAACTATTAATTTAAATTCCTGTTTTTAAGCAAATTGTGTGCCTTTGCTTGTTTAACCAAAATTAAGTCCAGAGCCTTATTTTAACCATTTATAACTATATTCAACATCTTAAATACATTTTAGAGCAATCTACTCTGGTGCTAAATTTAATTCACCTTACCCAAAAGGTTACACTTGTTTTAGGATCTTTTTGTCAATGAGTGTGTGTTTATTTGAGATGAAGTTGTGTGGTGAATTTGTGTGCTATACTTCAGCGTGTGATTGTTTGGTTTAATTGTTGAAGTGGTCTTACTTGTAGTGTCCTATTAAATAAGCCTAGTGCACCTTTTTAGCTCTTAGTCATAAACTTGTGTGATCAGTGGTGTTACCATTGTTGGTTGCTTAGTTACTGGATAGTAGGTGTTTCTTGAGATAGTAACATGATTGCATGTGAGAGTGTTAAGTGCTAGTGTTAATGCGTGCATAATAAGATACTTTTGTCTGAAGTATCTCCTGAACTAATGTAGCAGCCCTTGTTAAATGATCCAATCACCCTAAGTGGAGTTTTGTTTTAGGATTTAGTTAAAACCACCTTTTTAACTATTAGGGTTGTGGTGTATACTGTCTTAGGTATGTTTGTTGTTGTCTTAGTTATATGGACTTGCTGTTTGTTGCTGTTTTAATTAAGTAAGTCGTCTGCTTTTGAGTGTTAGTTTAGTGCCTTGTGCAATGCTTGCTGTTTTGTTTAAGTACTCTAGATTGTTGTCAACCCGCTACTTAGAATTAACGGTAGTCGCGTTTAATTTTCCGGTACGATAGAACCGCAAGAGGAGGAGCAGTAAGGGGAAGCTGAACCCGCCTACGAGGGAGAACAAGACCAGGGACATTTTGCTGAGCAAGGCAAGCCACCTCACCACTATACTGAAATCCTATTATTTTTACAAGCATGTTTTGTTTTCAAAATACAATAATGCATGTTTTATTTCTTTTGTGGCATTTGGTCACCCAAAAACTATTTTACAAGATTATTTTTTGGACAAAGATATCTACTAGTATATAATAGGTGTTATAAAAATAGGACTTCACTTGAGAAGCCTTTTACTGAAGGTGCTATCAAGAAAATTATATTTTCTAGTAGTATATCCTTATATTCTTACCTCAAAATTTTAGGATGGGTGCCTGGTTTTTGTTAACAAGTTTTCAAAGGAAAAACCCGAGTTGCTGGGAGCAATCGGCGAGAAAGTGTTTTATAAAACCCGAGTTGTGGGAGCAATCGGAGATGTTTACGAAAACCCGAGTTGCTGGGAGCAATCGGAGATGTTTACGAAAACCCGAGTTGCTGGGAGCAGTCGGAGATGGAGGTTTGTTTACGAAGTCCCTACTGCCGCCCGAACAATTAACCTGTGCAACCACATTACCTGATATGGGTAGGGCTTGACCGGAAGCTTGTTTGTATTAATATGTGGCTACCTCAATTTGCTTAGGGGGTGGCTATGGCCCCTGAACTGGTTGTCACCTAAGAGAGAGGGACATAAAGAGAGTGGGATTAAGTTCGCCACCAGTTGCACCGATTAGGTCCCCTGTCATGGCGGTCTGACACCATGGGATGGGCCAAACGGTGCCGGGGGGGAAACAACCTAGTTGAAAAGGTATCTCTGTATTAGTATGGACATAGTGAAAAGTCTTGATTAGTGTCCCGACGTTTGACGTATTGTCGTCGGGCAATCCGTGGGATGATCCGTGGCGGTGACCTATTTGATGTGGTGAAAGTGCACCCCTCTGCAGAGTGTAAAACTATTCGAATAGCCGTGTCCACGGTCATGGACGGTTGCAAAGACCACACTGGGCGACTGGTGAAAGAAGAAAAGTTGTTTTCTGTTTTGGACTAAAAGCAAGAATCAGAAAGGTACCTGGGAGGTACGGATTTGGGAGAAGATGGTTGGTCTCGGGGAGTCAACCAGTCGGAACCCGGAAAGGAAAAAGGGGCATCCCTATCCTAGTGTTTTGAAGAAAGTTTTACAAAAGTGTTTTCAAACGTGGAAATGGTTTCTGCCATTTCTCACAGAAGGAGAATTATATCTCCAAATTCCTTTTTCAACAAAGATATAGAGATGTTGTATTCTCTATGTCTAAAAGCATCGTTTTGCGAAAATTAAGCCCCATAGTCATATATAGCAGCTATCCCAGTTTTCGAAAACGCTTTTATTGCATTACCATGAAAACTTAAGCCTGGTGGTGGTCTTGCGAGTACGTAATTGTACTCATGGCTGTGTCCCTGGATATTCCAATGTCCAGATTTTCAACGAGAAGACCTACGCCGAAGATAAGGAGTACGCCGACGACTACGCCAACTGAGTGTCACCGGTTAACTGCTCTGTGGGGAATGCGACCGGTTGTGACGAGGGCCGACACTAGCCGAGAGCTTCCGCTATATCGTAGTTAATTCTGTCCTGCGTGACAGTGATTGCAGACTTGGTCATGTGACCACTATTTATTTGTGTAAGACTTGTATGTACGTTTGAATGATTTAACTTTGTATACCGGTTGGTTATGTGATCGCGATGCACTGATCATTGGGATCGTGATCTGTTTACATAACGTGGGCACCTCGGACTTTGGTATTTCGAGGGGTCCTTACAGACTTGGTATCGGAGCCATCGTTGACCTTAGGAGACCTTAGTTAGCGTGGTCGTTAGCTTAAGAAGGAAATATTTTGCTAAAATTTACTTCTACAGAAATCTATTTTCTTCAAGGTAAGCTTAGTATGGTTTCCACTCCTCAAAAACTTCTTGATCTTACCTCTCTAATTTCAAGTATTTTAAAAAGAGTTTTCTCTACTCTCTTGTCCCTATTCAAAACTTGTATTGGCTTGACGATGAACCCAAATAAGACCTAAGTAGCTAGAGCCAAGACGGAGACAAGAGTCCTCAGATGCATAGTCCACAAGACCAAAATCATCGATGACAGCAAAGCCAGACCTCCAAATACCCCGGATGTGTAGAATGCAGGACAAGAATGCAACATCACCTTCGCTCCCTCGACTCAACCCCAACAATGTTACGCCATCAACAAACCGGACAATCTCAAACTTTTCGGCAAGAACCCAAGATGATCAAATGAGGACTTCAGTAACCATGTGACACCAAACCCCATAGAATAAAGTAGGATATGACCCTTGGTTGGATTACCCGACTACCACGATTGTTGAGTGCCCTTTGGTACTATAGGTGTTTCATGTGCTATTTTGCTGGTATGCTTTTTGCTTGTGTGTGTGTCTTGTTTGTGTGTTTGTTGTTGGTGTGTTGTTTTCTGGTATGTTTCACAAGCACGCTTTGTTGGCAACACATATTAGGCACATACTTCCCTTTTGTTTAAACATCTTTTTGCCCCTACACAAAATACCTTTTTGGCCCTTTTTAGCGTCAGATGCATCGTGATGCATTTCAAAACTTGTTTAGAAAACCTCTCTTTAATGTTTTGCCTATGATCTAAACTTTGGCACGTGAGAGCTTTTAACCGCACCTGATACAGAAGACCACCCCGAGAACGCCCATCCCCGTGATGCGACGAGCCTTGCCTAGTTTAATTAACTTTTCGAATTCCAGTATACCATCACTAATTTAGCGTATCTAACTTTGGAGTAACATCTAACACCAGTGACTGGTTACTAGCTAACCTCCTCGAGACCTACAAACGGCAACAAGGAGGACTCAAAGATCGGCAAGAGCCACTACTTTTTGAAGATTTTTGTGAAGCCCTAAAGTCCTGAAGTCCGAAGGAGATCGAGGTCAGCAACAACGAAGACAACCAGCACTGAAGATCGTCTACATCAAGATGAACCCCGAAGCAAGAGTCATAAGTGCCTTCTAGGCGCCAACCTTATTAACTCGACTTTCCTGACTTGAGACTGATAGCACTAAGTATCTTAACAAATCTTCTAGGCTAACTAAGATAGACCCGACCTCTGAAGGATAGTGTGTGGCGTCATGAAGTCAACGAACCAAGGAAGTCTTCATCAACTTTGTTCGTCAGCTAAACCGAAGGTTGGCACAATAGAAGACATCATATCTAACAGATGCCAAGAACGACGAAAGGCCCGAAGACTGTTGCTGTTGACAACACACTAAGCAAGTTAGCCGCCTTTAGTAGCTTGTAGCACCCTTTGACTTTTTGGAAAAACCGGAGAGAGTCAAGTCTACGGACCTGACACCCCTGTGAGGCTTGAAAACTGTTGGCGGATATTTAACTACTAACCCCTCAAGACGGCAATATCTGTGTGGGGACCCCGGACTAGCTGTCCGAAATACCCGATTATGCTTAACACAATGATCCCGTGATAGTCTGTCGTTGCACATAATCTGAATTGGATACCAAAGTTTACATCCATTACAATACCGAATTAAAAGTCTTACATAAATGGTCATTTAGACCAAGTTCTTACATAGGTGCCTTCAAGGGCCAAACCAAAATATCAACGGAAGCTACGGCGTAGAAGACATCATTTTCTAACGACGACAACCCGACAGGCAGCTGACTTGTGGAGATCCTTAGTTGGCGTAGAAGTCGCCATACTCCTGCTCGGCGTAGTGTTCCTCCTCGTAGTCTGGCTAGGTCAATAGCCAGGGACGAAACCAATATGAGTACATTTGAATGTACTCGCAAACTACCCCAACATGAGTATGCACCAGTTTTATTTTAGTTGACAACTTTCTTATTTAAAACATTCTATATCTTTATTGAAAAAGGTAAGAAGAGTTTTATAACTATCTTTAAAGAAGTCACCATTTTATCTGTTTTCCAAAACTCCCCCTTTTTCCGACCATAGCCCGTCATGGTCCACTTTCATCCAACCACCTCATACCGATCCGTTGGTATAGGTGTAGGAAACAATCTCCACTTCATTTTTCTTTTAAAACTCAAAGTCTTTTAAAAACTTGCACAAGGTCTTAGGACAGTCTCCCAATTGTCCATATCCGAGGACTCGGCTATTCGAATAGTTTTAAACACTCTGCAGAGGTAGCACGCTTTTAACCCACATCCATCCGGCAACTCATCGTGTCTGCCACGTCTCGCCATACCAGGTGTATGCGAAGTAAGCCGCCGGCCATAGCCTCTTATTTGCTCATGCTAGTATAGGATCCTTCCCATATGACACTTTCCATCGACACCCAGTCCGGTTTCCCGTCAGAAACCCTAAGTGTGAGGACTCATAGTTTTGTCCGGCGGTTTATGGTGGAACCTTCTATCCTCCCCACCAACTTGTGTGAGGACCCGGGTCAGGGGTAGATCCTCGGACCATCCCCTCATGCATAACGGAGTCATCTCCGTCGATGAGGTATCCCATACTAATAAGAGCAAACTACATGACTACGCCTTTTCCCATATGTGGTAAATGTGGTCGCACAGGGTAGGATTGGTTTCCATAGTACTAGGACACTGTGCATTTTTCATAAACATCACCATTTTTCCACTTTTCCACTCCAACACCGACATCTCGGCATTTCATAAACTCACAAGAAATTTCAAAGGAGTTTTGAATAAACAACATTGTTTCCCATCCTAAAGTTTTATATAAACTACTACATAGGGTGGCAAAATAATATCCATATACTTTTGAAATGTGTTTTATAAATCTTGCTTTGAGAATAAAACATGTTATGAAAGTAGATGCATATGTTTGTAGTGCAAGCTCAGAGAATAGCTTGCCTTGCTTGGCAAAGTGATCTTGCTCTTGTTCTTCAAATTCAGCAAACTCTCCTTCCTCGATATATCCGACAACGTTCTCGTCTAATTAATAAACAACAATGCAAACAATCACTAAGCTATACAAGCAATCATCTCAACACAACAATCACAACCATCACAATTAGCTACTGCACACATCAAACCACACAATTTGGTTTTCAAATAAGTTGAATTAAACATTATTTGATTAAGTCCAAATTAAGGCAGAAACTAGTTATTCAAGTTTAAATCCACAACTTGAGTTCTGTTGGTCACAAAAATACAAACTAAATTTCTATAGAAAGCTACTGATGTGTAGAAGACAACCCAATTTGAATTGGATCATTTGGAGTTACCAAACTCCCTACACATTGGTTTGAACCCAGTAGCTTAATAATCAAGTTTTACCTACCATTTAAATTCTATTGTTCCAAAAATTAAACCCTTTTAGGGGTAACTAAACATGGCTATATGTGAGCTAAAAAATTGGTCCTAACTCATTTGGGTCAACCAATAAACATATTTGTTTGTTTTAGTCCAGAAGGGTTTATCTTAAAGTCAACAATTCATAATGCTAATTAATTCTGCCAAAATTAGGGGAGCTAACACAAGGCAGTACTAAGCTAGCAAAATTGGTTTGGAATTATTTGGACTAACAGAGTATCAGAAACAAACAAGTTTAGATTTTAAACCTTCTGTAGTATTTTTAATAATACTTTTTAACTATTTAATTAAATGACATGAGACCAATTGTGTTGGTTAAACAATTTCATAAGCTTTCCAGAACAATTGAGTTTGATTTATTTGGATTCCTAATTATCAAGTTATTGAATTTCAAAGTCAGGACCAGTACTGACTTCTCAAAGAGGAATTTAAATTCGAAATTAAATCTCTCTGGATAATGTTGAAAAGGCTGACAGGTGGGACCCAGTGGCAGTGTCACAGTGCGCGCGAGGGAAAACATTAAAACGCTGACGTGTGGGGTCCACACGTCAGTCCCTCTCTCTCTGCGAAACGGTAAGGCACCGTTGGATCCAGATCCAACGGCCCAGATTCAAGGCAACGGCGACGACCAAGAACTGGTGGCGCCGTCGCGCCGGCGACACGGTGGTGGAAGCTCTGCTCACCTAGGGGCTCGGGAAGATGCGGCGGTGACGCAGAACGACGGCGGCGGCTCTGGGGAAGATCCTGGCTGAGTTGCGCGTGCTGGGATGGAGCGGAGCGTCCACGGCGAGCTTCTGAACTTCCCGCGGACACGGCGGCAACTCCGGCGAGGATCCCACGGCGAATCTGGACACAATCCAGAGGGAAAAAGGGTGCGGTGAGTGCGGTGAAGCAGAGGGAAGTGAGTACGGGCCAGAGGGGAGAGAATGGGGAGCAAGGCGCTGCGGCCATGACCGACCTTGACGGCGGCAGTGGCTGCGGCGGTGCACGGCCTCCCGCGGTGCACAGACGAATCGAGAGGGAGGGGTGAGGGAGTGAGGTGGTGTGGTGCTTCCAGAGGGGTGCGGGGGTGGTTTTATAGGGCAGGGGCTGGCGTTCGTGGACGAGGCACACACGGCGGCGTCCATGGCGCACGGGAGTGGATCAATTCCGCGGCGGTGGTGCGAGGGACGTGGACGCGCGGTGTCAAGCGGGGTCCGGACACGTTCTAGAAGGGCTCGGCCAAGTCGTGCGTGTCGAGGTGCAGGAGTGCGGTGAATTTGGGTCGGCGACGGCAGGTTGCCACGGCAATGCGGAGGGGACAGGGGCGGCGTCGGCGCAAGGGGGCGTGCTCTGGGCTTCTCCTCTGCGAACAGAGGTTGAAGAGGCACGGCGAGCGCGGCAAGGGGGGCTGGGCGGCTCGGAAACGGCGATGCACGGCACGGCGACACGGCGGCACGTCGGGGCGAGGGAGAGAGGTAGGGGATGATGTTTTTGCAGAAAACCCCCTGCCTCTCTCTGCTGCTAATCTTCCTTCTTCTTTTTCTTAATTACGTTTAGTCCTTCTGTTTAATCCAGAAGGTTTTCTAGGATTTAATTAGGGCACTTAAAAATTTATAAAAAATTTCAAAATTTGTGGGGCCTTCCCATAATGTACAGAAGCTCCACAAAAATTGGCATAAAATAATAAAATGTTTTGAAACATTTTCTTTTATAGTACTTTGTTTATGTTATTTTAATTTATTTCCATTTGTTTTTATTTTAGAATTTTAAAACTAATTCAAAAATAATATTTGAGAGGGGAAAGTGGTAGGAACAAAATGGGGAGTGTTTACATTACAACTCCACTGACTTTGGTTTGAAAATAATAGAGTTTGTCACTTGAAGATTTTCATGTGACAACTTGTCACTTTTATTTTTCTTGCTTTGATTTTATATTTTGTTTTCTTTCTTTCTAACTAGTGTTCACTAGAGCAAACACTCACACAAACAGCAAGAACAACAACTCAAGTAACAAGAAGTAATTAACATACAATAAACAACAAAAAGTTTTTGTTGGCTCTCATTTTTGAATATAATCCTGATAATAATTTTGGGATGTTACAATCCTTCCCCCCTTAAAATAAATCTCGTCCCGAGATTTGCTAGGCTTAGGTTTTAAGGAGGTCTGGGAATTCGCTTCTAAGATAATCTTCGCGTTCCCAAGTTGCTTCCTCTTCGGAGTGGTTAGTCCACTGGACTTTGTAAAACTTGATCGCACGTCTTCGGGTAACACGAACATCTTCTTCGAGAATTTTGAGGGGTCTCTCACGATAGGTCAGGTCTTGGTTCAGGTCGATGGAGAGGTGGTCGATGTTTTTGAAAACATCAGGCTGGTCAGGAACTTCAAGGCACTTCTGGAGCAAGGAAATGTGGAAGACATCATGATAATCTCCTAACTCCTGGGGTAACTCCAGCTGATAGGATACTTCTCCTCGACAAGCAATGACCTTGAAGGGTCCAATATACCTGGCGCTAACTTTCCTTTGACATGGAAACGCTGCATTCCTTTGAGGGGTGTCACTCGGAGATAAACATAATCTCCGACGTTGAAGGTGAGGTCACGGCGCTTGGTGTCAGCGTAACTCTTCTGGCGGGATTGGGCAGTTTTGAGACGCTCACGAATAAGCTGGACTTGCTCTTCAGCTTTACGGAGGGTATCTGTCCGAACAATTTGCTCTCTCCGGTATCGGACCAATTCAGGGGTGTACGACACTTCTTGCCGTAAAGGGCTTCAAAAGGGGCCATTTGCAGACTAGACTGATAACTGTTGTTGTACGAGAACTCTGCAAACGGAAGACAATCTTCCCACTTGGAACCATACGATAGAACACATGCGCGAAGCATGTCCTCCAATATCTGGTTCACTCGCTCAGTTTGGCCATCGGTCTGGGGATGATAAGCTGTGCTAAAGGCTAACTTGGTTCTGAGGGCTTCATGAAGGGATTTCCAGAACCTTGAGGTGAACTGCGTGTCCCTATCAGATACAATCTTCTTAGGCACACCATGCAAGCTCACTATTCTGGAAATATACATGTCTGCTAACTGAGCTCCGGTATGAGTGGTCTTGACGGGTATAAAATGAGCAACCTTGGTCAGTCGATCAACGATGACCCAGATTGAATCATGGCCTCGGTTGGATCTTGGAAGTCCGGTAATAAAATCCATTCCAATCTCATCCCACTTCCACTCGGGAATTTTCAAAGGTTGAAGCAATCTAGCGGGTCGCTGATGTTCAGCCTTAACTAGCTGGCAGATGTCACACTTGGCTACGAAAGAACCAATCTCTCGCTTCATTCCATGCCACCAAAATCTTTCTCGAAGGTCTTGGTACATTTTAGTTCCGCCGGGGTGGATTGAATAAGGGGTCTCATGGGCCTCCTTCAGGATTAACTCCTTAAGTTCCGTGACATTGGGCACACAGATACGGTCATTGAATTTCAGCACTCCCTCAGCATCTTCGGTAAAACCGGGGGCTTTGCCGAGGGAAATTTTCTTTCTAATTCCATCTATACTTTCATGACCTTTTTGGGCTTCTTTGATTTGATCCATCAGGGTTGGGGTTAACTCTAAATTGGCGAGATAACCATGGCTAACAAGCTCTAGTCCAAATCTTGGAACTCTTTGAACAAGGCTGGCGGTTCGGCTTGGATCAGGGCATTCAGGGTGTAAGGTTTGCGACTAAGGGCATCGGCAACTACATTAGCCTTTCTGGGGTGATAATGGATTCCAATATCATAATCCTTGATTAATTCCATCCATCTCCTCTGTCGCAGGTTCAGATCTTTCTGGGTGAAAATATACTTCAAGTTTTGTGATCTGTATAAACCTCACAGCGATGTCCCGCAAGATAGGGACGCCACTTTTTGAGGCAAGAACAACAGCAGCTAACTCCAAGTCATGGGTTGGGTAATTCTCTTCATGCGGTCGCAACTGCCGGGACAGGTACGACACAACTTTGCCTTCTTGCATCAGAACGCAACCAAGTCCGAGGCGTGATGCATCGCAATACACGTCGAAACTCTGGGTGACGTCTGGCATAATCAAAATTGGGGCTGAGGTTAGTCTCTTCTTCAGTTCTTGGAAACTATCCTCACACTTCTGAGTCCATTCAAATTTCTTGTCCTTCTTCAACAGTTGGGTCAGAGGTTTGGCTATACTGGAAAATCCTTCAATGAACTTATGGTAATAACCGGCAAGTCCGAGAAAGCTTCGGATTTCAAACACATTGGTTGGGGATAACCAGTCAAGGATGGCTTGTATCTTCTCAGGGTCAACAGAAATTCCTCCAACGGATACAATATGTCCGAGAAATGCCACTTCACTGAGCCAAAACTCACACTTGCTAAGCTTGGCATACAGCTGGTGCTCTCGGAGAGTCTCCAAAACTAGACGCAGGTGTTCAACATGCTCTTCTTCGGTCTTGGAATAAATAAGGATGTCATCAAGGAAAACTACCACAAACTTGTCGAGGTACTCCATGAAAATCTTGTTCATGAGGTTCATGAAATAGGCTGGGGCATTGGTCACACCAAAAGACATGACGGTGTATTCAAACGAACCGTAACGGTGGTGAAGGCGGTCTTGGGAATATCTGTCTCTCGGATCTTCAACTGATGGTATCCTGTCCGAAGATCGATCTTGGAAAAGACTCGGGCTCCGTTCATTTGATCGAACAGATCCTCGATCTTGGGAAGAGGATACTTATTTTTAATGGTTACGTCATTCAGCTTGCGATAATCCACACACAGGCGTGTGGTACTGTCTCTCTTGTCCACAAATATAATGGGTGATCCCCAAGGTGAAGCACTTGGGCGGACAAGACCTTTGCTTAGCATATCAGCCAACTGCTTCTTCAACTCAACCAGTTCTTCCGGATTCATCCTATAAGGCTTTTGGGATATGGGGGATGTTCCTGGGATAAGCTCGATTATGAACTCAATTTCCCAGTCTGGTGGCATACCAGGCAATTCTTCTGGGAAAACATCCTTGAACAGATGAACAACACGGGTCTCATCTAGGGCGGGTCGAGCTATGCTCTCATGGCAGCCTGGGTGAGGTTGACTAGTTTCCTCCGGGACGGTTATTGTCATTGGGGCGGTTGAAGTTGTTTGGGCGGTTAGGGTAATTGGGGCGTGGAGCTTGGGTGGACGATAGGCAGGCCTGGTGTTCTGCTGAAAGATACGAGGTTTCTGGCTGCTCGAACCTTCCTGAGCATTCATCCTCCTCTTGCGACCTTCATACATCGACTTGCGCTTGGTCTCCAGCTGGATGGCTTTGTCCACAAGTGACTCCAGATCACGGAAGTCATGGATAACCAAAGCACACTGAAGTTCATCATGAGTCCACTCATGAAACGCTCCATCTTCTTCTCTTCCTTGTCGGTGTCATCAGGAGCATACCGAGATAAGTCGGTAAACTCCTCAAGATAACCGACCACATCTCTACTTCCCTGCCTCAGCTTGCGGAACTCATCCTTCTTCCTCTCAATAAGTCCCTGGGAATATGCTTCTTGCGGAACTTCTCCTGGAACTCAGCCCAGTTGATGACATGACCAGCTGGCTGGAGAGTCTTGGTAGTTTCCCACCAAGCTCTTGCAGGTCCAGCGAGATAGTGGGTTGCATACACACTTTCTCATTTTCTCCCACAGCAGCAACTTCAGATTATTGTCGATGGTGCGAAGCCAATCATCGGCTTCTAGTGGGTGAAGTCCCTTGGAGTAGGTGGGTGGGTTGGTCTTCTGAAAATCGCCTAAGGTGATCGCTGGTTTCATTGCCATTGCCGTTACCATTGTTGTTGTTGTTGTTGTTGTTATTGTTGTTGTTATAAGCGGCTGCGAGTTGTTGTAAGGCAGCGAGATGAGCTTGGCGCTCTTGCCGGGCATTTTCACGCTCCTCCATGATAAGTGCGAGAAGTTGGGTGGGGGTTGGGTCCGGTGGTGGTGGTGCTGATCCTGATCCTTCCGCATTGCTGCGACGGGGTGGCATCCTGAAGCACACCGGGTATAAGAGACAAGGCAAGAAAAGTTCGACTAAGGGAAAAGACGATCTCTCAAGTGGTTGATTAATCCTAAGATTTATATGAAAATAGTTCACACAGATTTAAACAAGACAAACATACTTATATTTCACAAACAACACATCAAGGAGTTCACATCAACATCAAGCTTACAACCTCAAGCTTACAACATCACCTTACATCTAGGATACATAACATCTGGTTTCCAAAAGAACCACTACTACTACTCGACTAGATAGGGGTCAACCTAATCCTGCGGTAGTGATCAAGTCACTCGCCTACTGAGGTGGAACCTCCAGCTCTAACACGTCAGCATCTGACTGGTAGGCTGGCTCCTCGGGATCCTCCTCCTCGTCCTCGAGAACTGGCTCGAGTGGCTCCTCCTCCTCGTCAACTAACTCCTCCTCATCATCCTCCTCCTCACAGTCCATCTCCTCCACGAAGTCATCATCGTCACTGAGGAAAGCGTCGTTCTCCTTGCGGAGATCCTCGCCCTCCTCCATCTCGTCAGTATGGTGCTCTAGATCCTCAATCAGTCCGTCCTGCTCTGCCACCTTCGTGCGGAGCTTCACGATAGTCTTCCTCAGCTGGGCCCTCTTCCTGAGAAGAGCAACCTTCTCCACCATCAGCTTCATCTCGTTCTCGCGAAGCTCAACGAGCGACTCGCGGTCAAGTGGAGCTGAATCCTAGTGCGCAACAGATCATCCTGAGTGCACTGAAGTAAGATCTCCATGTCCATGATGTAGCTCCCAAACATCGGGTGGTAAGGTGAAGGAGTAGGGTGTCCATCACAGTTGCGCCTCCCGTAGAACCGGAAACGGGAGTCTACTAACTCCGCCTTGTGCTCCTCACAAAGTCGGGCTAGCATCCTCTGTGTAGCAGTACAGAGACCATCAACCCAGGTGGCCTCCTTGGTGGTGAAGATGAGCGTCCTGGAACTGGGAGACTTGATGTTCCTGCGAACTGACGATCTGATGAGCCAGCTCAGCCTTCCACACCGTGAACATCAATCTGAGCTCCCTCAAACTCTGGAGCGGGGCGACCTAACAGCTTGGTCAACTCGAACAAGTCCCTCTCAAACGTCAGCTTGCTGTCCTTCTCCAGCTGAACGAACTCGGTCCAGTGGAGTGCCATCTACAGTTTTTAAGCAAAATTTTAAGTTAGTTAGGTGACAAGTGTATCAAAATTTTAATATAGTAGGGCAACAAGTGAGTCAAATTTTAAGCTTAATGAGAGGTGTACAAAATTTTAGGGATAAGGAAAATGTATATTTAATGAGAGTAAAATTTTGCATAAGTAAGAGGATTGGAGATAAGCAATTTTCGAAAATACTTCATTCCTTTCTTTTTAGAAATTCATCTTTTGTAACATTTGACACGACCATGCTAACTAAGGTTTCCTAAAGTCAGGATGGCTCTGATACCAAGTCTGTGGGGACCCCGGACTAGCTGTCCGAAATACCCGATTATGCTTAACACAACGATCCCGTGATCAGTCTGTCGTTGCACATAATCCGAATTGGATACCAAAGTTTACATCCATTACAGTACCGAATAAAAGTCTTACATAAATGGTCATTTAGACCAAGTTCTTACATAGGTGCCTTCATGGGCCAAACCAAAATATCAGCGGAAGCTACGGCGTAAGACATCATATTCTAACGATGACAACCCGACAGGCAGCTGACTTGTGGAGATCCTTAGTTGGCGTAGAAGTCGCCATACTCCTGCTCGCGTAGTGTTCCTCCTCGTAGTCTGGCTAGGACAATAGCCAGGGACGAAACCAATATGAGTACATTTGAATGTACTCGCAAACTACCCCAACATGAGTATGCACCAGTTTTATTTTAGTTGACAACTTTTCTTATTTAAAACATCTCTATATCTTTATTGAAAAAGGTAAGAAGAGTTTTATAACTATCTTTAAAGAAGTCACCATTTTCATCTGTTTTCCAAAACTCCCCTTTTTCCGACCATAGCCCGTCATGGTCCACTTTCATCCAACCACCTCATACCGATCCGTTGGTATAGGTGTAGGAAACATCTCCACTTCATTTTTCTTTTAAAACTCAAAGTCTTTTAAAACTTGCACAAGGTCTTAGGACAGTCTCCCAATTGTCCATATCCGAGGACTCGGCTATTCGAATAGTTTTAACACTCTGCAGAGGTAGCACGCTTTTAACCCACATCCATCCGGCAACTCATCGTGTCTGCCACGTCTCGCCATACCAGGTGTATGCGAAGTAAGCCGCCGGCCATAGCCTCTTATTTGCTCATGCTAGTATAGGATCCTTCCCATATGACACTTTCCATCGACACCCAGTCCGGTTTCCCGTCAGAAACCCTAAGTGTGAGGACTCATAGTTTTGTCCGGCGGTTTATGGTGGAACCTTCTATCCTCCCCACCAACTTGTGTGAGGACCCGGGTCAGGGGGTAGATCCTCGGACCATCCCCTCATGCATAACGGAGTCATCTCCGTCGATGAGGTATCCCATACTAATAAGAGCAAACTACATGACTACGCCTTTTCCCATATGTGGTAAATGTGGTCGCACAGGGTAGGATTGGTTTCCATAGTACTAGGACACTGTGCATTTTTCATAAACATCACCATTTTTCCACTTTTCCATCCAACACCGACATCTCGGCATTCATAAACTCACAAGAAATTTCAAAGGAGTTTTGAATAAACAACATTGTTTTCCCATCCTAAAGTTTTATATAAACTACTACATAGGGTGGCAAAATAATATCCATATACTTTTGAAATGGGTTTTATAAATCTTGCTTTGAGAGTAAAACATGTTATGAAAGTAGATGCATATGTTGGTAGTGCAAGCTCAGAGAATAGCTTGCCTTGCTTGGCAAAGTGATCTTGCTCTTGTTCTTCAAATTCAGCAAACTCTCCTTCCTCGATATATCCGACAACGTTCTCGTCTAATTAATAAACAAACAATGCAAACAATCACTAAGCTATACAAGCAATCATCTCAACACAAAATCATCAACATCACAATTAGCTACTGCACACATCAAACCACACAATTTGGTTTTCAAATAATTGAATTAAACATTATTTAATTAAGTCCAAATTATGGCAGAAACTAGTTATTCATGTTTAATTCCACAACTTGAGTTCTGTTGGTCACAAAAATACAAACTAAAATTCTATGAAAGCTACTGATGTGTAGAAGACAACCCAATTTGAATTGGATCATTTGGAGTTACCAAACTCCCTACACATTGGATTGAATCCAGTAGCTTAATAATCAAGTTTTAGCTACCATTTAAATTCTATTGTTCCAAAAATTAAACCCTTTTAGGGGTAACTAAACATGGCTATATGTGAGCTAACAAAATTGGTCCTAACTCATTTGGATCAACCAATAAACATATTTGTTTGTTTTAGTCCAGAAGGGTTTATCTTAAAGTCAACAATTATAATGCTTAATTAATTCTACCAAAATTAGGGGAGCTAACACAAGGCAGTACTAAGCTAGCAAAATTGGTTTGGAATTATTTGGACTAACAGAGTATCAGAAACAAACAAGTTTAGATTTTAAACCTTCTGTAGTATTTTAATAATACTTTTTAACTATTTAATTAAATGACATGAGACCAATTGTGTTGGTTAAACAATTTCATAAGCTTTCCAGAACAATTGAGTTTGATTTATTTGGATTCCTAATTATCAAGTTATTGAATTTCAAAGTCAGGACCAGTACTGACTTCTCAAGAGGAATTTAAATTCGAAATTAAATCTCTCTGGATAATGTTGAAAAGGCTGACAGGTGGGACCCAGTGGCAGTGTCACAGTGCGCGCGAGGGAAAACATTAAAACGCTGACGTGTGGGGTCCACACGTCAGTCCCTCTCTCTCTGCGAAACGGTAAGGCACCGTTGGATCCAGATCCAACGGCCCAGATTCAAGGCAACGGCGACGACCAAGAACTGGTGGCGCCGTCGCGCCGGCGACACGGTGGTGGAAGCTCTGCTCACCTAGGGGGCTCGGGAAGATGCGGCGGTGACGCAGAACGATGGCGGCGGCTCTGGGGAAGATCCTGGCTAAGTTGCGCGTGCTGGGATGGAGCGGAGCGTCCACGGCGAGCTTCTGAACTTCCCGCGGACACGGCGGCAACTCCGGCGAGGATCCCACGGCGAATCTGGACACAATCCAGAGGGAAAAAGGGTGCGGTGAGTGCGGTGAAGCAGAGGGAAGTGAGTACGGGCCAGAGGGGAGAGAATGGGGGAGCAAGGCGCTGCGGCCATGACCGACCTTGACGGCGGCAGTGGCTGCGGCGGTGCACGGCCTCCCGCGGTGCACAGACGAATCGAGAGGGAGGGGTGAGGGAGTGAGGTGGTGTGGTGCTTCCAGAGGGGTGCGGGGGTGGTTTTATAGGGCAGGGGCCGGCGTTCATGGATGAGGCGCACAGGGCGGCGTCCATGGCGCACGGGAGTGGATCAATTCCGCGGCGGTGGTGCGAGGGACGTGGACGCGCGGTGTCAAGCGGGGTCCGGACACGTTCTAGAAGGGCTCGGCCAAGTCGTGCATGTTGAGGTGCAGCGAGTGCGGTGAATTTGGGTCGGCGACGGCGAGGTTGCCACGGCGATGCGGAGGGGACAGGGGCGGCGTCGGCGCAAGGGGGCGTGCTCTGGGCTTCTCCTCTGCGAACAGAGGTTGCGGAGGCACGGCGAGCGCGGCAAGGGGGGGCCTGGGCGGCTCGGAAATGGCGATGCACGGCACGGCGACACGGCGGCACGTCGGGGCGAGGGAGAGAGGTAGGGGATGACGTTTTTGCAGAAAACCCCTGCCTCCTCTCTACTGCTAATCTTCCTTCTTCTTTTTCTTAATTACTGTTTAGTCATTCTGTTTAATCCAGAAGGTTTTCTAGGATTTAATTAGGGCACTTAAACAATTTATAAAAATTTGTCAAAATTTGTGGGGCCTTCCCATAATGTACAGAAGCTCCACAAAAATTGGCATAAAATAATAAAATGTTTTGAAACATTTTCTTTTATAGTACTTTGTTTATGTTATTTTAATTTATTTCCATTTGTTTTTATTTTAGAATTTTAAAACTAATTCAAAAATAATATTTGAGAGGGGAAAGTGGTAGGAACAAAATGGGGAGTGTTTACATTACAACTCCACTGACTTTGGTTTGAAAATAATAGAGTTTATCACTTGAAGATTTTCATGTGACAACTTGTCACTTTTATTTTTCTTGCTTTGATTTTATATTTTGTTTTCTTTCTTTCTAACTAGTGTTCACTAGAGCAAACACTCACACAAACAGCAAGAACAACAACTCAAGTAATAAGAAGTAATTAACATACAATAAACAACAAATTTTTTTTGTTGGCTCTCATTTTTGGAATATAATCCTGATAATAATTTTGGGATGTTACAATTTGGACAGGTGTCTACACTAACCGCAAGCACCGCGGAGCTACGACCAAAGCAAAGATCACCGTAATACCCAAGAACAACAACATATTGAAGTCGGCAACAACTTATACCTTCAACAGCTACCCTTCAAGGCCCCTTTTTAAGGGGGGAAGACATACGCTAGTGCTATTAGGGAGTTTTGGCAAGCTGTCCATTGCGCCCTAACTCTGGAGTATTTGAAGTCAACTCAACAAGAACGCTGATCAGCATCGACCTTCATGACATCACCTTCAGTAGAGACCAAAAGCCTTCCGGAAGAAATCCGATGACGTATCGACCAGGAGACCTCAGTTGAGAATCGACAACCCAGGAAGATGAAGGAGCAACAAAACCACTAAACTTGCACTCTCCTTGTACCCACTTAGGAATCTCGGGACGAGATTCTTTAAGGGGGGAAGGTCTGTAACGCCCAATTTTGGGAAGCTAGAGCCAAAAATCAGAGTCAACAAAAACTTTTTGAAATGCTTCTCTAATGCTTGTGTTTCACTCCTGATCTCTCTGTTTGATCATGTCTGCATTGCTGATTGAGTTAACAAACACTGAAAACACAAACCTTTGAACTCAACTAATTTAAACATGTCATTTTAATTTTGGTGATCATGTCATGACAAGAGAAACAACCCATAGGTCTTCTCCAAATCTTATTTTGGCCAAGCTCTTTTTCAAGGATGTCTTGATTTTAAATACGACCCCAAAAGCCTACTATTTTTAGAAAGTAGAAGTTTCCCAAAAATCTAAGTGTTTCCAAAACTATGGAGATCTATTTAATATCTCCTACTTATTTTTAAAACCTTGATGTGTTGCAAGGATCAACATACCTTATTCTAAAACTCCTGTTTTCAAAACACCTTTTTAAAATGATACAAGTTGGAAATATATTACTCCTATGTTTCTTTTTATCAAGCCTTTTGAAAATTAGCAAAATATGAGTTGAGTTAATTTTTAACATCATCTTGTCATGATTATGTATGATCAATATATCACCTAATAATATTAAATGTTATGTAAATTTTTGATTTGTTATTTGTTTGTGTTTGAATTTACTTGACTTGAGTTTGTTATTTTATGAGTATTCATGTGGTGATTGATTGTAGCACCATTTGATGCACATGTTTTGATTGGTATCTAAATGTTTGCTTTGCTTGTCTTGCTTGAGTGGAATGTATTACCTCTTGTAGAATTGTGGTGTTAATCTAGAATTTTCCAAAATAGCAAAAACTTTTGTTTGATTTTAGACAACTCTTGCTTGATTGCATGTTTGGTTTCTTTAGCCTCAAGTTTTGTTTGAAACCTATTAGTATCACTTTTATTAATTCTTCTAGTTAAAAACTTGGAGACTTTGATCTTCTTGTTTGTTAAAACATAGCCAATCTAGAGCCCTAGACTAAGCAACCCTTGTGTCTTCTTTGACATGCAACTTGACACTCTTGCTCACTGAACTTCATACTTCTTGGTTGTGCTTAGTTTGCCCCTTTTAGTTTGTTTTAACTTAAATCCATCTGTGTGTTTCGGGCTACTCAAAACAGTGACCATTTGGTCATATTTCACAACTAGCTTAGATTCTAAATTTCTCTCTTATTCTCTTAAACTTGGAAACTTTTGCCTCACCACCATTTGGTCACCACACACATGTTTTTAGCCTTGCCTATTGTGTTGATCATTTTAGCCTTGTTAGTAAAATTAGCTACACAAGTTAGTGGCAACCAAAACCCTAAAACTATCTAACCAGCCCCTCATCTCACATCCCGACCCCCTCTCACCTCTCTGACCAAGGTGGACATCCTAGTCAGCTAGGACCACACAGTCAGCCTCCCCATCACCCTCTCCACCACCCCCCTCTCCTCCTTTTCCAAACTTGGCCAATGGAACTCCACCCCCCCCTCTCCCACTGGCCAGGCCACCTCACCCCGACCAAACCACCCTCTGTCCCCTCTCCACCGCCAGGAGAGCCAATGGAGGCAGCCCTAGCCCACTCCCCCATCCCCCTGGTCCGAAACCCTACATCGGGACCCCCCTGAGCTTGACGCTCCCATTTGCCCCCTCCATGCCCTCTCTCGCTGCAGAGCTCTCCCCTCACACCCCCTCTCCCCTCCCACGAAGCCTCGCCCTCCCCCTGGTTCTCTGCTCCATGGGAGACGAAGGTCAAGCTTTGGCAACCGCCGGCGTCGAGCTGCTCTGGCCGACGTTCCCCTCCTTTCTCTGCCATTCTTGGCCTCCCGAGCGCGTCTCGTCGAGAGCTATCTCACCCTGCTCTCCTTTTCTCTTCTAGGTGTCTGAGCGCGCCGCCCCATCTCCGACCCGAGGAAGTCCCCGCCGTCATCGCCATGGACGCCGTCGAGCTCTCCGTCACCTGAGGACACGGCCGAGCACGCCGTTGTCTTCTCCTTCGCCTCTGACCCCTCCCTTGAACCTTCACCGCCCCTAGGTGAGCTCCCCGGCGAGCTCGCCTTCTCCTCTCTCTCTCTCTGTCGACAATGGCCGCTTCGCGCTGGAGACGACGAAGGGGAGCCGTCGATCTCCAGATCGACGGCCACGTTTGAAAGCCGCTGGGCGCTGACCGTTTTCGCCGTCCGCGCGCGCCAGGGACCAAGTTGGGCCGGCTTTGGCCTCGCCACGGCCCAGATCTGCGCTGGCCACGGCCAGATCTGGCCCAACGCAGCCCGTAGCATTTTTTTCTCTAGATCTTTTCTGTTTTCTGTTTCTGTTTTATGTGTATGTTTAGTTTAATTAGTTTGTTGTAGATCTGTGTGTGCCAATTATTTAGGGGTTTTTTTGTTAGATGCCTATGTGTTTTCCTAAACATGCAGAGCTAGTTTGGTCCAAAAATAATTTGTATTTTGTGCTGTATATTAAATCTAGTAGAAAGTGTGGTTTCCACTCTTTTTGTGATATCTTGAGCTAGGATTATCCAAATTGAGTGAATCCAATTTCTACAGAAAGATAAAATCAATACCTTGCCTTAGAAATTAATCTTGCATGCAGGAGATTTGTTAAACTAGAGTTCTATTAAGTTTAAGTTTGACACCAGTAGCTATTTGAGGATTTTTAATTCATTGTTTAAAATAGCTTTTGATGCAAATCCAATTTTCATAGCTTCCTTTGGTTATTAGGTGTACTGTGGTAGAATGATTTATTTTTAGGAGCTATATTCCTTGAGTAGTGATTTATTTTCCAAAACAGGACTTTTACAACTAGTAAAACTATTAATTTAAATTCCTGTTTTTAAGCAAATTGTGTGCCTTTGCTTGTTTAACGAAAATTAAGTCCAGAGCCTTATTTTAACCATTTATAACTATATTCAACATCTTAAATACATTTTAGAGATGAAGTTGTGTGGTGAATTTGTGTGCTATACTTCAGCGTGTGATTGTTTGGTTTAATTGTTGAAGTGGTCTTACTTGTAGTGTCCTATTAAATAAGCCTAGTGCACCTTTTTAGCTCTTAGTCATAAACTTGTGTGATCAGTGGTGTTACCATTGTTGGTTGCTTAGTTACTGGATAGTAGGTGTTTCTTGAGATAGTAACATGATTGCATGTGAGAGTGTTAAGTGCTAGTGTTAATGCGTGCATAATAAGATACTTTTGTCTGAAGTATCTCCTGAACTAATGTAGCAGCCCTTGTTAAATGATCCAATCACCCTAAGTGGAGTTTTGTTTTAGGATTTGGTTAAAACCACCTTTTTAACTATTAGGGTTGTGGTGTATACTGTCATAGGTATGTTTGTTGTTGTCTTAGTTATATGGACTTGCTGTTTGTTGCTGTTTTAATTAAGTAAGTCGTCTGCTTTTGAGTGTTAGTTTAGTGCCTTGTGCAATGCTTGCTGTTTTGTTTAAGTACTTTAGATTATTGTCAACCCGCTACTTAGAATTAACGGTAGTCGCGTTTAATTTTCTGGTACGATAGAACCGCAAGAGGAGGAGCAGTAAGGGGAAGCTGAACCCGCCTACGAGGGAGAACAAGACCAGGGACATTTTGCTGAGCAAGGCAAGCCACCTCACCACTATACTGAAATCCTATTATTTTTACAAGCATGTTTTGTTTTCAAAATACAATAATGCATGTTTTATTTCTTTTGTGACATTTGGTCACCCAAAAACTATTTTACAAGATTATTGTTTGGCCAAAGATATCTACTAGTATATAATAGGTGTTATAAAAATAGGACTTCACTTGAGAAGCCTTTTACTGAAGGCGCTATCAAGAAAATTATATTTTCTAATAGTATATCCTTATATTCTTACCTCAAAATTTTAGGATGGGAGCCTGGTTTTTGTTAACAAGTTTTCAAAGGAAAAACCCGAGTTGCTGGGAGCAATCGGCGAGAAAGTGTTTTATAAAACCCGAGTTGCTGGGAGCAATCGGAGATGTTTACGAAAACCCGAGTTGGTGGGAGCAATCGGAGATGTTTACGAAAACCCGAGTTGCTGGGAGCAGTCGGAGATGGAGGTTTGTTTACGAAGTCCCTGCTGCCGCCCGAACAATTAACCCGTGCAACCACATTACCTGATATGGGTAGGGCTTGATCGAAAGCTTGTTTGTATTAATATGGGGCTACCTCAATTTGCTTAGGGGGTGGCTATGGCCCCCTGAACTGGTTGTCACCTAAGAGAGAGGGACATAAAGAGAGTGGGATTAAGTTCGCCACCAGTTGCACCGATTAGGTCCCCTGTCATGGCGGTCTGACACCATGGGATGGGTCAAACGGTGCCAGGGGGAAACAACCTAGTTGAAGAGGTATCTCTGTATTATTATGAACATAGTGAAAAGTCTTGATTAGTGTCCCGACGTTTGACGTATTGTCGTCGGGCAATCCGTGGGATGATCCGCGGCGGTGACCTATTTGATGTGGTGAAAGTGCACCCCTCTGCAGAGTGTAAAACTATTCGAATAGCCGTGTCCGCGGTCATGGACGGTTGCAAAGGCCACACTGGGCGACTGGTGAAACAAGAAAAGTTGTTTTCTGCTTTGGACTAAAAGCAAGAATCAGAAAGGTACCTGGGAGGTACGGATTTGGGAGAAGATGGTTGGTCTCGGGGAGTCAACCAGTCGGAACCCGGAAAGGAAAAAGGGGCATCCCTATCCTAGTGTTTTGAAGAAAGTTTTACAAAAGTGTTTTCAAACGTGGAAATGGTTTCTGCCATTTCTCAAAGAAGGAGAATTATATCTCCAAATTCCTTTTTCAACAAAAATATAGAGATGTTGTATTCTCTATGTCTAAAAGTATCGTTTTGCGAAAATTAAGCCCTATAGTCATATATAGAAGCTATCCCAGTTTTCGAAAACGCTTTTATTGCATTACCATGAAAACTTAAGCCTGGTGGTGGTCTTGCGAGTACGTAATTGTACTCATGGCTGTGTCCCTGGATATTCCAATGTCCAGATTTTCAACGAGAAGACCTACGCCGAAGATAAGGAGTACGCCAACGACTACGCCAACTGAGTGTCACCGGTCAACTGCTCTGTGGGGAATGCGACCGGTTGTGACGAGGGCCGACGCTAGCCGAGAGCTTCCGCTATATCGTAGTTAATTCTGTCTTGCGTGACAGTGATTGCAGACTTGGTCATGTGACCACTATTTATTTGTGTAAGACTTGTATGTACGTTTGAATGATGTAACTTTGTATACCGGTTGGTTATGTGATCGCGATGCACTGATCATTGGGATCGTGATCTGTTTACATAACGTGGGCACCTCGGACTTTGGTATTCCGAGGGGTCCTTACAACCCATAGGCGGATGCTACCTCCACTTTTGAGCAAACTTGAGACACTTATTTTTTGACGGAGGGAGTACAAGTTAGGGGTGCACCGCCTCCCTAGGTGTGGATAAGTAAAGAATTGGTTTTCAATACTTGGAGTGGAAAATTTAGAGCATTTTGCACCCCCCACCGCCAATAATTCTTGGCAAGCTCCCGCACTGCGGGCACCCCATCGTTCCACTGAAATGGTTCAAGAAAATCTGGCAAGAGAATGATCGGCTAGAGATGATTTTCCTCTTGATCACCCTCCCCAACTTGCCTCTCAATAAATTAGCAAGTCATGTGGGTACTCCGATCTTGTTCATGAGGAAGAAATACTGCCTTGTTTGTTCAATGAATCTGCATAGCACCAAGGGCATCTTGCTAGTGTATTTGCACCATAATGCACATGAGTTTGCAGCATGTGAAAAACACCCATACAACATTGAAAAAACGTGGAAATTAAACCTTGTGCTCAACACCGACCTCGCTGGATAGGGCTCACCGACGAGGTTGGACCCATTCCCCTTAGGCCCACCTATCCCTGAGCACGATATCACGAAAACATTCAAGATTGAAGCTACCGCATGAGAATCCATGGTTGTACGACAAAAATTCCAACCGCATCGGTGACGCTCAGCCATGGCAAGGCTCGGGCCTAGGATGCCGGACAATGGCTGCTTCACGCACACGACAACGAGCTTACTTGGAGCGTATGTTTGTTGTAAAAGATCGTGGTTGCGAGGTGAGTAGGGAAAAAAAAGAACCACATGGGGAAAATGCAGTTGGCTACACACACGTGACCACCCGTTGACATCATCCGAGTGATTACGAGTTTTTCCATTTGAAAACCCTTGAAATGAACTAGGGCCGTCATGCCCTAGACGGTTGTCGGCAACCGAGCGGGAGCGGGTGCGAGAAGAGGAAGAAGAGGAGAAGATTGTGACACGAAGGAGTGGGCTCCACATGGCAATATATATATATTATATATAATATATATATATATATATATATATACCCAAAGTATAAGGAAAATGTTGAAGATAATCTGTGAAAATAGAGCCCCCTAAAACCAGAAAAAATTATAAGGGTGTCTCGAAAACCAATTATAGAAAATAAGTTAGGGAATCTGCTCAAGCTCATCTAATTAAACCCACTCATGTACGAGCTTGAACTAGCTTCCCTTTGGACCTGGTCAAACATCCTGGCTTCACCCATTGAGAATTTGAGATGGTGGTACACTGGGCAATGGGAGTACCCGGGAACAGGACGCACCCAGCGGGGTGTCCAAAAGCCATCCCAGCATGTCATTTTTGGTCCGAAGAAAGGTACGTCCTCGCACGATGATGGTAAGAGGGATCGCACTGTGCGGCCCGTGCATCGCCTAGTACCACGATCTGGGGCCTCGGATTGGACGTCTCGGCAGCCTTCCTTCGATGCTCCCTCCCATGCTGCCCATCACCATGGGTGGTGATCGCCGGCAATAATTGCGCTGCCCGTGGCCGGCCGCCCACGCCGGTGCAAAGATCGCCGTAGGCTTTCGCGCCGCGCAGGCCTAGCGGTTTCCACTTGTGGATTTTTGCGTTATCACTCGTAGGCTTTCGTGCCGCACAGGCCTAGCCGTTTCCAGTTCCGGACGGCGTAGTGCTCATCTGCGCAGGAGACGGCCTCCTTGCTAAATCAAGGTGCAAGTAGTTCGAGGAGTGTGGGCACTTTGTTGATTCCCCTGCTTGCTGCTGCTGCGTCAGCACCGACCGTACGGCCTCCACTCCTCCCACCGTGTCGAATCAGCGGAACAAAGCAAAGGCAAAGGCGCCCCGCGACAAGAGCTGGAGGACTGTTGCGGCTTTTTTTTTTATTTGCTAGTGAGACAACTGTTACAGCCCGATTACAGAAAGGACCCCGAAGAACTGGAAATTACAACGGACCCCTCCCTGCTACACAGCTTCGTCTTCAACCACGGCGCCGTCGATGGCGTGTCGCCGCCCCTGCTCTCCTTCAAGACTTGGATCGAGAGCAGCCCCCCAGCGCGCGAGGGTGTCACCGAACGCCGGCCCCAAAGGGCCACACCAGTGGACGTCGTCGAAGCCGTCGCATCAAGCCGCAACAGCCGCAACACGATCTTCAACAACCACCGGATCCGCCGCACCACGGACTCCGGCCAGGGGCACCCGCACATCGCAGATCCGGAGACCAGCGAGTGGCAGGACAACAGGCGCACCGCCGCGAAGCTCCACCGAACCTCGCCGCCGAAGGGGACAAGCACCTGCACCAGAAACCACACCGGCGACACCGCCACCTCCACGGCGCCTCCGGCCAGAAACCTACCAGATCCTACTATGTACAGCCGCGAGACGGGGATCCCCCGCCCTCCCGCCGCCGGAGCGGCCGGCGGAGGGCGAGGGATCCAACGAATCGGCGGCGGCGGAGTGGATCGGCCGGAAGAGCTCAAAAGTTTCCCCTCTGCTACAGTACGGGAGAGGGTGAGACGTCCAGCTCATCTGTTCGGACCGGACTGTTGCGGCTTTGACTGGGCACGACCAACAAAATGCTGCTCTTGAGAGCATCCCAGCGGCACGGGCTGAGCCGATTTTTGTCCGGCACCCCCAATTCACTTTCCAAACTTGACGGCCTGCTCGGAAGCGTCGGACACCATCCGGACACGCCCTCTGACAATCGGGACCCCTGTCATTGACATGACCCGGCGCAGGCTGACTCACCGCCGCTCGCTGTCGCTCCATGTCCTCCTTTTGTGCCGCCACAACTTCTGCTGTCGCGACGCCTCTTCCTCCCTGCCACCCACACCCAAGCCGTTCGACCATTTGCCAACTAGATAATTTATTTGATTCATTGTCCAGCTTTATTTTTCATTGCTGCATTCTTGTCTAGTAGGCTATGGATAGGCAATGAGATCATGTTACACCAAATGATGTCAGAGAGTGCCGCCCTTACAGCCGACGACGATCAGAATCATATGGTCCTCGCCGTTCTTCTAGCTGCCCAAGTGGGGAGGATCAGATAGAGGTCGGCTAGCCAACAAGACCATAAATGCTTGTGTGATCATGCACAACATGATCATCCAGAGTGAGCGAGATGTGAGGATGGTGTTAAATGAGTCATTTGACTACCATGGCCGAGCGCCTGAGCCACACCAGGCCGTGCCTGCCGATTTCCTTGTCATTTTTTTTAGAAATGGGAGCCTCGCCCCATCCTCTGCATCAAACTGATGCATACGGCCGATTTCCTTGTCATGCATTTACAAATTCATGATGGAAAAACTCACGAGGCAACTTCAAAATGATCCTATCGCACACTTGTGGACGAGTAGTGTTGTTTAAAGCTTGCCGGATTTGAATATGAATTTGAATTGATGTAATTACTATATTTTTTAAATGCTTGAATTATTATTAAACTATGCAATAAGTTTTACCCGATTTATACATAGAAATATTAAATACTCATAAAAAAATGATCAAAGGAAGATCTGGTTGGCCGTTTGGAATGGCCCTGTTTCTATTTGCCTGGACATGTGTCGGCAACACTAAATCGGACATATTTCTATGGGTGCCTGACATAATTTGGGATTATTAAGATAGCGTATCCTTTTTTTTTTTGACATGTAGCGTATCCTGTTGTTAGAAAGTAACGATTCCTTTTGCCACTTCCAGCCAGTTGAGCTGTGCCAGATCGATCGATGTGGTCACCGTTTTCTTACGACTATATATACTAGTGCCAAATGCGTCACTAGATAAGAGTACTCACTAGATAACTACTGAATCTCTGATCTTTGTACGTACGCCGGGTTTAATATGCCAATAGTCAGATGAGACAGAGTTAAAATATGCAGTCGGCTTGCACCCTCTGGTACCAGCCATATAACGACTGATTACCTGATTAGCCCTTTTGTTGCTCAGTATATTGCTCGGTGGACAGCCGCATTATTAACACTGGTTTTATTGATTCACTAATTTTCCTCTGCAGTTATAGATGGGCTTGCGCCCTACTACCAATGGTCATCCGATTATGCGAGGCCAAGACGTCATGCCCTCGCTACCTTATGTCAGCGCCTCAGAGGCGTGGCGGGCTTTAGCTAAGCCAATTCTTCGTGATATCCATCTGCTCGATGCACATGTTTCGTCGGCACCGTAGAACATGTCGACCACGGTAAAATCGTTTATTACGATTACCATGGTGCTGCTAGAGGCAGTGAATGTCATAGTGGTGGAAGAGATCAATAAGGTTCCAGAGGTGAAAGCTCACTCTCGATGCCTCAAATCGAGTTTGAGATGTTTGCAATAATGACTGGTGCTTCGCAACAATATTTTTGGTAAGCGGGGAAGGTAAAATAATGGAACTTTACTTTTGGTGGTGCTCTCCAAAACCGAGTCTCAATTTCCGAGGTGAAAACTGTTAGTCTGGGCTTAACTGGTTGCACGTCGCAATGGCAGAATGTGTTACCTTGTTAAAACCATTGTCTCGGGTTTGTCAGATTTCCTCCGAGGTGAAACATATGATCTGACATCTTTTTTGTTACATCGGATGACAACCACGCTTGTGCACTATTATCTTAGTGGAGACGTCACTGTTGGAGTACTTTTTTTTTTTGAGGACAAGGTGGTCGTACCACCGCTTGATTAGATAGAAAGAATTGACCCAGTTTATAAGGGAAATCGGGTCCAAAAACCATACAAGTTGTACAAAAGAACACACAGACGAAGCGACCCGTCGCCCACACGACACAAGCCGGACAAACGCCACAAACACACACCACCCGCTCCGGAGCCGCCGCTCGGCGTAGCAACCAGATCGGCCTCCGCATTGCCCGGAAGCGATCCAGTCATGGTCGACGAACCCTCTGCCCACACAGTCTCTATCCAGGCTGCCACCAAAACCACCAAGTTCCGGGGCCGCCGCCCCGGTATAGCAACCAGATCAACCTTCGCGTTGCCCGAAGGTGATCCAGCCAGGTCGACGAACCCTCTGCCCACGCAGTCTTCATCCAGGTCGCCACCCAGACCCCCACTAGACAACGGCTCCACCTCATAGGACCGTCGTAGCGTGGGAGCTCGAGGCCGCCGCCTCGACGTCCACCACCGTCCGGGGCCGCTGCCCGGCATCCGCCTCCCTCGACCACGGATCCGCCCCGCACATCCACCGCGAATCCATCGCACCGAGATGACCAATGACTCCAAGACAACGCCTCCAACGAGGTAGTGACGCGTCCGTCACCGTTGCCCGCTCCCGACGGAGCTTGGGCTTTCACCCGGAGATCACCGGACCACGCTCGTCGGTAAGGGTATCGAAGATCCACAACGATGCAATCAAGAAGGAAACGGCGCCCGAAAGGCGTCGCCATCGTCGGCCCGACCAGAGTCGGCGCAAGGCTTTCGCCCGGATTTCGACCCACCCGCAAAGCTCGGAGGGCATCAAGGATGGCATGGAGTCACCGTGTTCGACCGCCTAGCTCCACCGCGCTGCACCCCTCCACGCCCTGGCCTCCTCCACGCGCGGCCTCCTGCCCGCAGCGCCTCATCGGCAGCAACGCCACGACGCCAGGGAACCGCAAGCGCCCGACCTCCACCGGCGCCGAAGCCCAAGGCAGGCCCGCGGGGCCCAAATCCAGCCCGCACGCGCCCCTCCGGCACGCACGCCGCACCAGCCTCCTTCCACCACTGCTCCTCCTCCTGGCGGCGCACGGTGCCCGCATCCATCTTCGCGTCGTCACCTTCACCAGCTGAGCCAAGCCCGGACGCGCACCTCGCCGAGCCTCGCGCACAGCCCAGATGCGGCCCGCCGTGGCCCAGATGCAGACCCGCGCTCCCGGCCGATGCCGCCCGAAACACGCCACCGCGCCCTTGCCGCCAGCTTCCGCGCCGCCAGCTCGCCGCGCCACCAGCCCTCGCCGCCAGCTCGCCTGCACCGCCCGCTCCAGCACACGGCGCGCCTCCGTGCCTGGAACCCGAAAGAAAAGAGAAAAGTGGCCCCGCCGCCAGCCATCCCTGGGCGCGCGCGGCTTTGCCGCCGCTCCCTTCGGCGGCGGCGGCGCGGTTGCTGGGGAACGGAGCCCTGCGCGGCCGGCGGCTAGGGTTTCCCCCGTGTCGCCAGGTGGAAGACTGTAATCCGAGAGTTTTTTCAAAGTTTGGGTGTTGCCAATAGCTATAGTCGTGTCCTACTGCTGCGTCGTTGATTTCTTTGACAATGCATTTTCCCTTCCTTTCTTCTTTCTTTAATCTGGGTACATTCTTGGTGTCTGATCTTGGTTTTTATGTTGAAAAAAGTACTTACGATTCTAGCTAGGCTAGCACAATATAAGTCGTTTTGCGGCATCTGCATGACTATATCCCAGCTCGATCATCGGTAAGAGCAGCCGAGCAATGGAGAAGACGGCCGGCGAGAGTTCTCGAGAGTAGGAAGCCGCAAAAGTAAAACCAGAGCCAACACCACAATACCCAAAGGAAAACGAAGCAAAAAACTGTGGGGATCCGTCGGAAGCCACAGCTTGGCGCGCACAGAGTGCTAGCCGGAACAGCGAATCCGGGCGTCTGCAGTAGTACTACGCGGCCGTGCTGCAAGCAAACCCATGCACTGACTGGGGAGGCACGGCGAGAGAGAATCAATCCCACGGACGGCAACACCCTACGCCTCCTAGCTGCGCAGGTAGCTCTATCCTTTCCATTTCTTCCTCTCCCCCTCCGCCTTCCCTCCCAGCAGCAAGTCCAGCACGGCCGCCTGCTACAGTCAGTACTGTTCTGGTCCGGCCACGGGCCGCCACCCTTTCCATTTCCGGCATCCTCCCCTCTTTCCCCCATGTGAACCAGCGAGTACTACTCCCCCGTAGGTGGCCGGACCGGACGGCCAGCGAGACTCTTCCTCCTCTGCTTTCCATCCAGCGGGCCCCATCCCGTCGACATGCATAAACAATGACTGGGCCGGCCATGGCTCTCCGGTTTTACGTCCTGATCGCTTTGTTTATGTCAAGCGCCGCGTCGCTTTGCGTGGGCTCGCCACGGGCTTCGGTTCTCATTAGCGGTGGCTTGGTTGCCAATAGGAGCAGCTACTCCTATAGATATTAGCAGTCATCAACCGGCCAACCCCCTCTTCGCCTCCTCCACTCCACCTCCCCCTTTCCTCTCCTCTCCTGTCCTTTCGCATCCCCACCGCATCACAACCGCGCCACTGAGCCCGGCCGACGCGCGCTACCCCGCCTCCGCGTCCTTCGGTGCTGGGGGACTGGCCGGGTGAGGGGAGTTGGAGATCGGTCGATCCGTCGGTCGGTCGGCGATGGCGCGGGAGAGGCGGGAGATAAAGCGGATAGAGAGCGCGGCGGCGCGCCAGGTCACCTTCTCCAAGCGCCGCCGGGGCCTCTTCAAGAAGGCCGAGGAGCTCTCCGTGCTATGCGACGCCGACGTCGCGCTCATCGTCTTCTCGTCCACCGGAAAGCTCTCCCAGTTCGCCAGCTCCAGGTGCGTCCCGTACTCCCGGCCCCGTCTCTCGCCGGCAGGTACTTACTGTGCTCCCGTAGATCTAGCCGCGTCTACTCTCCCCCTCGCCTACCCGTGCGCGGGCAGGATCCGGCCTTGTTTTGGCGCTAGGGTTCTCTCGTTACCGCGCCTTCCCGCGAGCCGCACGCGTCTGTTTCCCTCCGCGTCCGCTGGAGATCGCGCGACGTGCTAACGGAGACGGATCGCGTCACCTAGCACTGCCTGTAATGGATTTATCTGGTCGTTCGGGACTTTTTCCGTCTCTGACGGAATGGGGATTTTTATCTTATTTACTGTAGCACATGCTCCTTCAGTTGGTTGCAGATTTTTCGTTTTTCTCTGAGTTTTCTCCGTGTCTGTATACTATCCGATCGAGTGGGGTGGTCTTCTCTTAATTACGGGAGGGCGCTTTGCTGTTGCCCGTGTTATTATTTGCTGTGTCTATCCTCCTCCTCGTCGGTGTGTGCGGTTTCGTTGAAGAGTACTGTGTCCCTCTCCCTCCTCGAGTGCTCCGATGGGCTAAGGCTGCGCCTGCTAATTGCGTACGGTCAGGCTTGTGATTTTATGTGCTGGTACCTCGCATTGCCCACCGATCGGTTGTAATGGGGACTTCGTGTTCTGTGAACTTGTTTATCTGTACTTCTAAATTGAGTAAAAAAAACAGTACCTTATTTACACGCATTGTTCGTCATCCGCTCATTTTTCCTTGGTGTTCGAGTGTGAAGGCTTCCTCAAAGCAAGCATACGTATATATCTGTGGTCCTTGGATTATTGTGCTGATGCCCTCCACTTGTCTTGTTCATGTTTTGTTCGCTGCTCTTCAACGCGCCTGTTGGGGATCATTTGTTCTAGATAGCTAATAGTAGTAGTATTCTAGTAACACAGTAGCATCTTGCGCATCATGTTCGTTTACGGCATTTCTTACGTTACTTAAAATGATGCCTTCACAGATCTGTAACTTACTATCTGCTGCACTTACGTCTCAACGCACGGAAGGAATTTATGAAGGATGGAATTGTCTTAGTTGTGCTGTATATATTGCCAATGAAAAGTTTAAGCAGCTATACACATTATATACCATCATGAAAATCATATTTGAGTTGTCTTCATTTGTTGCATGCATGTGGATGTCGATTATTTTAACATCTTTTAAATCTGTATCAGGTGATAAGATATTGTAGTGCTTATGCTCTCAACTTCTTTTACTTGAAACAGTAACCTTCTGGTTAAAACCATGGCAATATTTTGTTGAGTCACGGGTGTTCCAAATTTCTTGGATGATTGTGGATTTTACTAATACACGTTTGACTTAACTGAATTATTAATAACCTGGAAACTATAGGAGCAAAACATAAGGACATTCAAATCCACCATTAATTTCTTCCGCATTATATTTACTTCACTTCTAGAAACTTTGACATGAGTGGTATGTGCTGCTGAGAGTATTTAGTTGGTTCTTTGTACAGTTATAAAAGGAATTTCCTAGAAAGCTAAAAAAATGCCTGAAAAAAGTTAACGGGGAATTGTTGACTCAGTTAGGATGCTTTCCTTGTAAGCATGTACTCCCTCCGTTCCAAATTACTTGACTTGGGTTTGTCCAAATACGGATGTATCTAGACACTAAACAAGTATAGATACATCCGTATTTACACAAACCCAAGTCAAGTAATTTGGAACGGAGGGAGTAGGATCCAAACCGTTCCAACTTTCTATCTGGCCCAAGAGAGTCCCTCTTTTTTTAATGAAGAAATACCTGCTTTTTTCTGGTCATAATATTTATTTTTTGATGGTCAATAATCACCTGCTTTAGCTTATTCTTCTGTTTGTTTAGTTCAGTCCGGCACTAAAAGATATGTAGAACTATTACTTCATCTGTTTTTAACTACAAGGTCACTTCATATTTTGGGCATAACTTTGACCATTAATTTTACCAAGAAAATGTGAGGTATGTCACTGGATTCACATTTGGAAGTCGTTTCGTGATGATATACTTTGTTGACATATAACTCATATGTTGTTGGTAAAATTTATTAGTCAAAGTTAGGCACGAAATACGAAGTGGCCTTGCATACATAGACTGAGCGAGTGTTATGAACTAGCATTTTAATAGATTCTTTATTAACATCAGACTTCACTCTTCATTTTAACCTAACATCGGACTCTTGTTCATGATTTCTTATTCTGCATACTGCAAAAAACAATTCATTCTGATATATTTGGTGTAATGTCAGTCTTTGATAATTATATGTGATGGTCTCTGTACTAAGAACTGTCAAAATGGTTGTATGTCCACCTCTGTATATTTATGAAGTGATCGTTTAGTCACTTTACTTTTGTTGACTGGTTATAGGTTGCTACAGTACTGATATTTGCCTTTTCGTGGACAGTATGAATGAGATCATCGACAAGTACAGCACACATTCTAAGAACCTGGGAAAAGCAGACCAGCCTTCCCTTGACTTGAACGTAATAATCACTTATTTCCCCTTTGTTGCTAGCTAGCAAAATACTGTGTTTATAGCATCCCAATACTTAGGAATGTGCATAAGTAATATTATGATACAGCCTGGAACAGAAAATCCTGTGGTCAAGGCCTAGTTCTAGCACACCCTCATATGAATGTTTTTTTTCTACTATAAAAACCGTTGCAGCGGATTATTACTTGGATCCTGTAAGAGGTAATGAAGAATTAATTGAAAGTTGGACCAGCGGTTTCAGGCTCACATATGATATGGTCTAATGATGGATTTGTTCCAGTTCATGTAGGTTATAATGTTGCACTTGTTTGTTTTATTAATGGATGTTGATACTTCATGTCTTTTAACTACCACACTTATGCCCAACAAAACTTTTGTTTGGATGGTCCATGTCTATAATTTTTATTGTGGGTTCATGGAATGATTCTCCATTTTGTAAGAGAATGCAAAATTTTTTTTATATGCTAGTGATATATGCATATGAGTGTTTTTTCTTAATCCATCTAGAGTACTCGTCTTTAATGAGTATAGTTGATATGTGGTTATTAATTAGTTATATTTGTTAATCAAGTTGGTACTAGCATGCTGGTGTATTTCTATTTTGTTAGTTATATTAACATACACCTTTTCGTTTTCAGTTAGAACATAGCAAATATGCAAATTTTAACGATCAGCTTGCGGAAGCTAGTCGTCGACTTAGGTTATGCTCTATCCCATTATGTTTTTACGTGGTCCACACTGAATTTGTTTTGCAATTCAATGTATAGTACTGATTGTTCTTGTCCAAACCATAGACAGATGAGAGGTGAGGAGCTTGAGGGGTTGAGTGTCGATGAACTCCAGCAGTTGGAGAAGAACCTTGAAACTGGTCTGCACAGGGTGCTTCAGACGAAAGTATGTTGACTGAACATGACATTTTTCGCAGTGCCCTTCTTTTCAGGCTCACAATGAGCAACTGTTTAGTGGGCTGTTTGATTTTGCAGGATCAACAATTCTTGGAGCAGATCAATGAACTACAGCGAAAGGTATAACTTGTTGCTTTAGTCATCATTGTACGTGAACAACCATTGATTTTATTTTTGAAGAACTAATGTCATCTACACATGCTTCTCATGTTTTGAGAAAATACTTGAAAGTTTTGTACGAACAGTAGTGAAGCCTTACTGTACTAGTATGATCACAAGAACTGTTTTAAAAACCTTACAGAATCTGTACAGAAGTAATGGTCTACAGCAAATGCAAAACTATGAGGAAACTATCTTAACAATAGGAAGTGCCTATTTATAAAACTATAGGGAGGTTAATGATCCAGGTTGCTTTTGATGTTACATTCACTGATTCTTTATTAATAAAACTTTTGCGTGTAAATAGTTAATTAGTGTAGGTTCCGCAGGTAAAGAAGAATTATACCATGTTATTGTGGGGTGGAGAGTAGGACTAGAATAGTTGCAACTTGGTCAAAACTTCTATATTAAATTGGAAAAATAGGGATATGTTCACCAAAATTCTGAATGCTTTTGCCCCATCTTTTTCAGAAGATGGAGAAAATACAACATGTAGCGTGAGTGCTTAAATAAGAGAGAAGATAATACGATATTTAGTGTTTGGCATATGTGGACTGTATTTTTAGCTTTATGCCTTCCAGTAGCTAGGCAAGGAAATATTCTTTCCTGGATTCTCGTGTGTACATGGATAGGGTCATATCATCCTTTTTGTCCAATACATTACTTTATGCATATCTAACATTTTGGAAGTATTCTTATGTTGTACCATATGGTTTCACTTTACCAGATTATACCATTAAACTAGCTGTCCCTTTGCACCTTATAAAGTTATAAATTTTAACTGGTTTGAGAAGAAAGAACAAGCTACCCATTTAATGAAACAAAAACTCAGTGGCAAGTGGTAGTTGTTCTCATTGACCTGTGATCATTTACAAATTCATCATTCGAGGTTAAGGACTAGCTTCCACACTGTGGCACCTATATCAACGGAAAAAAAAATTGCACTTACTTTTTGGAAGGGTTAACTAGGCTCTTAGAAGATAATGAATTATCGAATTAGATGAAACATTAAAAATAAATGATGATAGATTAATCGGATCGAAGTTTCCTTGTCAGTTGAGACATGAGATGTAAAACTAATATACATGTTGTGCCACTTATATATTTTATCAGAGCTCACGGCTGGCTGAGGAGAACATGCAACTGAGAAACCAAGTATGAACTGAACCTTCTTTGGCTAGCATCTTTGTTGTTTTTCGGTCCAGTCCATCTGAATTCATATCTCTATTTTTCTTTCTTATTTCTGGATGCAGGTATCCCAGATACCAATAGCTGGCAAGCTAGTAGTTGCTGACACCGAAAATATTATTGCTGAGGATGGACAGTCCTCTGAATCTGTCATGACTGCAGTGAACTCCGGAAGCTCACAGGACAATGATGATGGTTCAGATGTATCCCTGAAATTGGCGTGAGTTTCTATGCTTGCTGTTTTTTCTATGTACTTGTCAAATCTTGATGAATGATCATTAAAAAACATCTTGTGAATGTAGAATCATATAGTTCTGTATTTCAGTCACATATCTATCAGTGGACAATGTTATAGACATGGTTTGGGGTTGTCTGATTGATATGGATGTGGATATGATCATATAAGCCAAGCTCTGTTGATAGATCCGTACAACAAAACTGAATAAATACCTGATCAATTTTAGGCCACCATTCAATATTTACCTCTTAAGGTTGGATTCCTTTGTCAAGCATATGACCATGCCTTCTGTTGTACTTTGGATCTATCTATTTAGGTCTAGATGTGGATCCATAACTGTAGAGAGCTTCATAAAATATTGTATGAGAGACTGCAGCCTGCCAACTATTTACTATCCTGTATGCTTTAGCCTGACCACGTAATATTTAGGTTAAACCCCAGTTAGCATTTTAGCGCTACTGCATTTGTGGCATTTAGATTTGAGAGAAAAAGAAATATTGTTGTTGGCCTTTGAATTTAACGTGGGTTAATTGGCATCCCTGTCAAGTTGGAACCACACAAATTGCATAATCATAAAATAACATGATTTTTGCAATCTGATTAAAAATAAATTATATTTTTAAATTTTAAGTACCTAATAACTCTCAGTATTGTGGAATTTGCGATCCCATTGGATCTTCATCATTTTGATTACGGTAACTGGTAAAACTAGGACGACAAATCTAGAATCTCATGACATACCTCTCTATTTCTCGTACTTCTCAAATTAGAGAAATATAGGGCACACTTGGCTAGTGGAATAGCCATGTGTCACTAAATGTGGAATACCACTAAAACTAATTTTGCTTGTAATAAATCAGTACTTGCCACCCTTATTAGAATGGCCATATACCAAGTTAACTCTTGAAGAATGACAACTGCAAAATGAAGGGTACTATCTAACCCATTTAAACTAGCTAGAATTGATTCAATAGCACTGAAAGAACCTATTTATGCAAAATAGCGCAAACTTTTGTGGTGCACTATAGTACCACCAGAAGTTTCTTCTGTTTTTGATTTCTATCAATCCACCTGTCTCTATTTATGGATGAAATGTGACATTTTGCTCATTTAGTCATTTTACATTGATTAGTTGCCGCAACTTCTTACAGGTTGCCCTGCAGTTCGTGGAAGTAACAAAATCAAGTCGGTAGGCGCAGATCTTTACGGAACTGCCGCGTTAGTGGAGAAGCTCTTGTGCACTGGACAAACCTGGGCTGCAATAATCTTGCGGCGGAAGCGAGATCAGTTAACCTGATTTATCATCCTTGTGGCTGCATGACGTGATGTTCCCGTTTTTACCGTTTGCTAGGATGTTAACTAAACTCTTAGATCGATCTGATGTCCATCTCATCGCTGTTGACACTATTCTTGGTATCCATGTGTACCTTAACTCTCAGTATCTTAATATTAATTATGTTCTATATTCATGTGTTTTAAGCAACGAGCACAAGTGTTTTACTGTTTATGTCACTAAGCTAATCACATCGCCCGATCCACTCCATCTACTGCACACTATCCCCACTAATGTTCTATCCACTAAACTGATCATATCAAGCATCAAGAATAGATCAACAATATACATCTATAAATATCCCATAATCAAATGTAACAATATTTTTGTACAATAATTCATCTCATAATATGGATCCACAATCAAAGATACGTAAAAGTGATCATAATTACTCCATCCGTCCAGGATTATTAGCTCTTTTAGACTAGCCATAGTGGAAGTATCATGCATACCATGTTGGTAAAAAAATGACATGTCACTGCAATTAATGATGAGAGATGTGATTGTGGTATCATAGGTAGATACCGTAACATAATGGATTTCAAGACAAGATGAGTGTGCATGCTAATAAATACATTGCTATATGATACCACATATATGTTACTACCCACTATGAAAGTAGTAACATAGACTATCATATGCATGATACTTCCCACTATGGCTAGTCTTAGTAGGAGCACCGCGACCAAGGCAGTAGTTGATTGGAAGGAAAATCATTACACTGTTTTGCTCAATAAACATGAAGAGGTAGGTGATTGCGTGGATCACACGTTCGTTGGGAGACCCCAAGAGTAAGGTATGATGCAGTGTAGCAGCAGTTTTTCCTCAGTATGAAACCAAGGTTTAATCGAACCAGTAGGAGCAAGAAATCACTTCTGATGGTTGTCAGTGGCGCGCTGACGTGGAACCTGCACACAACACAATCAAACTATTTTGTCCCAACGAAACAGTGAGGTTGTCAATCCCACCGGCTTGCTGAAAACAAATGATTAAACGTATGGTGCGGAAAACAGTAGTAAATTGCAGAGAATAAAAAAGAACAATGTTTGCAATTGGTTGTATTATCAGTGTAAAGGAATGGACCGGGGTCCACAGTTCACTAGTGGTGTCTCTCTATAAAAGATAACTAACATGCTGGGTGAACAAATTACAGCTGGGCAATTAACAAAATATTGAGCGCATGACAATGCATATATATGACATGATGATTACTATGATATTTATGTGGGCATTATGACAAAATACATAGACCGTTATCCAACAGCGTCTATGACTAATAATCCACCGCCAAGTTGTCATACCGAGTTCCCCGTTGGTATTAAGTTGCAAGCAACGGATAATTGCATTAAGTAATGTGCGTAATGTAAACAAATGCATTAGACCTAACGGCGCACCCTTAAGCTAAGCATCGGTTATTTTATCCCTAGTGGCAACAGCACATCCACAATCTTAGAAGTTATTGCCAGTCTCCCAGATTACCGAAGGCATGAACCCACTATCTAGCATAAATACTCACTATTGGAGTTACAAGCATCTACTTGGTCAAAGCATCTACTAGTAACGGAAAACATGCAAGATCATAAATAACATATAAGATAGATTGATAATCAACTTGACATAGTATTCAATATTCATCGGATCCCAGCAAACACAACATGTAACATTACAATAAGATGATCTTGATCATGATAGGCAGCTCACAAGATCTAAACATGATAGCACAAAGTGGAGATACAACCATCTAGCTACTGCCATGGACCCGTAGTCTAAGGATGAACTACTCACGCATCACTCCGGAGGCAGGCATGGTGATGTAGAGCCCTCCGGTGATGATTCCCCTCTCCGGCAGGGTGCCGGAAAGAGCTTCTGAACCTTCCCGAGCTAGGGTTGACGGCGGCGGCGTCTCTGAAACTTTTCGTGGATAATGGCTCGGGTATTTAAGGTTTTCGCGTCGGGAAGAATAAATAGGCGAAAGGGCGGCGGCTGCAGAGCCACGTGGGCCCACACCACCCCACGGCGCGGCAGGGGGGCCGCGCGGCCCCATGGTGTGGGTGCCATGTGGCCCTCCTCCGGCTCTCCTCTGGACTCCGTCTTCGTGTTGAAAAAATATGAGGTTCTGTCCAAGTTTCGTCAAATTCCGAGAATATTTCTAGACTAGCTTTTCTGGAATACAAAAACAGCAGAAAACAGGAACTGACACTGTGGCATCTTGTTAATAGGTTAGTCCCAGAAAATGCATAAAAATGCTATGAAGTGTATATAAAACATGTAACAATTGGTATAATATCAACATGGAACATCAGAAATTATAGATACGTTTGAGACGTATCAGTAAGGCGCTGCACACTAATTAAAACGAAAAATTAATGCTAAAGGGGCCTTAATTTCCTGGACAAATAGATTTTCGTTAGGGGACTTACAATTCTGGACGGAGGGAGTATGTAGGAAACCTCATATATGATCTAATGACATCAAAGCACATAACTAGATTGATACATGATACTACCACAAACCCATAGTCCATGAGGTTAACTACACCCTATCTTGGTGGAGAGCAGCATGAAGTATGATCGGAATGCCTCCGATGGAGATTTTAGTGGTCGTCCCCCATCTAATCTTGCTCTGACGATGCCTGTAATCCATCTATTTTTCGCCTCCATATCACGCCTCTCGGGAGTCATAGAATTTCACGAATATTATAGGAAATATTAGAGTAGAGGGAGTTTGTACTTGAAAGGGCATGGGAAATGCCTTGCAGGGACCATGCCACCTGGGCGTGACCCTTGCTTGGTCGCCTCCTTCCGCATGTCTTCGTCTTCTTATCTGAAACATACTTTAGCATTTCTCGGGATATTTAGAGGTCTTGCAGAAATAAATAACTAAATAGACCAAAGATTATTGGGCCTTCTGGGCTCTGGCGTTTATAGGAATTTAGTCCAAATAATAAATAAATGTATATATGATAGTCCCTCCTTCCAAATTCTAAGACGCGTTATTTTTGTGCTGGTTTTTGATGGTCGATTTTGACCACTAATATATACTAAAATATATGGTTGAGAATGTATAATTGGTACCGTTGGATTTGTCTTGCAATTTTTCTTAATTTCATATATCATTATACTAATACTGTGAAAATATTATAAATACTCAAACTTGTACGTTGTTGATCAGCGAAATTTAAGTGGGTCTTATATTTTGAGATGGATGGAGTATTAAATTTTAGAAGATATATATACATGTATGCCGTATCACTCAATCCCATATACTTGTGGGTATGAATCCTCGGTGGATCTAATTCTAGAGCTCGGATGGAGCACTTGGAGGAGTACATTTGAGTTGATGTGGAAGCTATGCATGAGGACTTACTTCTACATTAGAAAACAATCAACTTGGTGATGGGGATGAATATGAAGACTTGAGGAGAGTTGATGTGGAAGCTCATGTGATGAAGTTGATGATTTTCTACCTACAACCTGCTTAGGATCAAGAAATTCAAGCTTGCAAGTTTTAATCTCTATATCGGATCATGCATCTTTTGACCACCACACTTGTGCTTAGAATGTTAACATTTTCATGCATTGTACAAAAAGCACCCCCATGTACTTGTGTCATGCACATTCAGATTTCATACTTATCTCCATGTGATGTGCACTTTCATCCCAAAGCAGTTTACACCAGTGCGCACATTTAGGAGAAGTTCAATGTTGATGATACAAACTAAAACCAATACTCTATTATCTCAGTTGTGAATATTTAATGATGTTGTCATCCATCACCAAAAGAGGGAGGTTGAAAGTGCATCTAGCATCCACATATGGGTTTGAATGGTTCATGACAAGGCACTTAAGAAACTAATCATTTGTTTAAGTGGTGCTGGTTTTAGTTTCCTTTGATAGTTAAAATGCGTCGATATTGACCCCTAAAAACTGAGTAAAATGTTGCTCCCCATGAAGAAAGCATTTTTATATTCTACTAAGTCAAAAGCATGTTGTACTATCAAAGGGACAATTGGCAAGTAGGAGAAAAATAAACCTTTAAACACACTCTAAAGAATCCTCAAAATATCCAACACCTCCAACTCTTTCGCCACAAATCAACTTCCCCGTATCGATAGACTTTGGAACCGAGATCAAATTAATTCAGTGGATGAATGGTGTTATCGTAGTAAATATTTATTTTTATGTTTTTTCCTTTGATATACCTTTAACCAAAGGTGCCCGAAGCTCAACCTTGCGTAGAGCCCACCAAACATCCCCGTACGTCGCAGCCTCGCAGGAGTGTATGACAGCCAAACCTGGTCCAACCAACACTCCACTTCTCTCCTGTTCCCCTCCCTCCTTATTTGAATCAATCAACCACTGTGGATTCCACACTGCCCCACCCACGCCACCGTACGCAACGCAGCGCACCTCAGTACCTCACTCCCAAAGCGCGCCGCCTTGCTCCGCTTCCCTCCCCTCGCAGCGCCGCCGCCACTCCCCGAGAAGTCCGCATGTAGGGTCGCCTCAGCCTAGCACGGCGATGGAGGGCGGGGGCGAGGGCGCCGCACCGGCGGCGGCGGCGGAGGTGGCGAGGAACCCGAGGTGCTACCTCGACGTGAGCATCGGCGGCGACATGGAGGGGCGGATCGTGGTGGACCTCTACGCCTCCGTGGTGCCGCGCACGGCGGAGAACTTCCGCGCGCTCTGCACCGGCGAGAAGGGCGTCAGCGCCGCCACCGGCGCGCGGCTCCACTACAAGGTCTCTCTTCTCCCGGCTCCTGGGTTCCCCCTGTGCGGTCGTGCTATTTGGTACTGGTAGATTTTTGTAGGTTCTGGTTCTGTCGGGCGCGCGATTGGGTTTAGTTTGAGCCGCGGCCACCCTTCCTGTGAAGTCGATTTCGACCACTGTCAGATAAAAAAAAACCCTTTTTTGCGCATAGATTGGTCGGCATCAGATCATCTGGTTCTAGGTCGTGAAATTTCGATTTGGATAGTTTATCGGTCGAATTGTTGTTCTATATGTGGCTATTTATCCACCAAAGGTGAGCCCTTGCAGGCCTTTTTTTTGCGGGTAGCAGGCCTTTTTGTTTTAATTGGGCAACTTTGTGCTTGCTGTTTTTGTTACTGCTAGTGCTGTCTTCAGTGTGCATAACTGGTGCTTGTAACGTTCCACTTAATCTGCTGCTTATAAACAATATATGCTTGCTTTGGTTGGTGTACTACTGGTAACATGCTTCATGTCCTACTGCCTACTACCGGTGCTGGTACATTATGGCCCTCCTTCCATTTTGATGCAGTCGTGGTTTCTTGCACTTTTTTCTTGACACTATTACCGTTGTAGATTATCCTGGAAGCAGTCTCTGTCAGAACCAAGTAGACCGTGCATGTTGTACTATCTAGGCTTCAAGGGTTCAAGCCGAGGACAAAATGGGTTGTTTGAAAAAAAATCTTATGTGGTCAATGTCGATTAACTATTTTCTGGTATAGTTTCGTATTGGTAAATGTGTGAACATGCTTAGGTGAGACTTGGCATTTAAATGCTTAGGTTCTTCAACTTTGACCATGAATTGGGATGTGATATGTGGAAACACATAAGTGGAGCAGAGCATTAGTGAACTAGTGATACGTCTTCCACTTGACCGTTTCTTTAGAGGTTCCACTAACTGTTTGAGCAACAGATATCCAACTCTGCATAATGGCAGTTTTGTACTTCGTAGTGGCGGAGACTCACACATGACACATGTTGGATATCCTTTCTTGTCCATTTTCCTTTTTTATACAAAAGGCTAAATTGCTCTGCTTTCATAGGCAGACACTTATTTATTTTCCATTTTCCAGTAAGAATGATTTCTGATTTTGATGTTAATTGCACAGATTTAGCATGCCCCTAAGGTCCTAACCCTTGAATTTAAGTTTAATGACCAAGATGAGCCTTGTTATATGGACTAGAGTTAGTTATTCTTCATGGTAACGATGGTTTTTTTTGAGTTGGATGACTGAATTACCTTTTACTTTTTAGTGTAAACTGTGGAATCTTTGACCTTCAAGCACTCATATTTTTGGGTTACTTTACTCATCAGGGATCATGTTTTCATCGTATCATCAAGGGTTTTATGGTGCAAGGAGGAGATATAACTGCTGGTGATGGAACTGGGGGCGAGTCTATATATGGATTGAATTTTGAGGATGAGAATTTTGTTTTGAAGCATGAGAGGAAAGGGATGTTATCAATGGCGAATTCTGGTCCTAGCACAAATGGATCTCAGTTTTTCATTACAACCACCCGAACACCACACCTTGATGGGAAACATGTCGTTTTTGGGAGGGTTGTAAAAGGACTGGGGGTGGTTCGCCAAATGGAGCATACTTCTGCTGGAGAAGCTGACCTTCCAACTGCTGATATCGTTGTTGTTGATTGTGGGGAACTGCCAGAAGGTGCAGATTACGGAGTTGTAAATTTTTTCAAAGATGGTGACATGTATCCTGATTGGCCAGTTGACCTTGATGAAAAGCCTGCAGACGTTTTGTGGTGGATTAAGGCTGTTGATTCTGCAAAGTCATTCGGAAATGAAAATTTTAAGGTTCGATTGCTTAATGGACAGAAATATTATTATTATTTTTGCAAGTTTTTTTGCTGTACATGAGGAGGTTTTCATTGTCATTGTGTATACTGCATTTATACTATAAAGGCCAAGTCTTTTGCTAAAGCCTAGATGCACTAATAAGATGGGTAACTAAATCATCTTATATTATACATATACTTATGTATAGTACCTAAATTACTTACTGTTTGCAACTTACAACTGAAGTTTCTGCCTCTGTACAGAAACTTGATTACAAGGCTGCACTCAGAAAGTACAGAAAAGCTATGCGGTATTTAGATATTTGCTGGGAGAAAGAAGAGATAGATCAAGGTAGCCGTTTTTTGGTTTCGTCTCGCTGTTAACTTATGTTAATTTTCAACGTGATACTTATGAATAGACGTGCATTTTACTTGCTAATCCTAACCACCTAATAATGTGCAGAGAACAGCTCAGCACTACGGAAAACAAAGTCAATTATACTCACCAATAGTTCTGTAAGTTTCACATCCTGCCACTTGTTCATGGACATATCACTAATGTCTGCACCTCTATAGTATAACAGTTAGAGAATTTTATTTAACACATCATCAGTGTTTCCTCATCTGGTTCTACAGTACTTTTTCTTTGCAAGATCTCTTCCTAGTATATGGAAGTCACTTATAACTTCTTCAGGCATGCAAACTGAAGTTGGGAGATGTGGAGGGTGCTTTATTAGATGCAGACTTTGCGCTGCGTGAAACGGAGGGCAATGCAAAAGCTTTTTTCCGCCAAGGACAGGTTAGTGCTGTGTAATACTATCCATGGACCATATGTCATGGAAATTATATGCACTATAAACATGTTTTGATAAAACTATAACTAGTGAAGCTTACCATTTCCCATGAATTCTAGACCTGTACGCTCAAATTACTTGCATTTATGTGTAAATTAAACTGGCTCATTTGCATATGTGTTCATCGTTGAGTGCATCTTAATTTATATATTGGACATGAAGATGTGCATTCGTGCCACTTGAGCATCCTTTTGTGTGTATGCAATACTACATTCCACAACTTACATTCTTGCTAAGTATGGTACAATTGATTTGTAGTCTTTGTCATGTTGGTACTGGGAATATTATTTCCTATCGCCTTTTTGCCATATTTCAACTTGGCTTGTCAGTAACAAGGTGTTGGGATGCAGGCACGCATGGCACTCAACAATATTGATGCTGCACTTCAGAGCTTCAAGAATGCACTGGATTTGGAGCCAAACGATGGTTTGTATACCTATTGTCCCTCGTTGGCATTAGTAAAAGAAACCCCATTTGCAACTAAGAATGTTAATTTTTGCATTGCTGATCCTCAGGAGGAATTAAACGGGAGCTGGCTGCTGCAAAGAAAAGGGTTAGTTCGACGGTCATGAATCTTGGGACTAAAATGGATGTTTATACAAGATGTTGCTGACTTGTCATCCGCAATTACCCCAGGTTGCTGACAGACGCGGTCTGGAGCGGAAGGCCTTTTCGAAGATGTTTGAGACATCAGGAAGTTCAGAGAAAATTGATGACGTGCTTTTCTAGTACCACATTCCTCACCATTGAAAATCTTTTGCTTAGACCTTCGGGCATAGAATTAACTGATGCTCTTTTTGTTGTTGTTGTAGGATAAGAACGGATCCCCCTAGTGCAATTTTTCTTAGTTTCACATACTGAGAGCTGCCCATGAAATTTTCAGGTTATTCTTAGTTTAGTGCTATGTTTCATCGGGTCTGTAGTTTGTCTATGTGTTCTGATTTCATGGTTTATTCTTTGCAGGTATACCGAGGGAGTTTGCACGGCAGAGAGAAGTCCCACTAGACGACTGAATACTTTTGTGTTCCAGCGTAGAGTAGGTCACAATGCTGTCGAAAGATACGTCTTTCGTTGACTTGAATTCTTAGACATCTTGCTAATTGCTAATTAAATTTCTCTTGACTTAACTTTTTTTGGTCAAGAATTAATGGAACTTTTTAGATCGATTAATGGAACATTGTTGACAAATGAAATGTCTTCTAGCCTGCTGTTTACTTATTATTTGCACTTTGCCTACCATTTTGAGGCCCCAAGAACGAACCTACCATTACCAAAACCACGTTGTTAAACGGTTTCTATCGAGAATTTCTAGCCAGCCCTTTTGGTAGGCCAATATTGCATACCAAAATGTTTTATATTTTGGAACAGAGGTAGTACCAGTGCATAATTCAGTGTGGCAAACTCCTATTATAAGGTTATAAGTTATAACAGTTAGCAAGGTTAGCCAGCCAACCTGAGGTGGCAAACTCCTATTATAAGGTCATGAATTTTGATCTACTCCTTTTCAACTTCAAATGTTTATGGAAACGAATCTACCCAGATGACTTTGAAATGTATTGGGACTAGCTCATAATATATATATTTTTTGGTTCGAACATATGTAAGTAATGAGAACATGTTTATTACGCAATTCAAAATCTCCAGGCATCTATGTTGTCTACGCATTGTAGTTGTCTCCAAAAGCCCAGGTCTGTCAGGGCATTTGTGGCGGCAGATTTGCGGCTCCGTGTATTGCACTTTGGCTTTCCTGGAAAGCTTCTACGCTCCTTTCCTGATGAGGAAAGGAGTATCATGTGCTATTCACAGATCATTTGTTTTAGGGTTAACTAGCTAATTGCCCGTGCGTTGCAACGGGAGAGAACAAAGTATGAGTCAGGAAGCGGCATAAAGTAGGTTCTCATTGGTATAGGAGGAAACAAAATTGACCAAACTAAAAATTATGATCCATAATTGCTACAAAAATATAAAAATAACAAGACCGGAGGGGGGACTCCACCCCGACTTTGTCATTAAGGTAGAAGTGAGGACTCGAACCCGAGACCTGGCCCTTATGCGCATATGCACGGTCCTTTGATCATCACGTACCCGCGTAGCCACGAAACAACACAATTAGAAAGATATACGGAGGACGAAGTCCTAAATTCAAATTTGGGGTTATTTCTTTCCACTTGCTATCTTCTCCATCGTCTGTACTATAAGTGCACGACACTTCGCGCCTGCATTCCCGCACCCTCCATTACACCCCTTTGTAACGCTCTTACGAACTATAGTAACAGACTGCCTTCAATTTTGCACCAAGCGGTCATAGCATTGTCATTCTCCTGCATGCTGATGAGTTAGGAAGTATTAAGCGGAGAAAAATAATTGTATAAAAAGAAGTCAATTCAAGGAGGCAAGGCACAATTACAACTACTCCCTCCGTTTCAAAATAATTGACTTAGTTTTGTCTAAATATGGATGTATCTAGGCATGTTTTAATGTGTACATACATCCATATTTAGACAAATCCATACAAAGTATTTTGGAACGTAGGGAGTAACAAATAGCCTAGCAAAGGGCATATGAGATTTAACCAATTATTCAGCTATGTATACCTTTTATGCAGATTTTATGTGCTTCCATTCAGAAGTGAAATCGTGTTTGTAACTTTGTATCAACACCCAAACCAAAAGATAAGATCTAGTTAGCTAAATGCCAGTTCAGAACTTCAGATGGGAAGTCCCACCTCGTGAAACTGAATAGTGCACAAAGCATTGTATGCATCAGTCCAGACTCCAGACTCCAGAGGGCAAATACATAACGTTTTATTAAAGATAAGATTCCCCCATAGAATGTAATATTCTAGAGTGCATTATATTCATGCAAGACAACTGTTGGTTGAAAGCCTGAAAGTGTAAAATCTTTGAAAATCACACAGATGAACATATCACCTAACTAACCTCCCTCCTGGCCACGAGCCACCACTAAAAAACCACCACGACGACCCTCTACTGCCGGTGGCACCAACTACTTCTACCTCTGCCCCAGCGCCGGCTCCCTCTCCCCCTGGTCCATATCCATGGCCACAACACCGCGTGGTGGCCGAGATGTGGCTGCCAAGAAGCTCCCGGTAGAAGAGAAATGAGCATGTCAATATTCACTATTCAGGCCCTGCTTTTCTGAAAAAAAGCTATTGTGAATAACATGGCAAATATTGTACAGAGCATAGAGGACACTCTAAACAACATTTAAGTACGAAAAATTCTATAACTCCTTCATAACTTTAGATACATTCTATAACTTCATTTTTCTTCAGGGGTACATGCATAACTGAGTTGTAAAAAAAATGGCTTGAGCCGAAATTGCTTGAGAAGTCATAGCTTAATAAATCTCGTGGAACTTGTGGCCTTGCTTTCCCCTACTATTAGATACCGTCCATCAACCTGCACCAGAAAAATCAAGGTGAATGAAAATGAAATAACATTTGAATGTCATGCCCTGCTTGGGGGACAACCGTTCAAGGTTTACAGGTTGTTAGATCATAGAAAAAACACAAAACACACGGTCTAGCCCGTGGAAACAACGCTAGGACAATAAGCTTCTAACTTGTCTATACAGCTCGATTTCCGATCGAATGCCATCTAAGCAACCACTTGCAGTGTAGCACATATGCCATCCAAGGAGATGCGTGACCCAGCTGTTAAACAAATTGAAACTAATCTAATGTCTGAATCCTATGCACTGCAGCAAGAAAACCATGCCATCCTAGGGAAACCAATCAAACAAATAACTCACGCAAATCTTGGACGCAAACGGATATGATGGGTTCTGCTAGCTGCATACGTTGCGTCTCCCTTGGAATCAATGGACGTAGACGCAAATTCAGCGGAGTCCTATTTCTGAACGTGATAATTGTTTGACCGGCTGAACGAAAACCGGCGGGATCCAATCGAGGGAGAGGTTGGAAGACTTGCCGGCGGAGGAATATTCGGGGCTAGGAGAAGAAAATGGGGACCTCATTTCCAGCGGCCGGAGGTGGTGACCTCGCCGTAGGCCGCTGCGAAATCGGGGGATTACCTGTAATCGTGAACTTGGTGAGAGGTCCTTCTTCAAGTTCATGCCGCCGCTGCGGGGCAGAGCGACCACTGAGGAGGTGGTGGTGATTGCGCAGGCGGCGTTGGGGGCAGGATCTTGGACGGGCTGATGGCGGGCGACCACACTAGATGGCGTGTGGTTTTCTGGAGATAATTATGGTATGTGGTAGGAGGGGAGGCAGGGAGCGAAGGACTAAACGGAGGTTGGACGAAAAATTTGACGTAAACATGGGAACAAAACTTTTCTTTTAGACAGGAGAGATTAAATAGATACCACTGCAATTTCACCGATTTTGAGAAACACCACTACAATTTTTCTCTTTTGAAAAATGCCACGTAAGCTTTGCATCACAACTCTAAATGCCATTTTGTGAAATTTCAAACTAAAATATCCCCATCTTCATCTCCACCTGGACGATTTCCACTGCATGTGTTGTCCACAACACACGCCAAAAAAGTCTTACTTCGCCCTCTCTATCACACAGAAATTTCGATGCAGCGTGGAATAACTCGAGAACGGGGACACGCACGACGTCGTGGCTTCCTGACGAGAACGAGCCGCGCTGAGAAGTTACCGTGCAACCTCCTCCAGGCTGTGACAACTGACGCGAACCCAAAATTAATGCCTCTTGATGGCGCTGGTTGCCGTGCCGCGCTTGCGACCCGTTCCAACCTACCAGCGTCCTATTCAGGCCAAGACTTTGAGATCTGCCGTGTCCAGTCGTCTCCCGCCACCGCGTCGTGGTGGAGCACCTTCTTAACCAACAAACAGCCCGTCCCTCCTCTCCTTACTAGCCTAGCGCACCCTCGTTCGCGCGCAGAGTCCTCGCTCGATCGCCTGCTTGTTGCGAGTTTTCTTGCGGATGGAACGTCCTCGGAAGCCGCCGGAGCCGGCGGCCATCGAAATCACGTGGGTGTCGTGCCGGGGCGTCAGGTCCTCGCTCCCGTTTCACACGCCGTGCCTCTACGCGTCTGTCTGCGTGACGTCGTCCTCCCCCGGCAAGAACGGCCGACGCGCCCATCGCGTCAGGACCCCCACCGACCGCGCCGGCGGCGAGAACCCCGAGTGGGAGGACGAGCGCCTACGCCTCCACCTCCCCGACGACGACGCCTCAGAGCAAGAAGAAGCGGGGAATAAGAAGGACGACGACGGCGTCCTTGTCGTGCGGTTCGAGCTCAAGGCGGAAGTGGCCGTCCTCGGGGACGTGCTCGCCGCCTCGGCCGTCGTGCCGCTCCCCGACCTCATCGCCGACGGCACGACGCGCCGCGTGTCGTACCAGCTCGCCGCGCCATCCGACTGCAGGCAGCCCAACGGCGTCATCTCCTTCTCGTACGTCATCCACCACGACGGCGAGGCCGACGGCACCGAGCCTGTCACGCCGCCGCCTTGCCCGCTCCCCCTCGCGCCAGTGTCTTCCCCGGTCCCCTCGGTGTCTCTCGGGATGTACCCGGTGATAGATGACTGGCCGTCCATGGAGCAGCTCGCGCCATTGATGGAGCAAATCGCAGTTTACCCGCCGCCGTTGACGGTCACGGGCTCGAGGTACTACCACTCTTCTACGTCGCCGGTACAGCCAGCTGCGATCTACCCACCGCCATCGACGAGGGAGTTCTCGTCTGCAGGTGGCATTTATCCAACGGTGGGGGAGGGGGACAACGGTTTGTACCCCACGGTGGACCTTGCACCGGTGAGCTGTTACCCGCCGCCGACGTCACCGTACTACGATCGGGGTTTCGAGTATCCAGCTGCGCCGGATTGGGATGCCCGGTGTTTGTACGGTTGAAACTTGTGAACGAGCGCTTCAGCGTTTGTTTGTGCCGCCCTCCCGCGCTCGAGGTGGAGGATGCTGGTGGCTTGTACTTCTTTGAACTTCAGAGTGTGGGAGTATTGTTTATTGATACGAATCATGGAACACCATTGTATGATGTACCATTACGGAAATTGTAATTTACATGTGTATATTGCTTTGTAAACTATGCAAGTGTCCCAAATAGTTTTTTTGACTTACGAAAGAATAATATCGTCTCTCCCCATCGCGGTTAGGATCCCATGAACCAGGAGCGCCAGCACCGGTTCCTCGATCTTCCTACTGGAGGTTTGAATTGGATGACTATGAATTGCATTTTACTTCCTTTTTTGTAACCTATGGGATCTTCAAACACTCATATTTTTGGGTAGCTTTAATCTTACCGGGAGCTGCCCCGTGAAAATTTCAGGTTATTCTTAATTTACTGCCATTGTTTCATTGGTTTGTAGTTTGTCTATGTGTTCTGACCTCATGGTTCATGCCAGTGTATGAGTGTAATTTTTTCGTGTCTCCTGATGTAAGAGTATAACAGTTAGTTGAAGTCGAGATAAGTGTCATACGTTCAGAATTTGGACTGAGAATAATTGGGCATGTGGTCCTGAATTTTGATATGCTCTTTTTTGACAACATGCTCTTCAAATACTTATGGAAACAAATTTACACGAATGACTATGACGTATCCAACCTAAATGAATAGCTACTTAAACTTTAGGAAGTTTAATTACACCCATGCGCAGCGCGTCAGCTTTCTATGAACCAGGTGGGAGTGTAGACAAATTCAATAGCGGGCGGCAAAACGTTTCACCAGCTAGTGGACTAGTTCATGCAACAGGTCAGTGGCGGAGAACGGTCAAAAATTTAGATATGGCGGAGTCAAAAACATGTATCAGGGGGGGGGGGGGGTGCATTGCCCCCATTCCCATGGTAAGATAAAAAACAATTTAACATATTTTTTAAAACATGAATATGCAAGTTTCAGCTGTCCAAAGTAGTCAACTTCATAAATATCATCAACATTCACTCCAATTGATTTCATGCACAAATTAATTAAATGTCATTAAGTTAGACTGAACTCTCTTTCCAGATTCCTAGATGATAGGAATTCATGGTCACTGAGTTGGATTGATTTCTCGCATTTGGAACATTCCCTATCTAAAGTAAAGATATAAGTATGGGAATAGGTATAGTCATGTGGCATTTATCCAATAGTGGGAGAGGCGGACAATGGCTTGTACCTATGGCGGACCTTCCACCGGTGAGCTGTTACCTGCCGCCGAATTGGGATACACGGTGTTTGTACGGTTGAAACTTGTGAACAAGCGTTTGTTTGTCTGTGCCGCCCTCCCGCACTCGAAGTAAAGGATGCCGGTGGCTTGTACTTTCTCGGAACTTCAGAGTGTGGTATTGTTTTATTGATACGGATCATGGAAAACAATTGCGTAATGTACATTTTGAAAATTGTCATTTTCATGTATATATATCATGGTAAACTATACAAGTGTCCAAATTATTATTATTATGCAATTGAATTGGATGACTATGAATTACATTTTACTTTATTTTTGTAAACTATGGGATCTTTAACCTTCAAACACTCATGTTTTTGGGTAACCTTACTCTTCTGGATCATGTTTTCATCGTATCATCAAGGGTTTTATGGTGCAAAGGAGGAGATAACTGCTGGTGATGGAACTGGGGGCGAGTCAATATATGGATTGAATTTTGAGGATGACAATTTTGTTTCGAAACATGAGAGGAAAGGGATGTTATCAATGGCGAATGCTGGTCCCAGCCAAGGTTTCGGTTACCGGCCGGAATTCCGCGGAATTCCGCGGTAACCGGATTTCTCGGACCCCCCCGGAATTTGCATATCTCGGATGAAAAATCTCGGATTAGTCAAATTTGAAACAAATTTGTGCTCGAAAAATTTAAATTTCGAAAAAATTCGATGTTTTAATTTTAAATCCAGAATTCTTGCCGAAATATTGGGCCGGTTACCGGCCGGTATTTTCCGGTAACCCCGGTTACCGGAAATACCGGCCCCCTCCGAGAAAAAAAAGAAAACGGTAACCAAAACCTTGGTCCCAGCACAAATGGATCTCAGTTTTTCATTACTACCACCTGAACTCCACACCTCACACACTTATGGAAACAAGTGCATACAAATGAGTAGTCAAAGTTAAGGAAGCACATCAGCTTTCTAAGAACAGGCTAGTGGACTAGTTCATGCAGCAGGCCACAGATTCAGATTTTAGCTCAGAATATCTCGTGTTCGCACAATCTCTACCACAAAATTCAAAATTTCCACGAAAGTGGAACCGGAAACAGGGACAAATGCAGTAGCACAATTCTATTAACCCATACGCCACATAAAGTTTTCCAAAAAATCCTCAGGTGCCAGAACTTTACACATGGTAGGCTATCTATGTTGTCTACGCATTGTAGTTGTCCAATCCCAGGTCTCTCAGGGCATCTGTGGCGGCAGATTTGCAGCTCCCATGTATTGCCTTGGCTTTCCTGATAAGCTTCTCCACACCTTCCTTAAGCAAGATGGTCCTGCGGCAGTGAAACAAGACGTAGAAACATGATCACATCATACTGCGAATAAATATAAGCTGCAGATGATGTATTTTTTGCCAAATCTGGCCCTTATCATGAACTAATGATGGATCTGATCGTTCCTGGAAACTATTTCCAAATCTGGCCCCTCGGGGTCGGCGCCACGTTATGTGGAGCCTAAGTTGTTCATGTCGGCGCCAATCTAATCTGGAGCCGAAGTTGTTCCTGGAAACCCATGTAGGTCGGCTCCACGTAACGTGGAGCCGACATGAACAACTTCGGCTCCACATAACGTGGCGCCGACCCCGAGGGGCCAGATTTGGAAATAGTTTCCAGGAACGGCCAGATCCGTCATTAGTTCGTGATAAGGGCCAGATTTGGCAAAAAATACGCAGATGATGCTCATCAATTAATAACCATATATAACACATACCTGTTTTCAGGGTTTCTGACCACGAGATTACGGATCATAAGACACGCTTGCTTCTGAGTCGGGCCAGACGAGGGGAACTTTTGCATTGCCTGTATGGCCAGAGTACCATGGCCAACAGCTATTGCACGTGCTGCATGTTCTGGTGACCGCAGTGTAAGGACTTGCACCAGAGACATTACCTACACATTCAGTTTGCTTAGTACAGGAAATGGAAGTAGCTCATACAGTATATAGATTATTCAGTATTGCACATTTATATGTATTACCTCCTGTATTACTGATGGGTCTTCAGGAAACCTGGACGCCAACGTCAAGAACTTGTCAAAACCACCTTGTTGAATGATATTGGCCTTGTTCGCATCACTTCCAGCAAGCTTCAAGCAGAAAGAGTGTGATATAAGTTCGATTTATCAAACTAGGATTTCATTTTCTCATAAGTGGAAATTCATTGTACAATAATGTTGCAGTCCTGTACAATACTGCCGTACCTTAGACAACAAAGAGCAACAAGATTTTACTATAACTTTGTTCTTCTGTATGCCAACCTCATCGATGCACCGAAGAAGCACATCAATCCCACCATTTTCAGATATGGACCGGCATATTTCTTCCTGTAGTGACACAAGAACTGAAGATGGTGATGTTTTCCTGAGGGGCTCAAAAGCATTCAGATTCAATGACTTGTGTTTCCAGTATAATCACAATTCAACCAAGAAAATAAATTTTGATATACAGGACTAAAAGGTTAAAAACATGACCACAAATAAATGCAAGAGCAATAGCATGGCAGGAAGTTTATAACCATCAAGCTTTTCCTGTATGCTAGTCGCTTGCAATTCATATTCTATTGGCCAAATAAATGATAGGTACACTGATGACACAAAAAATTACCCCTGAAAAATGAAGCTTAATAACCGCAAAAATTTATGTATAACAAAAACTATTGAATTAACATTTCTAGGATATGCATATAATCATAGTTTATTCTTACATTAACAGCAATTGCCTTCAAAGCAGCACAAGCCGATGGTAAGCTGGATGGAGCAACTTGCTCACGGAGTGCGTTGACAAGAACTTCTGCAATACCAATTTCTGCAAATTTCCGTGAATATCCATATACCTGCATCGCAAGTTTGTCAATTTTATCTCTTTGGATCCAAACTCTATTTGTACAGTTAGCCTAATTCCTTAACTGACAAATTATCAATGTACAAGATTTTCTGGTTAAGTCATAAGCTGGATACATTAAAAACCAAAGAAATTGACTGAAAAAATCAAACTACAATCTCAACTTGGACGCAAGAACGCAACATGCACATGTGCTGATGATATTGAGGATACAGAACGCTCTAAACATAAGACCATGTGATACCAAGTTGGCTATTGTTCTTGTGAACATTCTGTCTAGTATCCAATCATTGCCAGAAGCGCATGTCAATATTTCACTGCAGATGTCCCCCAAAATCTATGAATCAGTTGGTTTTCGGTTAAAATGAAACTGTCCAATTACAATTTTAACAGATCAAATTTACCCTTCTATGCATCTCATACAGACAGCAGCGTAATTTAACTCAAACTTATTTTCACATGTGGATTTTCCTCCAGTAAACTAATATTCTGGCTAGCCCAAAGTCACGAAGAATTAGATTGTTAAATTCAAGTCGAGTAATCATGTGCTAATCAAAATGATGCAGTTGCTAATATAAAATTAGACAAGTTAATTCTACAAGCATATAGGACATACTTGAGAAGCCACCACTCGGTTATCGTCAGGTGTCAACAGAACACGTATGGCATCATACAAGCTCTGCACTTTACTATTCGATTTGTCCCTCATAGCCTGCAGAATGAGTTCATCAACCTTCAAGTCCATAAAGGCATCTTTCACAACTTCATTGCCAGCAGATGCCGCTGCCACGACACTAAAACCACCATCCAGTATGTCTGTACTTTGCAGGGATCCTTTCAAGATATCCATGACAATTTTGGGCCCTTGGCTCTGCCAGAACTTTTCAGTGCTCCCAACATCTGCAGATTGAGTTCATACCCAAATGTCAGAAACAGATCAGAGATTGCTTATCCTATAGGTAACAAATCATATGGAGAGAATTAAACCTTCCCAACTATCATTCATAAGTGATATCCAAGAACACTGACAAGGACCGCAGCAACATACCCCGGATCAGGGAGCTCAGCGCCTTCAAGCCTGAAGCAAGCAGCCCCTCCTGCTTAACCCCAGCCGACGCGCACAGGGCGACGAGCGCCTCCACAGCGCCATTCCGCGCAGCCACGGCCGCATTCTCCACCTCCTCGCCGGAGCACAGTTTGCACAGCTCGTCGAGCGAGGAGACCAAATTTTTAAGGTCCTCCCCCGACCTGCCACTGGCGGAGGCCTTCAGTTCGTCCAGCACCCGCATCACCGGGTTCACCTCCTCCGCCGCGGCCTCCCCAGGCACGCGTTTGATGATCCCTGCAGGAGGCAGCGAGAGGCTCGGTTAACCACTGAGGCGTGAATTGGAGAGATTGGGGATCTGGAGAAGACGAAGAGGGGGTACCGGCGAGGTCGGCGCCCTGGAGGGTGAGGGCCTCGACGGCGTCGGCGAGGGCCTCGTCGGGGTCCATGCCGAGGTCCTCCATGTTCTCCCGGACCATGTCGTCGAAGGCCGCCTGCGAGATCGCGATCGCCATTTCGTGGCGTGCTCCGCTTGTTGCCGAGTGAACTGGATCGAAGGGGGGGAAAGGCTTTTGGTGGGGGTTTCCCCTCTTTCACGAGGGACGGCTGAATGGCGGTTTCAGTTTCGAATCTAGTGGATCTTGTTTTAATTTTGAATTCTTGGTTAACTCAAATTAATTAAGCTAAATAAACTAGGAACGGCCAGAACTAGAATGCAATTATTTCTTGTGATTCACATCAACATCTATCACCTCCTTGATGATGAAAGAATTCTCCCAATTCCATTGAGTGAACATTTAACAGATGATTGTGTAGCCTGGCATAAGACCAAAACATACTATTTCTCTGTTCGATCTGCATATCACACGGAATGGGAGCACCAATTTGGGGACTCGCATCCATAGAAGCAGGGCCGGTCCTGAGCATGTGCGGCCTGTGCGGCCGCGCAGGGCCCCCTGACTCCTTAGGGCTCATCCAGATTGGTCCATCCTCTAAACAACATGTTAGATTAGGAAAAAATGTAACGAGTCAGCCCAATTAGTAGCACCTGGTTAGGGCCCTGTACTCGCGTAGCTCGGCTGAGAAGAAAAAGGCCAAGCCTTGTACGTTCGACGCTCAACTCAATTGTGTATGTGAGCAATTGTTGGCATGTAGGGCCCTTTTTCTTTGTCTAGCACCAGGGCCCACAAATGCTAGGGCCGGCCCTGCATAGAAGAGATGGACAGGGAGCTCCAGATATTAACCTAGTTTGGGACAAAGTATGGAAGCTGAAAGTCCTGGGAAAGGTTAAAATTTTATATGGCGTGCTTTACATGGTGCGGTGCCAGGTAGATCGATTCTTGCATCTAGACACATGTGTGTCCCAGCAGAATGCCTGGTCTGTCATGTTGGACCAGAGGACATCAGACGTCGATCTCTTGTTTACTTGCCTTCGGGCAAAAGAAGTCTGGAAGAGGCTCGGTTTGTCGAGTTTTATTGATCAATTGGCGGGTGCTGAAAGATCTGGTTCAACTATTTTAGAAGGAATTTTATGTCCTAAGCACGGAAAAACACCGAATTTGAAGGCCAATTATAACCCATACAATTGAGAAACATGACAAGATCATGAAGCTTTACGATTGCAAGGTCAAGATGTGTGTTAAGAGGATATGTGCATGGTGGGAAGAAACCAATAAGCTTGTTAAAAAACATACGCGTGAGCTAATGCAAATGTTCTCTTTGAAGAAGTACATGAGATATCACAAGCGAGGACCAAAATAAGAACATAAATTCATTGATTTTTTTGTGTGTTATTAACTTATCTGCTAGGATAATTATGAAGACTATGTCCCGAGTTATACGGGTGTCACAAACAGTATTCCTTATGAGACAAAAAATATTAGCAACTACACTGCGAAGCATAATAAGTTGCACATGCACATTGACATCCCAAATCTGTTATATCTTTGTGAAGAGTTAAAGAAAGATGGTGCCAAGTTCTTCTACGAATTGAAGCTCACGACATGGTAGAAAATATATTCTGTGTTGATGGACCTGCAAGAAAGGTTTACCAACTCTACAATTAATGTATTTTGTTTGACACCCTTATATGACAAACATGTATAATATGTCATCTGCTCCTTTCGTTGGAATCAACAGGTATGGACAATCTATTTAACTTGGATGTGGTTTTCTAAGGAATGAGAAGACATCTAACTTTGTTAGGATTTTTACAGCCTTTCTCAAGGCAATGTGTGTGTGGGGTGGGGGGTGGGGGGGGGGGGGGCATTGAACATCATAATAATCAGGATGTACATATGAGAAGTGATATCCTAGTTATGTTCCTTAACAAAGTCCACCATAATTGTTGATCGCATATGATGCAAAAATTCCAACAAGAAGTTGGTCCCTTCATTTCCAAGCATGACAAACCCCAGAGAAAATTCAATAAAATTATGGATTATAGCCTTGGTCCTGCAGAGTTTGAGACCAAATGAGTAGAGATGTTAGAAAAAACATGGTGTGAGTGATAACACACATTTGTTGGAATGTTATCATCAGAGCGAACTTTGTTCTAATCTACTTCAAAGACCGGTTTCCCATTCATACAAACTACAATTTGCACCGAAGGATTAATTGCTGTTTTGAAGAGGTATGCCAACCCACATGACAACCTACTTCATTTCTTCGAAGATACAAGAGAAAACAGAGGTCACCGAAGATTCATACGATTTTGAGGGAGCAGAGAGAATATTGAGGGTATGGTTTGAGTTTACATTGGGAATACCTAGGCTACACGTACACACACAATGGGCTCCTTTGATTCATAGGATTGGCAAAAGAGTTGTGCATGATTGAAATCTTATAGTAAATTTTCCTTCGAAGCCGTTTGATTCATAGGATTATATCCCATAGGAAAAATTCCCATAGGATTTTTTTAGTACAAACTTCATAGGAAAACAAGAATACCTATGAAGCTTTGCATCACATATGGAAATATTTTCGTACATTATAATGCATGAACAAAACCGAGTCTGAGCAAAACATGGCTTATTTCTAATGTTTGTAAGTAGTATTACATCCATCCACATGTTTACAACTGCAATCTATAAGGATAACTCCATACTAAGTATACAATATTACATTGCCAAGTCCAAATCAAAACTACATTTCAAACACCCCTAAAGCTCATCAACATCGTCGCTGCAGCAGCTGAACATCTCGTCATCACTATCCAAGACATCGCGTGCAATAGGAACTTGATCACCGACGAGCTCGACCATTTCGGTGTCCTCTGCCATGATGTCATCATCCTCGACTACATGTCTGAGTTCCTGGTCATCCGTTGAGATGGTGGGGTCGATGACAGCCCGTTCTTCGAAAGAAACAGGGGAGGGTAGCGGATCTAACCCAAGCTCTGCATTCCGCATATCCGATTTCCCCTCGCTGCTCCGCGGTCGAAGAGAACTGCACAAAACGTTGTAGCTAAAGGTTCATGTGCCACTGTCCTAAAACTTATGTGACAACTCAGGTTGTAGCTAGAGGAAATGTAGATTGATTTAAGGAGCGGGGGGAGGGGGCAAATGCCTCCCTATGTCATCAAATATGTATTATTTCTAATTTCCTAGCGGTTTACTGGTTATCGGCTGGGTTTCCTTCTTAACCAAACAACCCTAATAGACTTATTTTCTTTGAGGTACATAGTACCATGTCGATCAAAATGCTCCTAGATACCAGGCGAAGGATCCTATCTATAAGCTTCTAAGTTCGTGTATGCGCATTGGGTCGGATCACTGGGTTCACACGGGATGACTTTTTATCTGATAGTACACAGGTCACACCGGTTCACACGGGAGTATAATTTATCTAGACAACGTCATGCTTGGTAGTTTTATAAAAATATGGAAAAATTAATTGATCACAATTGTCAAAAAGCTAAAGTTAATTGACATGATTTTTCATATTTGATAATTAAAAATTGGTGACATGGACAATTGGATGGATGAAAAGTAGATGACGTGGATATGTTGCATGCAAGAAATATTGGCTTTAATGAATGTTAGTGGGATGACACGGACATTTGGTTGGTTAATAGAATGTATGATGCAGATAACTTGCATGTTGAGATTGAAAAATAATTAATGCATGTTAGTGGGGTTTTCCTTTATAAGAGGTATAGATAACATGAGGTCTAACCTCATGAAAAAATTCCTTCACCATAATCAAAGCAACTTCCTCTTCCTATAGGATTCAACTAGACATGCCATTCTAATCTTATGATTTTCCTATTCCTACACTTTTCCTATCCTACAAATCAAAGTAGCCTAAAAACTGACATCAGTAATACATAAGTGAACCATATTGACCAACATTTAATGGGGAGACACATGGCATCAAAACACTATAGAGATGACCTAACCTGGATAAGCTACGATGGAGACGCACAGTGTGACCACGCTATAAGACCGGATTGTTCTCGGTCAAATAATAAAAGATGCATAGTTCTTTTAAGACTGAACTCTACTTTTTTATCCAATCTAGAAAAAATTGTACACGATTTTACCCCATTTTAGTATTTTGAATGTAAGCCAAATATAACGCTAAAATTTATGAAATCTAGGAGGGCCCCTTTTTCTTTTTTTTAAGTGTATATTTTGGACTCTGTCTCTCTGGCCCGTGGGGCCCTTTAATATATGTAATGTTTAATTATTTGTCTATTTTTTTTTACCTAAATACTTATGCGTCGGGTCGTTGGGAGGACCCCCACCCCAAATGAACAAAGGTCCAAAACCTCTCCGCGGTCCGCCTCAAACGGACCGAATCAGACCGATTTTGGTATCCGTTTGCAGGGTGCGGTTGGAGCTGCCCTTATGTTGCCAATTTGTGCATTCTTCATCCTTGTCCTCGTATTTTCGAACCTCAATCTCACCTCATACCTTATCCAACGCATATGCATTAGAAAAAGATAGTCCAAAGTTTCTTGGTAATCTATACGAGTTTTTAATAGGTGGGTAATTCGTGTCACCAAACCTATAACTAGGTGGTAAAAAAATGAAAATCACTCTTCTTTGAACAAAAAATACACGGTTCAATTTCTTTACTCGACCATATCATACTATGAAATCTGCTGCGGCTGCTGACCGAGACTGAGGCCAAACATTCCCAGAGCAGAGCAGAACAGAGCAGGGAGCAGAGCACTCGATGGCTTCCGCTTTCGCCTCCAAAAGAAGAGAAAGCCATCGTTACATCGACCGCGACCCTCTCTGATCAAAGCCAAAGGCAAAAGCAAAAGCATCCTTCCATGCATCCATGGAGCTGCCCTCTCTAGCTAGCAAGCTAGTGAAGTACTCCTACTCATCATCATCATCATCCATGCAGGGCAGAGCAGAGCAGAGAAGACATAGTCCCTTCCCAATTCCTCGCTCACTCAACTAACTAGCTACCAACCTCGATCGATCCAATGGCGTCTCACGTCCTCTCCTTGCTGCTCACATTGCTCTGTCTCCATCACCTCGCCATGGCCTTGGACTTGGAGCAGCAGGCTGCCATCCTCGTCGCCATCAAGAACTCCTTCTCTCCTCCGCCACCAGCTCTACACGCCACCTGGACGCTCGCCAACCACGCCGCCCTATGCCGCTCATGGCCGGCTGTGACCTGCGACAACCTCAACAACGTCGTCTCGCTCGACCTCTCCGCCCACAACCTCTCTGGCGCGCTCTCTCCGGCCGTCGGCGGCCTCACTGCCCTCCGCCACCTCGACCTCTCCTGCAACTCCCTTTACGCCGAGCTGCCCGCGTCCCTCGCCGCTCTCCGCAGCCTCCGCCACCTCAACGTCTCCAACAACCAGTTCAACGGCACATTACAGCGCCTCGACCTCGCCGCCATGCGCTCCCTCCGCGTGCTCGACCTCTACGACAACGACCTCACTGGCCCGCTCCCACGAACAATGCCGTACGAGACGCTCGTTCACCTCGACCTCGGCGGCAACTTCTTCTCCGGCATTATTCCGGGCACCACCTTCGGCCGGTTACAGGCCGTCGAGTTCCTCTCCGTCGCAGGCAACAGCCTCGCAGGCGCCATCCCGCCCGAGCTCGGCCGCCTCGCCACGCTGAAACAGCTCTTCCTCGGCTACTTCAACCAGTTCGACGGCGGCATCCCGCCGGAGCTCGGGCGCCTCGCAAACCTCGTCCACCTCGACCTTGCAAGTTGCGGCCTGACCGGTGTGATCCCGCCGGCGCTGGGCAGCCTCACGAGGCTCGACACGCTGTACCTGCAGACAAACCAGCTCAATGGCACCATCCCGCCGGAGCTCGGCAACCTCACCGCCCTCCGCTTCCTCGACGTCTCCAACAACGCGCTCGCCGGGGAGGTCCCTGCGGAGCTCGCTGCGCTGCGGGAGCTCAGGCTGGTCAACATGTTCATCAACCGCTTCCGGGGGCGTGCCGGATTTCCTCGGTGAGCTCGAGCACCTGGAGGTGCTCAAGCTGTGGCAGAACAACTTCACGGGCACCATCCCGGCGGCGCTCGGTCGTGTGGCTCCGCTCCGGGAAGTGGACCTTTCGACGAACCGGCTGACGGGCGAGGTGCCGCGGTGGCTATGCGCGCGGGGGCAGCTCCAGATCCTCATCCTCCTCGACAACTTCCTCTTCGGCACCGTGCCGGACGGGCTCGGCGCGTGCACGACGCTCACGCGGGTGCGCCTTGGACAGAACTACCTCACCGGCGAGCTCCCACAGGGCTTCCTCTACCTGCCGGCGCTCACCACCGTCGAGCTGCAGAGCAACTACCTCACCGGCCAGATTCCTTCACCCCAACCGGCGACGGCGATGACGAAAAATAACGTGCTGTCGTTGCTGAACCTGTCGAGCAACAGGTTCAACGGCTCACTGCCGGCATCGATCGGCAGCTTCTCGTCGCTGCAGACGCTTCTTCTCAGCGGCAACCGACTAACCGGCGTGATCCCAAAACAGGTCGGCCGGCTGAAGCGACTGCTGAAGCTGGACCTGAGCGGCAACAACCTCACCGGCTCGGTCCCCGGCGAGATCGGCGATTGCGCGTCGCTGACGTACCTGGACCTGAGCGTGAACCAGCTCTCCGGCGCCATCCCGGGCGTGGCGTTCGGGCGGATCAAGGTGCTCAACTACCTGAACGTGTCCTCTAACCGGCTCACCGGCGCCTTGCCTCCGGAGATGGGCGGAATGAAGAGCCTCACCGTGGCCGACTTCTCCAATAACGACTTCTCCGGGCTCGTGCCGCGGGACGGGCAGTTCGCCTACTTCAACGCCACGTCGTTCGCCGGCAACCCACGGCTGTGTGGGATGGCCGCGTCCAGCCCCTGCGACCTGACAACGTCTGGGCCGCAGCTCTGGCCGGACGGCGGTGGCGGCAAGGCATCATCCGATTGGGGGGCGCGGCTGAAGCTCGCGGCGGCGCTGGGGCTGCTGGCGTGCTCGGTGGCGTTCGCCGTGGCGGCGGTGGCGACGACGCGGTCGGCGATGCAGAGAAGGCGGCTGAGGCAGGAGAGCGGCGGGTGGCGGATGACGGCGTTCCAGAAAGTATCGTTCGGGTGGAGGGACGTGGTGGGGTGCGTGAAAGAGAACCACGTGGTGGGGCGCGGCGGCGCCGGGGTGGTGTACCGCGGGACGATGCCCGGCGGGGAGCTCGTGGCGGTGAAGCGGATCGCCGCGGGCGTGGACGGTGACGACGGCGACGACGGCGGGTTCTCGGCGGAGGTGCGGACGCTGGGCAAGATCCGGCACCGGCACATCGTGCGTGCTGGCCTTCTGCTGCTCCGACAGCGGCAAGGGCAAGGGCAAGAACAGGGGGAGCAACCTGCTGGTGTACGAGTACATGGTGAACGGCAGCCTGGGGGACATGCTGCACGGCGAGGGCAGGACGATGACGTGGGCGACGCGGGTGCGGGTGGCCACGGAGGCGGCGATGGGGCTGTGCTACCTGCACCACGACTGCTCGCCGCCGATCCTGCACCGGGACGTCAAGTCCAACAACATCCTTCTCGACGCCGCCATGGAGGCGCACGTCGCCGACTTCGGGCTCGCCAAGTACCTCCGCCACGGCGGGAACGGCGCCGCGTCGGAGTGCATGTCCGCCATCGCCGGATCCTACGGATACATCGCGCCAGGTACGTTGATACTCTACTGTTTGCTATCACCATGAACATGGACAATACTCGATATACTTTTTTTCGAAAAACAATTGTTAGTTAAATTTGCCTGTTGTGCTGCATACACAATCACAACGTTCCAATCACATTGTCAGACACTAGCTAGACTGCATCCTACATAGACCAATCATTCTTTTCCTGTCTCTGCTGTGTTTGTCGAAATTCTTTCGATGCAAACTGATATTATGTGAGGAAAGAGACAAGGAAAGAAATATCTGACGATGACTAGACCTACGGCGGGACTGTATCCCTCAAACGAAGAGCTCCTCTCCTGCATGCCATGTCCACGTCGGCCATCAAAAGAAATAAAGTACCATCAGCTCACTGCATGCATGAATTCCTTGCAAGTATGAGAGGAATTGCTTTTTTGACCGCACTAATCATGAGTCCGATGACAGCCACTAAATATTATTTATTTGCACGTTTTGTTTATGTATAATCATCGTCTCTTTTCGTGTACGTCCACGACAGGCATCATGCATGCATGCTTGCTAACGATCGTGATCTAACACGCATATCTCCATGTTAGTAACTGCCTAGAAATTACCAGCATGCGTGCAGATAAAAAGGAACCGATCACCGGGTCCAGGGTGCTTTACTCACAAAGATCGATCTTTTTTTGACATGCACAAAGACCAACTTTAGTTATTCTTTAGCTAGCTACTTTGAATTTACTTTGTGTACTGATCCCAACACTTGTGCGGTTGTGCCGGCCGGCCGATGACAGTAAAGCTAGAGCTTTGATCAATTTGCTTTCAAATCCATGAAAATGCTAAAAATAATCTATGGCAAAAATGCAGAGTACGCGTACACGCTGAAGGTGGACGAGAAGAGTGACGTGTACAGCTTCGGGGTGGTGGTGCTGGAGCTGGTCACGGGGCAGCGGCCGGTCGGCCCGCACCTCGGCGAGGAGGGCGGCACGGACCTGGTGCAGTGGGTGCGCGCCCGCGTCGGCGACGACCATGGCGGCGCGGCGGCGATCCTCGACGCGCGGCTGCGCGGCGACGTGCCTGCCTGGGAGGCGGCGCACGTCCTGCTCGTGGGGCTGCTGTGCGTGCAGGAGCAGAGCGTGGAGCGGCCCACCATGCGCGACGTCGTCCACATGCTCCAGCAGGCGAGGCAACCGCAGCAGCACGCTCCTCGAGGCGGCGGACCAGCAGCTCCGATTCCTGGTAGTGTCCGCGAGGACGACGGCGATGCAGACGAGGCTGCCGGAGACAGTTGGCCGGAGATGAGGAGGCCTGGAACGTGATCCGTGGATGCAGGTGACGCGTGATGGAGACAGGACGTCACCTCGCCGGTGTCGGGCATGCCGACGTCTACGTGTCGGATCGGTGTCGCCGACCGTCGTTTCAGCATGCTTGTCCCCTGTGCTGACTGGACCTCACTCTCGGGCAGCATGCCTGCTCAGCTCAGGACGGCACATATATATAGAAGCATATGCATGACCAATAGCTAGCTCGATCGATCGAGCTGTTGGTGGTCGGATAAGGACATCTTTGTGTGATTGTGTCCAACTCTTGCTGCCTCTTTTGCCATGAGTTCTCAGAACCGTGCAGAATTGTATGCATGCATGCAAGCACGTACACCCTTGATTTGTCGTGTGCGATGTGCCTGCTATGCTACTACAGCACATGATCCTTCCAGTAAAAGTGTCACGAATACGTTGCATCTAATCTCGTACGTGCTCCTACACGGACGCCACATGATCCTCTATCCCCAACTTTGTTTAACATGGTAGCTGAGTGCTTAAGGAAAATGATCTGTAATGCTCAAGATAGTGGCCTGTTGGAGGGAATGGCCTGTTTGTGTTAGTCATGATCCTAATAGGGCTCTCAACTTGAAATGGCTGCTGTATTTTTTTGAAATCATGTCTGACCTTAAGATTAATTGCTTGAAAAGTGAAAAATTTCGGGTAGGAGGGGATAATAACACTGCTGAATTTTACTCCATGATGTTGCGCTGTCAGGTACGCATATTCCCATGAGTTATCTAGGTATGCCTGTTAGTTTTTGTACTTTGAAAAAATATGGGTTTATTGATGGACGTTTTTTTTCAAAAACTTGATGCAGGTCAAGGTAATTCAACTTCCTCTAGTGGTGTTGATGTATGTGCTGCCCATATTGATATTGATTTTGCGGCCTTTGTTCTTGCAGGTATTGGTACGGGTCATTCTATTGAGTTGGAAGCGGTTGGTTATGGCACTATTGGGTATCGTGGGCGTCTCGTCCCTTGGAGGTTAGGGTATTGAAAACACATTGAATAGGGATCCGAATCGAATACAAAAGAGCGAAAATGTCCGTTCGTTCTTCTCCACCTGAAGACGAAGTGCCCGGGACCCTTCCTTCATGAAGCTTGAGGAAGCACTCACTTTTCTATCCATGGCATTCTTGTCGTTTGATTATGGTGGAAACTAGCTTATCTAGTCTTCCTTGATTCCACATGTCGATGTCTTTGCTAAGTAAACCTTTCATTGAGAAAATTGATAAACATACGAGACGTTTTTTCTAGCATGGAAAAAAGGTAAAGAGAGTTTTTTTATGGAGTAGAGTGTGTGGATCTATATTAAAGGTGGCTTGGGCATTAAGAATTTGAGAAGAAGAAAAATAAGACTTCTGTGTAAGTGGCTTCGGAAGCTTGAGACTAAAACTGGTTTGTGGCACGGTCATTCATGCTATATATCCGAGAAGAAAGAATGCGGCCACAGTTAACCAAGATTTACCGATTTCCCTTGCTGGAAAACTATTTTGAAAGTCAGAGATGTCTATTTTGTGGGGGAGGAAAATTTTCTTGAAAAATGGTGAGATCTGTAGATTATGGAAAGATCCTATAGGCAATAGTACTCCTTTTTATGATCAGTTCATTTGGGATTTGTCAAATCAAGATTGTACTGTGAAGGAAAAGTTGCGGACATTAATTTCATTTTGCCTTTAGGAGACATTTGGCTAGTGACCTGCTTGGGAGTGGAATGATGTTGTTGCCAATTTGAAAGCTATTCATTTCTCGAAAGATCTTGATGTTGTCTCTTGGTCTTTGAATAAAATGGCAATTTTCTACCAAATATGTGTACAAGTTGCCGGAGAAAACTATTTCTAGGGCTAATTCCAAATGGTGTGTTCGGATAAAATTCATTTTAAAATAAAGATTTTCACGTGGAAGTTATTCCAAAACTCCGTCCTAACTAGAGATGAAAACAAAGAAAATGGTCTGGATGTCCTCTTTGTACCTTTTGCAATCACATTCAAACTGCTGATCACCCCCCACTAGTGGAAAACAGGGCACTAGTACCGGTTCCAGAGGGCCTCTAGTTCCGGTTGGGCAACCGGGACTAGCCAATCGGGACTAGAGGCCCCCCTCTAGTCCCGGTTGTCCACGAACCGGGACAAGAGGCCCTCCCACGTGGCCACGGAGGGTCCCGTTGGGCTGGAGACCTTTTGTCCCGGTTCGTGTTACGAATCGGGACTAAAGGTAGGCCTTTTTTTTCTTTTCGATTATTTTTCAGGGTTTAGGGGTTTAGGAGGGGTTTAGGGGTTTCGGATGGTTTCCATTGAACGGGGATCAAGTTGATGCATATATACATAACACATATATATAATTACATGAAGATCATGTTGATGCATATATATAACACATAGAAATTAAGTAGTACATGAAGATCACGTTTCGGATAAAGTACTTAATTACATGGAGATCACTATTACATGGAGGCATACTATTTTACATCAGAGTGGTACTCTCCGAATTTAGGTATGACATCCTCAAGGAAAAATCCCGCCAATTCCTTCGCAATTGCTTTGAAGCGGTCCTGCATTGGGAGCGCGTTCCGCTTTCTTGCCAATTTTAAAAGAATGAGATCAAAATGAATACATGAGTTGTGTGTATATATATCAAATCATAATAAAACAATTATGAATGAAACTCAGCACAACTGATGGTAACAAAATAAAGTTGTGAATAATGCTTACGTACATCTTGATTTCTTCGGTTGTTGAATCTCTCGTTGGTCCTCATGCGAATGTCCTCGCAAACGTAGAATCCACATAAATCAGTCCCCTGTGGCTGTTTATGGCAAGTCTGTACAAGAATAGAATTCAATCAAATAATAATCAAGTATGATAATGCATGGTGCGTGGACCTAGGTAGTACTACTTACGTCGTTCAAACGCCATGTCAGGTTCAGTTTCCATTCACGGGTTATTCCTTGATGAACGTCTTCCAAACGCTGCCGACAAAGAAAATGAACAAAGGAGTTATTAATTACTTGATATCAGGAAATGAACGAAAGAGGCGATAAGAATTGAAATTACTCTGTGAGCATATCAAAACATGTCTTGAATTCTTTAGGATCTCTCCTTAATGAGTCAAGGACTTCAACTTCTACAACGTGAATGTTAATGACGAGGAGAATAAAGTGGAACATGCGCACGTTTATATACGCAGTCATGGATAACTCATCAGTAAGAACTTAACATCTGGTGAGCAAAATAGAATGTGTACAAGACAATAACACTTACTTGAAGTTGTAAGGAAAAAGTATTTCTTTTTTGTCACGTTGACGCTTCAAAAACCTTAGCAAAATCCCCGGTGTGTCCTTGTTATAATAGGGATTTTCTATGGTGACTTCATGAATTTTATCCAGGTCAATGAACCCAATGTCTGTGATTTCATCCTTTTTGCATTCGAGAATCTTCAATCTGCATAATATAGCGCACAAAAGATTATAGTGAGGATAATTACAGACAATGAACAAGCTGAGCTAATTAAAGACTTAAATTACAGAAATAAATCACTTACAGACAATAGAAACTGATGATAGATTTGTCAAGGGCCCGGAGATTGAATAACTGAAAAAGTTCGCTAAACTCAACGAACACAACGTATTCTTGAAAGTAGTGCTCTTCCTTAACTGCCACCATGATACTGATTATCCCTTTCTTTGCGGCTTTCTTGTACCAGGTATGCAAATGACGCATTTTTGTTGTTAGGCACTTCACCTGCTCGACCAAATTTTCCCCGGCAACATATTTATATGCTAGCTCGGAGATGGGGTAATCAGTTGTCGAACCTATGTGATGTTGAGAACCTTGAGCGGCCTTGTCGTCAAACACCTTGAGCGGGGGGACCAATTGTGTGTCTTATTCTCCAAGCTGGGGAACTTGTTTCCCTTTTTTCGGCTCCTCCGACTTATTGCTATATGACTTGTCAATAGAACGCTCATAGTCTGAATGCGGCTTTGGTGGAGGGTTCCATAAGGCAGCGACGGTGCGCTCAATGACCTCCGCCGGTAATTTCTCCCTTGGTGGCTCGGGCTTTTTGGTGCAAAAAAGGCTATATTGTAGGCCTTAACGACGGCGTTGTTTTCCTCGGTACTCATTTCCCAAGGTCGCTTCTCAAGAGGCGGCGGTGTTTTCTCCTTTCAAGCTTTCTTCTTAACCGACGTCCCGTTGTGGCGCTTTGTCGGGAGCCACTTAACGGGCGTTTCCTCACGCGGCGGAGGTGGACTTTGCTGTTGAGGTGGAGATCGAGATGGACTCGCGCTGGGGTCCCTCTCGGGTAGGGTTGGACTTTGCTGCCGAGGTGGACTGCTACAAGGAGGAGTCGGTGGCCTTGGCAAGGAGCCTGGAAAGACGATGTATTTCTTGTTCCATAGGACGAAACCACGCTTGACATCTCCCAGTGTCTTCTCCTCATCACCTCTAGGAATCTCAAGATCCATTGTTTCAAATCCCGGCACAATTTCAACCACCCCGGCACGAGCATAGCCAGCTGGAGGGTTGATTTGGTAAAGCATAGCCAACCGCCACCTTCAAGGATATGTTCCTCATTGACATATGTAGCTCACAATATGTCTTCTCCGTGACATCATCCACGGGGGTAGCGAGCCACCGGCGGTTCGCATGCAGATGCTTCTAGCTACGTGGAACCCACACAGCTTTTTTGCTGAGATGGGACGACATCGGCTTGAGGATCTTCTAGCTGCAGCTGCTGAGATGCCCTTTGCTGACTAATTGAGTCTATTTGCTGCTGCTGCCACTGCACCTGACATTCCAATTCCGATAACCGGTCTAACTCCTTCTTCTTCTTCTTCTTCTTCTTCTTCTTCTTCTTCTTCTTCTTCTTCTTCTTCTTCTTCTTCTTCTTTCTCCCACGGCTTCTATAACTATCAGCGCACTCCGGATACCCTTCCTTCAAGGTGACACCGCCGGGATGGCCTCGTAATCGTCCATAGTGTTCAGGATTCCCCAGGGCGAGTGTCAGCTCGTCATTCTCTTTCTCGGGATGGTACTCTCCCTTTCGAACTTTATTTATTCGTCTATAACCAACGGAGTGATTGTTTCAATTTTTTCCTTCCATTTTCCCTTTGCAACAATCAGCCCTGTCAGTGGGTCCAACACTGCCCCATGCGCGAACAACCAGAACTTGGACCTCTCGGGCCAGTCCGCTGTTTGTGGAGTGATCCCTTTAGCAAGCAGTTCTGCTTCAAAGGCTTCCTACTTTGGAATGGCAGTCTTGTAGCGACCTGCCCCAACCTATGGTGATATTGCTTCTTCCCAGCATTTATCTTATTTATGGCCGATCGGGACAGCGGTAGATGATTTCTTATACGCCACAAATGCGGGCCAGTCATGTTTTATCTTCTCTAGTTCTCCAGTGAAATTTTCTGGATCTTCTTTTTCATATTTTCTCCATAATGTTTTCTTCCAGCTCTGGAATTGTGGGGCCATCTTCTTAAGAGTCCACTCCTTCACTTTCTCCTTCTTGCCTTCGGGTAGGTTGAAATGTATCATGAGCGTATCATAAAGAAAATCTTTTGTATGTTCGCGGACATAACTTGCTTCATCTTCGTTGGTGTCCTTCGGCTTATGCCAATCTATAATGGTGACCGGGAGCATGTCCCTAACAATGACTCCAGCTTGATTTACAAATTTATGGCAGTTCTGTATGGGTGCTAGCGGTTCGCCACTATCTTTAACTTCCTCGATCTTTAACCTTGGACCCTCGCTCGACATCCTTCTCATCCGGCCTCGAGGACCTTGGTTTTTAGCAGATTTGCTCGATCCGGAGGGCTAAAAGAAAAATGATTCGTTAATACGTGCAATACAAATCAATTAATGCATCTAGTGATCAACACAACCTTAATATATATATACCTCGCCGGAGTTTGTTAAGGGCACTTCGTCGTCTCTTCTTTCTTCAGACTCAAGTCCCTCACCAGAATCGTTTATCAATTGTGAGCTGAAATCATCTTCTCCACCGAAATCTTCTCCACCGGAATCTTCTCCACCGTCATCTGTTCCACGGGCACACGCATATATTATTTGTTGCATTTGGTCTTCATTCTCGTCGTCTCTGAAGGGGGCGTCCATAGATCAATGTCCCTGCAATCAATTATATATGATTTCAATTTTGTAATAAGAAAATGCCCAAATTCTAAAATTAACATCTCCTAACATTTCCAAATTTGGGCCAGCTTTGTAACTAAGACAATAAAAAAAATTAACATCCGGGCTGACCCAAATTCCAGCCCAAATTTGGGCCAGCCCAAAGGATGCTGGGCGCGCGGCTACAGGCCACGGTCGGCGACATGGCCACGCAGGCGGAGAGGCTGCAGGCGCTCATGGTCAATGCTGGCCCACCTGGCGACGTGGCCAGCATTGGGTCGACGCGCCGCGTCCGCCCCCTGGCCACGAGCGCGTGGTCAATGCTGGCCCACCTGCCAGCGACCCACCGCCCCGCCGCCCCGTCTTCCCCACTCGGCCGCGTCCGCGTGTAACCGCCCACTCACCACCGCACGACCGCGCCCTCGTCTTCCCCGCCCCCCTCGTCTTCCCTAGCGCCCTCGCCTTCCCCGCCCCGTCGTAGTCAATGCTAGCCCTGTCCTACCTGCCAGCGACCCACCGGCCCCCTCGTCTTCCCCAGCCCGGAGTCAATGCTCGCCCCTGGCCCATCTGCCAGCGACCACCGGTACCCTCATCGTCCCCACCCCTGGAGTCAATGCTGGCCCTGGCTGGTCCTTTAAAAATGGACCCCGGGCATGTGGATAGCGACACCAGTCCACACCGCCGCCCCCACCCCACCTAGTCCTAGCTCTAGCCCTAGCCGGTGCACAGCGACCCCTCGCCGGAGCCATGTCGCGGTGGTTCAAGAAGAAGAAAAAAGAAGGAGTCCCCCAACAGATGCGGCGCCGAAGAAGAAGGAGTACCCCAGCGGATGGTTGGAGATCGCACGCCGCCGCTGGCTTCTCCACCGGACCTCTTCAACGACCCCGCCTACGCGCCGGAGTCCCCCAACTGGGACCAGTGGTTCGCGGAGCCCGAGGCGTACCCCGCACCACCACCCGGCCAGGAGCCCGAGCTGTGGTTCGAGGAGCAGATCCTCGACAACGACGACCCGGAGATGCAGGCCGCCTATGAGGCGTTGATGCATGTAAAATGCATACATGAACTTTGCATTATATTACTTATATTTCAATCATATTTGCATCATATAAGGGTTATATCATTGTTTTTATTGATTTTGGGAATATTTCATGTTTCCCTATTTTTCTGGAATTAACCCTGCACAGGCAGAAAACCCTATTTTCTATATTTTGATGTTTCAGGGACCCAAACGACGTCCAAATGACCTGGAAATTTACGAGCATCAGTTTTTGGAAGGAACAAAGCGTGGAGCGAAGGAAGCGAACAAGCGGAGGCCCGAGGGCCAGAAGAGGGTGGCCCACGCGGCCAGAATCTGGCCGCGTGGGACCCACCATCTGGGCCCTCGTGGCTCCGTTGCCGTCGATCTTTTTTCCCGAGCCTCCGTCTTGACCTAAAAACGACTATAAAAATAGTCCCCGACCCTTCGGAAAGGAGCGCCGCAGAAACACAGAAACCACGAAACAGAGACCTGGAGTTGCAGATTGGAGGGGGAAAACTCCGGCGGGGCGCTGCCGGCGTGGTCTCCATCTTCTCCAACGACTTCTCCACCGTCTCCATGATGAAGAGGGAGTAGTCCACCCCTGGACTATGGGTTTGTGGAAGTAACTTATGTATCTCTCCTCTCTTGAGCTTCACTAATTAGTACCGTATGAGCTGCTGAACATGATTACGGTCATCTATGTAATACCTTTGTGGTGGATCTTTTTATGAGTTAATATATGTTTGAGATTGCAATAGTTTTGTTTCAGTTATGAAAGTAGATGCATATTATGTACCCCGTTCTTGTTTACTTGTTTGATCAAGCATGTGTATGAGAGCGTGTGAGGGGGAACGTGTGCATTAGTTGGAGTAACGGGGGGTGGCTAGTGCGGTGAACGTGAGAGAAAGTTCCGCGATCCACTTGGGTGTTTTACCTTACTTTGTTGCCTCACTAGGGATAAAGAAAAATACCTTGCTACCGGAGATGTGGGTGTGACCATTGCCACTACTCCATGACTAGATCTAGCATGTTCTTATTTTAACTTCATGTCATGAACTTAATGCTATGCTCTGATTTATCTTAATTACTAAGGTGTTATGATTTAGTTCGCATCTTGGTGGAGTATAAGAGAGATTAATAAACAAAAGATCTCTATGTTAGGACGTGATGCCCATATAATTAGTAACTTGTCATGAAACCTTTTTGTTGCAATCTCATATGTCAATTCTAGTGTTCCATTGTCTACCACTTTATTAAAGAGAGAGTGCATTTGTGAAACCATGAACCCCGGTCCATTTTTAATCATAAGAAACACCTTTCCAACAACTTTTATCCACTTTACATTTTCTGCCATTTAAAAATCCGAAAATACAAAAACACTTTTACATCTTGCATTCACAATACAAAACCCAAAAATATCATCCATCATTGTTTCCACCATCCTTGCATATTTATTTATCATCATTGCATATTTATTTACTGTTTTGCATTCATTTTATTTTGATATCATTCTCACACCTTGTGCTTGACAACCACTTGGTGAGGTTGAGGGCAAAACAATTTACTTTGTTTGTAGGTTTTCAAGAGAAGGATAAGAAGATAAATCTTTCACTACTGATTCCCCGAGAGTTCGATATTAAACCCTCGAGTCACCCCTCGTGGGGAAAACCGTCTTTCCTATACTATACACTCTGCACTTGGAGTCTCAACCTAACCCATATTCTTTTGACGCAGGTAACTACGTCAAGGGCCATCAAGACAGTTTTCTGGCGCCGTTGCCGGGGAATCATTGCTGTAAAGGTTTATCCAAGGGTATCTCACAACAAAGTCAACTTCATCACCAACTTGTGCAAACACCTAAGCTTGGGGAGGTTGCACCTACGTGAGCATCATCTTATCCATCTTTACCTTCAAATCATTTTATTTTGTTTTGTTATTGTCTTGCATATCATATTTATATTTCGGTTTGCATATTTTATTTTCAGTTTTGCATTTTGTTTGCATTTGTTATTTCGGTTTGCATTGTTTAGTATCATTTTATTTTCAGTTTTCATCTAAAAACATAAAATCCATAAAAACTAGTGTTGTTTTTAATATGTATGCTACGCTATGGAGGAAGGTTATGTCAAAACTATGGGAGCTTACTATGAATATCGATCAACCAAAGAAGGAAATAGAATGCTTGAATTGCTTGAACATCTTAATGATATGGCCACTGAGTTTTGTGAATTACATAATATAACTTGCTGCTTTAGAAAAGACTATAAACACTCTCTCTATCAATGTAAGTATAATAGTGATCCTATTATTGCTTCTTATCAAGAGTGTAAATTTGCATGCCATGATATAGAACAAGTTGAGAAATATATTGCTTATGTTGCAGCCCATGAGATAGACTTTCTTATTGATTTTTTTGCAACTAGTCATGAAGCTCGTGTAATGAAAGGACACATTTCTATTCTTCTCCAACTTTGCAAAAAGGAATTTAGTGATAATGTTTATGTTAAAGAAAGAATTCTTGCTTCCATGGAAAGTACTAATATTTTGCAGGAAGAGGATGATGAAAACATAAGCTTGGAAGAGGAAGTATGTGAAGAGGAGATTGAAATGGATGTGCTCCAACCTAAGCTTGGGGAAGAGTTGGATCTCCCAACTTCACCATCAACATTTGATAATAGCACTCAAACTCAAAAATCTTTTGTTATTTATGAGAATCCATGTTATGATGAGTGTCAAACTGAAAATTCTATGGTCCTATATGATAACCCATGCTATTATGATGAAACTAATAATGCTCCTTTACTTTTCAATGCTACTAGTGAACTTATTGATGATAATGAGGAGTGTTGCTTAAATATGCTATATGATAATGCTTTAGATGATGGTCCTATGCTTATTGATAATCCTCCATGTTTAGAAGTTGTTACTTATTTATGTCAGGATGAAAATGATATACTTGCTGTTTGTGATGGTACTCTTACTCATGAGAGTCCTACTTTGTTCTTGAACTCTCCTACTTACACCATAGAGGAGAAATTTGCTTATGTTGAGAAATACTTATGTGATTTGCAACTATCTTTAGTTCCAAATCTTTGTTGCAATCATGATAGTAAACTTGATATTGATCTTATTAACTATTTTGAAAGAGGGAAGCATGCTAATGAATTCCATAATAAATTTAATAATCCTCTTTATGTGCCTAAATTATCTAAGTTGAATGATTCTTGTGGTTATATGGTTGAATTTATTTCTACTACTTGCAACTATTATGAAAGAGGAGGTGATAAGAACCCTCTTTATGTTACTAATAATTATATGCTGCAAGTAAATATTGTTAATATGCATTGGAAACTTCTATTTATGGTGATTCATTCATATACAAAATGCCAATGCATAGAAAGAAAGTTAGACTTCGTTGTTATTACTTTTGTGTTTTGTTTTTCTCTCAACTAGGTTCAACTTGACTATTATTTTGATTGGTTTGAGAACACCATGGGATCCTGGTATTATGCATGAACACTTCCAAGGAAGAGGGACACACAAAGTTCAAGCTCCCTCATGAGCTTCGTCCACAATAAATATCAAGTAAGAAGCCTAGCTACATGGCTATAAAGAAAGCGCTTTACGGGAGGCAACCCGGTTGTTTTTATTTTTGATTTTCTTTGTGTCCTCTTGCTGTAACAAGAGACTTAGTTTTTAGTTTTGTTTCTGGAATTTTTAATAAAGTGCCAAGTTTTACCTATTTTGGTTTGAAAAAGTTGCTATTTGCATTCGGAGATTTTATTCCAGCACGAATCTGTGCACGGTATGATTTTTAATTCCTATTCTGTAACTCCGAATGAGATATTTGAACTGTAGTTGCAACTTTTCATCCTCTGTAAGCATGAATTTTTCAGAATTTTTCGACATATTTAAGTAGGGTAGAAAAATACGTTTTGCTGCTGCTGTTTTTCTGGACAGATTCTGTCCCATTTTGTTTGATGCATTCTTTGAACTTTTAACTTGAATCTTTTTGATCCAATTGAGTTTATAAGTAGGCATACAACATTATACACTTTCTGGACATTCATATGAATTTTTGTTTAAGGATTTTATGCAGCAAGAATTATTTGTCTATCACTACTAATGCACCCCACAGAAAAGAAATGGGAGAAACGGTGTTTTGAAGTTTTTTCACAGGGATTAGAGGAGATGCACCAAGAGCTATCCAAGGATGGTGAAGACCATAAGCTTGGGGATGTGAAGACAACCCCACTGGACCAACACACTCTCGGTTTGCACACGTCTAACTTCTGTTTTTCGATCAATGCACTTTATCGCATAAACTTGGAGCGTCTTTTATTTGCTTTTTATTTCGGTTTGATTTTTGTTTGTCTTGAGACCACCACTATCATTTATATATGAGAGAGCTACTGGAAATTTGGGTTGAATTAAGTTGGATGCTATTAAAAAGATTGGGAAAGGGATGTTTGAGTTGATTCAAAAAGATACATATAGTTGCATGATTCATATGCTTTTAATGAATATTAATTTGCAAGTGTTTTATCAAGAGCTATCTTTTATTCATGTTTTGATGCTGAATGTTACTTTACTTTGTTTAACATGGATTGGTTAGTTCTATGGACACTTATGCATGCATTTAGACGGTCAACTTTCTCCCTCTTGCTAGCCCAAAAATTCCAACAAGTAAAAACTTGTTTTCCAACACCTTCAACCAAAGTTTTTCCAGTGAGTCCACCATATCTACCTATTAGCTTTATGCTATTCCGAGTATGTTTATCATGTTATTTTGTATTATCTATACTTCTGAATTAAAATGCTTATGTTATTGATTGTTATGGGAAAAGTTGGTTAAAGAGCTCTCACGAACTTGATGCACACCTTACTTTTATTGCACTTAATAAACATGACCCATTGTGATTAAAATTATGAAGTTGTGAGCTTGACAAGAGTCTTGGTTGGGAGTTAGCTCATATGTGCTGTCACATGACAAGCTTTCAACGTGCTCTTTATATTTTGTTGATATCATGTATGTGAGATCCTGGCTCAGGGCTTAACATGATTGATAGAATACTCATATCAACAAGTTGCAACTTCTTTTCCGGAAGCTCATCTGCAAGGAACTCCGAGGTTAAGCGTGCTTGGCCCGGAGCACTCCAAGGATGGGTGACCGACCGGGAACTGGTTCTCGGGTGCGCACGAGTGAGGACAAAGTGCGCATAAAAGACTAGTGTTGATCTGTGGGGCCAGTCTGGAGATCCTAGAGAGCTGCCAGGGGTGACAAGCCCGGCCCGGGGGTGGCCGGGTGTTACAATGTACTTTTGTTTATGGATGCTTATCATGGTGCCAAATAAATGCGGAAACTTAGTGAGTTTAATGAGTTTGTATAAATGGCTAGAGAGACGCCTGGGCCGCTAATCTAAGCCATGCATCATTCATGGTGGAAATTTACTTACATGCTATGGTGAACCTTCAGTGATGCACCCCACAATAAAAAGCTATACCAATAGTAAATAAAAAGGGTGTGGAGATTGTTCATTTTATTTGTTTGTCTTGTCATTTTGACATGGGCTTGTTCCATGTCCTGAGGCTAGAGGTACCTCAGTTGACGCTCTTGATGACTCTATTATATTACTTACAATGAGCTAACTTGAACTTGCTTTTGTGTCCCAAGTTGAGTAACACCATGGTGTAGGTACTCGTATTCACGGGGCATGAGACATTCAACCCATACTTTGTCAAGCATACTACTCATATTTGCTTTCACTTTAAACTCTAACCATTCAAGATGCTATGATAGGGGTAATGAGAGCTTGACACCAATGAATACCACATTGCAAACAATAACTTAAGTAGAAGCATTTGGAAGTTAGATGAAACTTATTCATGTTTTACCTCTACTCATTTATATATCTTTCCAAAGTGTCCACCTTTTATATTCAGATTTATAAGAATACTCTATGACCATTATAGGATGTTTTTTTTACTTTTCATTATGCATAAATTTGGTCCATAGTACTTTCTTCTATGTTACACTTTGTGAATTATCATTGAACATCCTTACATTGAATATTTGATATCACTTCATAATCTATCTTGTATATTGCTACACATTTGAAGAATGAATCATTTGACTCTATGTAGCAATAGTAATCATCTTTGATATCCTTTGATAGTATTAAATTGCAAAGTCCATGTTAGTTTTATCACCTTCATACTTGAGGACGAGTATAGGTTAAGCTTGGGGATGTTGATGCATGTAAAATGCATACATGAACTTTGCATTATATTACTTATATTTCAATCATATTTGCATCATATAAGGGTTATATCATTGTTTTATATTGATTTTGGGAATATTTCATAGTTTTCCTATTTTTCTGGAATTAACCCTGCACAGCCAGAAAACCCTATTTTCTATATTTTGATGCTTCAGGGACCCAAACGACGTCCAAATGACCTGGAAATTTACGAGAATCAGTTTTTGGAAGGAACAAAGCGTGTGAGCGAAGGAAGCGAACAAGCGGAGGCCCGAGGGCCAGAAGAGGGTGGCCCACGCGGCCAAGGAATCTGGCCGCGTGGGACCCACCATCTGGGCCCTCGAGGCTCCGTTGCCGTCGATCTTTTTCCCGAGCCTCCGTCTTGACCTAAAAACGACTATAGAAATAGTCCGCGAAGCCCTTCGAAAAGGAGCGCCGCAGAAACACAGAAACCGCGAAACAGAGACCTGGAGTTGCAGATTGGAGGGGGAAAACTCCGGCGGGGCGCTGCCGGCGTGGTCTCCATCTTCTCCAACGAATTCTCCACCGTCTCCATGATGAAGAGGGAGTAGTCCACCCCTGGACTATGGGTTTGTGGAAGTAACCTATGTATCTCTCCTCTCTTGAGCTTCACTAATTAGTACCGTATGAGCTGCTGAACATGATTATGGTCATCTATGTAATACCTTTGTGGTGGATCTTTTTATGAGTTAATATATGTTTGAGATTGCAATAGTTTTGTTTCAGTTATGAAAGTAGATGCATATTATGTACCCCATTCTTGTTTACTTGATTTGATCAAGCATGTGTATGAGAGCGTGTGAGGGGGAACGTGTGCATTAGTTGGAGTAACGGGGGGTGGCTAGTGCGGTGAACGTGAGAGAAAGTTCCGCGATCCACTTGGGTGTTTTACCTTACTTTGTTGCCTCACTAGGGATAAAGAAAAATACCTTGCTACCAGAGATGTGGGTGTGACCATTGCCACTACTCCATGACTAGATCTAGCATGTTCTTATTTTAACTTCATGTCATGAAACTTAATGCTATGCTCTGATTTATCTTAATTACTAAGGTGTTATGATTTAGTTCGCATCTTGGTGGAGTATAAGAGAGATTAATAAACAAAAGATCTCTATGTTAGGACCTGATGCCCATATAATTAGTAACTTGTCATGAAACCTATTTGTTGCAATCTCATATATCAATTCTAGTGTTTCATTGTCTACCACTTTATTAAAGAGAGAGTACATTTGTGAAACCATGAACCCCGGTCCATTTTTAATCATAAGAAACACCTTTCCAACATCTTTTATCCACTTTACATTTTCTGCCATTTAAAAATCCGAAAATAGAAAAACATTTTTACATATTGCATTCATAATACAAAACCCAAAAATATTATCCATCATTGTTTCCACCATCCTTGCATATTTATTTATCATCATTGCATATTTATTTACTGTTTTGCATTCATTTTATTTTGATATCATTCTCACACCTTGTGCTTGACAACCACTTGGTGAGGTTGAGGGCCAAAACAATCTACTTTGTTTGTAGGTTTTCAAGAGAAGGATAAGAAGATAAATCTTTCACTACTGATTCCCCGAGAGTTCGATATTAAACCCTCGAGTCACCCCTCGTGGGGAAAACCGTCTTTCCTATACTATACACTCTACACTTGGAGTCTCAACCTAACCCATATTCTTTTGACGCAGATAACTACGTCAAGGGCCATCAAGAGGCGTCCCTTCGCTCCCTCGTCGACGACGAGGTCAAACGCTGGGAACAAGTGTTGGCCGCGGCCCAGCCGCCGACGCCACCACTGCCGTGGTGGCAGCACATGGCCCAGGAGCAGGAGGCCGAGGTGCTGGAGTTGGAGCCTATTCCTCCACTGCCTGCCGGCCTCCTTGACCAGTCCTGGGGCTGGACTGGCGGCAGTTGGTCGCCGCCGCCGCAGGAGCAGGAGGAGCCGGCCAAGGGGCAGCCGCAGCAGGAGCCGGAGGAGCAGCACCTTCCGGCGGAGGAGCAGCCGCCGCCGGCCCATCTGTGGACCGCGCCGGGCTACGTCCTCCTCTCTGACGACGACTAGGCCTTCGGCGCCGCCGCCGTGTCCTCCTACTGCCCCCTAAAATGTAATAGCCTTTAGGCCTTTTTTTCTCTTTATTGTGGCCCGCCCCCTAAAATGTAATGGCCTTTATGCCTTTTATTATATATAAATATTGTTAAGAAAATGTCCCCGCCCCCTTTATGTAATGTCCCGCCGCCGGGCTGGTGGTTCGATTTGAGCGAGAGAGGAGGACGGGGAGAGAGAGGAGAGATAAAGACCGTACCTTGCGCGCGGGGGACGGCGGCGTGGGCGTGGGTGCTCGGGGACTCGACGACGAGGAAGAGGGCGGCCGCGGTGACCGGAGCAGGAGAAGGCGGCGGTGGCAACGGCGGTACGGGAGCAGGGGAGCACGGCACGGCAGCCTGGCGGCGTCTTCCTCTTCTTGGGCCTGGCGGCAAAATGCGGGGACGAGAGGAAGGGGAGGGATCTAAAAGGCACTAATGGGCCTTTAGTCCCGGTTCCAGCCACGAACCGAGACTAAAGGTCCATTTTTGGGCCGCTGCCAAATTAGCGTGCCAAAGCCCACCTTTATTCCCGGTTCCAGCCACGCACCGGGACTAAAGGATCTTTTGTAATTTTTTATATTTTCTTTTTCCTCGTTTATTTTATTCTATTGATTTAATTGTTCAAACTTGAAAAACTTTATATCAAACGTAAGCCCTGGACATGTAGAATCTTTTGGTACTGGTTATTTTAAAATTTGACTATGTTGAATGTATTCAAATTTCAAATGGATGAGTTGAGTAAATTTGATTATCCAAAACTATCGACGGTTTTGTGATATAACCACTACTTGTGTACCTTAAAAACATTTTTGTAAAATTTTCAGAGCAAACTATCACACACTTGTAGTTCAAATTTGAATTACTTTCAGAAAATAGGCATAAAGTCGTTTAAATAGGCGAAATTAGGTAGAAACCGAGAAAATTACTAATATTTGTGGATTATCCAATATGTCTACTTTGTGAGAAATTTGGATGGGTGCCATTTTGCACCATATTTGTTATACTCAGTTCTGCAACATTGTTTGTCATACCAAGATACAGCTATGTGTCCTCTGTCTCATAGAACCAGGATCAAAAAGGTTTAATACATTATTGCACATGACCATCAACATCCTTTTCTAGTGTTGTGGTATAAACTTCTTCTTCGTGTGTGTCCCTTTCTTCTGATTGCGCCGTAACCATGGACAATCTTCATCATTCAACACGATGCTTGGGTCAGTTTTCACTGTGAAGGGCGGAATTTCATGAAACTTATTGTAATCTTCTGACATGTCTGTCTTGTCCTCCACTCCCACGATGTTTCTTTTCCCTGAAAGAACTATGTGGCGCTTTGGCTCATCGTATGATGTATTCGCTTGCTTATCTTTTCTTTTTTCGGTTTGGTAGACATGTCCTTCACATAGAAAACCTGAGCCACTTCACTGGCTAGGACGAATGGTTCGGTGTCGTACCCAAGATTCTTGAGATCCACTGTAGTCATTCCGTACTGCGGGTCTACCTGTACCCCGCCTTTCAGGTTGAACCATTTGCACCAGAACAAAGGGACCTTAAAAGAAGGTCCATAGTCAAGTTCCCATATCTGCTCTATGTAACCATAATATGTGTCCTTTTGCCCATTGTTGTTTGTTGCATCAAAGCGGACACCACTGTTTTGGTTGGTGCTCTTTTTATCTTGGTCGGCCGTGTAAAATGTATTCCCATTTATCTCGTACCCTTGAAAAGTCAATATAGTCGAAGATGGTGCCTTGGCCAACAAGTATAGCTGTTCTCCAACAGTGGTGTCATTAATGAGACGTGTTTGCAACCAACCGCCGAAATTCTTCACGTGTTCTTCATCAATCCAATCTTTAGGTTGCTCCGGGTATTTCAAGCGTAAAATATTCTTGTGTTCCTCGATATACGGAGCCACCAAGCTGGAATTATGTAGAACTGTGTAGTGTGCTTGAGTGAAAGAATGTCCGTCCATACATATTGTTGCTTTCTTTCCTAGCGTGCCTTTTCCACGCAGTCTCCCCTCATGGCGCGATTGAGGAACACCGATCGGCTTAAGGTCAGGAATAAAGTCAACACAAAACTCAATGACCTCCTCTGTTCCATAGCCCTTGGAGATGCTTCCTTCTGGCCTAGCACGGTTATGAACGTATTTCTTTAAGACTCCCATGAACCTCTCAAAGGGGAACATGTTGTGTAGAAATACAGGACCGAGAATGGAAATCTCTTCGACTAGGTGAACTATGAGGTGCGTCATAATATTGAAGAAGGATGGTGGGAACACCAACTCGAAGCTGACAAGACATTGGACCACATCCTTCTGTAAACTTGGTAGAGTTTTGGATTGATCACCTTCTGAGAAATTGCATTGAGGAATGCACATAGCTTCACAATGGGTACTCGAACATTTTCCGGCAGAAGCCCCCTCAATGCAACCGGAAGTAATTGTGTCATAATCACGTGGCAGTCATGAGACTTTAGGTTTTGGAACTTTTGCTCTGTCATGTTTATTATTCCCTTTATATTCGACGAGAAGCCAGACGGGACCTTGATACTGTTCAGGACTTCAAAAAAGATCTTTTCTCTTCTTTGGTAAGAGCGTAGCTGGCAGGACCTTGATACTTCTCTGGATTCAGGTGGTTGTCTCGTTCGTGCATACGTTGCTGGTCCTGCCGTGATTCCGGTGTATCTTTCGTCTTTCCATACACGCCCAAGAAGTTTAGCAGGTTCACGCAAAGATTTTTCGTCACATGCATCACGTCGATTGCAGAGTGAACCTCTAAGATTTTCCAATAGGGTAGCTCCCAAAATATAGATTTTTCTTCCACATGGGTACGTGTCCGTCAGCGTCATTCGGAACAGATTGTCCGCCAAGACCCTTTCCAAAGATTACTTTTAAATCCTTGACCATATCATATATAACATCCCAGTAGGGGGTAGGCTTCGTCCGGTGATCTGCCTCACCTTTGAAATGCTTGCCTTTTTTTCTTACGGGATGCTGTTTTGGAAGAAATCGACGATGCCCGGGTACACATTCTTGTTTCCCAAATATATACTTTCAGTCTCACCTAAACAGTGCGTGCATGCATTGTATCCCTTGTTTGACTGTCCTGAAATGTTACTAAGAGCAGGCCAATCATTGATGGTTACAAACAACAACGCTCGTAGGTCAAATTCCTTTTGTTCGTGCTCATCCCACACAGGTACACCTTCGTCACACAACTGTAAAAGTTCTTCAACCAATGGCCTCAGGTACACATCAATGTCGTTGCCGGGTTGCTTCGGGCCTTGGATGAGCACTGGCATCATAATGAACTTCCGCTTCATGCACAACCAAGGAGGAAGGTTATAGATACATAGAGTCACAGGCCAGGTGCTATGACTGGAGCTCTGCTCTCCAAAAGGATTAAAACCATCTGTACTTAGACCAAATCTTAAGTTCCTTGCGTCATCTGAAAATGTCGGGAACTCTCTGTCGATTTTTCTCCACTGCGACCCATCAGCGGGGTGTCTCAGCATCAGGTCTTTCTTACGGTCTTCTTTGTGCCATCGCAACAACTTGGCATGCTCTTTGTTTTGGAACAAACGTTTCAACCGTGGTATTATAGGAGCATACCACATCACCTTGGCAGGAACCCTCTTCCTGGGGCACGGCTCGCCCTCAACATCACCAGGGTCATCTCGCCTGATCTTATACCGCAATGCACCGCATACCGGGCATGCATTCAAATTCTCGTACTCCTCACCGCGGTAGAGGATGCAGTCATTGATGCATGCATGTATCTTCTGCACCTCTAATCCTAGAGGGCAGACAACCTTCTTTGCTTCGTACGTACTAGGGGCAATACGTTATCCCCTGGAAGCATCTTCTTTATTATTTTCAGCAACTTTTCAAATCCCTTGTCAGAAGTACCATTCTCTGCCTTCCATTGCAGCAATTCCAGTGTGGTACCCAGCTTTTTCTGGCCATCTTCGCAATTTGGGTACAACAATTTGTTGTGATCCTCTAACATTCTCTCCAACTTCAACCTCTCGTTTTCACTTCCGCAGTTTATCTTCGCATCAAGAATGGCCCGACAAAGATCATCATCGGGCTCATCAACAATGGGCTCTTCTTCAGCTTCGTCTTCCCCCATTGTACTACCACCGTGTTCAGTGAACATAGGATAATTGTCATTATCCACTTCTTCTTCTTCTTCTTCTTCTTCTTCTTCTTCTTCTTCTTCTTCTTCATTGTCTTCCATTATAACCCCTCTTTCTCCGTGCTTGGTCCAACAATTATAGCTGGGCATGAAACCGGACCGAATCAGGTGGATGTGTAGGGTTTTTGAGGAAGAATAATCCATCGTATTCTTACATGCACTACATGGACAACAAATAAAACCATTCGCCCGCTTGTTTGACTCAGCCACATGGAGAAAATGATGCACGCCACTAATGAACTCGGGACTGCGTCGGTCACCATACATCCATTGCTGGTTCATCTGCATTATATAAGTATATCAAAAACCATTACACTACATCATGAATAGATAAGTGACCAAAATAATTAATACAAGTTCATAATATTAAAAGCAAAGTAGAGTTGTGACCAAATGTAATACATAGTTCTCATAAAACATACACTGAAACTAACATACAACTATCTAAAAAAATTAAATCCAACAACAAATGCGATCAAAATCGCAACTAAGGTAATTACTGAACCAACAACATAATGATACCAAGCCTCTTGATTAATGGCATAATTTCTAATCTTTTTAATCTTCAAGCGCATTGCATCCATCTTGATCTGGTGATCATCGATGACGTCGGCAAGTTTGAAGTCCAATTTCATCTTCTCTTCTAGGCATTGGAGACGAAGATCTTCACTTCTTTTCAATTTTGCTTTCAAATCATTATTTTCTTTTTCAAATAAATTTAGCATCTCGACTAGAGGGTCGGTTGGAATTTCCGGTTCAACTACCTCCGAAATAAAAATATCTATGTCAAGTTGGTCGGCATAATTAGTCATAAACCAAAATGAAAGTAATAGTTATAAAAGTATACCACATCCGAATCATAGACCGGACGATGGCCGACGGGGACGGATATCAAAACCATGGCACTATACATATAAAAAACAATTTAAGAAAATTATACAACTAATAACTATGCATGTAAATCATAAAACTAAGTTTTTTTAAATAAAATATAAAAACAAGAGGCTCACCGAGTTGGTGCCGGTGACGGGACGACACGGGCGATCGACGGCGGTGAGGACGGGGACAACACTAAAACCCACAAATCATACTTTAATTTGAGCTCAAACTGCATATAAAACAAATGAAATCCCTAACTTAGGCATTTCATCAAACACCTAGCTAGCACTAGAAAAATGAAATGAGCTAAACTAGCAACGAAATGAGCAAAAGTAGCAACGCCGGAAGTGCTAACCTTTGGATAGATGGGGCGTCGTTAATCTTGACAAATGGTGGCAAAATATGGGGACAAACTCGAGCTCAGGAGAGGAAATAGATGAGAAAATATTGATGAACTCGAGCTCAAAAATGGCCATGGCCGGCTCGGGGGTGGAAGATGATATAGGGGACCCTTTAGTCCCAGTTCGTATCACGAACCGGTACTAAATATCCATATTTAGTACCGGTTCGTGATATGAACCAGTACTAAAGGGTGCTCGCGCTGGCCCATCCTCTGCGGCCGCCTGCCATTACCCTTTAATACTGGTCCGTCATGAACCGGGACTAAAAGTCCCATACGAACCGGGACTGGACCTGGCCGGCGCCCTGGGAATTCGAACCGGGACTAGTTCCCCCATTGGTACCGGTTCGTAAGGGAACTGGGACGAAAGGGCCAAACCGATGGCCCTGTTTCCACTAGTGCCCTTTTCCAATGTTTTGTAGCTAGAGTGATTTGGGGGGCTATAGGGCAGATTATGGGTACTAACGTTTGCCCCAATAATGTGTGGCAAGCCTTAGCATGGTTTCATGCTTTTTTTTCCCATGGGGTGATTTCGGTATCACTGGATTTCTACTACTGGTTGGGTTATGTGGAATAAAAGAAATTGTGTAACCTTTGGTGATTATAAGTTGAGGACCCATTGTGAGGTGATATTTCATGTATCTTCCTTGTTGAAATACTGAACAAGTCTTGAGAAGGAATGTGACAAGAACATACTGAGCCTTGGGACAGACAAAATGCTGGAGGTGGCTACCAATTTGCTCCGTTCTCAAGGTTTCGGAAATGGTACACGCTCCCTATCCAGGTGCGGTGGCTTCAAGGTTTTAGCTAAGGCGTGAAAGTGTTGGCTCTTAGGTGTCAGGCTGATGCTAAGATGCTGATCTTATTTTCTGCTGGTGGTTGTTTGCCTATTAGCTATTTGGCTGAGTTGCTAGGCTTGTGTTTTTGCAGGTGCCTAATGACTGTGAGTTTTGTAATGCTCGGAGTGTGTTTCCCAATTGATCCCGCTTAAACTCTCTAGACTCGGTGTTATGGAAACATATTTTCCTCCCATAATAGGCACTCGATGGAGAGTGTTCACAGTGGGTTTACTATTATTGCACCAACCCTGCTTCCTTGTTCTTCCTATCCCCTTTCTTTTGTAACCCTTGTAATGAGCTGGTTATTTCTTTTAAATAAAATGGAAAGGGGTGGAAGCTCGGTGGAAAATAAAATAAAATGTTAGACAAATCATTGAGTAGTAAAAGAAAAAAAAACAATACTCATTGTAGTTCCATGAACTATCTCCTCGATCAACGAGATTGGATTAGTTTGCTCATTGAGATGCCATAAAGCCCGAGCCACTCGATATGATAACAAAAATTATGAGTAAGGAAGAAAGACACATTATCACATGTAAATCACAAACAAATCATGGTTGAGAAAGAAAAACATATAACTAAGTGTAAATGAAAAATAGATCATTAGCTGTAAGCCACGTGAAGAAAAGAGAGAAGGCGCGGTGAAGATGAAGAGCGGGGGAATGGGCAGTTTGAGTAATGCCCGCACCACTCCCCCTTATAAAGTGAGGGGTAACTAGCGCAGCGGATCACACTTTGCAATGCATTGAGCCCGAGGAGTGTCGAAGCTTAACCACCACGTGGTGATCAGACACCGATGCACTGCGACCACTTGATCCTTTGTTATAAAGAATAGACGTCAGGCCCAGGATGTCAACCTGACTCGCGTCATCTAAGCATCCTGATGGCCCATCAAATCCCATCGACAAAGAATATGGGTGGGAAATTCATAACAATAAAATTATTCACTCTCTTCGAGGTGGGCAGCACATTCCCTCTTACGACGTCCGCTGTGACCGACAGAATGTTTTTGATGACTCGGTGCCTGAGACATAAAAAGTCACCCAGGAATGAGAAGTGATGTTAGTCATTTCACATAAAACGTAACGACAAAAAGTTGTCCACTTGTAAGCCAAGTGGTAGTGGCAGTCCATCTGGAATTGTGCGTTTTTGACCATGGGTTTCGGTGGCTTGCCCTCCGGGTATCACAACCACTTAGATACACCCGAGTGAAAGACGGAAGCGATTTGAAGGCAATTCGCTTGGAGCATAACGTTGCCAAACCTGTGAAGTCACACTCTTAATGGTCATCGATTTGTTGAGTACTAGGATGTGTTAGGAGTACGAGAGAATTGCACCGAAATAGTTTCACGAAGATCAAGGGTGTTACGGAGAGAAAACAAAACAGTTCTGGGGTACTGGGAAAGTTTCGGGGAACCGTAAATGCCACCAGAAGGTTCAGGAAGGTTCTAAAACATTCTAGAACCTTCTAGAAGGCTCCATGGACTAGCCATTGAGCTAGGACCAAGTGTGGGCAGCCCAACCTGGGGAGGCCCACTTGCTTTGAGGGCAAGGAAAGAAGGGGCGCCCCAACCCTTCCTAGTGCGGTCGGCCTTAGGAGGAGGGAAACCCTCCTCCAAGGTAACCCTCCCCTGTTCCCCTATATAAGGAGAGGAGGGGCAGCCCTCCAAACACATCTCAGGTACTACAAGGCTTCCCTCTCCCTTCTTCTCTATCGGAAAAACTCTCCGCACTGCAAGGCAGCTCCACCATCTAGTTCTCCGTTAGATATCCGTTCTAGACGACGAAACTCTACTGGATCGGTAACTCCGTATGCATGGATACCGGTGGAGGGATCGTGCATTCGATCCTAGGACGAGAGGGAAACACCCGGCCTCGCAGTTAGGAGGGATACACCTAGCTGCAGGGATCTGCATCAACAGTCTTCTCCGTGTCTTTGACAGGATGGTGAGGCGGCAGCAACATCCTAGTGTCCTAGTAAAGTCCTCCCAGCCCTATTCTCACTCCGGTGGTATGTCTAGTGCCGGTGGAAGGCGTATGGAGTTGGTGTCCGGTGGCAGGGGCGGCGCCAGTAGGGGGTCTATATTGAATGCTTAAATCATCTATACTGAATGCTTGAGTAGAAGGATTGAACTTCTATACTGAATGCTTAAATCATCTATAATAAACTTTGTACGGTTTTATGTCTTTATAGCATCTTCCATGAAAGGTTTTTACTTGTTTCATTGTCTTGCTTTATCATTTGTTTGTTTGATATCAAATATAGACTTTTGCTTTGAATGATTTGATCTCATCTCACATGCTTTACATTACTATAAGATCAAGATTATGTTGATAGCATGTCACTTCAAAAATTATCTTTTGTTATCGTTTACCTACTCGAGGACGAGTAGGAACTAAACTTGGGGATGCTTGATACATCTCAAACATATCTATAATTTTGATGTTCCATACCTGTTTTATATCAAATGCCACATGTTTATCCTAAAGTTTATATCATTCTATGACATTTATTGGACTAACCTATTATTAACCTAGTGCCCAGTGCCAATTTCTGTCTGTTTTGTCTGTTTATTGCAGAAAAGGCCCAAAAATGAAAGTGCTCGGAATTGGACGAAAATTTACCTGAATTATTTCCAGCACAAATAAGCCACGGAGCCAGAAGACCACCTTTAGGCGGACCTCACATCCACCATGGGGCCTAGGGGCGCGGCCCAGGCCTCCCCCGCGCCGTGGGCTCGCCTGGTCCACCTCTCCACCGCCTCGTGCCGCCTCTTCGCATATAAAATCAATCGTGACATAAAAACGCGAGAACACCGAAGACTTTTTTCAGATTCGACTCCGAGCTCCGCCGCCACCAAAAACCCTAATTCGGGGGACATAAGTCTCTGTTCCGGGACCCTGCTGGGACGGGGAAGTGCCCTCGGAGCCATCTTCATCGCCATTGCTGCTTCCCATGATGAGGAGGGAGTAGTTCTTCATCATGGCTGAGGGCCCTACCGGTAGCTATGTGGTTTATCTCTCTCCCATGGTGTGATCTTTATGTGATCATGAGCATTGTAATCTAGTTGAATTCATGGATGTTTCCCCTTCATTATGTTATGGATATGCTACTCAATTGGTTTTATCATTATAATTTCCGGAGTCATTGTTGAGAACACAAAGCCTTGTTAACAGTGTGGGTGGCGTGTGTGACTCTATCAGGATAATAGATTAGAGTGATATTTACCATGAGATGTTCTTTGTGTTTGATGTCACTATAAATTGTGGTGTTTGTTTAGTACTATCTTGGGAGCTCTTAGTGACAGCGTGTTGTGCCCTAGATGTGGAATACAAACTTTGAGGTGTGCTTTTGTAGCCCTACGCGGTGGTCTTGGTGTTCGTTATCCAACAAGAGAATAGTTCCGAGTAGCACCTAAGTTGCATATTGAAGAGAAAGTATTTATATGTGTTCAGTTATATTATTATTGTTGAGTGACCACTAGTGAAAGTATGATCCCTAGGTCTTTTTTCCAAGCATCAAAACACTGTTTATTTCCAGTTCTGCTGCATGTTCGCTTGCTGCCATTTTTATCACAGACAACATATACCACTTGTTAATATCCATATCACCTGTATTTTACTATCTCTTCTCTGAACTAGTGCACCTATACATCTGACAAGTGTATTAGGTGTGTTGGGGACACAAGAGACTTCTTGTATCTCAATTGAAGGGTTGCTTGAGAGGGATATCTTTGACCTCTACCTCCCTGAGTTCGATAAACCTTGGGTTACTCACTTAAGGGAAATTTGCTGCTGTTCTACAAACCTCTGCACTTGGAGGCCCAACACTGTCTACAAGATTAGAAGTTATAGTAGACATCAGGGTCGAGCCTGGTCGGCCGACCCGGCTCAGATCGGGCGACAAAAAAATCAAGTACCAGGGAAAACTCACCCGTCCCACGTAAAAAAAAACTCACACGTCCACTCGTTTGTCGTCCCCAACCCCGACCCGTGCTAACCCGACTCGATCGAGCCGCGCCGCCACCACTGCCTGGCCAGCCCGCGTCACCCCCCGCCGGCCACCTCCACGCCCCACTGGCCGCCGCTACGCCCCGACCGCCGCCGCCCCATCTCACGCCTTATCTCCCGGCGACCCGAGGCCCCATCTGAGTTCCATCTGCAGCAGCACGACCCGCTCTGATGGATGCTGACGAACAGGCCGAATTGGCCGAATGGATACGGATACAACATACAGGACAAAGCCGCAGCAGCGCTGGCTCTAGCTCAGGAAGAAGAAGAGGCAGCAACCTCCAGAAACCTCAAGAGGGTACGCCACGAGCAGGTTAATTTCCCCTTTGGATTTCAGATTTTAATTTTGATGTCTACTTGTTTAGTGACTAGTAGTGTGCAGGAGATTTGATTTTGATTTCAATGTTGTAGGACACTCAACAAGCAAATGTTGCCAAAATCTTTGATCTAGCAAATGTCGTTGCCGATCTTGGAGTTCGGACACCAATTGATGAATATGGTACCCCTGAAATCAAAGATAAAATGAGATGGGCATATTTGTCTAGAGGTCGTAATCGTTTAATTGGTCATAATTTTCCCAAAACAAAATTTGGTCCGGATATGCTGTCATTTCTAGATGCATGGTATCCCAAATATGATTGGTTGGAGTATAGTGCGGAGAAGGATGCTGCATATTGTTTCCATTGTTTTCTTTTCAAATCTTCAAAGCGATAGTGTGGAGATATAAGATATTTGCAAAAAATGATGGATAAGAAGATTATGCTACGTTTCCATTCCTACAGTGAACATAGAGCTCATCTTTCTCGACAGTTTCGTCTTGCCAACATGAATTCAACTTAATGGTACGATACTATCTTATCAAAATGTAGCACTATTTTGCATGTAGTTTTCTCGTTCTTTGTAGTCAGTTTGTACTTGTGCTTGATGATATATGAAATTGAATCTGTTTGGACCTTTCTTGTGTTGAATACACTTGTTTTTCTGCCAAAAAAATTTAGACCTTATTTGTTCGACCCGGCTCAGTTCAATTCCTGGCTCCACCACTGTCCGGCGGATCTCCTGTGATGTGGTCCGTTTTCGTGTTCGTAGACTGGAAGGGCTAGACTTGTTACCACACCAACGAGGCAGTGGGCCCTCTCGCTAGGGAGCCTTGCGCGGTCGCTCCTTAAGCCCCCCCCCCCCCCCAGAGGGTCGGTTCTGCTTACGTGTAAATCGACAATATCGCAGAGAGATGGTCCAAGAGGTTCCTGAAACACTTCCGATTCTTACAAATATAAATAAAAATGTGGACCAAGAACTCAAATGACAAGCATATCAAGTTCTCAACGCATCCATGATGATAAAACAACCAAGATAGTCCTACGTGATTTCTTGTTGCGAATTACTATTTTCGATTGAGGGTTTTCTTCATGATGATTTTTTTCTGGTTTACCTAGGCTGTCAAAATGTATGCATGTTTTGACGTTGGGAAGATGCACCAAAGCATAATTTTGTTTCCGCAGTTTCCTAGTATCATTCTTATCATCGTAAAAGAGCTCTTTATTTATAACCATTGTTTTTATTTTATTTTCTATTTTTCCCGTTGGTGACCTATGGGCCTCTTCTCTCTTCGCACACGGGCCACTAAGTCAGGTTGGCCAAGGCACACGCACACACCAGGTTACGACCAGACCCGTTAACTTACTCTCGACCCCCCCCCCCCCCCCCCCCCCCTCCCAAAAAGCAAAAACAAAAACTTACTGTCGAGACAATCCAATTGTACTTCCTATTTTATTCTATCTTCTAGGAACAGTTGACCGTTTGAAGGACCTTTAGTGACTAGGACACAAACAATAAGCTCGGGCAGCAATATATCTGGTGAAAAATTATTTTTTCAACCTAGTACTGTACATAAAAATGACAAATTGTGGATCTAAATATGCCTATTTTCAAATCTCTAAGTTTTACCGGATTTTGTTATTTTTGTTTAGATCAAAATATAAAGTATTTCAAATTGACATTTTGCACGTTTATGGGACACATCATTGGTTACACCCGTGATTTTTTTCAGAAGTTTTTGAAACTCAGAAATATGATTTTCAATTTTTTTTAAGTGGAGGGAGTACTGGAGCTCGGGAGCAAATGACACTTTCCACAATTGTACTTCCTATTTTATTCTATCTTCTAGGAACAGTTGACAAATGTTTGAAGGACCTTAGTGACTAGGACACAAACAATAAGCTGGGGCAGCAATATATCTGGTGAAAAAATATTTTTCAACCTAGTACTGTACATAGACAATGGCGTAGGGCAGTTGACTCCTGTTTAGGGGATTGGCACGCGGAGGGATGGGCGCAGGAGGAGGTTGGCCTTCCGCCGCACGCTGAGCCGAACTCCTCAGTCATGTCAAACTCGCCAGGGTCTGAGACGTCCGCTTTTCCCAGTCGAAGTGGAGCAGCAGGCTGGCCAGCGGAAGCTCCACATTGGCGAGGCCAAACGCCATCCCTGGGCACATTCTCCGGCCTGCGCCGAACGGCAGGAGCTGGAAGTCGTTGCCCCTGAAGTCCACCGCGTCTGCCGCCTCGAACCTCTCCGGCCAGAACTCCTCGGTCGCGTCGGGCCAGCATTGCTCGTCGCGAGCCAACGCCCAGACGTTGACCATCACCTGCGTGCCCTTCGGCACGTCGAACCCAAGCACCTTGCACGGCTCGCGACACTCACGTGGAGCAGCAGCGGCGCGGGAGGGTGCAGACGAAGCGTCTCCCGGATGACGAGGTGCAGGTACGGGAGCTCGCCAAGCCTGTCCTCGACGACCGTGCCACGGGCCTCAAAGGCCCGGCGCACCTCCGCCGTCGCCTTCATCATCACCGTTGGGTTCCTGATCAGCTCCGCCATGGCCCATTCCAACGTCGTGGCGGACGTCTCGCTTCCGGCGAAGAAGAGATCCTGTAGTACAGATCAACATATACTAATTGTTAAGAGAGATGCTGCGCTATAATGGGTGTGTACTCGTCTGCATCATATAGGATGTACGGGCTGATATGTGTTGGCTTCTTTTTTCTAAAAGATGACTTACAAAGATGAGTCCTTCGACAGCGACCATGTCGAGCCGACCATCCTTGTGTATTTTCAGCAGCACGTCTAGCAGGTCCTCAGCTTCGGCACCGCCACTCTTACACCTCCCGAGATGCTCCTGGACGACGCTGTTGATGATCCCGAACAGTGCACTGCGGTTCTGCTCGGCGCGGCGCAGGCCGCCGCTAAGCCGTCTGGCTAGCCACGACGACGGCCACAGGTCCACTGGGTTAAATCCCGTCGCGAGCCCGATAAAGGTGCCAAGCTCTCGCAGGAACAGGTCACGCTGCTTGCACCGGTTGCCCATTACGGCGCGGAACGTGATGTCCGAAATGACGGCGGACAACCGCGCTCGCATCTCTATGGTTCGGGCAGCCGCGGCCGCGGCGGCGGACTCGACGTCGCGCAGCATGGACGCCACCTCCTCCTCGCGGATGGCACGGAAGGAGTGGACGCGGCGCACTGTGAGGAGTTCCGTGACGGCGATCTTGCGAAGCTGGCGCCAGTACTCACCGTATGGCGCGAAGCTAATGTTCCGGCCGTCGTTGCTTAGCACGCGCACGACGGCCGTCAGCGGCCGCGTAGCGAACTTCAGGTCGTGGGTCTTCATCACCTCGCGGGCTGCGTTTGGGGTTGACACTACCAGCGTGGGAAGCTCGCCGAGACGGAGAAGCATGACCGGGCCGTGGCGCCGCGCCAGGTCGCGCATGGCGCGGTGAGGAAGCTGCCCGAGCAGGTGGTGCAGGCTGCCGACGACGGGAAGCTGCCATGGCCCCGGCAAGCAGCCATTTGCCTTTGCCGCCATCACGCACCTGCGGTAGACTGCGAGCCCCACCGCCAGCGACACGAGAGCCCAGCCGAGGTAGACGGAGTAGTAGCGAGACTGAGAGGCACAGTCCTCCATTTTGTGTTGTGTTGTCTAGGATGAAGCAGGGTTCCAAACTATTTGGGCTATATAGCCGGCGGTCGGAGGAGAGCCCATACAGACCGGCCTGCGCTTGCCGATTCACCTTACGGATGAACTTACGGAATCAGTTGAGAACTTACGGACACAACTTACGGAATCTGCAGGTGGGTGAAGTACGTGTGGACACGTCCGTCCGTAAATCTCTTCCGTACGCGTGGGACACGTCCATCCGTAAGTTTCTGTCCGTACCTGATCTATCTCCCGCTCGATCGTCAAGTGCGCGCTGCCTCAGAATTCCACATCCAAACAGAAAATTTCCGGGCCGGAGAAGATAAGACATGGAACATCGGGAAACTAACAAGTGCACCCGGGAGCATGTGCTCCCGGTTTTTTTTTTTTGAAAACTGAAAACTTGTCAAAAAATTCCGAAAAAAAATCATGCAAGTATCTGAGCATGTAACGCACCATCGTGTCAAATTTGGCGACGAAACGACATCGCGGCCGCCCTGTGCAAAAGTCAGAATTTTGTCATTTTTGCACAGGGCGGCCGCGATGTCGTTTGGTCGCCAAATTTGACACGACGGTGCGTGACATGCTCAGGTACGTGCATGATTTTTTTCGGAATTTTTTGACAAGTTTTCAATTTTCAATTTTTTTTCGAAAAAACCGGAGCACATGCTCCCCGGGTGCACAACGTCCGCGTTCATGGAACATCGTCCAAGCATCTATGGTGTGGAGAAAGCCTGTATAGCGCGAAAACACCAAACCGTGCCGCGGTGCATGGCCCTGTCCTATCCTGGACGCTCAACAAATTTTTGGGATATGTGCAACCACTTTTGCTCATTGCAAAGAACCCCTCCAACCCATTCTTTGCTCATTGCAAAAGAGCACCTCTACTTATTCAATTTCCCCTGATACTCTCTCCCCCACGTCCTCCTGAGTCGCCTCCAGCTCTCCATGGCCAAGCTCCATGGCTGGCGGCGCCGCCCTTTCTCTGCCTATGACTGGATCCGTTCTCCCCATGCCCGCCTCCATTTCCTCCTTATCTCCGACCGCCAGCGTCAACGACGCAGCGCCAACACCTTCACAGGCTGCAGCACATGCTCTACTGCCTCCTCATTTCTCGATCCGTCTTCCTCCCCCATATTCCCCGTTCTGGATATTTGCTCTGAGCAGGCGTCCACGAGCCCACGACCTCGCGGTGGAGCAGCTGGAGGCTAGATTTAGAACAAATCTGCAGGCTAGATTTGTGCTCCCGAGCAAGTGCCACTTCTTTGTTCTTCCCTAATTATTTCTCCCGTTTTGTTCTTCCCACTTTTTTCCTTAATATGTGTGGAACATGTTCGTGCAGATCTGTCAAGAGCCATCTCCTCTATTGTTTTCTAGATTTGGGAAATTCTGGGAGTATATTGGTGGAACTTTCCATGCATGGTCCAGATTCTTTTTTTGATATTTCTCCACCGTGTGTCTTTGGGACGCTTCATCACAACAGATTTGGCAGGAAATATTGCAGTGTGTTCGATTTTTTTCCAGAGCTATATGCACCCAACGTCCCACAACTTGCACAAGATGTGCAGATTAGTCCTATAAGTTGCAAAATGAGGAACCTGATACCACAACTTGTATTTGATGTGCAAATAGGTCCATAATCAATCTGAGACCGACACGTGGCGTTGTAATTTTTGCAAAAAGACACTTCTATATTTTTTATTTGTCACATGTGACTGCAGTACTGTTTTATATGTGGGCCCCAGCTGTCAGTGAAGGAATAAGAAATCAAAATAATATGCGTTCGTTCCGTGATTCGAACACATGATCTGTAGATGGACTGCGTTCGCTGCACCAGTCCGTGCCACTGGGCCACGATGATCTTCGCGAATGAACCTATTGACACAGACTATATGTACAGTTATACCAGAGCGCGGACGTATCATGTTTACGTAAATGATTAGGCATATATCTTTGCACGTAAATGATCTACGCGAGAACACTAGGATACGAACATCAGGTTGTTATCCGAAGTGACAGCATGGGGTAACTCCACATTCCGAAATAATAATATAATTTAGAGTGATTATAGATAATTTACAATTAATTTAAGAATTGTCTAAGTCAGTAATCTAAGGACAAGAACAATGATAGTTCATCCACGGATACAAACCAAGGAAAATACAAAATATTGCAAATATAGATCTAGCTGATTATTAGTGCAAAAAACCGTATGTATTATACACGTACAAATTAATTAATTGAAGTAGTAGTTTGACACATCTGTAGGGTCTATGAAAAAAAATAGATGATCTTCCATCAAGTAAATATTTAGATACTAAATGCTACTTTCCAAAATAAAAAGGATATGATGGCTAAATATATAATGTACTCCCTCAGTCATAAATAAGTTCCATTTTTTTAATACAACACTTATTTTGGAACGGAGAAAATTTTATTTTTCACCGACATGCTAATTCTTTTCTCCAATCTAGAATGTGTGGAATTTTATTGCATACAAAATTATAATGTTGTCATTCTAGTTAAAAACAGCAGCTATTAGTTTACAGTCTACAAAATCCCGTAGGCGTGCTTTTGTTATGTTCAGTACAATAACCTAGCATCCAAGTTTAGCGCACAAAGAGCATCGTGGCCCGTTGGCACGCGTGGGCGCTACAGCGCAGACCACCTACAGATCATGTGTTCGAATCATGGATCAAACACATATAATTTTGATTTCTTATTCCTTACTAAATTCAGATGACCATGTTCTGATGCCTTCCAAATACAGTATGTATGTACAGAACAGAACCAGTTCTGTTGCCTTCCAATCTCAAGTTCTCAACCCAAAAAAGAATGTTCATGTGTTGCCATTAACATTCAGATGACCATGGAATGTTTTTGGAATTTTGGTAAAACCTGAACACGTGAGAATAGTACAGAAAATGAACAAGATAAATGTAAAAACAGATTATTTGTGTAGAGCAACAACAACACCACGGGTAGAATTACATCTCCAGTGGGCATATAAACAATATCTTGAAGCCAATTACATCCAGATCTGACTAAAGGAATCGATACATGGGCAAATTTGAGCAAACCACCAAATCCAAACGGCCAGGCACCCCAGCGTGGCTACCGTCGACGCCGTTGTTGTCCACGAGCTCCACACCCCATCCCTACGCTGCATGTAGATGTCGACCGCGCTGACCATGAAATCCACGCGACCAACAGCATGGAGCCGGCGTGGCTCACTCAGATAGCGTTATCCCAGACTTGCGGTGCCCAGGGGATCGAGATCCAGTGCCTTGGTGTGGACGAGTGACGCCGTGCCTATGCCCTATCTCTAGCCGTTGTGTCCCAGTCCAAAAAAAGGCGCTATTTTGACCCGCCTAGGAGGCAACGGCGATATTTCACGTCCTAGGGGGCGCCGATTCCCAGTCGTCGAACCCATGCCGTCCCCAGCCTGCGAGTTTTGGCAATATTTCGCATAAACAAAGGCCAACACATTTAAAATAGTTGGACATACAAATTCACACATAAGAATAGTTCAACATACAAATCCACACACAAATAGTTCAACAATGTAAGCAAATATAACAAATCAAACTAGGCATTGGCATTGCTGGCATTGTCCTCGTCCTGCATGGGATGATCGGCGAAGTAGTCAGAGTAGAGGATGCAGTACCCTTCGTAGCGCTGCCTCGGCTTGCTCTTGCGGCGGCCGGGCGCCGAGACACCACGCCGCGACCGCGCGTCGTTCTCGAGCAGGCCGGCGAGGCACGCGAGGATCAGCAAGTGTTCTTCGTCGTCGACGTCGGCCTGGGCTTCCTCGTCGAGCAGTTCGGCGAGCAGCTCCTCGTCGTCGGAGTCCATGGCTGGGCGGACAAACCGCCGAACACCTAGCAGGCGAGGTGGGCGCGAGCCTTCCCGAGAGCCTTCCTTCCGGCTAGATCACGGCGGAGGGGGAGGGGCGGCGCCGACGGCGTGGATTGGGGCGAGATGGTGGGGTTCCTAGCTGGTTGCGTCCGACGGAGGGGGGAGGGGTGGTGCCGGCGGCGAGATGGCGGCGACGGGGCGGGATAGAGAAAAGGGCGAGGCGGGGGTGGGAAATGCGCTGTCTCCCCGACAGTGCTGGCCCACACGTGTTTTCCCTTCCGCCGACCCCCCAGGCGCAACCCGACGCGCTGGGTTTGGCCTGGGTGCGCCGACGCAAAAACGGCGCCAAACGGCGCTATTTTGTCTCCTGGGGCCGACTGGGAGAAAACGGCGCTATTTGGGCCAAAACGGCGATATTTCTCGGGCTGGGAGGGGGGGCGCTGGGGGGACGGCTGGAGATGCCCTAAGCATCTACCGTCCAAGCACATCGCACGGCCAGCAGTAGTCCACAGTCTTCCAACCTCACGCCGCAGTCAGAACAGGACGCACGGGCAATTTTCGGGCGGAGCTTTGCCGGTCCGGCCGCCGCCGCTGCGCCCACCTCTGGCCGCGATGGAGCGCTGGAGGTGAGCCACGCCCGCTACCTCCGCCCACCTTCGGCCGTGACGGAGCCCTCAAGAAAACGGCCGCGATGGTGACCTCCGCCCACCTCCGACGGCTCACTCGGCCATACCGACGGACCCCTCCGCCGCTCCCCTCCGACGGGAAACAGTGTTCCAACCCAATCACCTTCGAACGACAGCAGCAATGCAAACAAATTTTTCGAGTAGGACTTAGACTCGACCGGCGGCCGGCTAGACTAATGCTGCGGCGGCCGACATAATCGACCGGCGGCAGGACTTAGACTCGACCGGCAGCCGGAAAAATGGAGCGGCGGTGTCGCGACGGCCCATCTCATGGCAGCGGAAAAAAGTATGAGCACGACCCGTGGATGGACGGTGCTGGCAGCAGCGGCAGAGCTCCGCCCGACGCCCGCGAAGCACCTCCGTTTTCCCTCCCCGTTCTGGTGTCTGCACTCTGCAGATTGAGTCATTTGGCTGCCATTAAGCGATGCCATCCGTCGGATTGATTTGGACGGTGGATATAGGGGCGCAAGGCACGGCGTGACTCGCCTTAGACAAGGCACTGGATCCCAGTCCGTAAAGTCTGTGCCCAGGTCACTGACGTACGTATACAACGGTACAAATTAGTTACCATCCACCGATGTGACTACACAAAGTCAGAAGATTCATCCATTCTCTATCTAAATGATTGGCTGTCTAAATGCAAACGTATTTTTTTTGAAAGACATCATATTAATTAAATCAACGATACATCGTCCGCTAAGATGTTTAAAAGATAATCCGGAGGTTCCTCTTGCCAAACAACTGACAAAGTTCCCTCCGCGTGGCTAGCTAAAACATGAGAAGCCATGTTGGGTTCCCTAGGGCTATGAGCAAAAACAACTACTAAAAAATTACGACAAAGTAAAGTGCACTCCTCAAACATAGCAGCTGTTGGACCAAGAGAATTTCCACCATTCCTCATCACTTCGATCACCTCCAGGCAATCGGAATTCACCTCGATTCTATTACATCCCAGCTGACCTGCAAGGATCAAACCATATCTCAAAGCATGCGCCTCCGCCATCGCTGGATCAGAAACAAAGGGTATGCCCCTGCAACTTGCCGATAAGAAGTACCCTCTATCATCTCGTATGATGGCGCCCGTACTGCCTGTACCCGAGACACTGTTGAAACCTGCGTCGACATTCAATTTTACGAAGTCCTCTCTTGGTTTGGTCCAGTCATCTCGAGGAATGCCCATCTTCTTCTTCCTAGCTCTCGTATAGTTTAGAACCAGCGACGAAATCGCATGTGCTGTTCTCGCCGGCGACTGAATTGACTCACCATGTGTAACCTTCCTCCGCTCCCACCAAATATACCATACCGCGATAGCTACCAAATCGTTCTGATCCACATGTCACTAGTACAGAACGACACATCGGATACCCCTCTATGGAAACGGCAGGTGTTAGGCGACAGAGAATCGAGATTTTAGCGTTGCGGACGAGGCCTGGCAGAGGCTGGTCTGTCAACATTGGTTACGGAGAATTTTATATCTCCGTTACCAAAAGTATTGGCAACGGTCATAAATTTGTCTCCGTTTCCAATATGTATCTCTATGGCTACGGTTGTTTATGTATATCCGTTTGCGATGTGCTTGGGAAATTGCAGTTGCAATCTGGAAGCGCGCCTGTTCAATGCGGCTTAATTCACGAGGGATTGGAACCGCCGGATCGACGCTAATAAAATGTGACTGGAACCGCGCGAAGCCAGGCAGGTCCCGCATTCTCCCCTTCGTTCTCTCCCACATTATCTACCACACTAGCACAACCGCCATGGCGGAACCCTGGTGGCAGAACGAGGAAGTCCCGAGCGACGACGCGAGCGTGGAAGACCGCGGTGAAGTTCCATTGTGGGATCAGGACGGGCCGCCGGACTCGGACCCCGACGACTCGGACCCGCCATCTTCACGCTCTGTAGAAGACGACTCCGATGACTCGGACCCGCCGTCTTCACGCGAAGTAGAAGACGACTCCGAAGAGGACGAGTCGCCGGAGGAAGAGGAGCCGGAGGACCCACCGGAGCCGTATTATTCTAGCCAGGAAGAATACGACGCCGACGACGACGACGACGAGGAGGCGTCGGAGGAGGCGCCGGAGGAGGAGGCATCGGAGGAGGCACCGGAGGAGGAGGCGCCTGAGGAAAAGGCAACCGGCAAGCCGTGACGCCGCGCCACGGATGACAATGGCGCGGAGGCAGGGCGTAAGTAGAACAAGTGGAGTAGATAGTTGGTTCAATTACTCTATCGATCCTTTGTAAGTAGGCCCAGTGTGTCAGTGAAGAAATTAGAGGAAACGGTTGTTTATCGCCTCCGTTTGCGATGTTATTATATGCTATAAATGTGCCACTACGGCAACCCTAACGCTCTCGCTCTCACTCTCACTCCACAGTCATAGTGTGGCGGCGGCTCTAGACCTAACCCTTATCTCGCAGATTTGAGCGGCGCGTCCGGCCGGCATCGCCGCCGTGCATCTTCCCCCAGCGGCGCGTCGGCGCATCCTCCCCAGCGGCGCGTCGGCGCATCTTCCCCCAGCGGCACGTCGTGAGCCGCCGCGCATCCCCCCCAGCGGCTCGTCGGCGAGCCGCCGCGCATCTTCCCCGAGTATGTCGTCGACGCGGATCTACTGGTCTATTGCCGTGTATCTTCCCCGGGTATGTAGCCGACTAGATCTTACATTTTGTTTAAAGTAGCACAGAAAACTTTCTAGTATTTGAAGTCTAGTATTGTGTTCTGTCTAGTGCCGATGATGAATACACCCCTTGACACTAGATCTTACATTTTATTTAAAGTAGTATCTACCGATCTAGTATTGTAGTACTGTCTAGTATTGTAGTATTGTGTTCTGTCTAGTATTGTAGTACTGCCGATGATGAATACACCCTCAACACTAGATCTTACATTTTTTTAAAGTAGCATATAAAACTTGTCTAGTATTTGAAGTCTAGTATTGTGTTGTGTTTGTTTTTAGTACTGCCGATGATGAATACATTACCTTCAACTTGTCTAGTATTTGAAGTCTAGTATTGTGTTGTGTTTGTTTTTAGTATTTGAAGTCTAATAGATTAATTTCAACCCTTTGTCAATGTGCTAATCCTTCTTATGGTTTTATGTAGCTAGTGTATGAAGTAATAGTATATTTCGGCGACAATGCATAAAAATGGTGAGGCAATTGAAGGTAACATCACCTTCAAGTTTTGTCTCCAAATCGTTTCGATCGGACAGCAAGCACACGGATATAGGTGCTTAAGGTGTAAACTGTTTTCATCTTAAATTGTATTTATGTCATGTAGCATCATATTTGGCTCTTTTCTAACTAGACATCCATGTATTTATATGCAGAAGCGCCATGCAGATCCAAACAAGTTTTAAAAGAGCTAAATACAAAGTGGGATCATATCCGTGAACCGTCGCTGTTGTGACGTTTCACTGCACTGTTCAAAACACTTTTTTAATTAAGAGTGTCTTGGACAGTGTGGCCGAAATGTCACAGCAGTGACGTTATTATATTTCGGCGACACCGTCCAAGATGGAGCAAGCCTCGCTACGAAGAATTTGGCAAGATTAATTTGCTAAGGAGGCTTGCGAGCTCGGTGTGGTTTCTTGTCTTTAGTTTCTCCATCTATTTTGTGTATGTGTGTAGCAATTTGGCTGCAGATGTGATTTGAAGAAGCATGAAACCGCTACTCGAGTCTTTTGCTAGGTCGAATTCCGTTTTCGGCGCTTCGGAACTGAGGAAGAAGGTGGAGCTGGAGAAGAGTGGAGTGTCATAAAAGTGAGGCATGAGAATGATAGGATTAGCGAGGCATGTGTAACTCATCTTTTGATGCTATGTAATGATGACAATTCTTATATACGTTATGAATGGATTTGGTAGCAACTTTGTGCTTCTGCTGTGAGATTTTGAATGTAATTTGGCAACCAAATTGCTCCTGTAGGCTTCTGAAAGAACCTCAATGCAAACAAGTAAAATAGAATCTCCGTTACTGATGCACCGATACATCGGAAACGGAGATGGGTCGGCAACCGTAGCCAACTTATGCCTCATCGGTGTCGGTTTTTTGCCTCCGTTACCAATGAAGGTCTTCACATCAGTGACAGGGTCGTGGACACGGACCCTTTCTCCGTTGCCGAAGGGGTTTTTGGCCCGTTTCCGATGTGTCGTTCAGTACTAGTGTGTGCAAGCAGCGGAGCTTTAGCATCTCAATCTCGGAGTAGGGCTTCCAGCGCCGATCTTCCCTCCACTTCAACCGTACAAGCTTGAGAAATAGCTTCATCCATTCCCAGCAGTTTCCAGACTTCTCGTACTCTAGGACACGCAAAGAAAGCATGACGAATACTCTCACACTCCACGTTACATAGAGTACACTGCGCATTAGGCTGCATATGCCTATTAGCCAAGACCCCATTGCATGGTATAGCTCCTAAGAGTGCTCTTCAACAATGAATCTTAATATTTGCTGGCACATTAAGAGACCACAATGTCTTCCAAATTGGAAGTGTAGATGAGGACCCGTAGCCGCTTGTCCTTCTTAACTTCTATCCATGTTGATGTTCCCACTCCATGTGATAGCATTGTCTCACTGAAAATACACCAGTTTTGGTAAAATGCCAGCCAACAAAATCCTTCATCATACCCCGGGCCAAAGGAATATTAAGTATTCTTTGGGCATCAACCGACCAGAATGTTTCTCTAATTAAAACTTCATCCCACATATCAGTCTCAACATCAATTAACTTGGACACTTTTGAGAGCAATATATTACCCCTCCTTGTTGCAATTTTCCTATTCGGACTGCTTGGCAACCAAGGGTCAATCCAGATGTCAATCTGTGTTCCATCTCCAACTCTCCACATATGGCCCCTCTTAAAAGTCTGAATGCCAGCCCAAATACTTTGCCATGTATACAAGCTACCTTTTTTGAGCTGGCAGTTTAGTATATCTCCTGACGGAAAATATTTAGCTCGCAGAACAGAAGCGCATAATGAATTCGGTTCAGCAATAAGCCTCCAACATTGCTTAGCTAGCATTGCAAGATTGAAACATTGTAAATCCCTAAAACCCATACCTCCTTGCCGCTTCGGTACACAAATCTTCAACCACGCAAACCAATGCATATGTTTTTGTTGATCATCATCTCCCCACCAGAATTGGGACATTGCAGATATAATCCCTTTTATAATCTGTTTGGGTATCTTGAAGACTGACATTGCATATGCTGGGATAGCTTGAATGACGGCTTTCAACAACACTTCCTTTCCACCGAATGACAAATTCTTCTCCTTCCATCCACTGAGAAGTTTACAAACTCTATCAACTAGGTGTTGGAAACAATCTGATCTATCTACCCCGACCAACGGGGGCAATCCGAGGTACTTGTCCATGATAGCTTCAGTCATAATATTTAGTACCGAACAAACCTCCACCCGTACATCAACACTTGTGCTTGGACTGAAAAAGATACTTGATTTCGCTTCGCTAACCAGTTGGCCCGAAGCTGCACAATAATCATCCAAGGCATGCTGCAGGCTGGTAGCATTAGACGCATCCGCTCGCATAAGAATGAGTGAATCGTCCGCAAACAGTAGGTGTGAAACAACAGGCGCACCTCTGCATACTTTAACCTCCTGTAGGTTCCCATTACTTTCTTCAAATTTCAGCAAACTTGTTAAACCCTCCGCACACAATAGAAACAAATAAGGTGAGAGGGGATCCCCTTGACGGAGTCCCCGAGATGGATATATGTAATCAGAAAGTTCATTATTAACCCGAACTTGATACCTCACCGAAGAAACACATGCCATGATTAGCTCCACCCATCTTGGATCAAAGCCCAATCGCAATACAATTTTTTCAAGAAAGCTCCACTCCACACTATCATATGCCTTGTGCATGTCGAGTTTCCCCGCACATGTACCATATCTCCCCTCCTTCTTGTTCTTGATGGAATGATAAGACTCATATGCCACTAGTACATTATCCGTGATGAGCCTCCCTGGGACAAATACACTTTGCGTAGGTGATATAATATCTGGGAGTAAATGCTTGAGTCTGTTTGCAATCAGTTTAGAAATAACCTTGTAGACAACGTTACACAAGCTTATGGGCCGGAACTGAGTGATGGATTCAGGGTTCTCCACCTTCGGAATTAACACAATCGTAGTATTATTCCAGCCTTCTGGAATTACGCGGGAATTAACTGCTTGCAAAACCTCGTCAGTAAGATCTTCACCAATGATATGCCAAAATCTTTTGTAAAAGACAGCATGAAGGCCGTCCGGGCCAGGCGCCTTCAGGTCGCCAATATTAAACATAGCCTTTTTAACCTCTTCACGCGTATATGTGGCCATCAGCCTCTCGTTCATATCTCCTGCCACACACGGTATCACCTTGTCAATTACTCCCTCGCTCGGATCCTGTACCTCTGAGCAAAACAGGTGCTCAAAGTATCCTGACGCCAATACTTTAAGCTGATCCGCCTCCTCAACAATAACACCATTTTCATTCTTTAACGCTTTTATAAAATTCTTCTTGCGCCGAGCAGTAGCATAGCGATGAAAAAATGATGTGTTTTGGTCTCCATGTTGGAGCCAATTCACCCTCCCTCGCTGTAACCAGTACAGTTCTGAAAGGACACGGATCATCATTGCAATGTTTATCACTACTCACCATTGCATTACTTTGTGGCTTGCCACATGTAGGTGGAGTAGACAAAGTTGAGAACTCATCACGGCCGGAAGTGGACGGAGAACAATCATCTCCACAATTCTTGGACACATCATATTTGTCTTGAAGCTTGGTCCAAAGCTCATGAGCATTCCGAAAAGGACAGACCGACATAATAACTACATCGCTCAAAGCATTGAAAATCACATTAGAAGCTTGAGCATCTAGATAGGAATTATTCTTATCCAATAAAGATAATCTTTTGGGATTCTTTGGAGGAGAATAACCCCTATCTAGAATTCGCTCTATGTATGGGTCCATGACCCAAAAACTATCAAGCATGCGAATTTTCCAAACATCATAATTTGTGCCATCTAATATAAAAGAAGCATTGTGCACTAGTTCACGAGACGACATCTTTACTCTCGAGGCGGTGAAGCCAAAAACGAGAGAACCCGCTATGATACCAATTGAAAGGACACGGATGTCACCTAGAGGGGGGGGGGGTGTGAATAGGCGATTAAAATTCTTTACGGTTTAGGCTTGAATAAATGCGGAATAAAATTAGCGGTTAATTTATCAAGCACAAAACCTAAACAAAGCGAGGTTTGCCTATGTGCACCAACAACTTATGCTAATCAAGATAAGCACCTATGTGATAGCAGGATATATTGCTTCAAGCTCGATGGCTATCACAAAGTAAATTGCATAAGTAAGAAGCTCGGGTATAGAAATACCGAGGCACTTGGAGACGATGATTTATCCCGAAGTTCACTTCCCAATGGAAGCTACGTCTCCGTTGGAGCGGTGCGGAGTCACAAAGTGATCCCCGAATAGTCGTCAAATGACACACCGTAATCTCCTTCATGCCTCTACCAATGTAGAGTACCACGAACCACTATGGGACACTCGAGGGTGGTCACCGAACGCGTACAAGGATGAGGCACACTCCACAACTTAATTGGAGGCTCCCACCGAATTCCCGCAGCTCCCAAAGCCACAAGAATCACAAGGTTGAGGCTCACTCTACAACTCAATTGGAGGCTCTCAACTAATCCCGGGAGCCACCAAAACTCCGAGATCAACAAGGACCGTCTAGGGCACCCCAAGTACCCTAGAGGACAAGCTCTAGGGCACCCCAAGTACCCAAGAGTAACAAGCTTCTCAACTTCACTTTCCACGTATCACCGTGGAGAACTCAAACCGTTGCAACTAGTGCAAGAAGGCAAGACTACTAGAAGTGGTCAAATCCTTCACTCCCAAATCCCACCAAAAGCAACTAATGCTTGTGGGGGGAGAAGTGAGGAAGAATAAAGAACTCAACAAATGGAACTCCAAGATCTAGATTGAAAGGCTTCCCCTCACTTAGAGGAGAGATGGATTGGTGGAACAATAGATCTAGATCTCCTCTCTCTTTTCCCTCTAATTGGAGGCAAGAATCATGGAGGATTAGAGAGTTAGCAAAGCTCAACAAGGTCAACAATGGGGGCAATTTCGAGCTCAAGAGTTGAGTAGACTTTGGGGAAGAAGACCCCTTAAATAGGTAGAAGAGAAATCTGCCCGTTGGCCAGTTTTCGCGCAGGGTCGGAACTTCCGACAGGAGGAGCGGAACTTCCGACATTTTGGTCGGAACTTTTGCCCGAAGTTCCGAAGTAACTTCCGCTTATGAAAGCACGACATCAGGGAGCAAATTTCTTAAGCGGAACTTGTGTCGGAACTTCCGCCCAATGTAAAACAGCAAAACCAACAACACAAAAACGAAGATATCTTTTGCATACGAACTCCGTTTTCGACGTTCTTGTGCTCATTGGAATTACCACACTGAGCACTCCAATACCATGCAGAGAAACATCGTAGTCCAATATGGGAGTATAAAACCAAATGTAGAAAGGTAAAACCTCTCTACAAAAGACAAACCGGCAGAAACTCCAAAACCGAAAGCGCAACAAGTTTTTCATACCAAATCCGTTTTTGGTGAACTTGGGCTTGTTATGAAGATCACGACAAGCAACAAAACCCAACAAGAAGAATAGCCAAATAAGCACCAAGAAAGATGATGCCAAGTATGCAAATGTTTGAGCTCTCTCCAATGATACGATCAAGCTCAATTGAGAGCCCCTCTTGATAGTACGGTATTTATCCTATAACCCGGTCTCCCAACTAGCTCCATGAGACCGGTAAAATAGAAACCCTAACAAGATCATACCTTTGCCTTGCGCATTCCACTTGAGCTAGATGATGACGATCTTTATCTCCTCAAGTGGAACACCTTTCTTGATTGCACTTCGCTTGGTGAAGACTCATATGTTGCTCCCTCATACTCCACTATGAGAGAGTCTTTCTTAGGCACATCTTCACTTGACCATTATCTCCAAATGGGTGGAAAGCATCAAGCATAGGATCTCTTTGAGATGCTTCTCTTGAAATTGCACTTCTCAACCTTGATGACGATCACCACTTGACGTCATCCTCTATGGGCTATATGAAATCTTTCTTTTGATGCATGCCCTTGGAAAGATACCTAACCACACATAGAAATACCACACACACATTTCATGGGTTAGTTCACAAAGCTATATGGATAATTGCTTACCATACCAATAGATACATGATCCCACTTGGTACATCTTGTAGCTTTGTGTGTTGATCAATATTTTGATCAACCTTGTATCTTTACTTCTATCTTTAATAGATGTTGTCTTGAAGATAACCATGAGTGATCACATAATCTTTTTCTTCAAGACATATTTGCAATATGCTCAACTCTCTCATGACCAATCTACAGATAACTCCTCGAATAACCACTTGGTCATCACATACTCTTCTTCTTGATCATATCAAATATATCCATACAACTCGATGATCTTGATGCCAAATACTCCTTTATATCGATATCTTTATGGCATCAACCTTGAATCCAACATATGGAGTTCAAGTATTTGCCTATGGACAAACACTACAAGAATAACTCAATGAAACCATTAGTCCATAGGGATTGTCATTAATTACCAAAACCACACATGGGGGCGCCATGCCTTTTCCATCTCCCCCATTTTGGTAATTGATGACAATCTCTTTTACGAGAGTTTATATGATGAATTAAGCAACCATGCATGCAAGGAAACAAGCAAGGATGCATGAGTATGAAAGTCAATACGCTTATGAACAAAACATGAAGCATAAAACCAAATTCCAATTCCCTTAAACCCTCTAAATCTTCTCGCCCATTGGCATCCATTTCCAAAATGGGCGAAAAGGCTTAGAAGGTCAATATAGTACGAGCTCCCCCGTAATGTGTGCATTTCTCAAAATGCGAGTGAAATCAAATACATCTATCCTAATGACGAATAGTTGGATTGAGATCACACTATATTGTGGATCCAAAGATTGCAAAAGAAAGATATGGAAAACCTTTTACAATTCTCCAAATAAAAGGAAAGCAACCAAGAGATCTAACAAACCAAGTGAACGAAATATATTATGATTTGAGCAAAAGAGTGTTTCAAAGAAAATAGTGGAGCTCCCCAATATTTGTACATAATATAGAATTTTTGTATTTAAATACAAAGTGTACAAAATGGAATCCTCACTTCCCAGTATCCTCTAAAACACAAAATTTTAAGGGACTCACAAGCTCAAAAGGATGCAAAAAAATAAATTTAAAATAAAAATCAAGGCTTGTGTCATATCCCATGGTGAAGATAATAGGCTCGTCAAGACAAGCATGAGGTAAAGGATATTCACCATGATGAGTGCACCATGATGTGATGAAATGGATAGGCACTCATAAGTCCAAATTCTTTCCGGCGTCACCAAAGAATAAAATAAATAGATAAAGAGGTGACACCAAAGAATTAAGATATCAAGTAAAGATGTAACTCTTCTCATGTATATAAGTTTCTAAGTAGACAACAATCACGATGATATACATCCTCAAAGAAATATGTATACACAAAATTAGTTAAGAAAGAAAAGAAACATGATATCCAAAAAGAAGTCATATAATATACAAATATGATATTTGTTTAGGATCGTAACCCATAGCTCAATATTCTCATATTGTGTAATAATGAATTTCAAATTCAACCTCAACACAAGCATGACAAATATCACTAAGGGAAAAAGATATAGTTGTGATGCATTGAGAAAAGTAACAAGTATCATAGGAGCCAAATAGAATTTGCAATAGCCACAACAAAGGCAAATAAATATTTTTCATGCCATGATGAAACCTACACAAGGTTGAATGCTATAAATGTATGCATGGGGGTGGATACTTGTTACCGAGATGGCATGGAGTTGATGTAGTAGATAAGAGTTCATCAACCATCCTAGCTTGGCTCCAAAAAACATGTGGTGAAGAAACTTTCATTGTAAATGAGACAAGCATCCAATGCATCTCCATGTACCTAAAACCCATTAAAGTAAAATTGTTCCCAAACTAATTGGGTCCAAAGTAGTTAGTCAAACTACAATACATAGAAGGAACTCCACATAAATATGTGCATATAGATATGAAATTGAATTTCATGCACATCTTAGCCGATTTAGGATTATGTGGAGTTTCACCTATATATTGGCACAAAGAAGGAAAGCATGTCATAAAATAAACATGTAGTAGATATGCATGCCTATGACCTTTAGTAACCAAACGGAGATACAATTTGGGCAAATATCAAGAAATCAAAAGAAGATCCAAATTATATCAAAGATCCAAATCAGAATTGATTTAGAGAAGCCAATTAAACCTAAGCAACTCAACACATGATGGATAAGATGCCAATTGGACAAAGATACCAAAAAGGAAATAAGATACTAATTAATCAATAAATAAGATAACAACTAGATACCAAATTTCCAAAAGAGATACCAAAAAGAGAGATATATCAACAAATGATATAACACACTTCCAAAGAGAGATGCCAATTGAAGCAAACCCTCAAAAAGAAAATAGCAAGGTTCGAACAAATAAACCACACCCTCAACACTTTTCATGATGGCACAAAGTACCAAGCCGAAAAGGTTTGTCTTCCATAAAGACATGTCATCAGGATCAAAATCCAAAGAAAGGGATCAAACATCAAATATGAGACAAATAGTGTTCAAAAGGATATAGGATAGCTCATCCAATAATAGTGCGTTGTTTGTGCTCTTGCATTTAAATACAAATGCACACAAATGGAATCATCGCTTTCCAAAGATCTATTCAAACACTAGCCATATATCACAAAAATATAAATAAGATCCAATGCCAATGTAAAGATAAGATTTACTCAATATAGGATAGCTCCCTCAAGAATAATGAATTGTTTAGAAGTAGCCTTTGAAGGCAAAGTGCACAGGAATGAGATCAATGCCTCTCCTATACCAATTAATTCACTAGTCAAGCTTGAGTAACGCAAATTGATCCACAAGATGTTTAAGACAAAACAAGTTGTTGGCAAGAAATAAGGCAATTAATTCAAAAACCAAAATGAAGACAATCTACACATTCCACCACAATTATGAATGTCACTTGTCAAGGAACTCAGTGGTATATTGGAGTGATATTTAGGATCATCTTCACAATAAATAAGCATGTGGCAAAAAGATAAGGTTTAAGCGCGATGCTTAGATAGATAAATGTTCTTGATAGTTTCAAATATTCACGCGATCATGCAAAGCAACTACAAAGAGTAGTTTGAAGCACTAGGTTTCCCAAATGAATATATGCGAGCATATTTGAGAAAAAACCGTACCAAGAACATCGTACACAAACAAGATCCAAAACAAGAGTAAATAAAGTCATTCGAGTAAATTGGAACTTGTTTGAGCAACATGCCTCATAGAAACAAGATAATTAACAATATCAATTCTAGGTGGCAATACCTCAAATGTTCACATGTTCTAGGCTAGTAATATGCACATAGCTTATTACTCCCCCATAATGTGATAATCCATTTCTTCTCAACAAGAGGCAAACATAAACCAACTAGAGATGATTAATGGACATTATAAAATTTGAATTTCTCATGAGCATGACATACCACATAGAAAATAGATAAGATTGATATATCAACTCTAAGTGGTATTCCTCATGAATATACATTTTTAGGATTGTGAAGTGCCAAAGCATAGCACTCCCCCAAAATGGGATAGTCCATTAACTTCTCAACAAAAGCCAACTAAGATATAAGCAAGGCATTGTGAAGAGCTTTCAGTTTCTTTTGAAGAAAGTACTCTCTTTCTTCACTTATATCTGTTTAGAGAGTTGTCAAATAAGTTGATTGGTGTTTGGTTGGACCAGAAAAATGCTATGCATGTGGTAGTGGTATAAAATGCTTACATGAATCTTTTTAGATCGTTGTCTTGAGTAATTTGATGCTTGCCAATTGTTTTGAGCTGTCAAGTAATTAATGTTTAAGCTTGTGCATCATGTAAGTAATGGCTATTAATGAAGAACTACTATAAGGATTTTCTGCTATAATAATCTGTTGCATGATTGGAAGTCCATAGTAGTCTAGATAATTTTTGGATGAAGGCTATGTGTTAACAAGGAAGACAGTGGGAGTCTATGGTTCGTCAAACCTTGTGTTTTATGTACACTCTTGCTATTCCAGTTGATAATGATGTTTGCTTATAATAACCTTGCTAGCCTAAACTCTGTACTAAGAGGGAATGCTTCTTGTACATCCAAAACCTTGAGCCAAATCCATGCCACCTGTGTCCACCATACCTACCTATTATGTGGTGTTTTCACCATTCCAAGTAAATTTCTTCATGTGCTATCTACTAACTACTCAAAACTGTTACATTTCCTTTTTGTGTCACTACTTGAAAAGCTCATAAGGACGTAGATAGGTGGTCTTTATTTCCTGGTTGATCAAATTTTACACACCTGGACTAGTGGCATATACATCCGCTTATCCAATAATTTTGCAAAAAGAGCTGGCAACGGGGTGCCCAGTCCCAATTAATTACAACTTTAACCAAACAATTCTCTTCACATCTTTTTGCCCCTGATTCGTCAGTCAAGCAATGTTCACAAGTGTGTAAACAAAAGAGAAGAGGGATGATCTGCCCGCTGGTAGAAATAACGTCCTTCATGGGAGCCGCTCTTGTAAAGTTTGATCAACTAGTGAAGTAGAGTATTGCCTATTTGCTGATTTGTTGACACCTGTATACACCATTACCTTACAAAACAATATTTTATGCTCTCTATATGCCTTCGGGAACTACAGCTCTAGCACATGATGTTAATCCCTGCTTCCCTCTGCGAAGGGCCATTCTTTTACTTTTATGTTGAGTCAGTTTTCCCACTTCTTTCTGTCTACTTAAGCAAACATCATTGTCAACTCCAGTATAACAGTTTTTACATAACTTTGTGTTTGGTTGATCATATTCTTTGCATTGACATTATCTATATGATATACATGTTGAAAGTTGAAGCAAAAGCTGAAGCTATTATCTTCCTTTGTGTTGATACAAACACTTTCATGTTGAGAATTATTGCTGCTGTGAACTAACTATTATGTTAGACTATTATATCTCTAAATGTTTTATAGTGTTATTCATGAAAGTTTGCACTTGTGTGATCACTTATGTTTACTCTTTATTTACTTGCTTGCAAACTATAGACCATTGGCTTGGATCACTTCATTCAGATCATGTGCATTACATTGTTATTTGATCAAAGATTGTGTTGGTAGCATGTCACTTCAAAAATTATCTGTTTTTATCGTTTACCTACTCGAGGACGAGCAGGAACTAAGCTTGGGGATGCTTGATACGTCTCAAACGTATCTATAATTTTTGATGTTCCATGCTGTTATTATATCAATTGCTACATGTTTTGGTTACACTTTATTTCATTTTTATGCATTTTCTGGGACTAACCTATTAACAAGATGCCACAGTGCCAGTTCCCTGTTTTCTGCTGTTTTTGGTTTCAGAAAATCTATTAAGGAAATATTCTCGGAATTGGACGAAACAAAAGACATCGTCAATAATATCACGAGGAGATCACGGAGTCCAAAGGGGAGTCGGAGCAGACCCACCAGGGGGCCACGCCACACTAGGGCGCGGCCCAGGGTGGGCCCGCGCCCCCTATGGCGTGGTGGCCCCCCTCGGCCACCGACGCCGCCTCTTCGCCTATATATTCTCCGCGACGCGAAAACCCTATTACGGTCGATCATATTCCACGAAAAGTTCCGTCGCGGCCGTCATCGTCAATCTCAGATCGGAGGAGTTCTGAAGCTCTTCCCAGCACCCTGCCGGAGGGGAGATCATCACCGGAGGGCTCTACATCACCATGCCTGCCTCCGGAGTGATGCGTGAGTAGTCCACCCCTGGACTACGGGTCCATAGCAGTAGCTAGATGGTTGTCTCTCTACCTTGTGCCTCCATGTTTAGATCTTGTGAGCTGCCTAACATGATCAAGATCATCTTATTGTAATGCTAGATGTTGTGTTTGCTGGGATCCGATGAATATTGATACCATGTTTATTCAAGTTGTTTATCTATGTGCTCTTGATCTTGCATGCTCTCCGTTGCTAGTAGATGCTTTGGCCAAGTAGATGCTTGTGACTCCAAGAGGGGGTATTTATGCTCGATAGTGGGTTCAGTCTCTAGATATCTGGATCAGTGACAGAAAGGTCTAAGATGGTAGATGTGCTGTTGCTACTAGGGATAAAACATTGGTGCAGTGTCCAAGGGCACTTGTATTGATTACATTACACACTTTACTTCATGCAATAATCTGTTGTTAGCAACTTAATACTGAATGGATGCGGATGCTGCCTTGAAGGTGGATTATTTAGGCATAGATGCTGTTGGAATAACGGTCTATGTACTTTGTTGTAATGCCCAACTAGATTTCATAGTAGACATCTTGGCATGTATTGCATTGTTATGCCCTCTCTATTTGTCAATTGCCCAGCTGTAATTTGTTTACCCAACATGCTAGTTATCTGTTCTGAGAGAGACACCACTAGTGAACTGTGGACCCTGGTCCAATTTCCTCATACTGTTTACACAACCTGCTGCAATCATCTGTTTCCTGTTACTTGCTGTTTTCCACACCATACGTTTAACTCTTTGTTTCTGCAAGACCGGAGAGATTGACAACCTCTCTGTTTCGTGTTGGGCAAAGTTCTGGTTTGTGTCTGTGCAGATTCCACGTTGGTGCAAGCTCCCTAGCGCCAGGGGGAGTCAACATCAACAACCTTCCGATAGATCGTCAAGTCCTACTGGATTGATAACCTTGGGTAGATTTCTCAAGGGAAAACTTCTGCTGTCTACATCATAACCTTCCTCTTGGGGTTCACCAACACGTAGCCATCACTCAACAAATGGAACTCCAAGATCTAGATTCAAAAGCTTCCCCTCACTTAGAGGAGAGATGGATTGGTGGAACAATAGATCTAGATCTCCTCTCTCTTTTCCCTCTAATTGGAGGCAAGAATCATGGAAGATTAGAGAGTTAACAAAGCTCAACAAGGTCAACAATGGGGGCAATTTCGAGCTCAAGAGTTTTGGTCAAAACTTCCGACAGGACGAGCGGAACTTCCGACATTTTGGTCGAAACTTCTGCACGAAGTTTCGAAGTAACTTCCGCTTATGAAAGCACGACATCAGGGAGCAAATTTCTTAAGCGGAACTTGTGCCGGAACTTTGGTTGGAACTTCCACCCAATGTAAAACAGCAAAGCCAACAACACGAAAACGAAGATATCTTTTGCATACGAACTCCGTTTTCGATGTTCTTGGGCTCATTGGAATCACCACACCGAGCACTCCAATACCATGCAGAGAATCATCGTAGTCTAATATGGGAGTATAAAACCAAATGTAGAAAGGTGAAACCTCTCTACAAAAGACAAACTGACAGAAACTCCAAAACCGAAAACGCAACAAGTTTTTCATACCAAATCCGTTTTCGGTGAACTTGGGCTTGTTATGAAGATCACGACAAGCAACAAAACCCAACAAGAAGAATAGCCAAATAAGAACCAAGAAAGATGATGCCAAGTATGCAAATGTTTGAGCTCTCTCCAATGATACGATCAAGCTCAATTGAGAGCCCCTCTTGATAGTACGATATTTATCCTATAACCCGGTCTCCCAACTAGTTCCACGAGACCGGTAAAATAGAAACCCTAACAAGATCATACCTTTGCCTTGCACAATCCACTTGAGCTAGATGATGACGATCTTTATCTCCTCAAGTGGACCACCTTTCTTGATTGCACTTCGCTTGGTGAAGACTCACATGTTGCTCCCTCATACTCCACTATGAGAGAGTCTTTCTTAGGCACATCTTCACTTGACCATTATCTCCAAATGGGTGGAAAGCATCAAGCATAGGATCTCTTCGAGATGCTTCTCTTGAACTTGCACTTCTCAACCTTGATGACGATAACCACTTGTCGTCATCCTCTATGGGCTATATGACATCTTTCTTTTGATGCGTGCCCATGGAAAGATACCTAACCACACATAGAAATACCACACACACATTTCATGGGTTAGTTCACAAAGCTATATGGACAATTGCTTACCATACCAATAGATACATGATCCCACTTGGTACATCTTGTAGCTTTGTGTGTTGATCAATATTTTGATCAACCTTGTATCTTTACTTCTATCTTATATAGATGTTGTCTTGAAGATAACCAAGAGTGATCACATAATCCTTTTCTTCAAGACATATTTGCAATATGCTCAACTCTCTCATGACCAATCTACGGATAACTCCTCGAATAACCACTTGGTCATCACATACTCTTCTTCTTGATCATATCAAATATATCCATACAACTCGATGATCTTGATGTCAAATACTCCATTATATCAATATCTTTGACGAGGTTATACTCTGCGGGTACCCCAGCATAGGGGTACCTGGTGCACGTGATGATCAAAGGAGCCCAAGGATTAATTGAAGCCCACGAAGGAAGGCCCAAGACAAAGAGTGCTTTCCATGTTAGATCAAGTGATAGTCGGTTAGGGCTTTCCATACATGAAACCTTGGTCGGTTATGTTTCCCGAGACCCAGCCTCCTATATAAAGGCTGGGAGGGTGATCCATCAGGGTAAGCAATCCATAGCCACCAAAACCTTGATGAGACCAGCAACTCGCCGAACCCTTGTAACCCTCATATTCATACCATAAATACAGACAAGCAGGAAGTAGGGGTTTTACCTCACTCGAGGGCCCTGAACCTGGGTAAATCCAGCTTGTCAGCCGTCGATTCCACCGATACTACGCATTCTCTACCACACAATCAACCCTAGGCATAGCAACCATGGGACTTGCCGAGGGCACACCTCGACAATCTTTATGGCATCAACCTTGAATCCAACATATGGAGTTCAAGCATTTGCCTATGGACAAACACTACAAGAATAACTCAATGCAACCGTTAGTCCATAGGGATTGTCATTAATTACCAAAATCACACATGGGGGCGCCATGCCCTTTCAAGTTCTTCCTGCTCAAGAAGCTCCTCTATCTTCAACTGGATTTCTCTCTGCTTAGCCGACGCTTCATCCATTAATGGGCCGGACATAATATCATTTAATTCCTTCTGAAGATCCCTCAACCTCTTTCTCGGTCCATTTAGCACCTCCTTATCCCATGTATGCAGGGCCTCATGCACCTCCTTAGTGTGATCGCTAAGCGTTGCATGTACATGCAATTGTTTTGCCCTCTCCCATGCAGTTTGGATTATTTGTTCAACAGAACTCTCGCACAACCATCTAGCTTCAAAATTCATCGGACCATGCGGCCGCATCCCTTGAAGACCTGAATTGTACTCAGTATTAATTACAATTGGTCTATGATCTGATTTACCAAAGTCTTCGTTAATGACCGCAGCTAGCGGGAACATAGCTGCCCATCTTGGATCACATACAGATTGGTCAAGCCTCTCTCGAATTCTGCCTCTTCTCCAAGTGAACACATCTCCGACGTACCCCATATCCTCCAAGTTACAATCGTTCAACGTATCACGGAAGGCCTTCATGCATCTTTGAGGTCTAGCTGCACCTCCTTCCTTCTCATTTGAATACATGATCTCGTTGAAATCTCCGGCCATGATCCAAGGAAGGTCAACCACCGCATGCATATCCCTTATATACTCCCATGTTAGATGTTTCCTATCTCCACTTGGTTCGCCGTACAATCCAGTTAGGTGCCATCCCACCTCGCTTTGCTCATTGATGTGAATATCAATGAAATTAGCGGTAACCTCCTTCGACGTCACTGTGATGTCATTATTCTAGAACATTACTAACCCCCACTTCTTCCGTCACTAACCGAGACGAGCATCTCATCTAACTTCAGCCTCTTCCGAAGATTTTTTGCCTTATCTCTACACAAATGTGCTTCAGACAGGAAAAGCACATCCGGATGCAAGCGCGCCTGGAGTTCCAGAAGCGCACGAACTGCCGAGTATTTACGCATTCCTCGGCAGTTCCAACATATGATGATCATGGCTCCCGACGAAGCCCGTCGAACCAACAGTACTCTGTCACAACACTCCCGACCTCCTTTTCCTTGAACTACCAAATCCTCACGTGTGCACCTTCATGCTGATTTACTGAACCAAAGCCTTTCAAGTATTCAGCTTTTTATCTGAACATCGGTTAGCTTCTGACTAATCGATGTCTTCAGTAGCAGGGAGTTCGACCAGCCACTATCTACAAGAACCACACAGCTATGACGCCGGAGAGAATAGAACCTTCCACCGTCGTTTCCGGCGTGGAGGAAACAAAAAACGCCACACGAGCACAGCCGGGCGGAAAAGAAACCCTAGGTGTCAGGCCTTGGGGAAAGAAACCAGAGTCAGAATGACACCGCGCGCTGCTCCTCAACTGATCACAGAAATCTGAAACCAGATTGGCCGGAAACCACAGCCATCGCCGGTGGCGGCAATCAAGCCCTAGGGCACCATCGTAATCATCATCGCGAGAGGAAACCGATATAACGTCCTAAATGCAAACGTAATTTGGTCATGCACGTGTACGAAATCTTTTTTTAAAAACTCAATGTAAAAACCTAATACATGTGGCGCCTGCAACAACTTTTTTTTGGAATTTTGAATGTTAAATTAAATACACAATAGCGATTGAGTTGTCTGTCTCTGTTGAAATTTCGGAAGAAATTAAAACTTTTGAGATCCCTTCTGTTGAACCACATAGGATAGGGTTAGTGAGTTGCGCTAAATTTCTAGATCTGAGATCCCTTCTTTATCTTGCAAGTTCACCTCTCTATCTTGTTCTTTAGTAAATCTTATGAGAGAAAAAGAGTGAGCACAATCAAGAACACCATCTAGCTGACAAGATCTACTTGTTACTCTTATTGATTTGGCATCTCCTAAATGGTTAGGCTCAGCCGTTTGAGCATCCCATCTGTGCATCAGCCGATGCACACTATGTGAAGGTTCTTGTTGATTTAATCAAAATCTACTCAAGAGATGGCGTTAAATTTGTGAACTTGGCTAACGGAGAATCATGCGAAGTTTGAAGACTTGGGTCCACACATGCATAGCCTTTACAAACAAAAAACTTAGATCTTCTGCCCAATAGATTGAATTTCAGGAAATAAATCTCGATGTCACCGTCTGTTTTCCCTTACAGTTCATACTTTCTGTTTTTCATCTACTTTGTTTGAAGAATCAACATATGTGCAAATCAATTATGTTTACATTCTTTTTCTGAAGCATCACCTTTTGTTTAGATCATATATCTTTTTGCTCTACTGCTTCATAATCTACACATTTATTTCTAGTCCTTCACTACATTGCTTTTCTTGTTTATCTTTTTTAGTTGGAGTAATTCTTAGAAACCCCTAGAAGTAAATCTATGTTTAATGTAAATAACTATGCCCTTTGGAAAAAAACAAGATGAAGATGCACACACCTGAAAGAAATTGATGAAAAAAATATGGAGAGTCACCAATGAAGGTCTCACACTTCCAATAGCAAGAAGGATGAGTACTCAGGGTGTTGACATTCCAATAGTCTTTGCAGATTAAGCCATAAAGAAAGAGAAGCACCCAGACTCAATCGCTATCCGTGCACTGCTCAACTCTATCCGTGATGAAGAATTGACCTGCATCGGCAATCATGAATTTCTACAGGAAATCTGGAATGAACTTGAAGAAGTATAACATGCATTGATCAAGTCAAGGAGACAAGTCTAGATACTATGATGGATTAGCTTACTTGCTTCAGTTCAATCTGAGGCGAAACAACTCAAAGCATGTACTCGAGACTCATCAAGATCACAAATTAAATTTATTATTCGGAGCCAGATATGTAGGAAATATCTTCCCCGTGAAGAAGATGATTTTGGATCTCAACAACAAGTACGACACATTGTACACTCTCATCAAGGAGAAGCCAAAGTTCAAGGCCATGAGGCCTTCATAGTTTCTTGGAAGAATGCAAACTCACGAAAACATTCTATTTGAAAAGGAGATTCTTTGTGATGTCAGTCCAGCTCGAGAAGACATGGCATCACCCTCAAGGCCAAAAAAAAAAAAAAAAAGATGTGACTGTGTTATCATGAAGTGAATCTGGTGATAAATAAGACACCAAACTGATGCTAGACAAGGACATGACTCTGCTAGTCAGGCGCTTCAACAAGCTCAACAAACACAATCGATACAAGAGGTCTGGAAGAAGCTCCTATTTGTCTTCAAAGGACCCAAGCAAAAGAACCTGCAAGGATAATAAGGGAAATGGATGAGAAAAAGGACAAGAAGGAGAAGAAGCACAACAAAGAGTACATCTCTCGGCCAAGGTGCCACAAGGAGGACAAGTACATGGCCCACACATACATCAGCAATAAGTGGGACTCGAAGTATGATGCTTTATCATTGTCAAGCTCCGACCCTGATTCTTCATCCTTGTGAAGTGGTGCGAGAAGAACAAGAAAGTAGCAACAATTATTGTTGCTTCAGCAAGCACCACAAGATCGATCTCCGACACCTGAAATGACGAATGACATCCCTATGTTTGTCTCATAACAAGACATTCTAAGGTATAATCAAAATCTTCTGATTCCAATACCCTTGGTGAGTGATGGTGTAGAGGACATTAGGCGTTCATATAAAATTCTTGCTAAGAATGCTAGAATCATGAAAAGCTCCCGAATAAACAAAAAAAATACTAGTCATTTTTAACTTCCCTATTGGCTATTGCTATGTATATCAGGAGTGTGATCAGGGGTTTCTTTAATGTGAATGTTGTCCCTCGTTCAAGGTAGAGTTTACTGTGCACTTCCTGCTGCATGTGGGAGCAAAGGCCAACCATGCGACATGGTTCCCTGTTTACCGTAATGGTATATGATCTTTGGTTCACTAGAAATGAAAGTGTTTTAACATAAAGTGATGTTTAACCCTTTTCATCCGTTTAACATAAAGTATGTTGCAGTGGTAGCCGCTGACTTGGCCTAAGAATCTAGCTACGATTGAAGAAGTGCATACAAGATTTGACAACAAGCTAAAGGAAGTGGGTCCAGGAGCGTTGGGGGACTGAAGTGGTCTAGCTAAGTTCTCACTTAATCTGGCTGTAGTCTGTGCTTAGCTTTACTTCCTATTGTTTGTTTACAGCCTAGATCGTGTTTACTTTCTTAAATGGACATCTGGTAAATCTTTCAATATGATCTATGCCTTCGGACCTTTTTCACTAAATCTATACCTAATCTCTACTATATAATACGAGTAGTGTTTCTTCCTCCCAAAATTTCGTACGTTTGGTTTGGTACGTCAAACCTCACGCGCGCTCCGATCGTCTCCATTGTTAGTCGAGGTGGTAGTAAAACTTCCGATTAAATCACCAGCGCCGTGCGTTCTGGCTACACTATTTTTTCTATGGGCCGGTGGCTTATACACCCTATTGGGCCATAATGCTTTAACGAGTTTGTACACTATTTTTCTATGGGCCATTGGCTATACACCCTATTGGGCCATAATGCTTTAACGAGTTTGTATAGCTGCACGAACCGTTGTTGAGTTGTTCAGAGTTTCTTTTGTTGTTGCGCTGACACGACGTCCGTGCCTGCCTTGAAGTACCGAGTTTCGGAAAAAAAAGTAGTACTGTAGTACCGTAATAAAGAGACGAGTATCGTGGGGGTGGGTAGGCTTCCACGTACTCTGCAAAAGGCACCTGAGTCGTACATGCATGCAATTTATTTCATTAAGGTGAACATGCATGAAAGCATTTGCAGATATAAAACTGCACTAGGTGAAAAATGTGATCATTGCAATTCCTGAACAGGTAATAAAGGACATATGCAATTTGACTACTTTCTAGCTGGTACGACAATGAGAAGAAGCATACAAGATTCTGGTACAAGCAATGGTGTTTGGAATTTTTTCGATCTCGTAGCAGCGCAACATGCATCTGTCCTTTGACTGCTCTTTTATAGTGCAAAATAAAATCACTCAATCTTTTAAGCACCAGCGTCATCAGCGAGGTAAAACAAATGTACGCACGAGAGCACAATCATCCATCGGCTAGGTAGCCATTTTTTAAGGGCTAGCTATCCAACTTAGTACATGGCAAATGATATGGCTAGCTCGCTGCAGTTGGGTGTCATACATACGGTGGCAGGAGATGGAAAGGCGAAGAAGACGACCCTAGCGGGGGGGGGGGGGGGGGGGGGGGGAGAAAGATGACATCGTCGCTCTGGAAGACTATGGGGAGCAGTGACAGATACCCGAATTTGTCGTGACCATCGCGCAAAATTTTGCATTCACGCTGCCCGCGGTAGATTGCATGACCTCGGACGAGGAACAATGTTACTCCACTGGTGGAGTAGTGGGATGAGTGAACATCGAAAGGTCTATGGTTAAATTGCTATTTGAAAATAAGAAACATACACACAATTGAGAACTTGCCTGTGGCAAGATGGTTAGGAGGTGGTTGTACCTCTAACCCACCAGAGTTCAAACCCCAAGTTTGACATTGGTGTTTCTCATTTAGGCGGAATATTCTTTCAGTGGGAGGCGACGTTCCCGTCGACAGCGAGGCGCCCGTGACTTCGTCAATCTTAAGACCCAACCGCCGGCTCAGTCTTCGGAGGTGCTCATAGGAGTAGGGTGTGCGTGTGTACGTTCATAGGGGTGAGTGTATGCGCGTGTATGTGAGCGTCTGCGTTGTACTGTGTTTCTTAAAAAAAAACATACACACAATTTGAGAAATGTAACGATAACAAATATGATCTTGTTATTCTGTTGCAACGGAGGGGCATTTAGAATTACTGATGATTTCTCCGTACTGAGCCATGTAGCTGCTTTAATATCTTACACTTCTATGAGATGTATGCATTTGCAGATGCACCTATATATTCGCAAAGATAATACCACTCTTACCGTATTTAGAGAAACCAACACACTTATTCTGAGTGAAAAATAATTCTCAGCCCGTAGCAACGCACGGGCATTTTGCTAGTAATAATAAAAGCATTAAAATTTCTTGTGGTACGTCATTTTTTTTGTCGATTTTACCCTCCCATCAAACCACATATTTACCCACCATTGCCACCCATAAGTTAAAAAACGGTTCGTGTTTTTTTCGTCTCGTTTTTTTTCCTCGGTCAAACCTCAGCCATATATGGTCGTCGTCTTCGGCCGCCCAGTCACGGTCGAGTACGGGCCAGCTCCGCCGCCGCCACCACCTCTCATGTACGCCGCAGAACATGGCTCCCCGCACTGCCGCGAGATACCCTCCGCTCCACCGGGCGCGGCTCCCTCCGCGGTGGTGCCAAGCGGCTCAGCGCATGTACACCACTGGCCCAGGCCCCGCACCGCCCCTGGAGTAGGCACAGCAGCAGCACCGCCGCTGGCTACAACCTAGCACCTGCGGCTGCGGGTAGTCGCGCATGTGGACTGCTGCCAGCTCGTTCCGGGAAGTGTCCTCCGCGAATCCCGGCACAAGGGGCTAACCGGGGGCGATGGCGGTGGGGTGGTGGAAGTGTGCGACGGTATGGTGGTGGAGGATGCTGACGCCATTGCTGGGCGCTGGGAAAACTGCCGTGTTGCACGAGGGAGAGCGACCAAATAGTGAGATAGAGTTGTGCTCCTGTCGCTTGGGCCAATGGCGAGGCGGCCTTCGTCCATGTTGTGGCGAGAATGTGAGTCCTGAGCTTATGCTGCTTCTTCCTCTTGCATTCCGAGCTAGCAGGGCCGCCGCCGCGTGCCGCCGGAGTAGGCATGGGAGCCTCCGCTTGATGTGCGCGCCTCCGTCGTTCTGGAGAAGCAATCTGCGCCAGTATTGTTTACTGTCTGTGTTCGTTTATTCCAACATAATATCAAAAGGATTAGGTAGATGGTGTGCACTGTGTCAGTTTAGTCGATGAAGATTGTTCACTGGAATCAGTCAATCGGAACTGGGAAAATTGAAGAAGTTTTAGAGTTGCAGCATGGCTCGAGATGAAACACTTTGTTCGAATCAGATGCTACAGATTCTCATTGTAAATACCACCGGCTGCTTAGCTAAATAGAAATTATACAAATTTAGATGCATTGTGCCGCTGAACTCGTTGCAATGGCAACACAAGTGAATTGACTGACCACCAGGCAGTGTGCCCAATAGTATTACATAGAAGAGAATAAAATTTATTTCATGCATAGAGCCGTGTTTACCTGTAATATGCTCTGCTCTATCCCCTTTTAGAATGAAGTTTTCAGTTCATTGAGATTACAGTTTCTCACACACAGGACATTATTGATTGTCTCGAGTTCCCTGCTCACACATACGTTCTTTTGTGCTAACCAATAATAGAACTGGTTATGCCCAACCAAAGTATTCAGATTTAAACATGCCCATTGAAAGTAGGTGTGCTTATTCTTTGAACATCAACTGAGATTGGGCGAATTATGCCTTTCATCACTGTACTTGCGGTTCTACCATCACACAGGATGCACACTTTTGGGAATTTTCTTTGTGCGCCTCTGCAACACGGATTTTTTCTTCCCCGTTGCAACGCATGTGCATGTTTCCTAGTAAGACTAAAATCCGCAGGCATCTTCATGCAAGTTTGCAGAGTGCAGCAAGTTGACTGTGACTTAACAAAAAAATCAGTAGCATGTGACTTAGCGAATCCCAAATTAGACGTAAAATATAGTAATATTAGTTTTAGCCAAAGTCAAAATTTAAAACTTTAACCAATTATATAGGAAAAATGCCAAGATTTACAATACTAAATGCATTAAAAGTATATGTCATGATGCTTAATTATTGTATTTTTTGGTATATAATCAGTCAAACTTTTCAAACATGATTTTGACCAAACCTAATATGCAGAGTACTTTAAAACGGAGATAGAATAATAGCTAGCTCATGAAGTTAAACAATATGTGCTTATTCCTAACACTCTATTCTACGGAGGAGTAAGTAGTCAACGTGGAGATTATACAGTGTGATGGGCGCCCTCGTATTCAACGAATGTTGGTGTTCTAAGATGTGTGCATGTGTATTTTGCCTCAGCACCTGTACTTTGTACATTTTTGTTCCCCTACAGTGTCTAAGGTGTGCACATACACTTTTAAGACCCCCATCTCCTGTCCCGTGAGGTTGATTCCTCTCTCTCTCTCCTGTCCCGTGAAGTAAACAATGATTAACCATGTATATCATCTAAGCAAGAATTTTTCATGAATAGTACTTTGGAGACTTGAAAATTATAAAACTCATCATGCTTGATAGCTTACAAAGAAACATTCTTTCGAAAAAGGTGTTTAACCAACACAAAGGAAGATTTAAGTTTTCAGCAAAAGCTTCAACTTGTAACATACTTATCACTGGATAATGTCAACACAAAGTTTTGATGATTAAACGTAAAGATAAAATGTAGTAAACTTGTACCAAAATTGATACTATATATGTGTTTGCTTGAGAGATAAAGATTGGAAAGGAAAACTGACTCAACATAAAAGTAAAAGAAAGGCTCTTCGCAGAGGGAAGCAGAGATTAATCGTGTGCTAGAGCTTTTTAGTTTTTGAAAGCATATAGAGACATAAAAATATTTTTTAGAGTGGTACATACTATGGTCAACGAATGGTAGTAGAGTTCTTGATATCTCTTCCATACCAAACAAATTTTAAGAGCGGCTCCCATGATGAACGTTATTTCTGCAGCAAGCATATAATTCCTCTATCTCCTTTGTTTACACATGCAGATGTTTTACTGATTTCCCAGGAAAAAAATGTGTAGAGTTTTTTTTGGTGAAAGTTGTATTTTATCTTTTGTGGGGCCGGGCACCCCGTTGACAGCTCTTTTTGCAAAATTAATGTCACACCCCAATTCTTGGTAAGCCTTTCTAAACAATTCTCTAAATATCTAAAATTGGAATCAACAAAAACTTTTCATAAAATTGTTGTTTTGCTTGATGTGGTGTTTTGTTTCTTGTTTAAATAGATGATCTTGTTAACTAGTGCTTAAGTATGACTTGTTTGTTTGCTTGATGAATAAGACTAAGCAAAATGCACCTCAAATCATCAACCACAAAACATCTCCAAAAATTGAAATCTTAGCCTAAACCCTCCTAAAACACCTTTCTAGAGTACTGTTTTTGAGCTCTTAATTAATGGACTTGTGATGTTCTTTAATTATTATCCTTGTTATGGTACTGGAATATTGTGTTTATACTTCATGATAAAGCCAAGATATTTCATGTTGGGATTGATTATGATCATGAGATCATGCTCTCAATTGGCTATGAAATATCTAGACAGAAAACAGTTAAAACATGCCTTTTTCCTATATTTAATTCTCCTACCTAGTATCCTTTCCTGGATGCACTTCTTGTTTGCCATCCATGTTTGTGATGAGTACTGATTTATAAAAATCATCTCACTCAAATTGGACATTCCTAGCTCTTGTTTGCATCTGTTAAACATAGCTACTTGTTAACAGAATTCAGTGACTTAGCCGTTTTTCACCAAGTCCTAAACTCTGAATTTTCTGAAATTCAGTTTCGGCCAAATCCTTTTTGATTCAAATTTATGATTCAAACCTCACCCAAACCCACACCCTAGCCTACCTCTCCCTCACACCACTACCCTAGTGCAATGTGTGCACTTGTGCCGTGCCAGAAGGCCTAGCACGGCCGTGTCAAGCACGGTGTCCACCCCGGACACAACACACACAAAACACACACACACTCCCTCTCGTGCATGTCTACCGTGCAAAGAGCACCACACGGTCCTCTGCACCATTCCCGTTTTCCTAGGCACGCGCGAGGTGTCGGGGGAATACTTTCTGGATTAACCCGTGGCCCAGTGCGACTTAACTTACTCGCACGGACGAAGGCCCACTTGGGAACAAGCCCAATATTGAACCGCCATAAGGGAAAGATCTAGAAGACATATCCCGGAGGACGTGAAGACCAAGTAGTCTCCGAGTAGGCCTCTGTGGATGTATTCCTTATGGGGAAGTTTCCTTTTGTAACCTAGCGAGCCTCTGTGTATATAAAGAGGACTCGCAGGACTTAGAGCGGGTCAAGCTATCAAGCCCCAAACCCTAGCTCATACGGCGAGTACCAGATCGGATCGCCTCCATTGTAACACCTCGATTATCATATCAATACCAATCTAGGGTAGGCAGGAAGTAGGTCTTTTACCTCACATTGAGGGGGCCGAACCTGGGTAAATCTGTGTTGATCTTTGTTCCTGCGATCCCAAGCTCGGAGATGCTTGACTCGCATAATCCCACACCTACGAAGTCATCTATGACACCTGACGTGACAAACCCACGACAGTTGGCGCCCACCGTGGGGCCTGCGGTCAAGAGCGTCACGTTCCGCGCAGGATCCATGAAGGGAGCTGAAGATCTTGTTGTTGGCCGTATCATCACGGTCAATGGCACACCCCTCATCGACGATTCAAGCTGGGGGCCGGAAGCAGATTACTTGGAGACCGGCCACGTCATCCCCTTTGGATCCATCAACGTCTTCGTCGGCTTCATTGGCGGCGAGTCAGGATCCATCGCAACATGGCGACTCAGAAGAAGGAGTCGCGGTAACAGTGGACCAAGAAGGAAATCTATCAACCACGAGTCGCTGCCTCTCGAAGACGAAGAAGGCCAATCCATTGAGTATGTCCTTGAGGAAAGGCTATGCGGAGGCCCTGTGGATAGTGGCTCGCCCTCTGTAGAAGATCGGCACGTGGAAGGGGTCTACAGGACCACAGAAGCAGACGAAGGGCTGGGCATGCCACCAGGCAGCTTAGCCCCCACACCGCCGGAAGCAGCAGAACAAGCCGCGCTAGACGCATCAGGAGTCGCGGCATCCGCTGCGATGACGCCAGGAGTCGCGGCCTCAGGAGTCGCAAACAGAGAAACCCACCTGGAGTCGCGCCTGCGGAATCAGGGTCAAGGGTAACCCCCAGCGCAGCGGTCACGCCGCACAGGGAAGCGTGTTGTTTACACCAATATCTGCGGTTAACGCGGCTGCTAGGGTGACAGAATTGGAGGCTACCAGGATCGGGCTATATGATGAAGTCCAGAGAATCGCAGATGAGAGAGCCAGGCTGGCGCGTGAGGAACAGCGCCTCCAACAGGAGCAACTGCGACTCATCGAGGAAACCAATACTCTGCAAGGAATACAGGCCACCTTGCCACACAGACGCCACGCGAGTCGCCTGCAGCCAGGAACAGTAAACCCTATGGAGCTGTTCCAATCACCTACACTGAACCAGCAATTGCGGTCCCGTCAGCCGCCACCAACACTATCCCATCAGTCGCCACCAACACGGCACACCCGGTCGCATGGTCAGGGGTCGCACAACCTTCAGTCGCGGTACCCGCACGCATGGCACCATCTGCCATGGTTATGCGGTCCGGCCCCGTTAGCTGCGCCCGCGGTTCAAGCACTCGCTGTACCATCAATCGTACCAGCGGTTCCATCTTTCGCAGCACCAAGAGTAGCAGAGATACCTGGGTCAAGGGCCATAGTACAGGCTAACAACAGGGCCATGATGCCCCCGCCGTTGACGCAGCCAACCTTTGTTCAGCAATCGCCACAGCAGCCTCAAAGGTTCCACACGCCGCAAGGGCATTATGTTAGCCCAGTGGAGAATCTCTTTGCAGCCACAAACATCTTGGCCAGATTAGCGCCAGCAGGAAACACGCCAATGGACAGAGAGGCACGGCGCGCCATCGAGATGCTGAGCACAGCAGTAATACAGCAGGCGAATATGTCCGAACACGCAGGACGGCTGCACTCCCCCCTTACAATAGCAGAGCAACGGCGGAGAGAAGCATCCACGCGGAGTCGCCACACGTTGCGACCTCAAGCTCGGCTAGGCGACAAAGGGAAGATCAACCTGCGGCTCAAAATCAACCTCAGCAAATTCAACCCATAGAGATTGTGCAGCCGCGCGGCGGCCAACCAATAGGAAGGCCAGCTTCGTCCAACCTATCGTCGCGACTCAAAGGCCCAGTCTGTTTCAGCGAAAGAATCAGGTCTGAACCGTTTCCTGCAGATTTCAAAGGACCTCGCAAGGTCGCCAACTACAACGCCAGCATGGACCCTGTTACTTGGCTCAACAATTACGAGATGGGCATGAGCATCCTAAATGCATCCGAAGAGATCTGCGCACGTTACCTAAACATGATGTTAGAAGGCGCAGCCCACATATGGCTACAAAATTTGCCACCAAATTCAATAAACTCTTGGGATGAGATGAAGGAAGCTTTTATCAAGAATTTCCAAGGAACATGCAAGCGACTCTGCAGCATAGAGGACCTTGAGCGTTGTGTACAGAAGGAAGGCGAGTCGAGTCGCCACTGGATGAGAAGGGTCGCAGAGATCATACATTCCTCAGACAACATACCACCCAGTTCAGCAGTCCTTGTCATGGAGAAAAATTGCAAATTTGAGCCGCTAGTCCACAAACTAGGTCGCATGAAGGATAAAGTGAAGAGCCTAAGCGAGGTAATGGCGGCGGCCAACAAGTATGCTAGCTCGGATAAAACCAGGGACGCATCTGATGGGGAGGAAGAGGAAAACACTGGCAAGGGAAAAAGGCCAGTAGCAAGCCTCAACAACAGCAAGCTAGCAATGCCAATGCGAGTTATAACAAGCGCAAAGGAAGGACTCGTTAGCAAACAAAGCAGCAGCAGAGGAAGGAATTTTCACCCAGTTAATTTGGAAGAGGTTTTCAACCGCCCCTGCGACATCCATATAGGAAAAGATGGGAAACCACCCAACCACACGAAGGCACAGTGTTATCATTACAAAAAGTGGAAGGATGGACAGCCACTCAACACAAACTTCAATCATCAAAACAACGAGGAAGGTAAACATGGCGGAGGCAACAACAGCACAACGCCGTCCCAAATCCGCAGCCAGATCAGCCACAATTCCCAAAACAGTTGGGTCAGTATCATACCATTGTGGTGAATACTTCAAGGAGGGAACAAAAGCTGCGACGACGCAATCAGGCTGTTAACGCCATAGTACCAGCCGTCCCACAGTGGCTAAAGTGGTCCGAGCAACCAGTAGTTTGGAGCCGCGAGGATCACCCAGGAGAAATAAATGAAGAGGAAAACTCGCGCTGGTGGTTGCCCCTCAAGTCGCAGGGTACAAGTTGAGCAAAGTACTGATGGATGGAGGCAGCAGCATCAATATATTATACTATGAACCTTCAAAAGATGAACCTTCAAGAAAAGCAGCTACACCCATCAAGAACAACGTTTCATGGTGTCGTGCCAGGCATATCAGCTCAGCCATTGGGGCGAGTTAACTTGGAGGTCGCCTTTGGGACACAAAGCAACTTCAGGAGCGAGTACATTTGGTTCGAGGTTGTAGATTTCCAGAGCCCATATCATGCGCTGTTTGGCAGAGAAGCATTCGCAAAGTTTATGGCTAGGCCGTGCTATGTGTACCTAAAGCTTAAAATACCAGGCCCTAGAGGTGTCATCACCATCAATGGCGACAAAAGAATAGCTCAAGAATGTGAAGAAGGCGACAAGGCCATAGCCAGAGCAGCTTGCATCGCAGAGAGCGCGCCCATGCGCGAGTCGCAGGAGAATTTTGATGACATCGTGAAGGCCAAGAGGCACCTGCCTGACTTGCGACTTCAGATTACGGCCGCAAGGGAGGCAAGGAAGTCAAAGGCTACGAGCCATTGCCAATAAGGACACATCCCAAGCGTCGCGAGTTGCCATCAGCAGCCGCAGCAAAATTATTAAGAGTTTACATCATCAAGCTGGCCACTCAGGGCTAAAAATTTCAATTCTGGTCGCCACTCAGGCGCGACCGACCCAATATGACACTTCTGATGCCACCTAGGCGCAACGACCCAATTCTGGTCGCCACTCAGGCGCGACCGACCCATGTAACATCTCTGGTTGCCACCTAGGCGCAACCGACCCATTTCTGGTCGCCACTCAGGCGCGACCGACCCATGTAACATCTCTGGTTGCCACCTAGGCGCAACCGACCCATTCTGGTCGCCACTCAGGCGCGACCGACCCATGTAACATCTCTGGTTGCCACCTAGGCGCAACCGACCCATTTCTGGTCGCCACTCAGGCGCGACCGACCCATCTCTGGTTGCCACCTAGGCGCAACCGACCCAAGCATCACTTCTGGTCGCCACCTAGGCGCGACCGACCCTATGTATCATATAATGATTCTGAAATAAAGCATCTCAAACTACCAATTGAGTTGTGAGTCTTTTATTTTTTAATCATTGGTCCCTTGGGGGTGCGGCAGCTTTTTAGCGCGGCCTATTCCTTGGGATCGCCAAACAAGTGGCATTTATCGTGATTATACTCAACCTCTCTTGGATGCGACTTGCACTATGCGGCCAAAGTACTGGGGGTGCGGCGTCAATCGAGTTTGATTGCCTATCATGGCCGCTCTCGACCCTGAACACGCACTTTTTACCTGGGAAATACTGAGCCGCGCAAGGGCCTAAGTGAGGAAAAACCGAGACAAATCATAAGGACCAGCCTATTGGTCGAAACATGTACTGCCAAGAGTACTTAAGCAAACCATAATATTGTCTTATGACACATCAATTCTAAAATTATTACAGACCGCTAAGGGCCAAGATCATCAAACCATTGTTTTCTCTTCTTCACTTGTGCGCAGCTTTTGGCCGGTGGGAAGGAGGAACAGGCGGCTTACCAAGCTTGCCAGAAGGAGCAATTGCAGGCTCGCTGGAGGGCTCTTCAGTCGCGGGCTTGGGGGCTGCAGAGCTGGATACGCCTGGAGAGGGTTCTTTTCCTGCGGAATCACCGCACTGGATGACGGAGCGGGTAACTTCTCCCATCTGCTTCCATCTGGATTATACTTGCCCATATAGGTCGCAAGATCTATCCCCTCCACCAGTTCAGTCGCGTGGCCGCGCATATCCTTCCAAGTCGTCGCATATTCTGAGGCCGTCAGTTCGGTGCCATCCACCTTCTTCGAGGGCCTACCTTTTGCAACCTTGGCAGCATCAAAAGAAGGATAGTACGTCTTGGCCAAAGCAAGAACATGAGCCGCGCCGTGCGAGCTGAGGACTCCTTCCAGTCCAAAAAGAACTGAGGCGCCCTAAGCAGTCTTTTCAGCAGCCCTTCAGAATCACCAGGGACTGGCTTGGTCGGCAGCAGGCACTTAGACAGTGATTTCATGGCGTCACAAGTCCTTCGCGAAAAATCGCGGATATACTCCAGCTGCTCTTGAGTACTGCCGCGCTGCTCCTTGGCATCTTCACCTACATAGAGGCATGTTTCAGTCAGCTTTCAACATAAAGGCAAAGATAGTAGAAAAAACAGATGCAGATGAGTCGCAACACATACCAGTTAATTCTTGAGTCATGATGCACACTTTGGCGTGGACGAGGTTATGGGCATCAGAAACTTTCTTCAACTTTTTCTCAAGCTCGCCAATGGAAATAGCCTTAAGCCTTGCGTCCTCATTGACATCAGCAATGGCGTCTTTTGAGCACTGACTTGGAGCTCCAGCTGCTGGACCCTCTCTTGGAACTTCTCTTCAACAGTTTTAAGCCGCAGCTCGGTGGCTTTGGCTTGCTCAGATAAATTGAAGCTTTCATCAGATAGCTCGCCCATCCTGGTTTCCCTTTCTTCAGCTCAGCGTCACGCTGGCCAAGGAGCTCGCGCAGCCTCTCCAGTTCAGAGGGAGTATCCCCAGCTGCTTTTCCAAGGCAAGTTTGGCAGCCGTTATGGAGCTTAGTTCCTCCTACGAAGGGTACATCAGTTAGCAAGTATATATCAACAGCTAAAGAGAAGCATCAAGTCTCCCTTTACAGTCAAAGAAGAAACTTGATCCTTGGGGGCTAGAGACAGATAACTGGAGATAGAAGTTTACCTTATAAGCCGCAGACAGGTCAGATAGTGCCTTGCGGAGCTCCATGGCTTGCTTGTCATTTGAGGCAATGATAGCCTCTGACAGTCTCTCAGCGCGGCTTGTGGAGGAGGAAGAAGCAACCTCAGCATGCAGAATTGGCAACCGCAGGCTGTCCGCCACTGGCGACTCAACCACTGGCGTATCAGCATCCTTGGCCATTACATCTATGGAGGAGGGGTTGACCTTCTCCACGTCCTGGATCATAAGGGGATCCGTTCTATCCTCCAGAGCCACCTCTTGGGTGGCTGTGTCAAGAACAGGGCCGTGGCCAGGTCATCAGTGGTGGCCACGCCCTCTACCATGGCGGTATGGGCTGCAGATGATAGATGCGGCTCAACCGCGGTTCCAGGCTCAGTCGCGGGTTTAGCCGCACTTCTGAAAAAAGCAAGGGCATCGTGTGAAGAAGAAGCACATAAGCCAGAATAAAAGTATTATAAGCACAGGGAAAAGTCACTAACTCTGGAGCCATCTTCACAAAGGCCATAAGTTCACCGCTTGACGGTGAGGACAGGCCTTGGGTCCCAGAATCTACGAGCAGAAGTTTTGCGTGTCAGTAGAAGAAAAAGAATAAGCATTCAAGATGACAAGACAACAGAAATTACCAGAGTGGGGACCCATGTCTTCTTCAGCAGAGGCGGTGGCTTTGAAAGCACGCCTGGCAGCGGAGGAGGTCGCGCCCGTAGCAGGTTTGCGACGCTTCGTGGCCTCAGGGTTTTCCAGAGCGTTAACCTCTGGTTCCTCACGAGATAGCCTCTTGGAGGCTCTACGGGGAGTTGGTCCAGCCGCGGCAACAGAACTCGCGGCTGGCACTGGACTGTCATCCTCGTCCAGTTCAGTTTCTTCACCATCTGAGGCCGCAGAAGCAACAAAGGGATATCAGCAGTCTCGCTGCCCTCTAGAGTGGGCAGCAACTTCTTTCGTGCGGCACGCCTGGGAGCAGCAGTGCCGCGACGGTTGCAGGCAGCGACCAGTAGTTCTCATCAGCCTGGATCAGGGAGATATAGTTGCAGTATTAAGAAAAGGAATGCGACTCAACTACAAAGACAAAAAGACAGAGAAGAGGAGTTACCTCAAAAGGCTTGTTGTTAACACTAAAAGGGCAAGCCCCACCTTATCGAAGGAGATGTCCTTCTCCTCAGTCACGCGGGTGACAAATTCCACCCAATCCTCAGGCCTCCAGTCCGAAGCCTTGATACGATCAACGTCAGCAAGGTGCCTGTGCACTCAAGGAAGGATCGCTGTCGTGGACTCACGGGCTGAATGCGCCATTTGGTCCAGCAAGAGAGAAGATCAAGGCCAGTAATACCATGACCTATTAAGGCGCGGACCTTGATCAGCGACTCATTGATGAAGCCCTGGGTCGATTCGCCAGGGCTAGCTTGGGAAGGCAAGAGTTCCTATGGCGTTGAAGAGAGATGGCGCCGACCTGAACGTAGGCGCCACCCTTGGAGACAAGTTGGCTGTTGCAGGTGAAAGAGGCCAGCCATAGATCGATGTTGGGGGCTATGCCAAGATAATCCTCGCACAGCACATGAAAATTGCTCACCTGGAGCATTGAGTTGGGCCCGATGTCGTGAAGACGGAGGCCTAGGCGTTGCAGCAAATTGCGGAAGAAGGGAGAACCTGGAGGCGTGAATCCACGCTCCACGTGTTCCACAAACATCACCAGCTCGTTGGGCTTGGGGTGCGGCTCGATTTCATCGCCTGGAGCCCGCCAAACGCCGTCCCCTTTTGGCGGCAAGAAGCCAGCCTCGGCCAGATCCGCAAGAGTTTCCTCCGTTACCCAGGATCCTTCCCAGTTGCAGGAGATTTTGCGCCTATTGTCAGATGGCTTCGCCTTGGGCGCCATTGCGAGGGGGAGATTGAATTGGGAAACTAGGCACGGGTCGAGGAAGAAGACGGCGCGGCTAGGAATGAGAAGATTGCAAGGGCAAATGGATAATGACCTAGGTGGCCGCAGCTTATAACTGAAGGGGCCCGCAACTAACGGCATTATCTGTGCTCGCAACCAACAGCACAATACGCGCCCGCAAAACGAGTAACGGTCCGCAATCAAAGGGAACGGAATATTCCCAGAAGGAAAGATGAGTCGCGCGGATGAGTCACAGCGCTGAATCGCATGAGTCAGAAGATTGGTCAGAACGTTTGCAGTGCGGCTCAGAGACCATTTCAAGAGGTCAGAAGGTTCTCACCGTAAAGTCCTAACCAATCTTGGGGGCTAATGTCGGGGGAATACTTTCTGGATTAACCCGCGGCCCAGTGCGACTTAACTTACTCGCACGGACGAAGGCCCACTTGGGAATAAGCCCAATATTGAACCGCCATAAGGGGAAAGATCTAGAAGACATATCCCGGAGGACGTGAAGACCAAGTAGTCTCCAAGTAGGCCTCTGTGGATGTATTCCTTATGGGGGAAGTTTCCTTTTGTAACCTAGCGAGCCTCTGTGTATATAAAGAGGACTCGCAGGACTTAGAGCGGGTCAAGCTATCAAGCCCCAAACCCTAGCTCATACGGCGAGTACCAGATCGGATCACCTCCATTGTAACACCTTGATTATCATATCAATACCAATCTAGGGTAGGCAAGAAGTAGGTCTTTTACCTCACATTGAGGGGGCCGAACCTGGGTAAATCTGTGTTGATCTTTGTTCCTGCGATCCCAAGCTCGGAGATGCTTGACTCGCATAATCCCACACCTACGAAGTCATCTATGACACCTGATGTGACAAACCCATGACACGAGGAGAAGAAAATCGAGCGTATCGTGCTCGACCAACCCACGCGAGAGGCAAGGCATCATTGCCTCGACCCCGTCTCTCTCTGCCTCGTTTCCACCCCAGCTCACCTTCACTCATCACTGCCGTGCTGTTGGACACGCTCCTGCCTCGATACCGCCTCTCTCGCCCAACCAGAGCACGCGGTTGTCACTCGCGGTCCGCACCTCCGCTCTGCCCGTTGCAAAACGGAGATAAAACTCCACCCCTGCGCGTCCCCGCATGCCATTCCATCTCCCAGCACTCACCTCTTCACCCCCCACTCATTGCACTGCTCTCTCGAGCTCTCGAGATGCCGTCCACGGCGTGAACCCGCCACGAACCTGCTGGGAAGGTTGCCGGCGTTCTGCCCAGCCGTTCTACGCCATTTTTACTCTGGCTCGGAGCCCAACTCGAGCACACCCCTCTGACTCCCTCTTTTTGCTGGCGGTTTGCCCAGATTGACAAGGCCGTGTGGAACCCGAGGAAGGACAGCTCGAGTTCGTCAACGTCCGGAGCCGCGAATCAAGTTCTTCTTCGACCAACAGATTTCTTTGTCTCTCTGCAACCTCCACGACACCACGCCAACTCGTTTCGTCGACCCTAGGTGAGAAACCATCGATCGAGCACCTCGCTGGCGTCTCTTCTCCGTTCTGTGCAACGCGTGGAAGAGGACGACAGTGGGCCGTCGATCTAGAGATCGACGGATCCCTTTGAATCCATCTCTCTCGCACACGCGCGCAGCCGCGTGGGCCAAATCTTGCTGCTGGGTCTTGCACAGTAGCAGATCTGGCCCAGCTCCTGTTTTTTAAATAGGTTTATTCTTTATCTGTTTTATCAGATTCTGGTCTGTTAGTTTTAATCCAAATAAAATAGCTAGATCTAAAATTTTCCCACACCAAAAATCACAGTGGTAGATTTCTTAGTTTGTAAACATGTCCAACTTGCAGATCTGAAAAATGTTAATTTGTGTGAGCTTGATAATTACTGTGCTGCCACTGGTTTAAAACAAAGAATCAATTTTAACTTGAGTGTTATAAATCCAAATTTGATGAATCCAATTGATTTGGAAAGCTCTTGACAGTAGCTTTCAGTAGAAATTTATCTCATGTGCTTGTGATGCTTAGAATTAAAATGCCTTGTGTTTGTAATTTAGACCAGTAGTGTTTTTTGGCATTTTTTTAATTTTTTGTGAATAAAATTGTGGACCAAATCCAATTGCAGTAGCTTCTAATACATACAGAGAACCTACATCTAGCTTGGCATAAAGTTTGGATCAACAGAGCATCCTGGACTTAATAATCACTAAAAATGGTGTTTCTGCCTAGTAAAATGAATTAAAGAATTAAGTATGGCTTGGTAAAATTATTGCTAGTATTGTTTGCTTATTATTGTGGTACTGTAGCTCACTAAATAGTGTTACACTTAATATGTTAGTACTGTTAGTGTTTAAATAAGACTAAATTGAAATTAGTAGTAAAGTACTGAGTGTTACCTAAAGAAAGAGCCACTTGTTTAATCATGTTTGTGTGTTTATATTCAAAGTAGGAGTTAAAATAACCTTCCCCAATAAAATTGTTTAGCTGCTTTTTGTGTAAGGCATATTTGTTTTGCTTGCCTTGTTTGTTAGTTGTATGTTGTTTTGGAATGCTTGTCCTGATGTATGTTGATTGTGTCCTTTATTTTTGCGACGGCAGAAACTCGCGAGGAGGGATTTTCTGCTGAGGATTATTGTGGAGATTGTTTTGGTTATCAGCAGCAGGAACAGACCACTGATCAAGGCAAGCCATCTCAAAATCTTGCAACTACACCTATTTTGTTTTACCTGCCACTATGCATATTTTACATGCATTAGATATACATATCTGTTATACACCCTTGTTCTGGTATATACTCCAGACCGTAGCAAAAACTGTAGGTTACCCTATCCCCGTAACCACCACTTACTAGTAGAAGAAAGATGGAAATTCTAGGATGGAGTCCCTTGTGTTGTTTTTGGAAAAACACCGTGTTTTTTTGAAAAACCCTCTTGGGAAGGTGGGACCTTGCCTAAGTGGGGGAGTGGAGTTATGAAGTATCGGAGACGTGTTTTTCTAAAAAAGACACATACCCTAGTCTTCGCTGGACAGCCAACCGTACAACCACATTACTCAAAATGGGGACGGGCTTAATGGAAGCTTGTTTGTGTTAGTATGAGATTTTACCTCAATTAGCGAGAGGGTTCGAGTCCCTTCATCCGAAGTGTCGCCGTAAGTGAAAACGGGACATACAAAGGGGAGATTAATCTGACTCCCGGTGGCAACAGTTGGGTCTCCTGTCATGGCGGTGTGATGACTAGGGGTAACCGGATTGATATGGCTAGCACACTCGGTGACGGGGAGAACAAACCCACTGAAGAGGTAGTCGCATACTAGCATTGACATAGTGGAAGTTAGGATCGGATATCTGATGGTTACATACTGTCCAAGACAGTCCGTGAGTGAATCCTGGCAGGTGTACCGGATGGTGTGGTGAAAGTGTACAAACTCTGTAGAGTCAAAACTATTCGAATAGCCGAGTCCTCGGTCATGGACAGCTGAAAGGCCATGTAGCTAGCATTGTGTCGATGTTTTCAAAATGGAGTTGTGTTGGAAATGAAGTGAGTACTTGGGAAGTACTGGATGAAAGGGAATGATGGTACCTCTGAGGTACGGTATTGATGATGAAAAACTCCGAGGAACCTTAGTTCCAAGAAGTTCTGCAAAGAAAACTTAGGATGAAAATGTTTTGTTCAAACCTCTAAGATACTTGATATCTAAGAGAGAAATATTATCTTATCTTTTGAAGTATCTTTTTCAACAAAGATATAGAGATGTCATATAAGCATGGTGTACTTTCCGTCCACTATGTGTATTGAACCCTAATTACAGCCTACCTACCAAAGCCATAAAAAGCAGTTGCATCCTTTAGCTTGTTTTTGGATAGAGTTTGCTGAGTACATTCAAACGTACTCATATGGTTTTGCCTCTGGCTATTGTCCTAGCTAGACCTTTACTACGAGGAGCCTCAGGAGGAAGTTCAGGAGGAGGAAGGCTTCGTTGACGACTACGCGAACTAGGACGTCACCCGGTCAGCAGCCTGTAGGTGTTAAGGCGTGACATGGGCTTTACTGCGTTTTGTTGAGACTTCCGCTATGATCCTGCCCTGCGTGGCAGCTATGTGAACTTGGTCATGAGACTATTTGTTGTAAGACAATTTTTAATTCGTGTACTGGATGATGTAATCTGCAATGCCAACTCAAGTATGTTGTTCACGACTACTGATAACGGGATCGTGAATGTATGCATATGGTGCTCCTGGACAGCTAGTCTGGGGGCCTCCACAGAGTTGGTATCAGAGCCATCCTGACCATAGGAGACCATAGTTAGCATGGGCGTTAGGTAGAAGCCAAAAACTTATTTTCTAAAAATTATAAACCCGGAGATGACTAAGTGCTAAAATGATGCTTATGTCTCTTCTCCCTATTTTCTATTTAGAAGTTTACTTACATTAAACTCATGTTTCATATACTCTAAAATTTTGCATACTATCGCTAACTTACACTATACTTAAAATTTGTGTAGATGGCGTTTGTTTTCACTGAGTCCCTACAGTTGGGACTTACCACTGAGTCGTCCTTCCGTTTCGAGAAGGAGCTGGTCGAGATGACCAACCTCCTTGGTCGACCACTACCTGAGCTGAGGGGAGGACTGGTGGACGGTTCTAGTCGAGACTTGTCTTGGCTAGTAGAGTGTACCATCCATCCGCCGCTGACGACACCTTCTGCACCGACCTACGCCTTTCGGTTGATCGACTGCTCCTGGAACGACGGGGCTGTTCGGATCATCCAGCAGACGATAGCACGTCTGGCTCACTTGTCCGACTACCGTTTTCTCGGCACTCGGTTCGAGCTGTACGGGAGGCGTGGGGAGGATGGAGCACCTGTTCCTTTCCTGTACCCCCCGAACGACTTGGGCTATCACCTCGACGATATGGAGTATCTGCTGCACCGCACTCAGTATACCCTCACCACACTCCGAGTGGAGCACGAGACTCAGGTTACAAGGAACCGTGCCTTGGAGAGGCAGTTGCGGGCTACCCGGCTTGCCCACACCCGCCTCGCCAAGAAGAAGGGGACGCTTCAGGCCGCCAACCTCACCCTTCATGAGCGGCTGAATACTATTAGGGAGGACTTAGCTACTCGAGACTCGCGGATTGAGGAGTTAGAGGAGGAGCACGCCGAGCTCCAGAAGGAGTACGACGATCTTCTCCCGACGACGACATTCCATCCGATGGGATGGATATGAGCGAGCAGAGTGACCAGGAGGACGATGACCTCAGAGGAGATGAGGAGGAGGACCCTGAGGAGATCCTTTTCGACAGAGACGACGGAGAGGACTACATGTATCGTTTGGATGATTAGAGGGTCTCGTTGGATCGATTGTTGTAGGAGGCGATGTCCCCATGAGTCGTGTACTTTGTTTCTGTGGTTCTTATGCAAACCATGCTTGACATGAGATGATTTTGATGGATGCTATTACCTTCTATGTTGTGATGTGATGATTAAGTCTGTTAGTCATTGCACAAAAACTTTTTTTCCTACCCACTTGTTTTATGCCTTCCTTTATGTCTAATCATTGCCTCGCAAGCCGTACTATTTTGTCCTGGTCTCATCTCCTTTTTACTTCAACATGGCTCCACCCCCACCACCCGACCCGACCATGGCCCAACTTTTGGCTCTGGTGATGGAGGACCGGGAAGCTGCTCGTGCTGAGCGCACGGCTACTCTAGCGACCCTCCAGCACTTAGCCCAACTTGGAGCTAATAATAATAATAATCCTGGAGGGAATGTCAACAATCAAGGCCATTCCAAGCTGAAGGACTTCCAACACACCAACCCACCCGCATTTGCCAAGATCACTGAACCTCTTGATGCGGACGATTGGCTCCGTACCATCGAGAACAATCTGGAGGTAGCCGGAGTTGGTGAGGGGGACAAGGTCCTATATGCCACTCATTTTCTCTCTGGACCGGCAAGGACTTGGTGGGAATCCATCAAGGCCGTCACCCTAGCCGACCATGTCATCAATTGGGATGAATTTGTGACCAAATTCCGGAAGCGCCACATCCTCACTGTTGTGATGAACATCATGCGTGATAAATTCCTGAAGCTGAGGCTAGGAGGCATGACTGTTGGGAAGTATTTCGAGGAGTTCACCACTCTGTCCCGGTATGCTCCTAATGATGTGGACTCAGAGGATAAGAAGAAGGAGAGATTCCTGAATGGACTGCATGATGAACTGAAGTGTGTTCTGGTTGTGATGCCATTCCAAGACCTGGAGTCCCTGGCTGACGCTGCTATCATGATGGAACACAAGCGCCTCAATGCTTTTGAGAACCGCAAGAGAAAGATGCTGCAGCAGTAGGGAAGCCCTAGTCTCCCAAGGCCTCGTTCCGCACCACCGACCTGGCCGGCGCCGCCACTTCCAAGGGCGCCCGACTATGCACCCCGTCCAAGCTATCCGACCGGACCCAGGCCCAACTACCCCAACCGTCCCTACAATGGACCACGCCCTGGTGGGAATCCCGCTGGAACTGGTTTTCCCTACCGTGCTCCTACCCCTGCCCCAAGGCCTGCGACCACCTGCTTTGCATGTGGAAAGAGTGGACATTTCTCCCGAGAGTGTCCCGGCAAGAACCCAGCTCCCACTCGTCCCAGTGCAACCAAGATGAACCAGGGGACAGCCCAGAAGAAGCCCGGCAATCCTATCAAAGGGCACCTAAACCACATCAAGGATGAGGCCCAGGAAGCTCCCGACCTGGTGATGGGTATGTTTCCTGTCAACTCAGTACCTGCCTCAGTTCTGTTTGACTCCGGTGCATCGCATTCTTTTGTCACCAAGCCTTTTGCTGTGAAGAGTGGTTTGAAAGGTTGTCGAATGCCCAACCCTATGCTAGTACAAATACCTGGTAGCACCTACAAGGCCGACCAATCCTGCAATAATGTGCCCTTAGACATCGAAGGGAAAACATTTTACGCAGATCTTGTAGTTTTGGGATCTCAAGGGATTGAAGTAGTTCTTGGCATGAATTGGATGGCCAAGTACAAAGGAGTCATAGACTGCACCAAGAAGTCCATCTCCATGGTTAGTGAGGATGGAATGAAGGTACAATACACTGCCACTAAACCGTCGTCCCAAGTGCACTGCCACAAGAGCATTGTCAACCCCACCCTTGGCCAAGTTCCGGTAGTATGTGAATACCCAGATGTTTTTCCCGAAGAATTACCCGGTATGCCTCCTGACAGGGATATCGAGTTTGTCATCGAGTTAGTACCCGAAACCGGACCCATAGCTCAAAAGTCCTACCGGATGAACCCCGAGGAGCTAGAAGAATTAAAGAGGCAACTAGATGACATGTTGCAGAAGGGTCTAATTCGCCCTAGTGCGTCACCCTGGGGATCACCAGCTATCTTTGTGGACAAGAGGGATGGTACCACTCACTTATGTGTGGATTACCGGAAGCTTAATGATGTCACCATCAAGAATAAGTACCCTCTGCCAAAGATAGAAGACTTGTTTAACCAAATGAATGGGGCTCGTGTTTTCTCCAAGATTGATCTTCGCACTGGCTATCATCAGCTAAAAGTGCGGGAGACGGACATCCGCAAGACCGCCTTCACCACCCGTTACGGATTGTTTGAATACACCGTGATGTCCTTCGGCCTGACCAATGCCCCTGCCTACTTCATGAATCTCATGAACAAAGTGTTCATGGATTATCTTTACAAGTTCGTCGTGGTTTTCATTGATGACATTCTTGTCTACTCCAAAACCGAAGAAGAGCACGCTGAGCACGGATACGTCCAAAACGTATCTACTTTCCCGAACACTTTTGCTGTTGTTTTACCTCTAATTTGTGTGTTTTGAATGCAACTAACACGGACTAATGCTGTTTTCAGCAGAATTGCCCTGGTGTCTTGTTTTTGTGCAGAAAGTCAAGTTTCGGGAAAATTCCCGAAAAATATCCCGGAGTTCCTATTTTTCCAGAAGACACACGGAGCCAGAAGACAGACGGAGGCGGGCCACGAGGGCCCCACACCATGGGCCCGCGCGGCAGAGGCTGGGCCGCGCCGGGGGGTGGTGTGGCCGCTCGGTCACCACCTCGCGTCCCCCTTTCGACTACTTAATCCCCTTGACCTAAAAACCCGAGGAGGATCGACGCTTTTTCCAGAAACACTCCAGAGCTCCGCCGCCACCGAAAACCCTATTTCGGGGATCAGAAACTCCGTTCTGGCACCCTGCCGGGACGGGGAATTGGAGGAGATCATCGCCATCATCATCACCGACGCCTCTCCATCAACCATCCATGATTCCCCCATCCATGTGTGAGTAATCCCCGCTGTAGGCTGAAGGGGATGGTAGGGATTGGATGAGATCATTCATGTAATAGATATCAGATTGTTAGGGCATGGTGCCTAGTATCCGTTGTTAGTACTTTATGTCATTGTTGCAACTTGTTATGCTTAATGCTTGACACTTAGGGCCCGAGTGCCATGATTTCAGATCTGAACATGTTATTGAATCATGAGATAATTATTGTTTTAGATCATATCTGCAAGTTGTTTACACATATAATTGTCCGGAACCCGAGGCCCCAAAGTGACAACAATTGGGATAACCGAGGGGATGGCTGAAATGTGAGGATCACATGTGTTCACGGAGTGTTAATGCTTTGCTCCGGTGCTTTATTAAAAGGAGCACCTTAATTACCAGTAGTTTCCCTTGAGGCCCCGTGCAAACGGGCTGGTAGGACAGAAGATGTTGTGCAAGTTTCTCATTGCGAGCACGTACGACTAAATACGGAACACATGCCTATGATTGATTATTACCTGGATACTTTATTATTATCTATCTGCAAATGCCCTACGCTTGACTATTATATGAATTATCTTATCCATGCAACGCCCGTTCATCCATCCCTATGCCTACAGTATTTTAATCCTGCTGTCTACTTCAATTATTACTGCTGCTTTTATTTTACTGCTGCTATTATTTCACTACTGCTACTGCTATAAAACTGTCACTACTGATAAACTGTGTCGAGCAAGTCTATTTCCAGGTGCAGCTGAACTGACAATTCATCTGTTAAGGCTTATAAATATTCTTTGGCTCCCTTGTGTCGAATCAATAAATTTGGGTTTTACTTCCCTCGAAGACTGTTGCGATCCCCTATACTTGTGGGTCATCAAGACTATTTTCTGGCGCCGTTGCCGGGGAGCATAGCTCTATTTATAAGCTCACCTGAGAGTGATTCTGTTCGCTGCAATTCATTCATCATGGGTAAACCTCGTGATGAGAGGGTTCGCATATTGCCATCCACTACAAGGAGAGGTACAACTCTGAACACTTCTGCTGCTCTTGATTCACCGTCTGTTATAAGTCAACTTGTCACACCACCACATACACATACTTCGCATGCTACTACTTCTGCTGAATCTGAAAATACTTCTGAAAGTTTTGATGATGCTTCTACTGTGCTTGATGAGAGTGGTTCATTAGGTCCTTTTCTAGATGCTACAATTGCTAAGTCAAAACAAACTGAAAATGCTGAAACACCTAATGAAAGTCCCATTACACCTGTTAGTTCACCTGAATTAAGAGATCATACTAGTGATGATTTCGAGGAATCTTATGTTGAACTTGATGATGAATTTATTGAAGAATGCAATGCTTCTAAAGATGCTAGTGCTATTAAAAATCTTCTTGCAAGACGTGCTGTTAATTACAAACTGTCTCCTGATGCTAAGTTTGCTACATCTCCCATTGATATAAAAGATAAAGATTATGATTTCTCTATGGACTTGTCACATATATCTATTGTTGAGAAAGAACCTTTTCGAGGAACTGAAAATGAAAGTGCTGTAGAACATATGAACACTCTTTCTACTTTAAGTAGTGTGTTTTCTGATGACACTAAGAAACGCAGTTACTTCGTTACTAAAATATTTCCTTTCTCATTAAAAGATGAAGCTAAAACTTGGTTTAATAGTTTATCTCCTGGATCCATTAAAAGTCCTATGGATTTGGTTAATGCTTTCTTCCAGAAATATTTTCCTGCTAGTGCTCAACATGCTGCTTTACAGAGAATCTTTAATTTCAAACAATTGGAAGCCGAGAAATTGCCTAAATCTTGGGCAAGGTTTTGTTCTTTACTCAGAGCTCGGCCTGGACATCAATTAGCTAAAAATGAACTTCTTGATATATTCTATAATGGACTAACTGTTGAATCTAGGACATACCTAGATAGTTGTGTTGGTTGTGTTTTCAGGAAAAGAACTCCAGATGAAGCTGAGGAATTAATGGATAAAATAAGCCAAAATCATGATGATTGGACTATACCTGAGCCGACCCCGACACCCACACCAAAGAAGAGAGGAATTCTTGAACTAAGTGATGAAGAAATGAGAGAAGCCAAGAAATCTCTTAAAGAGAAGGGTATTAAATCTGAAGATGTGAAGAATCTACCACCAATAGAAGAATTATGTAAGCCAATTCCTCACCCATCAGTAGTTGAGGTACACTCTCTCCAACATTTTGATGATAGGGATATTCCTTATTCTAAAACTCCTGATCAATGCTTAGATGAATTTGATAATTATATTGTTAAGCAGGATAACTTTAATATGAGAGTGCAGAATCATCTGATGGAAAATTCTAGAACTATGAGTAAATTGCATGATATTGTGGAAAGAACTTCTAATGATGTTAAAATGCTTATTAAACATTTCCATATGGTTCAAACTCAAATAGATCAACTCACTAAGGTAAAAAAGATCTGCTAGTTAATGCTTCTAGAGAAAATGAAAAACATGCTTATGGAGTAGGAACTAGAGGAGGTGCTTCTACTCAGGATCCCTTATATCCTGAAGGACATCCTAAAAGAATTGAGCAAGATTCTCAACTAGCTAATGAAACTAGTACTCCTTCTAAGAAAAAGAAGAAGAAGAAACATAAACATGTTGAAGAATCTCCTGAATCAATTAAAGAAAATGAGCATGTTAATGATCCAAATAGTATATCTATCTCTGATGCTGAAACTGAAAGTGGTAATGAACATAACAATGATAAGGATAAAAATGATGCTTTGATAAAGAGGAGAGTGAAGATGAACCTGAAAAGCATACTAAGAATAAAAAGTATACTAAAGAAGATTTCATTGCTAAAAGCATGGTAATGAGAGAGAACCTTGGGTGCAAAAGCAAATGCCTTTTCCTAATAAGAAACATAAATCAAAGGAAGAGGAACACTATAATAAATTTTGTGATTGGATGAAACCCTTGTTTTTGCAAATTCCTTTGACTGATGCTATTAAATTGCCTCCTTATTCAAAATATATGAAAGATATTGTCTCTAACAAAAGGAAAATTCCTAATGAGGAAATTTCTACTATGCTTGCTAATTACTCTTTCAATGGTAAGGTTCCAAAGAAACTTGGAGATCCAGGTATACCAACTATCCCATGCTCTATTAAGAATAATTATGTTAGAACTGCTCTATGTGATTTAGGAGCAGGAGTTAGTGTTATGCCTTTCTCTCTTTATAAGAGGCTTTATTTGGATAAATTGATACCAACTGATATATCTCCTGCAAAGGGCTGATAAATCTACTGCTAATAATTGTTTAATATTAACTGACTTTGTTGTGTTGGAAATGCCTGAAGATGATAATATGTCTATTATTCTTGGGAGACCTTTTCTTAACACTGCAGGGGCTGTTATTGATTGCAACAAAGGAAAAGTAACCTTCAATGTTGATGACAAAGAGCATATTGTTTATTTTCCCAAAAAGCCGGACAAGATATATGGAGTAAAAACAATAGCCAATCTTAGAACTATCAAAGTGGGAAGTATTGATTGCCCTATTTATGAACCTCAAGAAGGATTTCAAAGTATTATGATTGGATCTATTGCTATACAATTCAAGGTAACATGATTGTCTCATGTGGTTTAATTCTTTTATGTCATATAAATTTTTTTTGGTGACAAGACTTCATCAACCTTGATAACAAATATGTTTTAAATGCATAGAAGCACTAAACAACATTTTATTTCTCAACCTTGTTTTACCTACTGTTGTGTTACTGAACTTGCAAAGTTTTAGTTGAAATTGGTCTTTATAAAATTCTATTTCTGCCCTAAGTTTATTATTTAAATAACCAGAAAATGTGCAAAATGAAAGTTTTCAAAAATTTCTGAAACTTATACCATAAATCTTAGTTTTTAAAGAGGAATGTGGGAGTGCCTGGAGCTGACCAGGAGGACCCACCATGCCTCCACACCACCCACTGCGCGGCAGGGGTGTGGGCCGCGCCGTGGAATGGTGTGGGTTCCTCGTGGCCTTCCACTCACCCATCTTCCTCTCATTTCTTTCTCTCTCCCGACCAAACACTCCACTATTGTTCAAACCCGTGTTCTTGCTGCTCTTGCTTGAGTTTTTCGATCTCCTTGTTCAGCCCATCTTTGTTGCTGAGATTTGGACCATTTGCTCTCCGGTATGTGACTCCTCCGTTTATCCAAGTAGAATTTTGTTTAATTGTGTGTGTCTTGAGTATTTTGGTACTGTAGGTGACATGTTAAGTGTGTTTGCATGCTTGTTCTATGCTTAGATTAATTAGTTTTGATGCATGTGTAGCCCTCTTACAAGTTTCTATAGTATTTTCTTTGATTTAGTTGCTCCAAAATCATTATTTATGAGGTTTTGTTAAAAATTTCAGAAAAGGAAGATGCATAATCACACTTATGGAGAGATTTTGGAGAGGGAAGCACCAAGAGCAACAAGGCCTTCAAGGTCTGCTGCTCGATGTAGGCCATCCTACAATGAGGACCTCATGACACCGAGGATTGATGATGAGGGGGACGATGGTGTCGCACATGCATCTATCTTCCCTTGTACAAACTTTTTGAGAGATGCAGGGATCCTTGATGATTTCTTATTCCTTGTTAACAAAGTTGGTTTGATGGAGTTTATGCAGGATGAGAGTGATCAATATGCAAGGCTCACCAAGATTTTTGTTGAGAGCTTTACCTTCAATAACACTCATTTCAGTCCCTCTGTTGCATTTAAAATTTATGATAGACCTTACACCATGGATCTGAAAAGATTTTGCAGAGTCGTAGGTATTGCTCCATCTGGGACAGCAAGAAGAATTCAGGGGCAACCTCCCGATCTACTGGAGCTTTACCGGGAGGTGACTTATGATGATGACCGTACATCGCAGCGTGGCAAGATAAGGAACATTCAACTCCCAGCCATTAGATATTTTACTTATTATCTTGCCACAAGTGTTCTTGCTAGAGAAAACACTAGTAACATTTCAAACTATCATTTAGCTTTTCTGGCTGCTGCACTTAAGGATAATAAAACTTAAAACCTCGGTGCTTTGATTGCTCGTCGCCTTGCCGCAAAAGGACCAATTTTTGGAGGAATTATTGCTGCACGTGTTTTAGCTTATCTAGGCCTTTCTGTTGATCCTGATGATGAGTTGTTGACTCCACAAAGACTTGACCTTGCTGCTATGAAAGGCCATCATTTTATTACACCTAACTCTCATGCAGGTTGTCTAGTTTATAAAGTTTTGTTTACTGATGGGTCCGAAAAGGAAGTTCCTTTGCCGCAACCTAGTTTGTTCAGTATTTTCAGGAAGCCTCTGTCACTTTCAAAGGAGAAATTGGATGAGCATCTAGGTGCACTCAACTTCCACTCGCAACACTATCCCGGGCAGCAGCAACCACGTACGAGGCACCCCCTGAGGATTATACCGTGTACTACACCGGTGCATCCTCGAGCTCATATCAGGACGAGGAACCTTCTTCATCATACACTGGAGGTGCCCCTGCGTGGCCCACATGGGATGATTGATCTCCACTTAGGCCAAAAGCCTAAGCTTGGGGGGAGGTACACCGACATCTCACTCACTTTTATATCATATTCGGTCGGTACTTTGTATATCCATGTTTCAGTTTCTTTCTTTTTCGTTGTTGTTTCTTGCTTTGATTTTATTTTCCAAAACCCAAAAAGACCAAAAATATTAATGTTATTTCTCTTTGTTTACCTCTTGTGTACTTTTAGTACTGGTTTGCTTTATCTTTTAGCTTCGGTTTAGTATTCAAAAATCCAAAAAGATTTTGCTTTATTTGTTTGTTCCTTTCTTTGTTCGTTTCAAATCGAAAACCCAAGCAGATGATTTTGCAAGAGGCCCATGACACCCCCTACTCTATCCACCCCGGAGGTACCAAGATGTACCAGGACCTTAAGGAACTTTTCTGGTGGCACGGTATGAAGCGAGAAATTGCTCTGTTCATTGCCAAATGTGATGTTTGCCAACGATTGAAAGCAGAGCATCAGCGACCCGCTGGATTGCTTCAACCTCTTAAAGTACCCCTGTGGAAGTGGGAAGAAGTAGGAATGGATTTTATCACGGGACTACCTTTGTCAAACCGCGGCCATGACTCGATATGGGTTATTGTGGACAGATTCACTAAAGTCGCCCACTTTATTCCAGTCCGGACCACTTACCGTGGGGACCAACTTGCGGATTTGTATATCTCAAGAATAGTGAGTCTTCACAGAGTACCGGTCAAGATCGTGTCTGACCGAGGTTCTCAGTTCACCTCTCGGTTCTGGCACAAACTTCATGAAGCCCTTGGAACCAAGTTATCTTTTAGCACTACTTACCATCCCCAGACTGGAGGACAAACTGAGAGAGTCAATCAAATTCTGGAAGATATGCTTCGTGCTTGCATGTTATCCTATGGATCCAAGTGGGAGAATTGTCTGCCTTTCGTGGAGTTTTCCTACAACAACAGCTATCAATCAAGCCTTCAAATGTCACCTTTTGAAGCCCTGTATGGACGCAAGTGCCGTACACCACTCAATTGGTCGGAGACCGGAGACGGAAAAATCTTTGGAGTGGACTCTCTGTGTGATGCAGAAGAGCAGGTCCAACTCATTCGGGATCGTCTCAAAACGGCGCAATCTAGGCAAAAGAGTTACGCTGACTCCAAGCGACGTGAAGTCACATTCCAAGTGGGTGATTTTGCGTACCTTCGACTTACGCCGCTCAAAGGGATGCAGCGTTTTCATGTCAAGGGAAAGCTGGCACCTCGTTATATTGGCCCTTTCAAAGTCCTATCCCGCAGCGGTGAAGTATCTTACTAACCGGAACTACCTGCTGAACTCTCAGAATTCCATGAATTTTTCCACGTATCCTTACTTCGGAAATGTCTCTAAGTGCCTAAAAATGACCTATCTCACAAGGGCATTGACCTCAAGACCATCGACCTAAACCAAGACCTAACCTACTGTGAGAAACCTATCCGTATCGTTGAGGAAGATGTGCATGTCACAAGAAGACGCAAACTCAAGTTCTTCAAGGTACAATGGACCAATCACACTGAGGAAGAAGCCACCTGGGAAAGAGAAGATTATCTCAAGCAATAATTTCCCGAACTCCTTTCTCCTGACACCCCCGAATCTCGGGACGAGATTCTTCTTAGTGGGGGAGGTCTGTCACAGCCCAATTCTTGGTAAGCCTTTCTAAACAATTCTCTAAATATCTAAAATTGGAATCAACAAAAACTTTTCATAAAATTGTTGTTTTGCTTGATGTGGTGTTTTGTTTCTTGTTTAAATAGATGATCTTGGTAACTAATGCTTAAGTATGACTTGTTTGTTTGCTTGATGAATAAGGCTAAGCAAAATGCACCTCAAATCATCAACCACAAAACATCTCCAAAAATTAAATCTTAGCCTAAACCCTCCTAAAACACCTTTCTAGAGTACTGTTTTTGAGCTCTTAATTAATGGACTTGTGATGTTCTTTAATTATGATCCTTGTTATGGTACTGGAGTATTGTGTTTATACTTCATGTTGGGATTGATTATGATCATGAGATCATGCTCTCAATTGGCTATGAAATATCCAGACAGAAAACAGTTAAAACATGCCTTTTTCCTCTATTTAATTCTCCTACCTAGTATCCCTTCCTGGATGCACTTCTTGTTTGTCATCCATGTTTGTGATGAGTACTGATTTATAAAAATCATCTCACTCAAATTGGACATTCCTAGCTCTTGTTTGCATCTGTTAAACATAGCTACTTGTTAACAGAATTCAGTGACAGCCGTTTTTCACCAAGTCCTAAACTCTGAATTTTCTGAAATTCAGTTTCGGCCAAATCCTTTTTGATTCAAATTTATGATTTAAACCTCACCCAAACCCACACCCTAGCCTACCTCTCACCTCACACCACTACCCTAGTGCAATGTGTGCACTTGTGCCGTGCCAGAAGGCCTAGCACGGCCGTGTTAAGCACAGTGTCCACCCCGGACACAACACACACAAAACACACACACACACACTCCCTCTCGTGCATGTCTACTGTGTCAAAGAGCACCACGCGGTCCTCTGCACCATTCCCGTTTTCCAGGGCAAGCACGAGGAGAAGGAAATCGAGCGTATTGTGCTCGACCAACCCGCACGAGAGACAAGGCATCATTGCCTCGACCCCGTCTCTCTGCCTCGTTTCCACCCCAGCTCGCCTTAACTCCTCACTGTCGCGCTGCTGGACACGCTCCCACCTCGATACCGCCTCTCTCGCCCAACCAGAGCACACGGTTGCCACTCGCGGTCCGCACCTCCGCTCTGCCCGTTGCAAAACGGAGATAAAACTCCACCCCAGCGCGTCCCCGCATGCCATTCCATCTCCCAGCACTCACCTCTTCACCCCCCACTCTCTGCACTGCTCTCTCGAGTTCTCGAGATGTCATCCATGGCGTGAACCTGCCGCAAACCTGGTTGTCGGCGTTCTGCCCAGCCGTTCTTCACCATTTTTGCTCTAGCTCGTAGCCCAACTCGAGGCACACCCCTCTGACTCCCTCTTTTTGCATGCCGTTTGCCCGGATCGACAAGGCCGTGTCGAACCCGAGGAAGGACAGCTCGAGTTCGTCAACGTTCGGAGCCGCGAATCAAGTTCTTCTTCGACCAATGGATTTCTTTGTCTCTCTGCAACCTCCACGACACCACGCCAACTCGTTTCGTCAACCCTAGGTGAGAAACCATCGATCAAGCACCTCGCCGGCGTCTCTTCTCCGTTCTGTGCAACACGGGGAAGAGGACGACCATGGGCCGTCGATCTAGAGATCGACGGATCCCTTTGAATCCATCTCTCCCGCGCACGCGCGCAGCCGCGTGGGCCGAATCTTGCTTGGCCTTGCACAATAGCAGATCTGGCCCAGCTCCTGTTTTTTTTTTCAATTGGTTTATTCTTTATCTGTTTTAGCAGATTCTGGTCTGTTAGTTTTAATCCAAATAAAATAGCTAGATCTAAAATTTTCCCACACCAAAAATCACAGTGGTAGATTTCTAAGCATCACAAGCACAGATCTGAAAAATGTTAATTTGTGTGAGCTTGATAATTACTATGCTACCACTGGTTTAATACAAAGAATCAATTTTAACTTGAGTGTTATAAATCCAAATTTGATGAATCCAATTGATTAGGAAAGCTCTTGACAGTAGCTTTCATTAGAAATTTATCTCATGTGCTTGTGATGCTTAGAATTAAAATGGCTTGTGTTTGTAGTTTAGACCAGTAGGGTTTTTAGGCATTTATTTAATTTTCTGTGAATAAAATTGTGGACCAAATCCAATTGCAGTAGCTTCTAATACATACAGAGAACCTAAATCTAGCTTGGCATAAAGTTTGGATCAACAGGGCATCCTGGACTTAATAATCACTAAAAATGGTGTTTCTGCCTAGTAAAATGAATAAAAGAATTAAGTATGGCTTGGTAAAATTATTGCTAGTATTGTTTGCTTATTGTTGTGGTACTGTAGCTCACTAAATAGTGTTACACTTAATATGTTAGTACTGTTAGTGTTTAAATAAGACTAAATTGAAATTAGTAGTAAAGTACTAAGTGTTACCTAAAGAAAGAGCCACTTGTTTAATCATGTTTGTGTGTTTATAATCAAAGTAGGAGTTAAAATAACCTTCCCCAATAAAATTGTTTAGCCGCTGTTTGTGTAAAGCATATTGGTTTTGGTTGCCTTGTTTGTTAGTTGTATGTTGTTTTGGAATGCTTGTCCTGATGTATGTTGATTGTGTCCTTTATTTTTGCGACGCTAGAAACTCGCGAGGAGGGATTTTCTGTTGAGGATTATTGTGGAGATTGTTTTGGTTATCAGTAGTAGGAACAGACCACTGATCAAGGCAAGCCATCTCAAAAGCTTGCAACTACACTTATTTTGTTTTACCTGCCACTATGCATATTTTAGTTGCATTAGATATACATATCTGTTATACACCCTTGTTCTGGTATATATTCCAGACCGTAGTCAAAACTGTAGGTTACCCTATCCCCCTAAACACCACTTACTAGTAGAAGAAAGATGGAAATTCTAGGATGGACTCCCTTGTGTTGTTTTTGGAAAAACACCGTGTTTTTTTGAAAAACCCTCTTGGGAAGGTGGGACCTTGCCTAAGTGGGGGAGTGGAGTTATGAAGTATGGGAGAAGTGTTTTTCTAAAAACGATGCATACCCTAGTCTTCGCTGGACAACCCTACCGTACAACCACATTTCTCAAAATGGGCACGAGCTTAATGGAAGCTTGTTTGTGTTAGTATGAGATTTTACCTCAATTAGCGAGAGGGTTCGAGTCCCTTCATCTGAAGTGTCGCCGTAAGTGAAAACGGGACATACAAAGGGGAGATTAATCTGACTCCCGGTGGCAACAGTTGGGTCTCTTGTCATGGCGGTGTGATGACTAGGGGTAACCGGATCGATACGGCTAGCTCACTCGGTGCCGGGGAGAACAAACCCACTGAAGAGGTAGTCGCATACTAGCATCGACATAGTGGAAGTTAGGATCGGATATCTGATGGTTACATACTGTCCAGGACATTCCGTGAGTGAATCACGGCAGGTGTACCAGATGGTGTGGTGAAAGTGCACAAACTCTGCAGAGTCAAAACTATTCGAATAGCCGAGTCCTCGGTCATGGACAGCTGAAAGGCCATGTAGCTAGCATTGTGTCGATGTTTTCAAAATGGAGTTGTGTTGGAAAAGAAGTGAGTACTTGGGAAGTCCTGGATGAAAGGGAATGATGGTACCTTTGAGGTACGGTATTGATGATGAAAAACTCTGAGGAACCTTAGTTCCAAGAAGTTCTGCAAAGAAAACTTAGGATGAAAATGTTTTGTTCAAACCTCTAAGATACTTGATATCTAAGAGAGAAATATTATCTTATCTTTTGAAGTATCTTTTTCAACAAAGATATAGAGATGTCATATAAGCATGGTGTACTTTCCGTCCACCGTGTGTATTGAACCCTAATTACAGCCTACCTACCACAGCCATAAAAGGCATTTGCATCCTTTAGCTTGTTTTTGGATAGAGTTTGCTGAGTACATTCAAACGTACTCATATGGTTTTGCCTCTGGCTATTGTCCTAGCCAGACCTTTACTACGAGGAGCCTCAGGAGGAAGTTCGGGAGGAGGAAGGCTTCGTTGACGACTACGCGAACTAGGACATCACCCGGTCAGCAGCCTGTAGGTGTTAAGGCGTGACATGGGCTTTACTGCGTTTTGTTGAAACTTCCGCTATGATCCTGCCCTGCGTGGCAGCTATGTGAACTTGGTCATGAGACCATTTGTTGTAAGACTATTTTTAATTCGTGTACTGGATGATGTAATCTGCAATGCCAACTCCAGTATGTTGTTCACGACTACTGATCACGGGATTGTGAATGTATGCATACGGGTGTTCCTGGACAGCTAGTCTGGGGGCCTCCACAATTAATGGAAAAATAGATGAAGCATACAAGTCCTTGGAAAACTTATTTGGCATGGAAGATAACAAACCCAACTACTACTTCCTCATGAGCTTGGAAGCAGTGGTACAAGACATGAGTAATAACATTTGAATATTTAAAGATAGCACACAAAAATTTACTTGGAGTGGCAAGGAAATACCACATGTAGGTAGGTATGGTGGACAGAAATAGCATGAATATTTGGCTCAAGGATTTGGATGAAAGAGAAGCATTCCCTCTCAATACAGAGTTTTTGGCTTAGCAAGGTATCAAGCAAACACATATCATCAACCCAATACATGAATGACCACAAGATATACATTAAGCGTAACCATTAGACCCCATACTGTCTTCCTTGTTAACCAAACATGCTTTTGCAAAAAGAATATCTAGACTTTGAGAAAATACCAATCAAAACAAGTGTCATAATTTAAACTTTACATTATTTCTCCACTAATCCATTCTTAAGTAAATGATCCACAAGTTTAAACATTTAATCTAATTCATCACTCAAAACAATTGACAAGAATCAAATTATTCAAGACGATGATCTATAAGATTATGTAAATTTCTTTTACCACTTCCTACATGATAGTTTCCCTTTCAACCAAACAGCAATCGACTTATTTGAACAAAACTCTCTAAGCAAGTATGCATGAAACACAAGAGAGTACTTCCTAACTACAAGAAACTAAAAGATCCGAACAAGAGATACATGAAAAACAAGAGCTAGAAGCTAAAATAAATAAAAGATAAACACTCTACACATATAAGTGAAGAACATGAGTGTTTTACGAAAAAGCGGAGCGTGTCTCTCTCCCACACACGAATGCTAGGATCCATTATTGCAAAGACCAGCAAACAAAACTAAACTTAACTGAAAGCAAAACATAAATGACGCTCGAAGAACAACACATATTATGTAAAGGAATAAAAATATAGTTTCATGGGATCGACCTGATTAATTGTTGATGAAGAAGGGGATGCGTTGGGCATCCCCAAGTTTAGACGCTTGAGACTTCTTGAATATTTGGTGGAGATCCAGGGGAGCCTCCCCAAGCTTGAGCTTTAATCCCTTCTTGATCTTCTTTCCTCACCTCGTTCTCTCAGCACTTGAAAACTTTCTTCACACAAAACTTCTCATAAACTCATTAGAAGGATTAGTTCTCAAACAAAATAATCCATCTTCAGTTCTCATTTAGCACATTGCATAAAATTATTTCAACATTAGCTACTGTCACTAAGCATTGAGTGGTGCTATTGGATCAAAAGAACCTCACTCAACACTTGTGAAAGACACAATGAAAAAACAAGACAGAATCTGTCAAAAACAGAACAGAACGTAAAGATAATTTATTTCGAGACCGTAGGACACCTCAAATCAGAAAACTTAAAACTAACGAAAGTAAGACAAAACCCATATGCTTTCTGTGAAAACTTTTCAGCTCCAGATCACGTTCTGCGATTTTTTAGAATTTTGTACGGTGACGGACATAAATCTGTTTCTGGACATCAACTCAAAAATTTTACTTTCCTCTCATTAGAGGCTATTCTTGGCAAAAAAAAATGAAAATAAAAAGGATACAAGGGAGTTGCTACAGAGGTAACAAAACCCAAAAAACAAAGAAAACAAAACAAACTGAAAGTAAAAAACAATGGGTTGCCTCCCATAAGCGTTTTTCTTTAACGTCTTTTAGCTAGGCACAATGGCTAAAGATCAAGTATTGTCAATATCACAACCATGAAAATCATCAAGAACATCTTCAGAATAATAGCTAGTCCTACTAAGAGGAATTTTTGTTGGTTCCTTAACATCAACACTCTTAGGGGCCGGATCAAAGCTTTTAGTTTCAACAGTGCTTGATTCATTAATTAAATTTTTAAGGATTCCTTCAGAATTCAACTCATCAAAAGGTGCAATTTTTTGTTCAGAAACTTTTGGCACATACATAAACTTAGGTCCCCTACCTACTGGAGTGTCTATCTTTTTGGTTTTAAATGAGGAAAAATTTGCACCCAAAGTGTCAATAACTCCTTCTAATTTAACAATTCTCGAATTTTGATCATCCTTGCCTTTAGTAGTTTCTAGAACATTGATTCTCTTATTAATGTGCCTAAGAGATCCTTCAAGCTTGTTATTATTATCAATGAATTTCCTATCCAATTCATTTATCTTATCCAAATTTGGCAAATTTTTCTCTATAACATCCAACCTTTCCATGATGTGTTCCATTGTAATTTCAATTTTAGGTTCATTAATAGGTGGAGTTCCAACTAAACTTTCTATAATGTTGCAAGCCTCCACCGAGGGAGTGCCTAAAAAGTTTCCACCTGTTAAAGTATCTAGCACATACCTATACCAATTTGTGATGCCAACATAAAAATTTCTAAGAAGAATAGTGCTCGAATATTTTTTTGTACATCTGTGTTGAGCATCACTAATTCTGTACCAGGCATCTTTTAAACTCTCTCCACCCCTTTGTTTAAAAGTACGAACAGCGCCAGAAAAGAGCTGTTGACGGGAGACTTGGTAGTTCAAGAAGTCTTCTTCAAATCCCCGGCAACAGCGCCAGAAAAGAGCTTGATGGGGTGGATCACACGTTCGCCGGGAACCCCAGGAGGAAGGTATGATACAGCATAGTGGCAATTTTCCCTTGATACAAAACAAAGGTTTGTCGATCCAGTAGGACTTGGAGAAGGCTTCGGCTTGGTGTCAACAGCGCCGTTTACCATTATTGACGTGGACCTGCACACAGTCACAAACAAACTACTTTGCCCCCAACAAAACAGAGAGGTTGTCAATCTCTCCGGCTTGCTGAACACAAAGAATTAAATGTATGTGTATAAAATAATATGTGAGCAAAAATGACCAGCGAGCAAATGACTAGAAAATGCTATGAAAACGGTTGTAAGCAATATAGGAAAATAGGATCGGGGTCCACAGTTCACTAGTGGTGTGTCTCTAAAAGAAAAACATGTTGGGTAAACAAATTACAGCGGGGCAATTTGTCACAACCCAAAATTTGGTAAGTCTTCTTTAACCATAATTCAAATAGCCAAAAATTGGAAACAACAAAAACTTTTCCAAATTTGATTGTTTTGTGTGATGTGGTGATTTTGTTTCTTGATTTGGTTTGATGATCCTGTGTGTTAATAATTTAGGTGTGATTTGTTTGCTGGTTTGAAAGGTGAGACAAAACAAAATGGAGCTCAACACTTAAACAAAAATCCTAAAAATTCAAAGCCCTAGTTTAAAACCCTAGAAAAATTCCTTTCTAGATACTGTTTTTGGAGCCAGAATTAAGGAACCTATGATGTTCTTTAATTTTTGATTTCTGCCGTGGTATTGAAGTATGGTGTTTATACTTCACTGGAAAGCCAAGAAATTTCATGTTGAGATTGCTTATGATGATGATATCATGCTCTCAACTTGCTATGAAATATCAGGGCAGAAAGACAGTTAAAACTTACCTTTTCACTCTATTTAATTTTCCTATCTAGAATTCTTTCCTAGATGAATTTCTTTTGTGCAATCCATATTTGGTGTGAATGCTGATTGATAAAAATCATTTCACTCTATTTGGAATTTCCCAAGGCCATGTTTGCATCTGGTGAACATAGCTACTTTTGAACACAATCCAGTGACAGAATTTTTTAAGTCTGAAACTGAATTTTTCTGAAACTGTCAATTTTGGCCGAATTCAAATTTGGTCGATTTTGTGGTTCAAACCTTTTCCAAAACCCCATCTTAGCCTACCCCATTATTTGGTCGATTTTTGAAGGATCGAGATAGGCGATCAGATGGGGGTGAATGATTGCGCGGAAGCAAATTACAACTTTTCAAAATTCTAATCCCTAAAACCCTAATCTGTTCGTGATAATAAACCAGTCGTATCTCAAGATCTACTAAACCAAAAAATGCGTTTGAGTACTCCAATTAAAGGTATGGAAATTATCTAACCAACGCAAAAAGAATCAGCTCGATCGGAGTTACGAATCAAAAGATATGATCAGAACAGTATCAGCTGATAGGAGAACTGCGAAAATCAATCTAAATCTAATTTCGAGAATTAGCAAGAAAGATAGATTAATCGCACCACAAACTTCACTTAATCTCGTGAAAAACCTGCAGCAAAATATTAGAAAGATCTAACACAGAGATTTTTACCGAGATTAGAGAAGCTCAGAGTTGACACCGCCAAAGATCACTTTATTGCAACGATGTCGATCAATTACAAAAGATGCGTGCCAGCATTCAAGAACTCTCCAGATAATTCTAGATCTAAATCTGAGTTCCTCTCCTGAGACGCCCTCAAAAATCTAGCATATGCCCCTCTATTTAAAGAGCTAGGCAAACCCTAAAAAGAGTCCAAAAACAAAACCAACGTCGGTTCGGAAATAACCTTTTCCGCTGCGCCGCCGTCAAAATCGCCAAACCACAGCTAGCGTCTGTGGTGCTGCGCACCGAAACGCATTGGACCTGCAGAGCTGCCGCACGCACGAGTCCCGCGTCTGCGTCTGTCCCTTGCACCAAACCACAGACACGCTCTGTCCTGGGTAGAGCCGAGCCGCGCCTCGCGTCGGCCGATCGATCGCTGGACCTGCTGCCTGCTGCGCTGCATGCACAGCACACATGAAGCCTTCCATCGCTGCTGCCATGCATGCTGCTCATGATCAATCGATCACTTAAACTAGCATGAGACAAATCCATGCATGCATGCACGAGCTGCTTCACAGCACATGCATGAAACAAATCGCATACACTAATTAAATGCTCTGCTTAGCATTAGCCTAGTGACAGTCGACCACCGTTTTGTCCACGGATTTTTCTCCCGACGCCTCGCATCTCGTGACGTCTTCAGAATCTCGGATCTCGACCAACATGTCGAGTGCCATCATCAGTACCGGCATGTACGACAAACCGTTGTCCTCCCGGATCATCGTAGCCTTCACTTTCATTGTTCCTTCGCACGAATGCCCCGCATGACCTTGATCCCTCGACCTCAGCTTCTCCCAAGCCTCGTCCCTCGATCCCGTCATCGACCACATTCGTTCAGCTCCGGCAACACCTGAAAGTGATCACAACAAATAACCAGTACGAGCACAAGTCCACGACTTGACTCAGGGTTAGTTCCACACAACTCACACCACACAAGTATCCATATTACTCAAATTATCCATATCAATGTTCTACTTAGCACTTGCCAATGTTGCACATCACCCATGATTTCACAATTTTGTGGTTCAAACCTTTTCCAAAACCCCATCTTAGCCTACCCCATTACCAACCTATCTACACCAGCGCAATGTATGCACTTGTGCCGTGCCAGGAGGCAGGGCACAGCCGTGTCGAGCACGATGCTCACCGTGTGCTTGTCACGCTCGAACACACACACACACGCACGGTCACGGCCATTTTCTTCATGTTGCCGTGCACCACACACACACACACTCCTCTGCACCCATCCCCGTTTTCCTAGGCATGCGCGAGGAGAAGAAATCGGCCGCATCCGAGCAGGCCAACCGGCGGACGAGAAGCGCAATGATCTCACCTCTTTGCCCTCTCACTCTCCCTTGTTTGCCTCACTCCCGCCTTCACTCGCGCTCAGATACGCAGAGACACGGGCTGCGCTCGATACCGCCCGTGTCGACCAACGAGAGCGCGCCCTCGCCACTGACTGCCCGAACCACCTCTCTGCCCGTTGCAAACACGAGATAAAAACTGATCCCGAGCACACCACCGTGCCATTCCACCCCCTCTCACTCCCCTCTCCATTTCCTCTCTCGTGTGCTCCTTCCCTCTGCCTTTTGTGCGCCGTGAACGGCGTGCTCTTGCTATCGGCCACCGAGAAGAAGCAAGGAAGGTTGCAGTCGATTCCTTGCCCTATTCTCTGCCATTGTTGGCCTGGCCGCACGCCCTTGTCCGGGGACACGTGGTTGACACCCTCTCTCGTTCTCGTTTCCTCTCAGGTCGACGACACCGTCCGAGAGCCGAGCAGAGCAACCACGGCCACCTCGACACCGCCAGGTTCACCGACGAGGTCATCGACAAGTTCCGCGGCACCCCTCGACTCCGGCATCCACCCGCACCCCTCTCCGATGCTCGCCGTCTCGTTTCATCGACCCTAGGTGAGGAATCCATCCTCGAGCCATTGCTAGGGTTACGTCTTGCTCGCGAGCTCCGCGAGGAAGACGATGAATCTCGGTCGTCCGATGCCAGATCCACGGCCACCTTTGAAAGATCTCGCGTTTAATCCTGGCCGTCGATCTCCAGATCGACGATGACTTACCGTTTCGCCGGCGCGCGCAGCCGCGCAGGCCGAATCTGCTTGCTGGGCCTAGCACAGTAGCAGATCTGGCCCATTTAGTGTTTTTCCTATGATTTAATCTTTTCTGTTAAATAACTGTTTCTGGTGTGTTTGTTTTAATCAAAATAAAATACCTAGATCTAAAATTTTCTCAAACCAAAAATCAAAGAAAGTAACTGGATAAGTTTGGAATCACCTACAACTTGCAGATCTGGAAAATAATGATTTGTGTGTCCATGAAAAATATTGTTCTGCAACTGGTCAGAATCAGTATTTTATTCATAACTCAAGTTATATTGATCTAAAACTCATGAATCAAATTGTTTTGGAAAGCTCTTGAAATAGCTTCCACTAGAAATTTACCCCATGTGATTTGGTTGCCTAGAACAAAAGTTGTTTGCATGTGTAGATTATGGCAGTGAGCACTTTGTGCATTTTTGATAATTTATGTGAAATTAATTTTGGAGCAAACTCAATTTTGTTAGTTTCTAATTGTATCAGAGAGCAACACCCTACTTTTGCAAGTTTGTTTGCTTAGCAGAACTCTCTAGGTTGAATAAAAGGTGAAAATGTTGTTTGTGCCACTTAACAACAGAGATTAATCTAATGGCCTTGTAAGTTAAAATTGTGTTTGTGCTGAAGATAAGTTGTTTTGATATTGTTGTTTGCTTGATAGTGGTGTTTGACTTGTTAATGTATGGTAGTACTGTTAGTGGTTTGTGTTAGGTTTATTTTGAGCTTAATTAGGATTGTTAGAATGGTGATAGTGAATTTCTAGCTAAATAATTAACCTTGTGTGTGTTGCTTGATAATTAAGACAAGTTAAATAATGCTTTTAGCCTAGTTTTAGCTACTGGTTAATTAAGTTTGTTAATTGTGCTTAGCCTTGCATGTTTGCAAAAGTCCCTAAAAGTTGACTAATCTCTACTTTAACCATACATTTATAAAATGAATAAGTGTGATGATTGTTAACATGATTTTGTTAAACTTTAATCTTGTGTTTGTTTGTTGCTTGTTAGTTGTGCTTGATGATTGTTTTGTTAGGATACTTTGATGTATGTTGATTGTGTTCTTTTACTTTTGCGACGCTAGAAAATCACGCGGAGGATTTATCTGCTGAGGGATTTTGTGGAGATTGTATTGATCAACCAGTCCAGGGACAAACCACTGAGCAAGGCAAGCCATCTCAAAAGCTTGCAACTATTTTACTTACATGTTTTACTACTGTTATATATTTTATTGCATTATATACTGGTTATAGACACCCAAATATTCTGGATATATATTCCAGACCTCTAGTAAAATTATAGGATACCCTACCACACACGCCTACTAGCTACAAACAGGATGGAATTCTAGGATGGGCAAACCTTGTGATGTTTTTGTAAAAATGAAATGTTTTATGAAGATACCATTGGGAAGGTGGGACCTTGCCCAAGTGGTAGTCTGGAAATGGAAGAATGGTGGAAAGGTGTTTTTCTAAAAACGACACATAACCTAGTCTTCGCTAGACAGTCTTACCGTACAACCACATTACTCCAAAATGGGCATGGGGCTTAATGGAAGCTTGTCTGTATTAGTATGGGATTATACCTCAAGTAGCATAAGGGTTAGAGTCCCTTCATCCGAAATGTCGCCAGGAGGGTGAAACGGGACATACAAAGAGGAGGATTAAGTTTACTTCCCGGTGGCAACAGTTGGGTCTCCTGCCATGGCGGTGTGATGCCTAGGGATAACCGGATCAATACGGCTAGCTCACTCGGTGTCGGGGAGAACAAACCCACTGAAGAGGTAGTCCTATACTAGCATAGACCTAGTGGAAGTTAGGATTGGTCATCTGATGTGTGCATGCTGTCCAGAACAGTCCGTGGTTAATTCACGCCATATGTGCTAAATCTTGTGGTGAAAGTGTACACACTCTGCAGAGTCTAAACTATTCGAATAGCTGCGTCCTCGGTCAAGGACAGCTAAAAGGCCATGTAGCTAGCATTGTGTCGGTGTTTTCAAAATGCTGTGTGTGAACCGTTGGAAGTGAGTACTTGAAAGTACTGGAATGATAGGGAATGATCGTGCCTTTGAGGTACAGTAGTAAAGAAGGAAGAAAACTTCGGAGGTGCCTTAGTACCAAGAAGTTCTGCAAAGAAAAGTATTATAAGAAGAGGAGTATTTTAGAAAACCCCTCGAAGATACATGATATCTAAGAGAGAGATATAACTATTTTAGACATCTTTTGAAGTATCTTTTTTAATAAAGATATAGAGGTGTCAAGCATACCATGGTGGGCCCTGCATCCACCATGGATATTTAAACCCTATTTATAGCCTACCTACCACAGCCATACAAGCATATCTTCGTCTATACTAGCTTGTTTTTCAGTAGAGCTTGTGAGTACATTCAAACATACTCATATTGGTTTCGGCCCTGGATATTGTCGTATCCAGACTACTACCCTAGGAGTATAAGGAGGAGACTGTTGAGGAGGAAGGCTTCGTCGACGACTACTCGAACTAGGACGTCTCCCGGTCAGCTGCCTGTAGGTTCTAAACGCGTTGACATGGGTTCTACCGTGTTTTGTTGAGATTTCCGCTGTGTTAGTTAATTTCTGCCCTGCGTGGCAGATGCTTAAGACTCGGTCATGTGATCGTTTATTGTAAGACTATTTGTATTCGTGTAATGGATGTTGTAATCCGATCTACCAACTCTAAGTATTTTGTTCACGACGACTGATCATGGGATCGTGAATGTATGCATGCTGGCGTTCCTGGACTTTTTATTCTGGGGGCCCCACAGAGTTGGTATCAGAGTCATCCTGACCATAGGAGACCTTAGTTAGAATGGGCGTTAGATAGAGGCCAAAAACTATTTTCTAAAAATAAAACCCGGAGATGACTAAGTATTAAAAATACTTCGTCTGATCTCTCCCTATTTCTATTTATAACTATACTTGCATTAAGCTATGTTCTTATACTCTAAAATTTTGTGCATTGTTCACTAACTTAAATCAAACTTTAAAAAATTTAGATGGCTTTCGTCTACACCGAGTCTCTGCAGTTGGGGACTGAGTCTTTGTCGTCTTTTCGTTTCGAGAAGGACCTGGTCGAGATGACCAAGATCCTTGGTCGGACACTTCCCGAGTTGAGGGAAGGTTTGATCGACGGTGCTAGTAGAGAGTTGTCTTGGATAGTAGAGTGCACTATCCGTCCACCCTGACGGCGCCAACTGCACCTACCCACACTTTTCGGCTGATCGACTGCTCCTGGAGTGACGGGGCTGTTCGTATCATCCAGCAGACGATTGCGCGTCTGGCCTACCTGTTCGACTATTGTTTCTTGGGCACCCGGTTCATGCTGTACGGGAGGCGCGGTGAGGATGGAGTACATGTTCCTTACCCGCACACTCAGAACAGTTGGGGCTCTCACTTCGACGACTTGGAGTACCTCCTGCACCGTACCCAGCACAACCTCCGCACACTGCGTGTGGAGAACGACACCTTGGCCAAGCAGAACCGCACCTTAGAGCGGCAGTTGCGCACCACTAGATTGTCCACACTCGCCTCTGTATGAAGAAGGAGGGGCTTCAGTCGGCCAACATCATCCTTCGTGACCGGCTGAAGACAGCCAGAGAGACTTTTGCCACTCGTGACTCGAGGATCGAGGAGTTGGAGGAGGAGAACGCCGAGCTCCGCAAGGAGAACGCCGACCTCCTTCCCGACGACAACATCCCGTCCGATGGTATGGACATGAGTGAGCCGAGTGACCAGGAGGAGATAACCTCGCAGGAGACGAGGAGGAGGATCCCGAGGAGCTCATCTTCGAGGATGAGGAGTAGACCTCTCTACCTTAGGGCGTAGGAGTAGTATTCTGTAGTAGGACTGTGATGTCCCCACGAATCGCTTGTTTTGTATGGTTCTGAGTGAAACCATGTTTGATGTATTTTGGTATGCTACTTTGTATGCTTGTGAGACTTGATGCTATGTGGTGATGATTCCTGCTAGTGTTTGGTGCTTTGTTTCAAGTGCATTCTTGTTTTACTTCTAGCCTTTTCGTTCTCTTTTCTGCTTAACCCCCGCTTCGCAAGCCATTCCTTTTTGTCCCTGTCTCATATCCATTTTTCCTTCAGCATGGCTCGTGATCCACCACCACCACCCGAGCCAACTATGGTTCAACTCCTTGCGTGGTGATGGAAGACCGAGAAGCTGCTCGTGCTGAGCGCACGGCCACTCTTGCGACTTTACATCATTGGCCAACTTGGCAACAATAACCAAGGGGGCAATGGCAACAATGAGGGTCGTTCCAAGCTGAAGGACTTCCAAAACACAACCCACCAGTGTTCTCCAAGATCACTGAACCTCTTGATGCGGACGACTGGCTCCGCACCATTGAAAACAATCTGGAGGTTGCCGCTGTGAGCGAGAGGACAAGGTCCTGTATGCCACTCACTTTCTCTCTGGACCAGCACGGACTTGGTGGGAATCTATCAAGGCCGTTACTCCTGCTGACCACGTTTCACTTGGGAGGAGTTCACGACCAAGTTCGGAAGCGCCACATTCCTACCGGTGTCGTGAACATCATGAGGGATAAATTCCTAAAGCTGAAGCAAGGAGGCATGACAGTGGGGAAATATTTGAGGAGTTCACCACTTTGTCTCGTTATGCTCCCAATGATGTGACACGGAGGATAAGAAGAAGGGAGATTTCTGAACGGACTGCATGATGAGCTGCAGTGTGTTCTGGTTATCATGCCTTTTCAAGACTTGGAGTCTCTGGCTGACGCTGCTATCATGATGGAGCACAAGCATCAGAATGCTTTTGAAAACCGTAAGAGGAAGATGATGCAGCAGCCGGGAAGCTCTAGTTTCCCAAGGCCTCGTTCTGCACCACCGGCGAGACCACCACTACCACCTTTGAGGGCACCAACCTTTGCACCGCGTCCCAACTTTCAGACGGGTCCTAGGCCAAGCTATCCCAACCGCACTTTCAATGGGCCGCGTCCTGGTGGAAATGTTCCTGGTAATACTTTCGCCAACCGTGGTCCTGCTCCTGCACCAAGACCTGCCACTACTTGCTTCTCCTGTGGAAAGGGCGGGCATTTCTCTCGTGAATGTCCCGGCAAGAACCCAGTTCCAGCTCGTCCCAATGCAACCAAGATGAATCAGGACAACTCAGAAGAAGCAAGGGAACCCGTCAAAGGGCATCTGAACCATATCAGCGCAGAAGAAGCACGTGAAGCTCCAGATCTGGTGATTGGTACGTTTCCTGTCAACTCTGTACCAACAACAGTTCTGTTTGATTCGGGTGCATCCCATTCGTTTGTTACCAAGCCTTGTGTGGAAAAAGTTGGATTGGAGTGCAGCCGTATGCCTAATCCCATGTTAGTGCAAATACCCGGTAGTGTCTCTAAAACCAACCAGTCTTGCAACGAGTGCCCATAGACATAGAAGGAAGACTTTTCATGCGGATCTTGTAGTCCTGGGGACTCAAGGTATAGAAGTGGTTCTTGGTATGAACTGGATGGCCAAGTACAAAGGGGTCATAGATTGTACCAAGAAGTCCATTTCCATGGTTAGTGATGATGGAGAGAAGGTTCAGTTTACCTCGACCGACCTTCATCGGAAGTTCACTGCCATGAAAGCATTGCCACACCTGCCCTTGAGCAAGTTCCTATAGTCTGCGAATACCCGGATGTTTTCCCAGATGAATTACCCGGTATGCCTCCTGATAGGGATATCGAGTTTATCATTGAGTTAGTACCTGGAACCGGACCTATTGCCCAAAAGCCTTACCGGATGAACCCCGAGGAGTTAGAAGAACTCAAAAAGCAGTTGGATGACATGTTGAAAAAGGGTTTGATTCGCCCTAGTGCTTCACCATGGGGATCGCCTGTCATCTTTGTGGATAAGAGGGACGGTACCACTCGCCTGTGTGTGGATTACCGGAAACTTAATGATGTCACCATCAAGAACAAGTACCCTCTACCCAAATCGAAGATTTGTTTGACCAGATGAATGGGGCTCGTGTTTTTCAAGATAGACCTCCGCACTGGTTATCACCAGTTGAAAGTGCGAGAGTCTGATATTCCCAAGACCGCTTTTACCACTCGTTACGGATTGTTTGAATACACCGTGATGTCTTTCGGTCTGACCAATGCCCCAGCCTACTTCATGAACCTCATGAACAAGGTATTCATGGATTATCTCGACAAATTTGTCGTGGTCTTCATTGATGACATCCTCGTTTATTCCAAGTCCGAAGAAGAACATGCTGAGCATCTGAGGCTAGTGCTTGGTACTCTTAGGAAGCATCAGCTCTACGCCAAACTCAGCAAATGTCAATTCTGGTTGAAAGAAGTTGGTTTTCTCGGACATGTGTTATCCGAGGGTGGACTCTCTGTTGATCCTGTGTTAGTTGAGTCTGTCTTGAACCGTCAGGCTCCGACCAACCAAACAGAAGTGAGGTCATTCCTTGGTTTGGCGGTTACTATCGCAAGTTTGTGGAGGGATTTTCCAGTATCGCCCGACCACTCACTCAATTGCTTAAGAAGGACAGTAAGTTTGTGTGGACTGACAAGTGTGAGGAAGCTTTCCAAGAACTCAAGAGGCGATTAGTCTCCGCACCTATCCTCACTATGCCCGATGTATCCAAGTTTTCTGTTTATTGCGATGCTTCCAAGCTCGGTCTCGGAAGTGTTTTGATGCAAGAAGGGAAGGTCATATCCTATATCTCCCGACAACTTCGGCCTCATGAGCTGAATTATCCAACCCATGATTTAGAACTTGCGGCAGTGGTTCATGCACTGAAGGCATGGCGCCATTTTCTTATGGGAAATAGATGTGAGATCTACACTGACCATAAGAGCCTCAAGTACATCTTTACCCAGCGTGAGCTGAATATGAGGCAGCGTAGATGGATTGAACTCATCAAGGATTACGACCTTGGTATCCACTACCATCCCGGCAAAGCAAACGTTGTAGCGGATGCTCTTAGCCGAGAGCCTGTCTCTTTGAACTCCATGATTAAAATCTCGCAACCCAAGTTGTGGGAAGAATGGAGCAGCTGGGAATTGAAGTGGTTAGCTATGGCGTGTAGCCTCTCTTGAGGTACAGCCTACTCTGTTTGATCAGATAAAGCAAGCCCAGAAAGGACACCCTAGTATTGAGGGAATCAAGCGCGTATGGAACGCGAGGAAGTTCTTGGTTTTACCATTGATTCTGAAGGAGTCTTCCTGTAACAACCGCCTTTGTGTTCCCAACGACTCTCAGCTTAAGCAGTTGATTTTGAAAGAAGCCCATGACACTCCCTATTCCATTCACCCCGGAGGCACCAAAATGTACCAGATCTTAAGGAAATTCTGGTGGCATGGGATGAAGCGAGAAATTGCTCTGTTCATTGCCAAATGTGATGTTTGTCAACGTGTGAAGGCAGAGCATCAGCGACCCGCTGGATTGCTTCAACCTCTTAGGGTACCCATGTGGAAATGGGAGAAGTTGGAATGGATTTTATCACGGGACTACCTTTGTCGAACCGCGGACATGATTCAATATGGGTTATGTGGACCGACTCACTAAGGTCGCCCACTTTATTCCAGTCCGGACTACTTACCGTGGTGACCAACTTGCTGATTTGTATATCTCAAGGATAGTCAGTCTTCACGGAGTACCGGTCAAGATTGTGTCTGATCGGGGATCCCAGTTCACATCTCGGTTTTGGCACAAACTCCATGAAGCTCTGGGAACCAAGCTATCTTTTAGCACTGCCTATCACCCCCAGACTGGAGGTCAAACTGAGCGAGTTAACCAAATTCTTGAGGATATGCTTCGTGCTTGTGTGTGTCCTATGGAACCAAGTGGGAGGATTGTTTGCCTTTCGCAGAATTCTCCTACAACAACAGCTATCAATCGAGCCTGCAATGGCACCTTTTGAAGCTTTGTATGGACGCAAGTGCCGAACACCTCTCAACTGGTCGGAAACCGGAGATAGCCAAATTTTTGGAGTAGACTCACTGCGCCAGGCAGAAGAGCAAGTCCGACTCATTCGTGACCGTCTCAAAACGGCTAGTCGAGACAAAAGATTTATGCGGACTCTAAGCGTCGTGAAGTCACATTCCAAGTGGGTGATTTCGCGTACCTTCGGGTCACGCCGCTCAAAGGGATGCAGCGTTTTCATGTCAAAGGGAAGCTTGCACCCGATATATTGGCCCATTCAAAGTTCTATCTCGCCGTGGAGAAGTGTCATATCAATTGGAACTACCCTGAACTTTCTGAGTTCCATGATGTTTTCCACGTATCTTTGCTCCGGAAGTGTCTCCAAGTGCCGGACAAGAACCTCACTTATAAGGCAATTGATGTCAAAGGCATTGACCTAAACCAAGATTTGACTTACCGTGAAATACCAATCCGTATCCTTGATCATGATGTGCGTGTCACAAGGAAGCGCAAGATCAAACTATTCAAGGTACAATGGAGTAATCACTCGAGGAAGAAGCCACGTGGGAATGGGAAGATTATCTCAAGCAAGAGTTTATGAACTCATTCTTCCTAGAACCCCTAAATCTCGGGACGAGATTCTTCTTAGTGGGGGAGATCTGTCACAGCCCAAAATTTGGTAAGCCTTCTTTAACCATAATTGAAATAGCCAAAAATTGGAAACAACAAAAAAAATTCCAAATTTGATTGTTTTATGTGATGTGGTGATTTTGTTTCTTGATTTGGTTTGATGATCTTGTGTGTTAATAATTTAGGTGTGATTTGTTTGCTGGTTTGAAAGGTGAGACAAAACAATATGGAGCGCAACACTTAAACAAAAATCCTAAAAATTCAAAGTCCTTAGTTTAAAACCCTAGAAAACTCCTTTCTAGATACAGTTTTTGGAGCCAGAATTAAGGAACCAATGATGTTCTTTAATTTTTGATTTCTGCCATGGTATTGAAGTATGTGTTTATACTTCACCTAAAGCCAAGAAATTTCATGTTGAGATTGCTTATGATGATGATATCATGCTCTCAACTTGCTATGAAATATCAGGGCAGAAAGACAGTCAAAACTTACCTTTTCACTCTATTTAATTTTCCTATCTAGAATTCTTTTCTGGATGAATTTATTTTGTGCAATCCAAATTTGGTGTGAATACTGATTGATAAAAATCATTTCACTCTATTTGAAATTTCCCAAGGCCATGTTTGCATCTGGTGAACATAGCTACTTTTGAACAGAATCCAGTGACTTAGAATTTTTCTAAGTCTGAAACAGAATTTTTCTGAAACTGTCAATTTTGGCTGAATTCAAATTTGGTCGATTTTGTGGTTCAAACCTTTTCCAAAACCCCATCTTAGCCTACCCCATTACCAACCTATCTACACCAGCGCAATGTATGTACTTGTGCCGTGCCAGGAGGCAGGGTATGGCCGTGTCGAGCACGGTGCTCACCGTGTGCTTGACACGCTCGAACACACACACACGCACGGCCACGGCCATTTTCTTCGGGTTGCTGTGCACCACACACGCACACACACTCCTCTGCACCCATCCCTGTTTTCTTGGGCACGCGCGATGAGAAGAAATTGGACGCATCCGAGCTGGCCAACCGGCGGACGAGCAGCGCAATGATCTCACCTCTTTGCCCTCTCTCTATCCCTCATTTGCCTCACTCCCGCCTTCACTTGCGCTCAGACACGCAGAGATGCGGGCCGCGCTCGATACCGCCCTTGTCGACCAACGAGAGCGCGCCCTCGCCACTGACTGCTCGAACCGCCTCTCTGCCCGTCGCAAACACGAGATAAAAACCGACCCAGAGCACACCACCGTGCCATTCCACCCCCTCTCACTCCCTTCTCCATTTCCTCTCTCGTGTGCTCCTTCCCTCTGGCCTTTTGTGCACCGTGAACGGCATGCTCTCGCCGTCGGCCACCGAGAAGAAGCAAGGAAGGTTGCCGTCGATTCCTTGCCCTATTCTCTGCCATTGTTGGCCTGGCCACACACCCTGGTCTGGGGACACGTGGTTGGCACCCTCTCTCGTTCTCGTGTGCTTTCAGGTCGACGACGCCGTCCGAGAGCCGAGTAGAGCAACCACGGCCACCTCGACACCGTGAGGTTCACCGACGAGTTCTGCGGCACCCCTCGACTCCGACATCCACCCGCACCCCTCTCCGACGCTTGCAGTCCTGTTTCATCGACCCTAGGTGAGTAATCCATCCTCGTCGCCATTTCTAGGGTTCCGTCTCGGCCGTCCGATGCCAGATCTAGGCCGTCCGATGCCAGATCCACGGCCACCTTTGAAACATCTCGCGTTTAATCCTGGCCGTCGATCTCCAGATCGACGGTGACTTACCGTTTCACCGGCGCGCGCAGCCACGCATGCCGAATCTGCTTGCTGGGCCTAGAACAATAGCAGATCTGGCCCATTTAGTGTTTTTCCTAGGATTTAATCTTTTCTGTTAAATACCTATTTCTAGTGGGTTAGTTTTAATCAAAATAAAATACCTAGATCTAAAATTTGCTCAAACGAAAAATCACAGAAGCAACTGGATAAGTTTGGAACCACCTACAACTTGCAGATCTGGAAAATAATGATTTGTGTGTCCATGAAAAATATTGTTCTACAACTGGTCAGAATTAGTATTTTATTCATAACTCAAGTTATATTGATCTAAAAATCATGAATCAAATTGTTTTGGAAAGCTCTTGACAGTAGCTTCCACTAGAAATTTACCCATGTGATTTGGTTGCTTGGAACAAAGTTGTTTGAATGTGTAGATTATGGCAGTGAGCATTTTGTGCATTTATGATAATTTCTGTGAAATTAATTTTGGAGCAAACTCAATTTTGTTAGTTTCTAATTGTATCAGAGAGCTGAAGATAAGTTTTGCAAGTTTGTTTGCTTATCAGAACTCTCTAGGTTGAATAAAAGGTGAAAATGTTGTTTCTGCCACTTAAAAACAGAGATTAATCTAATGGCCTTGTAAGTAAAATTGTGTTTGTGCTGAAGATAAGTTGTTTTGATACTGTTGTTTTGCTTGATAGTGGTGTTTGACTTGTTAATGTATGTTAGTATTGTTAGTGGCTTGTGTTAGGTTTATTTTGAGCTTAATTAGGATTGTTAGAATGGTGATAGTGAATTTCTAGCTAAATAATTAACCTTGTGTGTGTTGCTTGATAATTAAGACAAGTTAAATAATGTTTTTATCTTAGTTTTAGCTACTGGTTAATTAAGTTTGTTAATTGTGCTTAGCCTTGCATGTTTGCAAAAGTCCCTAAAAGTTGACTAATCTCTACTTTAACCATACCTTTATAAAATGAATAAGTGTGATGATTGTTAACATGATTTTGTTAAACTTTAATCTTGTGTTTGTTTGTTGCTTGTTAGTTGTGCTTGATGATTGTTTTGTTAGGATACTTTGTTGTATGTTGATTGTGTTCTTTTACTTTTGCGACGCTAGAAAATCACGCGGAGGATTTATCTGCTGAGGGATTTTGTGGAGATTGTATTGATCAACAAGGGCAGGGACAAACCACTGAGCAAGGCAAGCCATCTCAAAAGCTTGCAACTATTTTACTTACATGTTTTACTACTGTTATATATTTTATTGCATTATATACTGGTTATAGACACCCAAATATTCTGGATATATATTCCAGACCCCTAGTAAAATTATAGGATACCCTACCACACACGCCTACTAGCTACAAACAGGATGGAATTCTAGGATGGGCAAACCTTGTGTTGTTTTTTGGAAAAACAAAATGTTTTATGAAGATACCATTGGGAAGGTGGGACCTTGCCCAAGTGGTAGTCTGGAAATGGAAGAATGGTGGAAAGTTGTTTTTCTAAAAACGACACATAACCTGGTCTTCGCTGGACAGTCTTACCGTACAACCACATTACTCTAAAATGGGCATGGGGCTTAATAGAAGCTCGTCTGTATTAGTATGGGATTATACCTCAAGTAGCATAAGGGTTAGAGTCCCTTCATCTGAAATGTCGCTAGGAGGGTGAAACGGGACATACAAAGATAGCAACAGTTGGGTCTCCTGCCATGGCGGTGTGATGCCTAGGGATAACCGGATCGATACGGCTAGCTCACTCGGTGCCGGGGAGAACAAACCCACTGAAGAGGTAGTCCTATACTAGCATAGACATAGTGGAAGTTAGGATTGGTCATCTGATGTGTGCATGCTGTCCAAAACAGTCCGTGGTTAATTCACGCCATATGTGCTAAATCTTGTGGTGAAAGTGTACACACTCTACAGAGTCTAAACTATTCGAATAGTCGTGTCCTCGGTCAAGGACAGCTAAAAGGCCATGTAGCTAGCATTGTGTCGGTGTTTTCAAAATGGTGTGTGTGAACCATTGGAAGTGAGTACTTGAAAGTACTGGAATGATAGGGAATGATCGTGCCTTTGAGGTATAATAGTAAATAAGAAAGAAAACTTCGGAGGTGCCTTAGTACCAAGAAGTTCTGCAAAGAAAAGTATTATAAGAAGAGTATTTTACAAAACCCCTCGAAGATACATGATATCTAAGTGAGAGATATAACTATTTTAGACATCTTTTGAAGTATCTTTTTTAATAAAGATATAGAGGTGTCAAGCATACCATGGTGGGCCCTGCATCCACCATGGATATTTAAACCCTATTTGTAGCCTACCTACCACAGCCATACAAGCATATCTGCATCTATACTAGCTTGTTTTTTAGTAGAGCTTGCGAGTACATTCAAACGTACTCATATTGGTTTTGTCCCTGGATATTGTCGTATCCAGACTACTACCCTGAGGAGTATCATGAGGAGACTATTGAGGAGGAAGGCTTCGTCGACGACTACTCGAACTAGGACGTCTCCCGTCAGCTGCCTGTAGGTTCTAAAGGCGTTGACATGGGTTCTACCGCATTTTGTTGAGACTTCCGCTGTGTTAGTTAATTTCTGCCCTGCATGGCAGATGCTTAAGGCTTGGTCATGTGACCGTTTATTGTAAGACTATTTGTATTCGTGTAATGTGATCTACCAACTCTAAGTATGTTGTTCACGATGATTGATCATGGGATCGTGAATATATGCATGCTGGCGTTCCTGGACAGCTAGTCTGGGGCCCCACACAATTTACAAAGCATTAGCGTATAACAATACTATCATGACACAAAGTTCACCGTTTCGTTTAATATGTGCATTACGTCAATATACATAGACGGTTATCCAACTGCATCTATGACTAATAATCCACTATGAGATCGCTATCCAGCATGTCACCCGAACGTATTAAGTTGCAAGTAACAGATAATTGTAATAAGCATGGTGCGTAATGTAAGCAATGGTTACAACATATAGCAATAAACACCGCTGTTTTACCCCTAGTAGCAACAGCACATCTCAAATCTTAATCGTTTATGTCAACTCGAGCTCAGACAAGAGAGGCATGAACCCACTATCTAGCATAAATACTCCCTCTAAATACACAAGTAATTACTTCGGCGAAAGCATACACAAGCATCCGAGAGCATGCAAGATCATAAATAAAACATATCATAAATAAACCGAACAATAATGACATGACTCCATAATTCATCGGATCCCCGCAAACCCAACATGTAGCATTACAAATACATGATCTTGATCATGTTAGGCAGCTCACAAGATCTAAACAATGGAGTACAAGGAAGAGAGACAACCATCTAGCTACTGCCTTGGACCTGTAGTCCCGTGGTGGACTACTCATGCATCACTCCGGAGGCACGCATGGTGGTGTAGATGCCTCAGGTGACAAACTCCCCTTCCGGCAGGGTGCCGGGAAGAGGTTCAGAACCCTCCCGATCTAGAGTTGGCGACGCTAGTGGCCTCGGATGTATTTCTGGAAAACTGATCGGTCTCGAGGGTTTTCGGGACGAAGGCAATTTATAGGCGAAAGGGCGACTCGAGAAGGCTCTGGAGGAGCCAGGGTGGGCCCCAGCCGCGGTAAACCCTTTGACCGTGCCTGGGGGTCGTCTGGGGCCTATGGGGCCCCCCTGCAGGTCTCCTCCTGGCGCAGTCTTTGTTTCCATGTAAAAAAAATCACGTAAATTTTTAGGCGATTCGGAGAAACTTTCCCGACTAGCTTTTCTGAAACAAAAAGACAGCAGAAAACAGGAACTGGCACTAGGCATCTTGTTAGTAGGTTAGTTCCATAAAATATTCCAAAATGATATAAAAACATGTGGAAATGATATATAACAAGCATGGAACAATAAAAAAATTATAGATAAGTTTGAGACGTATCAGCGTGTAAGGAGGATTTTGGAGTGCCGCATCGACACATTCCCAATCAAGTATCTGGGATTATTGCAGCTGGCGCTACGTCCGTTGACCAAGGCGGAGTGGTAGACTGTGTTGGACGTGGCGCTGAAACTGATCCCAGCCTGGCAGAAAGGGTGGATCACAAAGGATGGGATATTGATCTTGATCAAAGCTGTGATCGTAGCAAGGCCCATCCACCATCTTTTGGTGGTGGAGGCACCGTGGTGGCTTCTTGAGAAGATTGACAGATGGCTACGTGCATTCTTTTGGGCTAGAAAGGATAGGGTCCATGGTGGCCAATGCTTGGTGGTATGGGAGCAAATCTGCAAACCGGAGTGTTATGGTGGGTTAGGTGTGAAGAACCTAAGATTACAGGGCTTGGCTCTAAGAACGAGATGGGAGTGGTTCAAGAGGACTGATCCTAGCAAACCGTGGCAGGGTTTTCCTACGTAGAAGGATGATAGTACTAGAAGTGCATTCATATCCCTTGCAACAATTGACCTTGGGAATGGGGAGCTTGTGCGATTTTGGGTTGACAAATGGATCGATGGATGCACTGCTGAACAGATTGCCCCTTTGGTTTGGAAGATGGTCAGCCCTCGTAGGCTGAATTGCAAAACGGTGCGTGAGGCACTGCATGAAAACACATGGATATAGGACCTAACGGGGCAGCTGTGCGAGGAGGGGTTGCAACAGTGTGTTGGGCTTTGGGTCCGGGTTTATATTTGCTGTGCATAGAGACATGGTCTCTCTCGACAAATTTGTGTGGCCATGGTCTAGGACAAGGAGGTACTCAGCGAGCTCCACTTATAGGATGCTATGCCACAGAAACATGCGCTTTGCTGCTGCCTGCATACGGAAGTCAAAGGCGCTGCCCGAGTGCAATTTTTTCTGTTGGCTGGCTATCCAACACAGGGTGTGGACCTCGGATCAGAGAGTTAGGCATGGTCCGCAAGAGCAGGTGAGCCCCTGCTTCACTTACCTCCAGGAGATAGACTCGATCGAGCATGTCTTGGTGCAATGCGTGTATGCCAGGGAGGTGTGGTTTAGATGCTTTGCTGGTGCTAGGGTGCAAGTTACAGTTTCGAAACTGACAGACACCTTTGAGGACTGTTGGTTGAAGGTGAGAAAGCCATTCAATAAGCATAACCGGAAGAATTTCGACACCTATGTTATCCTTATTGCTTGGAGAATTTGGAAGCAAAGGAATGCAAGGTTGTTTAACAATGTCAGCCAGCAATTCACGGTCACGGTGCTGGTGGATAGGATTGTAGACGAGTTCAAGCTTTGGGCTAGAGCTAGGTTTGGAGCCAGGAGGGAGAGAAATAATGTCACGAGAGTAGACCCAGTAGTAGTCTTAGTGTTGGTGTTTGAGTCCTGCTGCGTGATGGCGTGGAACAACACATTCGCTCAGAGACCCCAAGTGTGAACACAATGAATTAAATGTATGAGTGTAAAATAATATAAGAGCAAAAATGACCAGCCAGCAAAATGACTTAAAAAGGCTATTAGAACGGTTGTAAACAATATAGGAAAATAGGACCGAGATCCCAAGTTCACTAGTGGCGTCTCTCCAAAAGATAAACATGTTGGGCAAACAAATTACAGTGAGCCAATTGACAAACATGGGCGCAACACAATACTATCATGACACTAAGTCCACCGTTTCATTTAATATGGGCATTACGACAAAATACATAGACCGTTATCTAACTACATCTATGACTAATAATCCACCCCGGGATCGCTATCCAGCCTGTCACCCGAAAGTATTAAGTTGCAAGCAACAAATAATTGCAATAATCATGGTGCGTAATGTAAGCAATGGTTACAACATATAGCAATAAACACCGTTGTTTTATCCCCAGTAGCAACAGCACATCTCAAATCTTAATCGTTTCTGTCAATTCGAGCTCAAACAAGAGAGGCATGAACCCACTATCTAGCATAAATACCCTCTCTAAGATACTAGCAATTAATTCGGCCAAAGCATCCACAAGCATCGGAGAGCATGCAAGATCATAAATAAAACATATGAATAAACAATATGAACAATAATGTCATGACTCCATAATTCATCGGATCCCCGCAAACACAACATGTAGCATTACATAAAGATGATCTTAATTATGTAGGCTGCTCATAAGATCAAAACAATGGAGCACAAAGGAGAAGAGACAACCATCTAGCTACTGCCATGGACCCGTAGTCCCATGGTGGACTACTCACACATCACTCCGGAGGCAGACATGGTGGTGTAGATGCCTCCGATGACGATCTCCCCCTCCGACAGGGTGCCGGGAAGAGTTTCAGAATCCTCCTGATCTAGTGTTGGCGACGGCAACGGCCTCGGAACTTTTTCTGGAAAATATGATCGGGTCTCGAGGGTTTTTGGAACGAAGGCAATTTGTAGGCAAAAGGGCAACTCGTGGAGACGCCCGAGTTTTTTTTTTCCGCGCCTGTCAACCCTTTGATCGCGCCTGGGTGGCGTTTGGGGGCTATGGGGCCCCCTGCAGCTCCCCTCTTGGCTCTGTCTTCATTTCTTCGTAAAAATAATTATATTAAATTTTCAGCCAATTCCGGGAAGATTCCCAGACTAGCTTTTCTGAAAAACAAAGACAGCAGAAAATAGGAACTAGCACTGGGCATCTTGTTAATAGGTTTGTTCCATAAAATATGCCAAAATGATATAAAAACATTATAAAAACATGTGGCAATGTTATATAACAAGCATGAAACAATCAAAAATCATAGATACGTTTAAGACGTATCAGCATCACCAAGCTTAATTCCTGCTCGTCCTCGAGTAGGTAAATGATAACAAGATAATTTTTGTGGTGACATGCTTCTAACACAATCTTGATCAAATAATAATGTAAAGCACATGAACTGAATGAAAGTGATCCAAGACAATGGTCTATAGTTTGAAATGAAGTAAACAATGATTAACCATGTATAACATCTAAGCAAAAACTTTTCATGGAAAGTACTTTGGAGACTTGAAAATTATAAAACTCTTCATGCTTAATAGCTCACAAAGAAATATACTTTTGAAAAAGGTGTTCAACCGACCCAGAGGAAGATTTAAGTTTTCAGCAAAAGCTTCAACTTGTAACATACTTATCATTGGATAATGTCAATACAAAAAAATTCACAGTTAAACATAAAGATAAAATGTAGTAAACTTGCACCAAAATTGATACTATGCGTTTGCTTGAGAGATAAAGATTGGAAAGGAAAACTGACTCAACATAAAAGTAAAAGAAAGGCTATTCGCAGAGGGAAGCAGAGATTAATCGTGTGGTAGAGCTTTTTGATTTTTGAAAGCATATAGAGACATAAAAATATTTCTTTTTTAGAGTGGTGTTTGTCCTTGTCAGCGACTAGCAATAGCGGTCCTAACATCTTACACACCAACTAAGTTTTAAGAGCGGTTCCGAGATATCATACTTTATATATATCTGTTAATTTACCTATATATGTATATTCCATCTATTCTAGTCTCCCTTCTAGAATAAGTATTCTGGACAACTTTCTGAACCGCGGTTTAAGAAAGAGGTGAAGCTCCTGCCGACCGGACAGTTTTTCCGCCGTAATTTTTGAACCACTTGTCGGATTTATGCAAACGGTATATCGTTGAAAAGCCCTTGATATTGCGCATCTTTCCTATCTCTGTATGTCATGTTTTCGAAATTCTGCACAGATTAGGAGCAGATCTAAAAAGATATAATCTGTTTTTCAAACGTCTATCTCGTGCGGACGGTTTGTTCAACTTTTTTTTCAAACCGCTTATCCAAATGAAACAAATGATATAGCTTTGGAAATGTATTGGTAAGGCGCATATTTTTTGTATAAGAATGTTTTTCAGATTCGTTACGGTTTGGGACTAATGGTAAATATAGTTAACTCTGTTTTCACGTTTTTCTCAATTTTCGTACAGAATTTTGGGCATCATTTTCAAACCGCTGGTCGGATTTATGCAAATGATACGTCGTTGGAAAGCTATGGAAAATGCCCATCTTTACTATCTCTTGTAAATTTTCAAAATTCCTTACTGTTTAAGAGCAGATTTAGAAATAAAAAATTCTGTTTAAATCCAGCGGACAGTGTTTTGCCAATTAATTTCAAACGGTTCATCGAAACTTAACAAATGATATGGCGTGGGAAAAATATTGACAAGGCGCAACTGTTTTGTATAGAAAGTTTTTCCAAATTCGTTACAGTTTTTGATTAATTTTGAAAATATAATAAACGAAAAAACGAGATGATATGGGAACAATTCAAAATTGACACGTTTGTGTTGCTCGGATGAGTTGTGTCAGCATGGGAGAGTTAAATTAGACTCATATACTTACCAATTGCACATGGGGTGGTCGATTTGGCCAGCCGGATCTCGTAGTGATGATTTCAATGTGTAGGATTTCCGCCCAGGAAAACGGAGTATACGAACTTCCTCCTATTAGGCGATGAACTTCTGGCTGCGAGGCAGTGAACTTCTGGTTATGTGTTAGTGAACCCCCGTTCGTGGATTTTTTTTGTTCTGTGTGGCGCACTATTCGGGTTAATTAACCTCAGGGGTTAATGAACTCCTTAACTTTCTGAATTTCCATTTTAATACTAAGTGAACCTCGCGAGATAAAATTCTAATGTCGTGTGGTGAACTTCGTGGCTGAACTTCTGCTTTAATACGAGGTGAACTTAGCGACTGAACTTCTGTTTAATACGAGGTGAACTTTGCGTGTGAACTCCCGTCTAATTTGAAGTGAACTTTTTATTAATTTTAAAACTGAACTTATTTGTTGGAACATCTTTGTTCTGAACTTCTCGCGATACCGAAGTGAACTTTTTATTTAATTCATTGGCGAAAAATATGAACTTTTTTTACTCATGAATATATTTTAGTTTTACTGTTAGGAAAATTGTGAACCTCGGGTATGGACGAATTGAACTCCCTTTTTAATCTTCCGTGATAAGAAAAATTAATTTCGTTTTGAAAATAAACATTTAGGAATATATGAACTCGCCGAAATAAGGAAAATGAACTCCGGGTGATGTTCAAAGCAAACTCCTGACAAAGTAGTAAACTTCCAACGCATTTTAATATGAATTTCCGACGCGTTCATGTTGAACTTCTGCTCGTTACAAATTGAACTTATCGAAACTCAAGGATGAACTTCAATCTATGTTCCAGATGAACTTTCGAGAAAAGAGTAACTGCAAAAAAAGAACTACATCTACGGGGAAAGATGAACTGCAAAAAAAAAGAGGAGCATGCTGGTAGGAACTCGCTGGGGAGGGAGGCGCTTAAAAGGGACGGGAGGCGCAGGTGCAGTGTCGGCGCGCTGGCGGGGGAGGCCCGTGCAGGTGGTCGTGAAGCAGGGCGGCCCGGCGCCTCACCGGCGCTGAGCACGGGCGGCGCGTTGCCGGATGAAGAGGAGCACGCCGTCGATGTGGGGAGCAGGGCCACCGTAATGGGCCGACGGTGGCCCATGGGAAGATCCATGGGGTGGCTAACGGATCCCGCCGGCGACGGCACGCGGGATCCTCCATGTTGCGGCGCACGGGATCATCCTGGTCGGCAGAATCGAGGGACCTCCAGGAGGGGCACGAGGTGGTAGTTGGGGGCCCTTCCAGGGCAGCGTGTGGTGGAGGTCGGGGCTCTCATGGGGCGGCGAGGTTGGGGGCCCTCCCGGCGATGGCGGGCGGTGGAGGTTGGCCGGAGCAGGAAGCCGGCGGTGGGGCAGAAGGGAGATGCGGGCGCGATGGCTGCGAGGCAGTACGCTGGTGGAAAGGGGATTGGAGGCGAGCGGTTGGTGGTCGAGCAGGGAGTGTGAGGAGTTCGGGTCGGTGTATCGCCCCAGAATTTTTTTCCCAATTAGATCTGTTTGTTTTTCTTTTTGCATCATCATGTCATCATGCATTATATCACCTTGCATGTTTTTGATAAATAAATCAAACTATTATTTTGTGCAAACCTATTTTTTTTGCAAATCATAAATCCTTCTCCCTCTCTTTTTATTTTTAATTAAACCAAAATAATATTTGGAAATAATTGCAAAACTATCTCAAATCAAAATTAAAGTTTTGTAAATTAGTTTGTAAAAGCCTTTACCATATTTTGTTCCTCTCTTCCCTAATTTTTTCCCTCTTGTCTTTATCTTTTATCTATCCTTTCTCTTTTTATCTTCTTTTATTTTCTGGGAAATTGCAAAAAAATAAAATTTATGGTTTTCCGCTACTTTATTCATCTATCAAAATATTCAGAGGTACATGAGTGGGATCATATGGTGTGCCTAGCCAAACATGACGACCCACACCTAATGAGAGCCCGAATCTAGCAAGATTATGAGCTTCAGTATTAGAGCTTCTACGCTCATGAACAAAACGGCAACAGCTAAAAAGACTACTCCTGTGGCTAATCTCCCGGGTGATAGATCCATATATACTCATAGAAGTCGATGAGATGTCTTCAATCACCCCTTTGCAATCTGAAGCAACTAGGCAATTCTGAATGAGAAGATCATCGGCCAGAGCAAGACCTTCCCGGCAGGCTATCGCTTCCGCCACTCCCGGGTCCTTCACGCCCTGTGTAACTAGAACTGAAGCTCCCAGATAAATCCCCTGCGGATCCCTACAAAAGGCTGCGAAACACACTTCCCGATCTCAGAAGATACAGCTCCATCAACATTGATCTTCGCAAGGCTAGGCGGGGAGGGATCCAGCGTCTAGACTCACAGAATTTCTGTTGAGGGTCACGGCCAGTCAATGTATTTGCAGCTTTGTACTCAGAGATGTAATTGCGAATAAAATGATCAGTGGCGAAAGGGCTTTGGAATATATCCTCATGAATGGCCTTCCGCCTGGCTGACCAAATTGCCCAGAGGGTTACTATCATCAACGAAAACTTCTCCTGTGACAACACTTCTTCTAGTGAGAAAAGCCAGTTCTTTGCATTCGGTTCCTGACAATCAGTCATTTCCTCAACAAGATCATCATCTGATAAAGCCCAAACACTCCTTGACATAGGGCAATCCAACAAAGAGTGCCTCCATGAATCTGCAGCTCCACACAAAGTGCAGGAACTGGTTGTAGCCATGTTTCGGTGATGCAGAACATCAGCTGAAGGCAGGGATTGCTGCGCTAAGCGCCATGCAAAGAAAAGCAGCTTCGGTGGGACTTTAATTTCCAGAGGGATTTCCAGGCTTTTTCAACAGCTGCCGAGCTAGAAGAACCAGCTGCACTATCCAGCCAATCTTCTCGACGAGATTTAGTCGCCACCAGCATGCGGTAAGCTGACCGAACAGAAAAAAACCTTTTTGATCATGTCGCCATGCCCAAAAGTCATTCATAGGTCTCGAGCACAAAGGAATAGAAAGGATTGAGTCAGCGTCCATGGGCAGAACACCTCTCTTATGCGATCTTCTCTCCACACAGCAGCAGTGCTATCAATGAGCTCTTGACCAGTTGCGGAGGTTCAGCAACTCGTGAGAGAAGAGGTCTCGGCATAGTAACACGGGGCAGCCAGTTGTCCACCCAGATCTCAGTGGTGGCTCCATTGCCAATTCGTCTAATTAGTCCTTGCTTCATAACACCTTTACCTTCAACAACCGCCCTCCATATCTGAGATGGATGGGAGCCTAAGACAGCATCGAGAAAATGAGTATCTGGAAAATAAACTGCTTTTAAGATTTTTGCACTGAGAGAGAGTGGGTCTTGTAGAATTCTCCATGCCTGTCTAGCTAGGAGTGCAAGATTGAAAATCTCAAGATCTCTAAAACCCAGCCCCCCCATATGTTTCGGCCGAGTCATAGTCTCCCATGAGACCCAATGTGCTTTCCTCTTGCCCTGTTTTGCTCCCCACCAAAACTTCCTGATGAGAGAGTTAATATGCTCACAAAGGCCACGAGGGAGTAAAAAGCAAGCCATTGAGTATACTGGGATTGCTTGAATTACTGATTTGATTAATACACTTTTGCCAGCTGCTGATAACAATTTCTCAAGCCATCCTTTCACTTTATTCCAGACTCGGTCTTTCAGATATTTGAAGGTGCCATTCTTTGCATTTCCCACCTCCGTTGGCATGCCAAGATACATTTCCGAGAGAGACTCATTTGGAACTTGCAGAATATTTTTAACTGCTTGTTTTACCTCCGGAGGGCAACACTTACTGAAGAAAATTGAGGACTTTTGGCGGTTTATTCGTTGACCCGATGCACGACAATAAGTTTCCAGCAGGTGTGACACCTCCTCCGCCCCAAGGCACTAGACTTAAAAAACAGCAGGCTGTCATCCGCAAATAAGAGGTGGTTTACCGGCGGCGCCGAAGATGCCACCTTAATTCCACTCAAATGCGATGACTCCGGTCTTGATTTTAAGAGGCCTGAAAGGCCCTCTGCTGCTAATAAGAAAAGGTAGGGGGATATTGGGTCTCCCTGTCGAATTCCTCTTGAAGGCTGAAATTCATCCAACTTTTTTCCATTAAACAGAACTGAAAAGGATACAGAACGTATCATACCCATGATGACAGAAACCCAGGAATCAGCAAAACCCAGTTTCTTCATGATAGCCTCTAAATAAGCCCACTCAAGTCTGTCATATGCTTTCATCATGTCCAACTTGAGAGCACAAAAACTATTGACCTTTGCCCGGCTTCTCTTCATGAAATGCAAGCATTCATATGCAGAAATTATATTATCAGTTATTAGCCTACCCGGCACAAACGCTGACTGCTCCTGTGAAATAATGTCAGGCAAAATCTCCTTGAGCCGGTTAGCAATCACTTTGGAGGCAATTTTGTATAAAACATTACACAAACTTATCGGCCGAAATTGAGAAAGAAGTGTGGGGCTTTTTACCTTCGGAATCAACACCAAGATGGTGTTGTTGATGCTTTGAGCACTTTCCTCCCCCCCACAATTCGAAGAACAACTTGTGTAACATCACTCCCACAAACATTCCAGTGACGTTGGAAAAAGTGAGCTGGGAAACCATCAGGCCCCGGTGCTTTTGTGGGAAACATTTGGAACAAAGCCTTTTTTACCTCACTCTCAGTGTATGGAGCTGTGAGCTTATCGTTCATTGCCTGAGTAACTTTTGTTGGAACATGGTCCAAGACTTCGTCCATACCCTCAACACCCTCAGACGTGAAGAGTTCCTGGTAAAAACCTGTAGTTAAAGCCTCCATCTCCGCAGCGTCATCAGTGGTCTCACCGTCCGGCTTCACTAGGTTTTTTACCAGATTTTTCCGCCGCCTTGCACTCGCTCTGAGGTGGAAAAAACGGTGTTTTTATCCCCCTCCTTCAGCCAATTAACTCGAGACCGTTGACGCCACATTATTTCCTCTCTGTGATACAACTCCATCAATCTCTCCTTTGTTTTAATCTCAGCATATGTTGGTTCAGTTCTCATTGGGTCGTTCTGCAATTCGTCAAGAAGACGCTTCAGCTTGGTTATTTCGTGTTTCACATTACCAAAGGACTGCCTATTCCAGGCACTCAAATCTGCTGCTAAATTGCTTAACTTATCCTGCACCTGCCCAATGCTGACATTAGTATCATCTGACCTCCAACCGTTGTTAATAACAGAGGGCAACTCAGAATGTGTTTCCCACATCATCTCATAGCGAAACGGCCTACGCACATGTACCCGGGCTGGGTCTTCATCCATTTGAGTAATAACAGGCAGTGGTCCGACGCCGCTGCCGTCATATGACTCAGAGACGCCAAAGGGAATGGGCGCTCCATTCAGCTGAGCCTAGAGCTCTGTCCAGGCGAACACGGGTATAAGAACCTCCAGTCACCCTTCTCGAAGGTCCAGAAATGGCCTCTATACCCCAGGTCATTAAGACCACACACATCGGTTGCATCCCGGAACCCTGTATCTGCGCCTGACAGCGTTGGCCAACACCTTCATGTTCATCAAGGCGAGGACCTCGTTAAAATCACCTATACACAACCAAGGAAGCTGGCTGTCACCGCTAATATTCTTCATTGTATCCCACGTCTTGTATCTCTCGTGGGTTTGTGCCTCCCCATATACACAAGTCAATCTCCAAGGATCACAACCAACTTCCTCAACTCGCAGGTCAATATGGTACTGTGAGTAACCGAGAACTTGCATATTTATTTCATTGTTCCAAAACACTCCTAGACCACCACTACGACCCGAGCTGCCAACGGCAAACCCTTGATCATAGCCTAACATTAGACAGACTCTCAGTCCTAGCCTTACTTATTTGAGTTTCTAGAATACAAAAAACTTTGGGGGCAAATTTATTCGCGAACTCGCGAAGCTCTCGAACTGTCGCGTCGTTGCCCGCTCCACGACAGTTCCAGCTTGCTAGACTCATTGGTCCCGGCGGTGCCCCTCGGGGAGGCCCGCCGATCCTTCAGTTAATTCAGACTTGTTCGCATCCTCATCTGATGTCCTCACCCTTTGAGATCACGCTTCGGAGGAGGGCTTGGAGCACCCCTTAGGCAGTTGCGTGAACTTCTCCACCAACGGCCCAACCGTGTTTGAAACTGCTTCGTTCGTCAACAGAGCTTGACCAGGTATCGCAGCTCGATTGCGGCTGCTCGAGTTATCTCGCATCTCTGTGTCTACATCTTCTTCATCCTCTGCAAATTCCTCAGCATCGGAACGGCCAGCTTGGCTACTACCAGCCCTTCCTCCTCGACCACGACTACCCCGTCCGCCGCGGCCACGGCCACCTCCCTGGTTTGGACCAGAACGCCATGGAGCAGCTCGTAGATCAGAAAAAATCAGAGCCTCATCCGGGTGTACCCCATCTCCATGTTCCTTGTAGATGTGACCCAGCATACCACACACGGCACACCAATCAGGGAGCCGTTCGTACTTGACAAGGAAAACAAGCCTCCTACCCCCATGAATCAAGGATACAAAATTTTTCAGCTGCTTGCCCACATCAATTCTCACCCGGACACGATAGAAATTCCCAACGAAATCTGCTGATGGTGGTTCTGCATACACAAACTCCCCCACCTTTGATGCGAGAGAAGGAATCATCCCCTTGTATCCCTCCGGCAGGTCATGTATCTGAATCCAGATAGTAATTTTGTTCAGCATAATCGACGAAGGCTTGGAGAAACCATCGTACGGAGCCATGATGACACTCTTTCCCCTGAAAGCCCAAGGGCCTCCCTCCATTACTTTCTCCCAGTCCCCTAGCAAGAGAACTGAAAAGTGAACAGATTGTCCTCCAACACCCTAGGACGAACCTCTTTCGCCAAAGCCCAAGCTGATCTCATGTTCTTGAAGAACCAGAAATGGCTGAATTCAGTGTCGGTATGAACCCTTGCTATAGCCAACCACCTCGTTTCCGTCTCTGGTGGTTTATCATCTTCCCCGAAAATTACGTCGTCGAGATCATCCTCCGTGATCCCCATCCTAGCCAGAAAAGCCGCAACCTCATCCTTACTCGATCCGCCGGAGGACGAGCCTTGCTCCTTATTCATCTCCAGCGCTAAAAAACCTCCAGATTGACAAAACCCAAATCTCGAGAGGGAACCCGAAGAGAGATTCCAAGGCCGGGTAGAGATACAAGATCTCCCCAAGATCAGCCCGAGAACCAGCCCCTGGGATCAACCGAGAAGGGATTGGATCGGAGAAAGATGCTCAACGCCGGCGTCGGCCGACGAGAGAAGAGAGAACCCTAACGAGAGGGAATCGGCGGCGGCGGCGGCCTCACCTGATGGGGAACGAGAGACGTACTGGAGTTTTTGCAAAATTCTAGGAAATGCCGAAAAGGGCTGGTGCTCTCCTTTCTGCCCAGTTCAGCCCAACCAAGCCAACTTTGGCCCAGCCTAAGCCCAACTTACCCCTCACCCTTTTCTTCCTCCTCTGTACGGAGACAGAGAGCGAGCACCACCGCCACCGTGCAGCGTCTCTCCCCCCTCCTTTCCCCCCATTCTTAAAGCCCCCCCCCCCCCCCCCCCCCCCCCTGAAAACCCTGGCCGCGCCCTCCTCTCCTCTCTCGCGCCGCCTCCCTCCTTCGTCCAAACTTTTTCTCCTCCTCCGAGCGCCTCCATGGCCGGAGCTTGCGCTCAAGCTCGCCACTGCCTCCGACCACCTCTCTACCTGCTTCCAAGACGGGAAGGACCGAGGCAACGTCTACTACCCCGAAGCGCAAGGAATCGAGCCGGGGATCGCCGCACACCTCGTCTTCTTCCTCGACGTCCACGACGACCACCGGCGGAAGAGCTTCAATTCCGGCAACGACGGCCTTCCCCGAGCATGAACGACTACATCAAAAGCAGCCCAGTGAGCCCCCTCTCCGATTCCCTACTTTTTACCGTTCGAATCCGTGGCCAGAGTCCCGTGTTCTGCTCGTTCCCAAAGCTCCACCTGCCATGGCAGCAGCCATGGCGAGCTCGTGCTCGAGCTGCTCCTGTGGCTGCTGCTTGCTCTCTTCTTCCGCACAACACGCAGCACTCCAGCGCACCCCGACGCACGCACCGCACCTTCCGCTTCCTGGACGCGCAAGGGAACCATCAGCGCTCCTCCCGTCCGTCGCCGTCGCCGTTCTGCAGAAGAACCTGAAAAGTCTGAACCTTTCTCTCCAAGTTCAGTTAACGCCTCGCGTTGGGTTCATATAACGTCGCCTCTTAATGCAGTCACAAACTGGTTCGTAGCCCATAGGCTGCATCCCTTGCTCTGCATCCTGGAGATCCCAAGTTCGAATCCCAATCGAGACATAAATCCACCCCGTTTTTTCTCTATGTCTATATTCTTTTCCTTTTATTTTTTTTAGAAAATGTGTAATCTTGTATGTAAAATATCTACTGTTTTATAAATCCAAGCAGTACAAAGTTAAATATCTATTTTCATCAGAAAAATGTAATGAATATTAATATGCCATCCATGCTAATGTTTGCATCATCTAGCTTCTTTATTAGTTGTTTTTTTGCATAAACATCTAAATAATTAAATATGGAATGTGTGGGATAATAATATAAAGATTGTCCCAATTCCATTTAATTTTGTGTAGCTCACCCATGCCTTGTCTCACATGCTAATCAACATTTAATTTGATGGTTAGATAAATAGCTTGAACTTAATAAATAATTGTCGGAATCCCGGTTCCGCTTAATTGGCTTAAGTTGCATCTTGCCATGTCATGCATCATCTCATGAACATGCTGGATCTTTTGCCGTAGTAGTAAGTGTTGCATCCGGTGTTCTTTCCAGTGTTTGTTGCGTCTTCGCGAAAAGGACGTTGAGATGATGTGAGCAACGACAAGTTCTTCTTCCATGCTGGATTCCAGGCAAGCTTTGCTCACTTGCTACCATAATATTGTCTTCCATTCTTGCCGTTGATCTATGCTATCCTTATATTACGATGCTTGTGTCTCGATCCCATTCATGCTTACCATGCAGCCACATATAGCCTTATCCCCACATCCTATCACCCTGTTGCTTGTTTACTTGTTAGCCTTTGCGAGTCGTAGTGCATGCTTAGGTTTGTTGTTGCGAGTCTGTCAATCTTTTGCTTCACATGTTTAGTATGACAGGTTGGATCATCTTTACTTAAAATGATGTTAATGTTTGTGGGTTCTAACTAAATGATAAGGCACCCGGTGGAAGGCCAATTCGTTGGTGTGTTGTTCTGCTAAGTGTTGCACTAGGAACTTAGTTCTTGTCCTCTTATCCAAGTTTTGAGCGCACTACCCACTCGTGGGAGGTTCAATGGAACCCCCTCCAAGCTAGTACTTGATTTACCGATGGTCTAGGGAGCTACAAGTAGTTTGAATTTTTCCATTTTCTCATACGCTTGATGATGGAGGTTCTTGTTGATGGGTGGTTGCCGGCTGCACTTACATATAGAAGTGGGCGTGGTCTGACCGGGTAGCTACCGATAGAGGAGGCCTGGGAGGGTTGTGTCACACAACAGATGGGTCCGCAACGGAGCTTCGGCCGGACTCTTGACGCGGGAAAGACTCAGATGGGTGGCTCCCCAAAGACTTGAAAGTAGAGATGGGAAGAGTTGGGTTGAGAAGTCCTGCCTTTGTGGCTGTGGATTGATCGAAAGTGTATGTGTTAACCATAGTGCACCCCTGCAGGGTTAAATCTTTTCGAAAAGCCGCGTCCGCGGTTATGGACGACTTGATGAAGATGCTGGCTAACAAGATCATAGGCAACTTACACTTAATGTTCTTAATTAACTTGACTAGTAAGTTAGCCTTACTTTCACCTAAAGAGATGTAACTAAAACTTGACAACTGTGTGAGTTTCCCTCGATTGCTTCCTCATACTTGGTGTTAGAATCTAGTTGGTTCCGATGCGCTCTCTTATCCATATCTAGTAGACGGAAGTTGTAGAGTGTCTCCATATGATGTTTAGTGCTGCTGCCGCCTCAGTCCACTTTTCCCTTCATTTGGTAGTCTTTGTGTTGGTATCTTGTGAGCATTGCTTGCCAGGCTGGTGTACCTGACCCATCTTTGGGCTGTAACTTATGTGCAGTCAACAGGTTTGAAGTCTGATGACGTTAGATTGGGAATCCCTCCGGCTCGGCCTAGGCAGGGATATGGACGCCATGGTTATCTTCAGGACTCTTAGTACAATTTGTATCTTGTCCGTAGTCGGACACTAGTTTTGTTTCCGCTGTAATTTGAATCTTTGTAATGTATCAGTTGTATCTTGACTTGTTTGAGTCGTTCTTGTATATATATCTCATTCTGTTGTTGTTGTGGATTCTTTTCGTGAACTGTTGTAATGTTATCACAATTCCACCCACATAACCTGCATGTTTCGGCGTGCACGTTATGTCTGGTGGGCGACCTAAGATCGTTATTATGTGGATTTTGGCAGGATCGCATAAATCTACATAGTACCGATTTTGGGGCGTCACATTCGGGCTCGGGCCTAGAAAGTTTTTTTTCCAACGCAGCTCCTAGTTGGTGGGGTGCGGGCATAGTTTAAAAAACTGGACCGCCGGTTGAACCGGAAAAAAACCGGAATCGGGGTCCTCACCGGTCTATTAAGTGAAGTGGACCGTTCGCGCCAGTGAACCGAAAAAAACCAGGCAAACCGCAGCCAAACCGGCGGTTTTCGGGAAAACCGGAGCGTAACAAACCGTCGGTCCGACCGAAGAGAGCGCTGACGTGGGCGAAAAATATTTTGCATATGGCAGGAGTCGAACCGGCGACCTCCCGCGGCGCAAGTAGGCACAGCGACTGGGATAGCCACTGTGGGGACCCCGGACTAGCTGTCCGAAATACCCGATTATGCTTAACACAACGATCCCGTGATTAGTCTGTCGTTGCACATAATCCGAACTGAATACCAAAGTTTTACATCCATTACTTACCGAATTTAAAGTCTGACAAATATGGTCATACAGACCAAGTCTTACATAGGTGCCTTCAAGGGCCAAACCAAATCATTCAGCGGAAGCTACGGCGAAGTCGACCAAAATACGTCCTAACACCCGACAGGCAGCTGACTTATGAAGATCCCTAGTTCGCGTCATCGGCGCCATACTCCTCCTTGGCATAGTGTTCCTCGAAATCTGGCATCGCAATATAATGCCAGGGACGAAACCATTATGAGTACATTTGAATGTACTTCGCAAACTACCCCCAACATGAACATGCACTAGCATCATTTTTATTTATTTTTATAAAAGCATTTTCATTTTTAGAAGACATCTCTACATCTTTGTTGAAAAGGGGAAAAAGAATTTTAGAGACTTTTTCCAGAAACTCCATCATGTTTATTTTTCCAAAAACTCCTCCTTTTTCCGACCATAGCCCTTCATGGTCAATATTTCCGGCAAACTCATACCGACCCTTTGGTATAGTTGCAACATAACTCCACTTTATTTTCAAAACTCAAATCTTTGCACATAGGTCTCGGTAGGGCCTCCCAACTGTCCATGACCGAGGAGTTGGCTATTCGAATAGTTTGACACTCTGCAGAGGTAGCACGCTTTTCCCACACCCATTCGGTAACCCACCGTGTCAGCCACGTCCCGCCATACAAGGTGTATGCGAAGTTGAGTTACCGACCATAGCCTTTCCTTTGCTCACGCTAGTACAGGACCCTGCCCGTATGACACTTTCCATCGACACCTAGTCCGGTTCACCCCTCGATGACCCTAAGTGTGAGGACCCATAGTTCTGCCCGGCGTTGTATGGTGGCAACTTCTATCCTCCACCAATGTGCGAGGACCCAGGTCAGGGTAGGTCACCGAACCATCCCCTCATGGAACGGAGTCATCTCCGTTGTTGAGTCATCCCGTACTAAAATGAGCAAACTATATGACTAAGCCTCGTTCCCATATGGGGGTAAATGTGGTCGCACAGGGTACAGTTGGTCAACGTAAGTACCCAGACACAATGTGCATTTTAACAAAACCACCATTCTCCACTTCTTTACTTCATTACCGACATCTCGGCATAACGATATCCATCCAAGGATACCCCAAAGGAGTTTTTGAAGAAACAATAATTTTCCCATCCTATAGTTTGATATAAACTAACTTATACTTCTACATAAGTGGCAAAATAGTTTTTCATATATTTTTGAAAAAGGTTTTCGAAAATCATAGTTGCTTTGTGTAAAACATGTAGCCAAAAATAGATGCATTTTATTTATGGGTGCATGCTCAGAAAGTAGCTTGCCTTGCTCGACAAAGTAGCCATGGTCTTGCTCTTCTTGTTCAACAAAACCACCCTCCTCGATCACTCCGGCAACGTTCTCCTCTACTCGATAATAACAAGCAAATACAAACAATCACACAACAATTTGACAGAACATCACAAAAATACAAACTAAAATCCTACAGATAGCTACTGGCCTAAGGAAGAGAACACAATTGGATTTGGTTCAAAAAGAGTTACTAAACTTCCTACACAATTGTTTTAGTCCAGAAGCTTATTAATCAAATTGTATCTACTGATCTAGTTTTGTTAATCACAAAACTAAATCCTCTTAGGGATAGCAAGTATTGATTATTTCTGATCCAACACAACTGGATTCAACTCAATTGGATTAACCATTTAATCACTAAAAATGTTTAGTCCAGAAGGGTTAACAATCTTCATTTTAATGCTAATCAATTACTGTTGCTCAATTAATTCTACAATAATTATGGCAGCTAGGTGATACAGTACTAAGCTAACAAAATTGGATTCACATTATTTGAGCTAACAGAGTATCAGAAACAAACAAGTTTAGATAAATAACCTTCTGTAGCAATTTCAAATCTACTCATTGGTTATTAATCTAAACAAGGTGAAACTAGTGTAGTTGGGCAGACAATTTAATAAGATTTCCAGAGAATTTTGATTCAATTTATTTGGACTTATAAATCTCGAGTTATTGAATTTTAAAGTTGAGGCCAGTAGTGTTTTACAGAGTTTTAAATTTAAACAGAGAATTCAAATTAAGCTGCGGTGTGGATAATGTTGAAGAATCTGACGGGTGGGTCTACCCGTCAGTGACTCAGCATTTTAATTCCGCGCGCTTGGAAAGTTTAAAACGCTGACAGTGGGGCCTACTGGTCAGTGACTGTGCTAATATAACCGGTACGTGTCCGTTGATCTCAGGTCCAACGGTCCATGTTCAAAGCAACGGCGACGACCACATTCGGGCGGCGCCGCCGTGCCTGCGACGGCGAGGTGGACGGATTACTCACCTAGGGTGGCCTGGGGACGGCGGACATGATGCAGAACGACGGCGGCGGCTTGGGGAAGCGTGCTGGAGAATTGGTGCTTGCTGGGGATGCTCCTGGCGTTGGCGACGAGCAGCTCCTCTTCCGCGGCCGTGTCCCGACTCTGGCGTGCTCCCTGCGTCGCTCCTGGGAATGGACCAGAGAGGAAACAGAGGCGAGTGAGTGCGGTGAGGATGGAGAAGAGAGTGCAGGGCAGAGAGTCGTGAGAGGGAGAGAGACACGGCACGGCAGTGGTCGTCGTCTACCTCTGGCCGTGGACGGCGCGACGTGTGCAGCACGACCGCGAGCTGCAACAGTACAGGCAGCACGGCGCCGCCCTCCTGGTGGTGTGTGAGAGGGTGTGGTGTGGAGAGGGAGTGAGAGCAGTGGTGGTGCGAGCTAGTGCGAGCTGGGGGTCGGGTTTAAATAAAAGAACGGTCGACGTACTGTGGGCGAGGTGTAGGGGTGGCTAGGGCATGCGAGGGCACGCCATTGGTGGTTCTCTGCGTGCGGCAGAGGCGGGTAGGTGGCCGTTTGGCCTCTGGACGGCCGTTGAGCGAGGGAGAGAGCTAAGCAGAGCTCGGGGTGGCGACGGCGTCGAGCGCACGCACGATGCTCGACCGTTTGCTGACGCTCGCCTGGGCCAGGTCAGGTGACGTCGTGGTCTCCTGGAGGTTCGTGCGGGGTCGGGGATCGTCCACATCGAGTAGGCGGTGCTGGGGCAAGGCGTGGTCGTCGTGGCTTCGTCGTCGGCCGGGAGCACGTCGTGCACGGACTGGGCGACAAAGATCGCCTCGCCAGGCGATCTGCAGGTGCTGGCATGGCCCAACGGAGAGGGGGGACAATGCAGAGGGAGAGGGAACGACACGGCCAGTCGTCGGCGTCCTTTTCTTCCTCCTTGCACAGGTGGGGTCGGCCGGAGGTGAGAGAGGGGAGAGAGAAATGCCAGCGGCTACAGTCCAAATTGGTCGAGGACTTCGTGTTCTTTGGGCACTGGTGGGTGTAGAAAAGGGAGATTGAGTGAGCTGTGAGAGGTTTGAGTGAAATTTGAGTGAATTGGCTCGAGTTCATCTCGAATTCGAGTGAATTCCAGTTCCAGCACACCACGTGTTTGACAGAACTCCTGTGTGAGATTTAAATTTGAATTTTTCTAAAATACTTTCATAATTTGGTTCATAGGTATTTATCCATGTTTGTGGTTCTGTTTTGTTATTTGTTTTGTAAGTGTTAGTTGGTGTTTTTGATGATCTCAAGAAATAAAGAAAGAAATAGGAATTTGAATATGGGTTTTTGAAAATATAATTTTGAGAGGGAAAAGTTACAAGAATAAAGTGAGAGTGATCATAGTATCACTCCTCTGATTTTGGTGAGAAGAAATAATGGTTTCTTGTTGATTGTCTGGTTGTTTTTATCTTTTGTTTTTGTGTTCCAAGATTTTTCAACAAACAAGCAACACAATTTAACAAGAAAACATTCAACACAAGATAAACATGCAAAAGTTTTTGTTGGTTCTCATTTTTTTCACTCCATGAACATGTGTTTTACTTGTTACAAAATATTGGGGTGTTACAGCCACCTTGCCTGGGCCAAGTTTGTGTCATTCTTGTACTCGTACACGCTAAATACTTTAAATTTTCTAACAGATTATTAATATTTATTCACTATTTTATTTTTTAAAAACCGGCAACTGAACCGAGCGAACCGGCGGTCTAACCAGTGAACCGCGAACCGAGACCCTCGCCGGTTCGATGGCCGGTCCGGTTTTTAAACTATGGGTGCGGGGCGGTTGGTCATGGTCGGGATAAGAAGGTCTTTATTTGGTGAAAGTTGTCTAGAATAGCTATTCTAGAAACACTTAAGGGGTTGTCTAGAATAGTCCCACCCTATATATATATATATATATATATATTCCAGCTATTCAAGAACCGGTTTCTGAATAACTATTCAGAGCACCTTTTCTGAACTTCCGTTCGTATACTATGTTAACTTCCGGACGGAACTCCCAAATTTTCTGTTTTGCGGACAGTATTTTCAACGCAATTTTCGAACCGTTTATCGGAATGATGCATGCGATATACCGTTGAAAAGGTAGAGAAATTGCGCACCTTTTTCGTGTTGACGGATTTTCCAAATTCTTTACCGTTTCAAAACAATTTTAGAAATACTAAACTCAGTTTTCGCCAATTTGTCCGTTTTGGTACTTTTCTTTGCCGCCATTTTCAAACCACTCGTCGGGTTGATGCAAATGATACGCCGTTGGAAAGCTACGGATATTGCGCACATTTATTATCGTGACGGGTTTTCCAAATTCCTTACAGTTTTAAGACAATTTTAGAAATAGTACACTCGGTTTTCACGTTTTTCTCCTATTTCGTACTGTTTTTTGGCCGCCATTTCCAAACCGATGGTCAGATTGATGCAACTGATACGCCGTTGGAAAGCTAAGAAAAATGCGCAACTTTTCTATTTCTAGTCAATTTTCGAAATTCTTTACAGTTTAAGAGCAGTTTGAGAGATACAATACTGGTTTCTGATATTTTAGATCTAGCGGACAATGTTTTGTCAATTACTTTCAAACGGCTCATCGAAACTTAACAAATGATATGGCGTTAAAACGATATTGGCAAGTCGCAACTTTTTCGTACAGAAACTTTTTCCAAATTAGATACGGTTTTTGATTAATTATGAAAATACGAAAAAAATGAAAAAAACGAGATGACATTAGAACGATTCAAAATTGACACGGTTGTGTTACTCGCGTGGGTGTGGCGGCATTGTAGAGTGAAAGTAGGCTCGTACCATTGCCAATTACATGCGGGGCCGGTCGATTTGGCCAACGGAATCTATTTTCAACGATTTTTATGCATACAATTTCCGCCTAGAAAAACAAAGTATAATGAACTTCCAAATTACAAGGCCGTGAACCCCTTGGTATGTCTAGCGAACTTCCAATCGCTCTTAGTGTGAACTCCCAGGCTGTCTAAATTGAACTTCGGATTTGATCTAAACTAACAACCTTTGTTAATGTGTTCGAGCTGAACATTCGACAGGTTCAAAACGAACTCCTGGTCTTAGACAGTGAACCTCCTTTTTTAGAAAAATATTAAAAAAAGTTACGCCCAAATGTGAACCTCGGGAATGGTCGATTTGAACTCCCATTTTATTCTTCCTCCACTAGAAAAGTGAACTTTGTACTGAATAACTTGAACTTCTGTTCGGAATAATATGAACTTCTCAAAAATTAAGAACGAACTTCCTTTTTATATTTCGGTGAACTTCTGATAAAACAGTAATAATCCGATGTGGCCGAGAATAACTTCTGATGTATTTTTAGGAGAACTCCCAATATAGATGTAGATAAACTTCCAATACCTATAATGTGAACTCCGAACATGGTTAACATGAACTTCTCAGAAGTAATAAAATCAAAAATATGATGTGTACAGTAGCTAATGTGAGCATTTTCTCCAAGCCGATCGGGGGAAAGTGCACGACGGACAAATCTAGAGGCAAGGGCGGCGCGGGACTTGCCAGGAGCGATTAATGAACTTTCTTTTGACAAGAAAATGAAGACCTTATGGACAAAAAACGCAATGAATTTCTGGCTATCGAAAAGTTGTATCCCACGTACCGATGAAGTGAACTAATCATCTTTTTTGAGATAAAACGACAAGCATAGTATGCTGGCCCATGTGAGAATGCGGTGGTCCTTTATCAGCCACAAGCTTCTTTATTTTCTTATCTACTTTGCTAATGCGGTGGTCCTTTCTCAACCACGAGCTTCTTTCTTCTTCTTATCTACTACTTTGGCCTTTTTTCCCCATTTCCTTTGTCCGTCGATGCATCAGAACAACAATTCAACACACGAGGAGAATTACAGAAGCAACTAGGGAAGAGAACAAGAGTGACCGAGCTTGGAGGTGGAGAGCTCGCAGCGCTGGGCAGAGGCACGGTCGGGTGGAGTTTAGCAGGGGGATGCGCCGGAGGCAGGAGGCGAGCTCCACGTATCCAGCCCAGAGGCGCGCTCGCGGTTGAAGCCGGTATGGCCAGCGGTGCGCACGCGGGGGGCCGCACCGTCGATGCAGGTGAGGGTTGCTGCTGTCACGCTCGACCAGCACACGCGGAAGAAAGGCGCGGGCAGCAGGGATGGACCGGAGTCGGGATTCGGTGGCAGTTTTCAAGGGCAACGGCATGGTGGTTGCCGAGGTCGGCCGCAGGAGGGGAGGGGCAGGGGACGCCGCCGCCTCCGGTGGGTGGAGTGTTCCGTCGGCACTGGGATCCTGGGGCAGCTCGCTGGGTCGAGGCCGGGGCCCTGCCGGCGTCGCGTGATGGAGGTGGGCGCCCTCCCGGTAGCGCTCGGTGGAGGTGGGGCGCCGGAGTTCGGGATAGGAGGGCGGTGGCGCCAAATCAGGGTGGAGGAGGGGCGCCGGAGGTCGGGATAGGAGGGCGGCGGCGCCGAATCGGGGTGGAGGTGGGGGTCACGTGGTGCGATGGAGAAGGAGGCGGGGGTTGCTTGGCGCGATGGGCAGCCGGCGACCGCAGTTCCGGTCGCGGCCGGCTACCGCCGTAGAAGGAGGCGGGGTGGTGAAGGCGGGGCGGATGGGGATCGGGAGGGGAAGCTCTCGTGGGGAAGAAGGTGGGTGGGGGTTGACCGGTTCGGTTGTGGGCTGCGGGTCGGACCAGGAGGGTTCAGAAGGCCTTTATGGAAAGGTGCTTTGAATAGTTATTTAGAGCATCTCTTAAGGGGGTTTCTAAATAGTCCCACCTATATATATATATATATATATATATATTTGACACTCCTCCCCACATTTGCTTACACAAGCCATGGCTAACCGAATCCTCGGTTGCCTTCCATCAATCACATATCCATGGAGGAGTGCCTTATTATTTTATTTCTGATATTGGACTAACCAGCAATGTGCAAATTTTTGATGAGCAGATGAAGCATGCAAGTCATATAAACATTATTTGGTATGGAAGATGATAGTCGCAACTACTACGTCCTCATGAGCTAAAAACAGTGGCACAAAACAGAGTAATAACATTTTGAATATTTAAAGGTAGCACACGAAAAATTTACTTGGAGTGGCTAGGAAATACCACATGTAGGTAGGTATGGTGGACACAAATGGCATGGATATTTGGCTCTAGGATTTGGATGCACGAGAAGCATTCACTCTCAGTACAGAGTTTTTAGGCTTAGCAAGGAATCAAGCAAACACATATCATCAACCCAATACATGAATGACCACAAGATATACATTAAGCATAACCATTAGATCTCATACCGTCTTCCTTGTCAACCAAACATGGTTTTACAAAAAGAATATCTAGACTTTGAGAAAATACCAATCAAAACAAGTGTCATAATTTAAGCTTTACGGTATTTCTCCACTAATCCATTCTTAAGTAAATGATCCACTAGTTTAAACATTTAATCTAATTCATCTCAAGACAATTGACAAGCATCAAATTATTCAAGACAATGACCTACAAGATTACAAGATTATGTAAACTTCTTTCTTTTACCACTTCCTACATGATCGTTTCCCTTTCAACCAAGAACCAATAACTTATTTGAAACAACTCTCTAAGCAAATACACATGAAAAACAAGAGAGTACTTCATAACTACAAGAACCTAATAGCTCTGAACAAGATATACATGAAAAACAAGAGCTAGAAGCTAAAATAATAAAGCTAAACACTCTACACATATACGTGAAAAACATGAGTGTATAAGAAAAAGCGGAGCGTGTCTCTCTCCCACACAAGAATGCAAGGATCCATTATTGAAAATGACCAGCAAACAAAACAAAACAAAACTGAAAGCAAAACACAAATGACGCTCCAAGAACGACACATATTATGTAAAGGAATAAAAATATAGTTTCATGGGATCGACCTGATTAATTATCGTTGAAGAAGGGGATGCCTTGGGCATCCCCAAGCTTAGACGCTTGAGACTTCTTGAATATTTAGTGGAGGTCCAGGGGAGCCTCCCTAAGCTTGAACGTTAATTCCTTCTTGATCTTCTTTCATCACCTCGTTCTCTCAACACTTGAAAACTTCCTTCACACAAAACTTCTCACAAACTGATTAGAGGGGTTAGTTCTCGAACAAAATAATCCACCTTCAATTCTCATTTGGCCAATTGCATAAACTTGTTACTAAACATTGTCTACTGCCACAAAGATTTAAGTGATGTTCCGTCGATAAAAGAACTCCATTTTGCTCGTAAAAGAAGCAATGCAAAGACGAAGACAGAATCTATCAAAAAATAGAACATAACGTACAGATGATTTTTTTGGGCTACTAGGACACCTCAAATTAGATAACTTAAAACTGATGAAAGTTAGACAAAACTCAGATGTTTGGTGTCAAAATATTTCAGCTACAGATCACGTTCTGTGATTTTTTAGAATTTCATACGGTGATGGACAGAAATCTGTTTCTGGACAGCAACTCAAATTTTGTACTTTCCTCCCATTAGAGGCTATTCTTGGCACAAAAATCAAAACAAAAAGGATACAAGGGTGTTGCTACAGAGGCAACAACATAAAAAACTCAACAAAACAAAAAACAAACTGAAGGTAAAAATAATGGGTTGCCTCCCATAAGCGCTTTTCTTTAACGCCTTTTAGCTAGGCACAATGGCAAAAGTCAAGTATTCTCAATATTGGCATTCAAATCATCACTTGACTTAACAAAAGACCCAAAAGATGGCCTTATTGTCTTTCTGGGGAAATGTTCCATCCCTTTCTTAAGTGGAAAATGAAATTTAATATTTCCTTCTTTCATATCAATGATAGCACCAACGGTTCTAAGAAAAGATCTTCCCAACACAATAGGACAAGAAAGTTTGCATTCAATATCCATAACAATAAAATCAACGGGACATAATTACCATTAACCATAATAAGAACATCATCTATTTTTCCCACGGGTTTATTCAAAGTAGAATCAAGATAATAAACACTCAAAGGACAATCTTCTAGTGGTTCCAAATCAAGAATGTCATATAATTTTTTAGGCATAATGGAAACACTAGCACCAAGATCACATATAGCATTGCACTCAAAATCATTAACTTTCATTTTAATAGTTGGTTCCCAAGCATCTCCTAATTTCCTAGGGATAGAAAATTCACACTTGATCTTTTCTTTCCTAACTTTAATCAAAGCATTTGTAATATGTTGGGTAAAACCAAGGTTCAACTTACTAGCATTAGGATTTTTTGCAAGCTTTTGTAAAAACTTAATGACTTCAGTAAGAGTACATTTATCAAAATCAAGATCATTGTCATCAAAAATAACAGGAGCATTATCTCTAAAAGAATCATTATCATCAGGGTTAATTTCAGCACTTCTTTTAGAGGCAGTTTTAGCACTATTGGAGAGGTTTTGATTTTTAATAGGTGCAATAGAAAATTTTCCTACTCCAATTTTTTTACCATTAGCATATTTAAGTATTGTAGATGACTCATGAGCACTTGGAATTTTAATATCATCATCGGTAAAAATAGTACAAACATTGGCAATCTTACTAGTTTAAGCAATTTCAGCTTCCTTTTCCTCTCTTTCCCATCTAGCATGTAATTCGGCCAACATTCTTATGTTGTTATCAATTTTAATTTGTATAGCATTTAAAGATTTGTGTTCCTTAATATCAATGGGCAAAACTTTTATTTTAAGCATCTCAACATCATGAACAAGATTATCAACTTTAACACTAAGAACATCCAACTTTCCTAGCTTTTCCTCAACAGTTTTATTGAAATCTTTTTGTAAAGTGATAAAATCCTTAAAAATGCTTTCAAGATCAGAGGACACATTTTTATTGTTGTTGTAGGAATTACCATAAGAATTTCCAAAGAATTACTACCACTTGGAGGATATGGCTTATAATTATTATTACGAAAGTTATTCCTATAAGCATTGTTGTTGAAATTATTTCTAATGAAATTTACATCAACTTGCTCTTCTTGAGCAACCAAAGAAGCTAAGGGAACATTATTAGGATCAATAGGAACTTGTTTACTTGCGAGCATAGACATAATCATATCAACCTTATCACTCAAAGACGAGATTTCTTCAACAGAATTTACCTTCTTACCACGAGGAGCTCTCTCGGTGTGCCATTGCGAATAATTTGCCACCATATCATCCAAGAGCTTTGTTTCTGCACCCAATGTGGTGGACATGAAGGTACCTCCAGCGGCAGAATCCAATAAATTACCTGGAGAAAAATTTAAACCTGCATAAAAAGTTTGGATGACCATCCAAGTAGTCAGTCCATGAGTGGGACAATTTTTAACCATAGATTTCATTCTTTCCCAATCTTGAGAAACATGTTCATTATCAAATTGTTTAAAGTTCATAATGTTACTCCTTAATTGTATAATTTTTGCAGGTGGATAATACTTCCCAATAAAAGCATATTTGCATTTATTCCAAGAATCAATACTATTTCTAGGCAAATATAATAACCATTCTTTAGCATGTCCTCTCAAGGAGAAAGGAAAAAAGTTTCAGTTTTATAATGTCGCCCTCTACTTCTTTATATTTTTGCATATCACATAACTCAAAAAGTTATTTAAATGAGCGGCGGCATCATCAGAACTAGCACCAGAAAATTGCTCTTTCATCACTAGATTTAGTAAAGCAGGTTTTATCTCATAGAAATCGGCTTGGGCAGCCGGTGGAGCAATTGGTGTGCATATAAAATCATTATTGTTCGTGCTAGTGAAGTCACACAACTTAGTATTCTCAGCTGAACCCATTTTAGCAAGATAAAAATAAAATACTAAGCAAAACCGAAATAAACTACTTGCTGGAATTTTTAATTTTTTTATGTTCTTGAGTTTTAAAGCAAACGAAAAGCAAAACAAGACTAATAAAAAATACACCAAGCAAGAAAATAATAAAATAGAGTGTAAGGATGTGCGAAACTCCCCTCGCTGAAGCTTCCAAATCCCTGGCAACGGCGCCAGAAAACTTGCTTGATGGCGTGGAACAACACGTTCGCTAGGAGACCCCAAGTGTAAGGTTTAATGTAATTTAGTAGCAAGTTTCCCCTTTATTACAAAACCAAGGTTATCAATCCAGTAAGATTTGGAGAAGGCTTCGGAAAGGTTTCAACGGCGCCGTTTACGATAATTTACGTGGACCCGCGCACAGCCAAACAAACTACTTTGCCACAACGAAACAAAGAGGTTGTCAATCTCTCCAGCTTGCTGAACACAAAGAATTAAATGTATGTGTGTAAAATAATATAAGAGAAAAATGACCAGCGAGCAAAATGACTTAAAAAGGCTATTAGAACGGTTGTAAACAATACAGGAAAATAGGACCGGGATCCACAGTTCACTAGTGGTGTCTCTCCAAAAGATAAACTTGTTGGTTAAACAAATTACTGCGAGACAATTGACAAACATGGGCGCAACACAATACTATCATGACACTAAGTCCATCGTTTCATTTAATATGGGTGATACGTCTCAAACGTATCTATAATTTTTTGATGTTCCATGCTGCTATTATATCAATTGCTACATGTTTTGGTTACACTTTATATCATTTTTATGCATTTTCTGGAACTAACCTATTAACAAGATGCCACAGTGCCAGTTCCCTGTTTTCTGCTGTTTTTGGTTTCAGAAAATCTATTAAGGAAATATTCTCGGAATTGGACGAAACAAAAGACATTGTCAATAATATCACGAGGAGATCACGGAGTCCAAAGGGGAGTCGGAGCAGACCCACCAGGGGGCCACGCCACACTAGGGCGTAGCCCAGGGTGGGCCCGCGCCCTCCTATGGCATGGTGGCCCCCCTCGGCCACCGACGCTGCCTCTTTGCCTATATATTCTCCGCGACGCGAAAACCCTATTACGGTCGATAATATTCCACGAAAAGTTCCATCGCGGCCGTCATCGTCAATCTCAGATCGGAGGAGTTCTGAAGCTCTTCCCGGCACCCTGCCGGAGGGGAGATCATCACCGGAGGGCTCTACATCACCATGCCTGCCTCCGGAGTGATGCGTGAGTAGTCCACCCCTGGACTACGGGTCCATAGCAGTAGCTAGATGGTTGTCTCTCTACCTTGTGCCTCCATGTTTAGATCTTGTGAGCTGCCTAACATGATCAAGATCATCTTATTGTAATGCTAGATGTTGTGTTTGCTGGGATCCGATGAATATTGATACCATGTTTATTCAAGTTGTTTATCTATGTGCTCTTGATCTTGCATGCTCTCCGTTGCTAGTAGATGCTTTGGCCAAGTAGATGCTTGTGACTCCAAGAGAGGGTATTTATGCTCGATAGTGGGTTCAGTCTCTAGATATCTGGATCAGTGACAGAAAGGTCTAAGATGGTAGATGTGCTGTTGCTACTAGGGATAAAACATTGGTGCAGTGTCCAAGGGCACTTGTATTGATTACATTACACACTTTACTTCATGCAATAATCTGTTGTTAGCAACTTAATACTGAATGGGATGCGGATGCTGCCTTGAAGGTGGATTATTTAGGCATAGATGTTGTTGGAATAACGGTCTATGTACTTTGTTGTAATGCCCAACTAGATTTCATAGTAGACATCTTGGCATGTATTGCATTGTTATGCCCTCTCTATTTGTCAATTGCCCAGCAGTAATTTGTTTACCCAACATGCTAGTTATCTGTTCTGAGAGAGACACCACTAGTGAACTGTGGACCCTGGTCCAATTTCCTCATACTGTTTACACAACCTGCTGCAATCATCTGTTTCCTGTTACTTGCTGTTTTTCCTGCTGTTTTCCACACCATACGTTTAACTCTTTGTTTCTGCAAGACCGGAGAGATTGACAACCTCTTTGTTTCGTGTTGGGCAAAGTTCTGGTTTGTGTCTGTGCAGATTCCACGTTGGTGCAAGCTCCCTAGCGCCAGGGGGAGTCAACATCAACAACCTTCCGATAGATCATCAAGTCCTACTGGATTGATAACCTTGGGTAGATTTCTCAAGGGAAAACTTCTGCTGTCTACATCATAACCTTCCTCTTGGGGTTCACCAACACGTAGCCATCAAGTTGTTTTCTGGCGCCGTTGCCGGGGACTTGGAGGCTATTGGAAAGGAGAGTCTCTCAGTTCCAATCTCTTCACTTTGTTTTTTGTCTTGTTTTATTTTGTTTTGCTTGCTATTAAAAATCAAAAACCCAAGAAAATTAAATTCTTGCATCTAGTTTTTAATTTCGAGTTACCCTGTTGCTTGTTTTAGGCTTGCTAAAATGAGTAATCCTGAAAATACTAAGTTGTGTGACTTTACTAGCACAAACAACAATGATTTTATCTGTACACCCATTGCTCCACCTGCTTCTAAAGCAGAATTTTATGAGATTAAGCCTGCACTGTTAAATCTGGTTATGAAAGAGCAATTTTCTGGTGTTAGCACTGATGATGCTGCTGTCCACTTAAACAACTTTGTTCAACTTTGTGATATGCAAAAGTATAAGGAGGTAGAGAGTGATATTTGTCGTGGGTTTGTCACGTCAGGTGTCATAGATGACTTCGTAGGTGTGGGATTATGCGAGTCAAGCATCTCCGAGCTTGGGATCGCAGGAACAAAGATCAACACAGATTTACCCAGGTTCGGCCCCCTCAATGTGAGGTAAAAGACCTACTTCCTGCCTACCCTAGATTGGTATTGATATGATAATCGAGGTGTTACAATGGAGGCGATCCGATCTGGTACTCGCCGTATGAGCTAGGGTTTAGGGCTTGATAGCTTGACCCGCTCTAAGTCCTGCGAGTCCTCTTTATATACACAGAGGCTCGCTAGGTTACAAAAGGAAACTTCCCCATAAGGAATACATCCACAGAGGCCTACTCGGAGACTACTTGGTCTTCACGTCCTCCGGGATATGTCTTCTAGATCTTTCCCCTTATGGCGGTTCAATATTGGGCTTGTTCCCAAGTGGGCCTTTGTCCGTGCGAGTAAGTAAGTCGCACTGGGCCGCGGGTTAATCCAGAAAGTATTCCCCCGACATTAGCCCCCAAGATTGGTTAGGACTTTACGGTGAGAATCCCCTTACTTGAGGTCTCTGAGCCGCACTGTAACGTTCTGACCAATCTCTGACTGATGCAATTCAGAGCCGCGACTTATCTGTGCGACTCATCCCCTTCTGGAATATTCTGTTTCCTTTAATTGCGGACCGTTACTTGTTTTGCGGGCGCAAATTGTGCCGTTGGTTGCGAGCGCAGATTGTGCCGTTAGTTGCGGGCCCCTTCAGTTATAAGCTGCGGCCACCTAGGTCATTATCCATTTGCCCTTGCAATCTTCTCATCCCTAGCCGCGCCGTCTTCTTCCTCGACCCGAGCCTAGTTCCCCAATCCAATCTCCCCCTCGCAATGGCGCCCAAGGCGAAGCCATCTGACGATAGGCGCAATCTCCTGCAACTGGGAAGGATCCTGGGTAACGGAGGAAACTCTTGCGATCTGGCCGAGGCTGGCTTCTTGCCGCCGAAGGAGGACGGCGTCTGGCGGGCGCCAGGCGATGAAATCGAGCCGCGCCCCAAGCCCAACGAGCTGGTGATGTTCGTGGAGCACGTGGAGCGTGGATTCACGCCGCCAGGTTCTCCCTTCTTCCGCAATTTGCTGCAACGCCTAGGCCTCCGTCTTCACGACATCGGGCCCAACTCAATGCTCCAGGTGAGCAATTTTCATGTGCTGTGCGAGGATTATCTTGGCATAGCCCCCAACATCGATCTATGGCTGGCCTCTTTCACCTGCAACAGCCAACTTGTCTCCAAGGGTGGCGCCTACGTTCAGGTCGGCGCCATCTCTCTTCAACGCCATAGGAACTCTTGCCTTCCCAAGCTAGCCCTGGCGAATCGACCCAGGGCTTGGCAAAAATCTTTCTTCTATTGCCAAGATACTTCACCGGAGGGCGAAACTCGCCTTCCCTCCTGGTCTAACACCCTCTTCGTGCCTACCGAGGCACTGAAATCAAAACCCCGCGACTCGTCCATGTCCTTCATCAATGAGTCGCTGATCAAAGTCCGCGCCTTAATAGGTCATGGTCTTACTGGCCTTGATCTTCTCTCTTGCTGGACCAAATGGCGCATTCAGCCCGTGAGTCCACGACAGCGATCCTTCCTTGAGTGCACAGGCACCTCTGCTGACGTTGATCGTATCAAGGCTTCGGACTGGAGGCCTGAGGATTGGGTGGAATTTGTCACCCGCGTGACTGAGGAGAAGGACATCTCCTTCGATAAGGTGGGGCTTGCCCCTTTCAGTGTTAACAACAAGCCTTTTGAGGTAACTCCTCTTCTCTGTCTTTTCGCCTTCGTAGTTGAGTCGCATTCCTTTTCTTAATACTGCAACTTATATCTCCCTGATCCAGGCTGATGAGAACTACTGGTCGCTGCCTGCGACCGTCGCCGGCACTGCTGCTCCCAAGCGTGCCGCACGAAAGAAGTTGCTGCCCACTCTAGAGGGCAGCGAGACTGCTGATATCCCTTCTGTTGCTTCTGCGGCCTCAGATGGTGAAGAGACTGAACTGGACGAGGATGACAGTCCAGTGCCAGCCGCGAGTTCTGTTGCCGCGGCTGGACCAACTCCCCGTAGAGCCTCCAAGAGGCTATCTCGTGAGGAACCAGAGGTTGATGCTCTGGAAAACCCTGAGGCCACGAAGCGTCGCAAACCTGCTACGGGCGCGACCTCCTCCTTGCCAGGCGTGCTTTCAAAGCCACCGCCTCTGCTGAAGAAGACATGGGTCCCCACTCTGGTAATTTCTGTTGTCTTGTCATCTTGAATGCTTATTCTTTTTCCTCTACTGACACGCAAAACTTCTGCTCGTAGATTCTGGGACCCAAGGCCTGTCCTCACCGTCAAGCGGTGAACTTATGGCCTTTGTGAAGATGGCTCCAGAGTTAGTAACTTTTCCCTGTGCTTATAATACTTTTATTCTGGCTTATGTGCTTCTTCTTCACACAATGCCCTTGCTTTTTCAGAAGTGCGGCTAAACCCGCGACTGAGCCTGGAACCGCGGTTGAGCCGCATTTATCACCTGCAGCTCATACCGCCATGGTAGAGGGCGTGGCCACCACTGATGACCTGGCCACGGTCCTGTTCTTGACACAGCCACCCAAGAGGTGGCTCTGGAGGATAGAACGGATCCCCTTATGATCCAGGACGTGGAGAAGGTCAACCCCTCCTCCATAGATGTAATGGCCAAGGATGCTGATACGCCAGTGGTTGAGTCGCCAGTGGCGGACAGCCTGCGGTTGCCAATTCTGCATGCTGAGGTTGCTTCTTCCTCCTCCACAAGCCGCGCTGAGAGACTGTCAGAGGCTATCATTGCCTCAAATGACAAGCAAGCCATGGAGCTCCGCAAGGCACTATCTGACCTGTCTGCGGCTTATAAGGTAAACTTCTATCTCCAGTTATCTGTCTCTAGCCCCCAAGGATCAAGTTTCTTCTTTGACTGTAAAGGGAGACTTGATGCTTCTCTTTTAGCTGTTGATATATACTTGCTAACTGATGTACCCTTCGTAGGAGGAACTAAGCTCCATAACAGCTGCCAAACTTGCCTTGGAAAAGCAGCTGGGGGATACTCCCTCTGAACTGGAGAGGCTGCGCGAGCTCCTTGGCCAGCGTGACGCTGAGCTGAAGAAAGGGAAACCAGGATGGGCGAGCTATCTGAGCAAGCCAAAGCCACCGAGCTGCGGCTTAAAACTGTTGAAGAGAAGTTCCAAGAGGGTCCAGCAGCTGGAGCTCCAAGTCAGCGCTCAGAAAGACGCCATTGCTGATGCCAATGAGGACGCAAGGCTTAAGGCTGTTTCCATTGGCGAGCTTGAGAAAAAGTTGAAGAAAGTTTCTGATGCCCATAACCTTGTCCACGCCAAAGTGTGCATCATGACTCAAGAGTTAACTGGTATGTGTTGCGACTCATATCTGCATCTGTTTTCTCTACTATCTTTGCCTGTTGTTGTAGAGCTGACGGAGACATGCCTCGATGTAGGTGAAGATGCCAAGGAGCAGCGCGGCAGTACTCAAGAGCAGCTGGAGTATATCCGCGATTTTTCGCGAAGAACTTGTGACGCCATGAAATCACTGTCTAAGTGCCTGCTGCCGACCAAGCCAGTCCCTGGTGATTCTGAAGGGCTGCTGAAAAGACTGCTTAGGGCGCCTCAGTTCTTTTTGGACTGGAAGGAGTCCTCAGCTCGCACCGGCGCGGCTCATGTTCTTGCTTTGGCCAAGACGTACTATCCTTCTTTTGATGCTGCCAAGGTTGCAAAAGGTAGGCCCTCGAAGAAGGTGGATGGCACCGAACTGACGGCCTCAGAATATGCGACGACTTGGAAGGATATGCGCGGCCACGCGACTGAACTGGTGGAGGGGATAGATCTTGCGACCTATATGGGCAAGTATAATCCAGATGGAAGCAGATGGGAGAAGTTACCCGCTCCGTCATCCAGCGCGGTGATTCCGCAGGAAAAAACCCCTCTCCAGGCGTATCCAGCTCTGCAGCCCCCAAGCCCGCGACTGAAGAGCCCTCCAGCGAGCCTGCGATTGCTCCTTCTGGCAAGCTTGGTAAGCCGCCTGTTCCTCCTTCCCACCGGCCAAAAGCTGCGCACAAGTGAAGAAGAGAAAACAATGGTTTGATGATTGGCCCTTAGCGGTCTGTAATAATTGTTAGAATTTATGTGTCATAAGACAATTTTATGGTTTGCTTAAGTACTCTTGGCAGTACATGTTTCGACCAATAGGCTGGTCCTTATGATTTGTCTCGGTTTTTCCTCACTTAGGCCCTTGCGCGGCTCAGTATTTCCCAGGTAAAAAGTGCGTGTTCAGGGTCGAGAGCGGCCATGATAGGCAATCAAACTCGATTGACGCCGCACCCCCAGTACTTTGGCCGCATAGTGCAAGTCGCATCCAAGAGAGGTTGAGTATAATCACGATAAATGCCACTTGTTTGGCGATCCCAAGGAATAGGCCGCGCTAAAAAGCTGCCGCACCCCCAAGGGACCAATGATTAAAAAATAAAAGACTCACAGCTCAATTGGTAGTTTGAGATGCTTTATTTCAGAATCATTATATGATACATAGGGTCGGTCGCGCCTAGGTGGCGACCAGAAGTGATGCTTGGGTCGGTTGCGCCTAGGTGGCAACCAGAATTGGGTCGATCGCGCCTAGGTGGCGATCAGAGATGTTACATGGGTCGGTCGCGCCTGAGTGGCGACCAGAATTGGGTCGGTTGCGCCTAGGTGGCAACCAGAGATGTTATATGGGTCGGTCGCGCCTGAGTGGCGACCAGAATTGGGTCGGTTGCGCCTAGGTGGCAACCAGAGATGTTACATGGGTCGGTCGCGCCTGAGTGGCGACCAGAATTGGGTCGATCGCGCCTAGGTGGCGATCAGAATTGTTGCATTGGGTCGGTCGCGCCTAAGTGGCGACCAGAATGGGGTCGATCGCGCCTAGGTGGCGATCAGAATTGAAGCTTTTTTAGCCCTGAGTGGCTTGCTTGATGATGTAAACTCTTAATAATTTTGCTGCGACTGCTGATGGCAACTCGCGATGCCTGGGATGTGTCCTTATTGGCAATGGCTTGTAGCCTTTGACTTCCTTGCCTCCCTTGCGGCTGTAATCTGAAGTCGCAAGTCAGGCAGGTGCCTCTTGGCCTTCACGATGTCATCAAAATTCTCCTGCGACTCGCACATGGTGCGCTCTCTGATGCAAGCTGCTCTGGCTATGGCCTTGTCGCCTTCTTCACATTCTTGAGCTATTCTTTTGTCGCCATTGATGGTGATGACTCCCTAGGGCCTGGTATTTTAGCTTTAGGTACACATAGCACGGCCTAGCCATAAACTTTGCGAATGCTTCTCTGCCAAACAGCGCATGATATGGGCTCTGGAAATCTACAACCTCGAACCAAATGTACTCGCTCCTGAAGTTGCTTTGTGTCCCAAAGGCGACCTCCAAGTTAACTCGCCCCAATGGCTGAGCTGATATGCCTGGCACGACACCATGAAACGTTGTTCTTGATGGGTTAGCTGCTTTTCTTGAAGGTTCATTCTTTTGAAGGTTTCATAGTATAATATATTGATGTTGCTGCCTCCATCCATCAGTACTTTGCTCAACTTGTATCCTGCGACTTGAGGGGCAACCACCAGCGCGAGTTTTCCCTCTTCATTTATCTCTCCTGGGTGATCCTCGCGGCTCCAAATACTGGTTGCTCGGACCACTTTAGCCACTGTGGGACGGCTGGTACTATGGCGTTAACAGCCTGATTGCGTCGTCGCAGCTTTTGTTCCCTCCTTGAAGTATTCACCACAATGGTATGATACTGACCCAACTGTTTTGGGAACTGTGGCTGATCTGGCTGCGGATTTGGGACGGCGTTGTCTGTTGTTGCCTCCGCCATGTTTACCTTCCTCGTTGTTTTGATGATTGAAGTTTGTGTTGAGTGGCTGTCCATCCTTCCACTTTTTGTAATGATAACACTGTGCCTTCGTGTGGTTGGGTGGTTTCCCATCTTTTCCTATATGGATGTCGCAGGGGCGGTTGAAAACCTCTTCCAAATTAACTGGGTGAAAATTCCTTCCTCTGCTGCTTTGTTTGTAACGAGTATTCGTATTTGCGACTAACCCTGAGTTTCCTTCCTCGTTTTGCGCTTGTTATAACTCGCATTGGCATTGCTAGCTTGCTGTTGTTGAGGCTTGCTACTGGCCTTTTTCCTTGCCAGTGTTTTCCTCTTCCTCCCCATCAGATGCGTCCCTGGTTTTATCCGAGCTAGCATACTTGTTGGCCGCCGCCATTACCTCGCTTAGGCTCTTGACTTTATCCTTCATGCGACCTAGTTTGTGGACTAGCGGCTCAAATTTGCAATTTTTCTCCATGACAAGGACTGCTGAACTGGGTGGTATGTTGTCTGAGGAATGTATGATCTCTGCGACCCTTCTCATCCAGTGGCGACTCGACTCGCCTTCCTTCTGTACACAACGCTCTAGGTCCTCTATGCTGCAGAGTCGCTTGCATGTTCCTTGGAAATTCTTGATAAAAGCTTCCTTCATCTCATCCCAAGAGTTATTGAATTTGGTGGCAAATTTTGTAGCCATATGTGGGCTGCGCCTTCTAACATCATGTTTAGGTAACGTGCGCAGATCTCTTCGGATGCATTTAGGATGCTCATGCCCATCTCGTAATTGTTGAGCCAAGTAACAGGGTCCATGCTGGCGTTGTAGTTGGCGACTTGCGAGGTCCTTTGAAATCTGCAGGAAACGGTTCAGACCTGATTCTTTCGCTGAAACAGACTGGGCCTTTGAGTCGCGACGATAGGTTGGACGAGCTGGCCTTCCTATTGGATTGCCGCGGCGCGGCTGCACAATCTCTATGGGTTGAACTTGCTGAGGTTGATTTTGAGCCGCAGGTTGATCTTCCCTTTGTCGCCTAGCCGAACTTGAGGTGCAACGTGTGGCGACTCCGCGTGGATGCTTCTCTCCGCCGTTGTTCTGCTATTGTAAGGGGGAGTGCAGCCGTCCTGCGTGTTCGGACATATTCGCCTGCTGTATTACTGCTGTGCTCAGCATCTCAATGGCGCGCCGTGCCTCTCTGTCCATTGGCGTGTTTCCTGCTGGCGCTAATCTGGCCAAGATGTTTGTGGCCGCAAAGAGATTCTCCACAGGCTAACATAATGCCCTGCGGCGTGTGGAACCTTTGAGTTTGCTGTGGCGATTGCTGAGCAAAGGTTGGCTGCGTCAATGGCGGGGGCATCATGGCCCTGTTGTTAGGTTGTACTATGGCCCTTGATCCAGGTATCTCTGCTACTCTCGGTGTGCGAAAGATGGAGCCGCTGGTACGATTGATGGCACAGTGATTGCTTGAACCGCGGGCGCAGCTAACGGGGCCGCGGACCGCATAACCATGGCAGATGGTGCCATGCGTGCGGGTACCGCGACTGATGGTTGTGCGACCCCTGACCATGCGACCGGGTGCGCCGTGTTGGTGGCGACTGACGGGACCGCAATTGCTGGTTCAGCGTAGGTGATTGGAACAGCTCCATGGGGTTTACTGTTCCTGGCTGCAGGCGACTCGCGTGCGTTGTGTGGCAAGGTGGCCTGTATTCCTTGCAGAGTATTGGTTTCCTCAATGAGTCGCAGTTGCTCCTGTTGGAGGCGCTGTTCCTCACGCATCAGCCTGGCTCTCTCATCTGCGATTCTCTGGACTTCATCGTACAGCCCGATCCTGGTAGCCTCCAATTCTGTCACCCTAGCAGCCGCGTTCACTACAGATATTGGCGTAAACAACACGCTTCCCTGTGGCGGCGTGACTGCTGCGTTGGGGGTTACCCTTGACCCTGATTCCGCAGGCGCGACTCCAGGTGGGGTTTCTCTGTTTGCGATTCCTGAGGCCGCGACTCCTGGCGTCATCGCAGCGGATGCCGCGACTCCTGATGCGTCTAGCGCGGCTTGTTCTGCTGCTTCCGGCGGTGTGGGGGCTAAGCTGCCTGGTGGCATGCCCAGCCCTTCGTCTGCTTCTGTGGTCCTGTAGACCCCTTCCACGTGCCGGTCTTCTACAGAGGGCGAGCCACTATCCACAGGGTCTCCGCATAGCCTTTCCTCAAGGACATACTCAATGGATTGGCCTTCTTCGTCTTCGAGAGGCAGCGACTCGTAGTTGATAGATCCTTCTTCTTGGTCCACTATCACCGCGACTCCTTCTTCTGAGTCGCCATGTTGCGATGGATCCTCTGACTCGCCGCCAATGAAGCCGACAAAGACGTTGATGGATCCAAAGGGGATGACGTGGCCGGTCTCCAAGTAATCTGCTTCCGGCCCCCAGCTTGAATCGTCGATGAGGGGTGTGCCATTGACCGTGATGATACGGCCAACAACAAGATCTTCAGCTCCCTTCATGGATCCTGCGCGGAACGTGACGCTCTTGACCGCAGGCCCCACGGTGGGCGCCAACTGTCGTGGGTTTGTCACGTCAGGTGTCATAGATGACTTCGTAGGTGTGGGATTATGCGAGTCAAGCATCTCCGAGCTTGGGATCGCAGGAACAAAGATCAACACAGATTTACCTAGGTTCGGCCCCCTCAATGTGAGGTAAAAGACCTACTTCCTGCCTACCCTAGATTGGTATTGATATGATAATAGAGGTGTTACAATGGAGGCGATCCGATCTGGTACTCGCCGTATGAGCTAGGGTTTAGGGCTTGATAGCTTGACCCGCTCTAAGTCCTGCGAGTCCTCTTTATATACACAGAGGCTCGCTAGGTTACAAAAGGAAACTTCCCCCATAAGGAATACATCCACAGAGGCCTACTCGGAGACTACTTGGTCTTCACGTCCTCCGAGATATGTCTTCTAGATCTTTCCCCGTATGGCGGTTCAATATTGGGCTTGTTCCCAAGTGGGCCTTTGTCCGTGCGAGTAAAGTAAGTCGCATTGGGCCGCGGGTTAATCCAGAAAGTATTCCCCCGACAATATTATTAAGCTGAAATTGTTTCCTTTCTCTTTAAGAGGAAGAGCTAAAGATTGGTTGCTATCTTTGCCTAGAAATAGTATTGATTCCTGGACTAAATGCAAAGATGCTTTCATTGGAAAATATTATCCTCCTGCTAAAATTATCTCTTTAAGAAGTGGTATTATGAACTTTAGGCAACTTGATAATGAGCATGTTGCCCAAGCTTGGGAAAGAATGAAGTCTTTGGTTAAAAATTGCCCCACTCATGGACTGACTACTTGGATGATCATCCAAACCTTTTATGCAGGACTAAATTTTTCCTCAAGGAACTTATTGGACTCGGCTGCTGGAGGGACCTTTATGTCCATCACTTTGGGTGCTGCTACAAAGCTTCTTGATGATATGATGGTAAATTATTCTGAATGGCACACTGAAAGGCTCCAACTGGTAAGAAGGTAAATTCTGTTGAGGAAATTTCCTCCTTGAGTGATAAAGTTGATGCTATTATGACTATGCTTTCGAATGGACATGGTGTTGTGGATCCAAATAATATTCCTCTTGCTTCTTTGGTTGCTCATGATGAGAAAAATGTTGATGTAAACTTCATTAAAAATAACAACTTCAACAACAATGCCTATAGGAATAATTTTGGTAGCAACAATTATAGGCCATATCCTGCTAATGGTAGCAACTCTTATGGTAATTCTATGGTAATTCCTACAGTAACAATAGAAGTGTGCCCTCTGATCTTGAAGTCATGCTTAAGGATTTTATTAGCACACAAACTACTTTTAATAAAACTGTTGAGGAAAAGCTAGGAAAAATTGATACTCTTGCTGCTAAAGTTGATAGTCTTGCTCATGATGTTGAAATGCTGAAAATAAAAGCTATTCCTAGTGATATTAGAGAGAGTAAAACACTCAATGCTATCCAAATTAAAATTGATAATAACATTAGGATGCTTGCTGAACTTCATGAAAGATGGGAGAGAGAAGAAAGAGAAGCTGAAATTGCTGAACAAAATAGTGTTGTTAGAGTTTGCACTATTTTTACTAATGAAACAAATGATGCCTCACATGCTAATGCGCCCCCTACTGTTAGTGAAAAGATAATAAGTGTTGGAAATGTCTCTACTACCTCTACAAAAAGTTTTAAATTGCCTGATAGCACTACTTTTGTTCCTAGTAAAAGTGCTGAAATTTTTAGAGGTGTTGGTGATAATTGCTCCATTGTTTTTTATGACAACAACTTCAATTTCGAAAATTGTAACATAACTGAAGTCATCATGTTCTTGCAAAAGCTAGCTAAGAGTCCTAATGCTAGTAAAATAAATATGGCTTTTACTGAACATATTATCAAAGCTCTCATGCATGCTAGGGAAGAAAAATTAAAACTTGAAGCTTCTATCCCTAGGAAGTTAGATGATAATTGGGAACCTGTTATTAAAATGAAACTGAGTGAGTTTGAATGCAATGCTTTGTGTGACCTTGGTTCTTGTATTTCGGTTATGCCTAAAAATTTATATGATATTCTCAAGCTTGCACCTTTGGAAAAATGTCATTTGGATGTTCACTTTGCTGATTCTTCTATGAAGAAACCTTTAGGAAAAGTTGATGATGTTTTGATAATGGTTAATAACAATCTTGTCCCTGTTGATTTTGTGGTTTTGGATATTGAATGCAATCCTTCTTGTCCTATTGTTTTGGGAAGACCTTTTCTGAGAACTGTTGGTGCTGTTATTGATATGAGAGAGGGGAATATAAAATTTCAATTCCCACTCAAGAAAGGTATGGAACACTTCCCTAGGAAGAAGATGAAATACTCACATGATACTAGTGTCAAGACAAATTATGGTTTTGGATTTTCTGGTCTTGACAATACTTGATGCATCTCTTCATGCCTAGCTCAAAGGCATTAAAGAAAAGCACTTCTGGGAGATAACCCATGTTTTTATTTGCTGTTTTATTTTTTTTTCTTGAGTCAAGGATGCTTGTTTACCTCTGTAGCAACTCCTTTGTATCTTTTATTTGCTGTTTTGTTGTGCCAAGGAGAGTTACTAATGCAAAGTTGGTTTTATTTTCGGGACTGCATTGGGACAGATTGCTGTTCGTCACCGTTTAATTCAGTAGAAAATCAGAAAAAATCGAAAAATGCTGAAATTTTTGTGCATGTTCCTGATGATGTTACGCAACTTTCATTATTTCAAAAGTTTTTCATCTGAGCATCGTAAGTGCCTCGAAAAAATTCGTCATACAGACTGTTCTGGTTTGACAGATTCTGTCTTTTATTTTGCATTCTCTCTTTTACAAGTTTTTAAGTGGTTTCTTTTCGTGTAAAAGTGCCCACTTGAGCCTAGTAACAGTGGCTAATGTTTAAAATAGTTGGCTTGTGAGTTTTGTCTTTGCTAGAACTTTGAAGTATTATCTTTTAGTGCACTAACCTGCTAATGAGAAAAGCTGTTAAGTTTTGGTGTGAAGGAAGTTTTCAAGTGTTGATAGAGGAGAATGATATTACATGATCAAGAAGAGTGAAGAGCTTAAGCTTGGGGAGGCTTACCTCCCCAGCATATTTCAAGAAGACTCAAGCATCTAAGCTTGGGGATGCCCAAGGCATCCCCTTCTTCATCTACAAATTATCAGGTCATCTCTAATGGTGCTATATTTTTATTGCTTCATGCTAGTGTACTCTTCCTTGGAGCGTCAGTGTGTTTTTGTTTTCAGTTTGTTTTGTTTTGTTTGCTGTGCTATACTTGTTGGATCCTAGCATTCATGTTTGGGAGAGAGACACGCTCCACTTTTTCATTAGAATACTCTTGTGCTTCACTTATACTTGTTGAGTATTCCTGTCTAGTTGCTGTTATTGCTGTTAGCTCTCAGTTTTTCATATCTCTTGTTAGAGCTTTCAGTTTCTTTTGAAGAAAGTACTCTCTTGCTTCACTTATATCTGTTTGGAGAGTTGTCAAATAAGTTGATTGGTGTTTGGTTGGACCAGAAAAATGCTATGCATGTGGTAGTGGTATAAAATGCTTACATGAATCTTTTTAGATCGTTGTCTTGAGTAATTTGATGCTTGCCAATTGTTTTGAGCTGTCAAGTAATTAATGTTTAAGCTTGTGCATCATGTAAGTAATGGCTATTAATGAAGAACTACTATAAGGATTTTCTGCTATAATAATCTGTTGCATGATTGGAAGTCCATAGTAGTCTAGATAATTTTTGGATGAAGGCTATGTGTTAACAAGGAAGACAGTGGGAGTCTATGGTTCGTCAAACCTTGTGTTTTATGTACACTCTTGCTATTCCAGTTGATAATGATGTTTGCTTATAATAACTTGCTAGCCTAAACTCTGTACTAAGAGGGAATGCTTCTTGTACATCCAAAACCTTGAGCCAAATCCATGCCACCTGTGTCCACCATACCTACCTATTATGTGGTGTTTTCACCATTCCAAGTAAATTTCTTCATGTGCTATCTACTAACTACTCAAAACATTATCCTTTTTGTGTCACTACTTGAAAAGCTCATAAGGACGTAGTAGTGAGATTTGTCATCTTCCATGCTAATTAATTTACAAGGATTGGCAGCTTCATCTGCTTCTCCACCTTTTATTTTGCATTAAAGAGCTGGTTAGTCCACCCTATAAATAAATAAATAAATAGACACTCCTCCATGGTGAATGTTGGTGGGCACCCGAGGATTCGGTTAGCCATGGTTTGTGGAAAGTAAATGGTTGGGAGGAGTGTCACCAATAAGTGCTTGTTACAAGTGCAGTCCTAAAAACTCTCGGAACCGCTCTAAAAGTTAGTTAGCCATGGAAGATGACAAGTACCTGCTATTTGATTTGTTGACACCTGTATACACCATTACCTTACAAAACAATATTTTATGCTCTCTATATGCCTTCGGGAACTACAGCTCTAGCACATGATGTTAATCCCTGCTTCCCTCTGCGAAGGGCCATTCTTTTACTTTTATGTTGAGTCAGTTTTCCCACTTCTTTCTGTCTACTTAAGCAAACATCATTGTCAACTCCAGTATAACAGTTTTTACATAACTTTGTGTTTGGTTGATCATATTCTTTGCATTGACATTATCTATATGATATACATGTTGAAAGTTGAAGCAAAAGCTGAAGCTATTATCTTCCTTTGTGTTGATACAAACACTTTCATGTTGAGAATTATTGCTGCTGTGAACTAACTATTATGTTAGACTATTATATCTCTAAATGTTTTATAGTGTTATTCATGAAAGTTTGCACTTGTGTGATCACTTATGTTTACTCTTTATTTACTTGCTTGCAAACTATAGACCATTGGCTTGGATCACTTCATTCAGATCATGTGCATTACATTGTTATTTGATCAAAGATTGTGTTGGTAGCATGTCACTTCAAAAATTATCTGTTTTTATCGTTTACCTACTCGAGGACGAGCAGGAACTAAGCTTGGGGATGCTTGATACGTCTCAAACGTATCTATAATTTTTGATGTTCCATGCTGTTATTATATCAATTGCTACATGTTTTGGTTACACTTTATATCATTTTTATGCATTTTCTGGGACTAACCTATTAACAAGATGCCACAGTGCCAGTTCCCTGTTTTCTGCTGTTTTTGGTTTCAGAAAATCTATTAAGGAAATATTCTCGGAATTGGACGAAACAAAAGACATCGTCAATAATATCACGAGGAGATCACGGAGTCCAAAGGGGAGTCGGAGCAGACCCACCAGGGGGCCACGCCACACTAGGGCGCGGCCCAGGGTGGGCCCGCGCCCCCTATGGCGTGGTGGCCCCCCTCGGCCACCGACGCCGCCTCTTCGCCTATATATTCTCCGCGACGCGAAAACCCTATTACGGTCGATCATATTCCACGAAAAGTTCCGTCGCGGCCGTCATCGTCAATCTCAGATCGGAGGAGTTCTGAAGCTCTTCCCGGCACCCTGCCGGAGGGGAGATCATCACCGGAGGGCTCTACATCACCATGCCTGCCTCCGGAGTGATGCGTGAGTAGTCCACCCCTGGACTACGGGTCCATAGCAGTAGCTAGATGGTTGTCTCTCTACCTTGTGCCTCCATGTTTAGATCTTGTGAGCTGCCTAACATGATCAAGATCATCTTATTGTAATGCTAGATGTTGTGTTTGCTGGGATCCGATGAATATTGATACCATGTTTATTCAAGTTGTTTATCTATGTGCTCTTGATCTTGCATGCTCTCCGTTGCTAGTAGATGCTTTGGCCAAGTAGATGCTTGTGACTCCAAGAGGGGGTATTTATGCTCGATAGTGGGTTCAGTCTCTAGATATCTGGATCAGTGACAGAAAGGTCTAAGATGGTAGATGTGCTGTTGCTACTAGGGATAAAACATTGGTGCAGTGTCCAAGGGCACTTGTATTGATTACATTACACACTTTACTTCATGCAATAATCTGTTGTTAGCAACTTAATACTGAATGGATGCGGATGCTGCCTTGAAGGTGGATTATTTAGGCATAGATGCTGTTGGAATAACGGTCTATGTACTTTGTTGTAATGCCCAACTAGATTTCATAGTAGACATCTTGGCATGTATTGCATTGTTATGCCCTCTCTATTTGTCAATTGCCCAGCTGTAATTTGTTTACCCAACATGCTAGTTATCTGTTCTGAGAGAGACACCACTAGTGAACTGTGGACCCTGGTCCAATTTCCTCATACTGTTTACACAACCTGCTGCAATCATCTGTTTCCTGTTACTTGCTGTTTTTCCTGCTGTTTTCCACACCATACGTTTAACTCTTTGTTTCTGCAAGACCGGAGAGATTGACAACCTCTCTGTTTCGTGTTGGGCAAAGTTCTGGTTTGTGTCTGTGCAGATTCCACGTTGGTGCAAGCTCCCTAGCGCCAGGGGGAGTCAACATCAACAACCTTCCGATAGATCATCAAGTCCTACTGGATTGATAACCTTGGGTAGATTTCTCAAGGGAAAACTTCTGCTGTCTACATCATAACCTTCCTCTTGGGGTTCACCAACACGTAGCCATCAATAGGCATTATGACAAAATACATAGACCGTTATCCAACTGCATCTATGACTAATAATCCACCCCGGGATCGCTATCCAGCCTGTCAACCGAAAGTATTAAGTTGCAAGGAACAGATAATTGCAATAAGCATGGTGCGTAATATAAGTAATGGTTACAACATATAGTAATAAACACAGTTGTTTTATCCCTAGTAGCAACAGCACATCTCAAGTCTTAATCCTTTCTGTCAACTCGAGCTCAGACAAGAGAGGCATGAACCCACTATTTAGGATAAATACCCTCTCTAAGATACTAGCAATTACTTCGGCCAAAGCATCCACAAGCATCGGAGAGCATACAAGATCATAAATAAACATATGAATAAACAATCTGAACAATAATGTCATGACTCCATAATTCATCGGATCCCCGCAAACACAACATGTAGCGTTACATAAAGATGATCTTAATCATGTAGGCAGCTCATAATATCTAAACAATGGAACACAAAGGAGAAGAGACAACCATCTAGCTACTGCCATGTACCCGTAGTGTCACATCCCAAATTTGGAAACTAAGAAAAACTTAGTTTCACAAGACCCAAATTTCAGAACCAACAAAAAACTTTTTGAATTACTTCACTAATGATTGTGTTTCCTTCCCATTGCTATGTTTGACTTGGTGTGACTTGTTGTTTAAGTGGGAGGCTAGTAAATATTAAACTGAGAACTCAACCAAGACAAAAATATATTTAAACTTGGGTGATAATGTCATGACAAGATGTAACAATCCATATACTTTTCTAAATCTTAGTTTGGTCAAATTCCATTTTCAGTATACTTGGTTTAGCAACCAGCACTAGTACAGAACGACACATCGGAAACGGGCCAAAAACCCCTTCGGCAACGGAGAAAGGGTCCGTGTCCCCAACCCTGTCACTGATGTGAAGACCATCATCGGTAACGGAGGCAAAAAAACGTCACCGATCAGGCATAAGTTGCCTACGGTTGCGGGCCCATCTCCGTTTCCGATGTATCGGTGCATCAGTAACGGAGATTCTATTTTACTCGTTTGCATTGAGGTTCTTTCAGAAGCCTACTGGAGCAATTCGGTTGCCAAATTACATTCAAAATCTCACAGCAGAAGCACAAAGTTGCTACCAAATCCATTCATAACGTATATAAGAATTGTCATCATTGCATAGCATCAAAAGATGAGTTACACATGCCTCGCTAATCCTATCATTCTCATGCCTCCCTAAACTTAACTTTTATGACACTCCACTCTTCTCCAGCTCCACCTTCTTCCTCAGTTCCGATGCGCCGAAAACGGAATTCGACCTAGCAAAAGACTCGAGTAGCGGTTTCATGCTTCTCCAAATCACATCTGCAGCCAAATTGCTACACACATACACAAAATAGATGGAGAAACTAAAAACAAGAAACCACACCGAGCTCGCAAGCCTCCTTAGCAAATTAATCTTGCCAAATTTTTCGTATCGAGGCTTGCTCCATCTTGGACGGTGTCGCCGAAATATAATAACGTCACCGCTGTGACATTTCGGCCACACTGTCCAAGACACTCTTAATTAAAAAAAAGTGTTTTGAACAGTGCAGCGAAACGTCACAACAGCGATGGTTCACGGATATGATCCCACTTTGTATTTAGCTCTTTTAAAGCTTGTTTGGATCTGCATGGCGCTTCTGCATATAAAATATATGGATGTCTAGTTAGAAAAGAGCCAAATATGATGCTACATGACATAAATACAATTTAAGATGAAAACAGTTTACCTTGAAGGTGATGTTACCTTCAATTGCCTCACCATTTTTATGCATTGTCGCCGAAATATACTATTACTTCATACACTAGCTACACAAAACCATAACGAGGATTAGCACATTGACAAAGGGTTAAAATTAATCTATTAGACTTCAAATACTAAAAACAAACACAACACAATACTAGACTTCAAATACTAGACAAGTTGAAGGTAATGTATTCATCATCGGCAGTACTAAAAACAAACACAACACAATACTAGACTTCAAATACTAGACAAGTTTTATATGCTACTTTAAAAAAATGTAAGATCTAGTGTTGAGGGGTGTATTCATCATCGGCAGTACTACAATAATAGACAGAACACAATACTACAATACTAGACAGTACTACAATACTAGATCGGTAGATGCTACTTTAAATAAAATGTAAGATCTAGTGTCGAGGGTGTATTCATCATCGGCACTAGACAGAACACAATACTAGACTTCAAATACTAGACAAGTTTTCTGTGCTACTTTAAACAAAATGTAAGATCTAGTCGGCTACATACCCGGGGAAGATGCACGGCAATAGATCAGTAGATCCGCGTCGGCGACATACTCGGGGAAGATGTGCGGCGGCTCGCCGACGAGCCACTGGGGGGGATGCGCGGCGGCTCACGACGCGCCGCTGGGGGGATGCGCAGCAGCTCACGACGCGCCGCTGGGGGAAGATGCGCCGACGCGCCGCTGGGAGATGCGCTGACGCGCTGCTGGGGGAAGATGCACGGCGGCGATGCCGGCCGGACGCGCCGCTAAGATCTGCGAGATAAGGGTTAGGTCTGGAGCCGCCGCCACACTATGACTGTGGAGTGAGAGCGAGAGCGTTAGGGTTGCCGCAGTGGCACATTTATAGCATATAACATCGCAAACGGAGGCGATAAACAACCGTTTCCTCTAATTTCTTCACTGACACACTGGGCCTACTTACAAAGGATCGATAGAGTAATTGAACTAACTATCTACTCTACTTGTTCTGCTTACGCCCTGCCTCCGCGCCATTGTCATCCGCGGCGCGGCGTCGCTTCTTGCCGGTTGCTTTTTCCTCAGGCGCGTGCTCCTCCTCCTCCGGCTCGTGCTCCTCCTTCTCCGGCCGTGCGTCCTTCTCCAGCGAATCCTCCTCTCGCGCCTCCTTCTCCGGAGCGTGATCCTCCTTCTCCGGTGCATCCTCCTCCGGCGCGTCCTCCTCCGGCGCCTCCTCCTCTGGCGCCTCCTCCGATGCCTCCTCCTCCAGCGCCTCCTCCGACGCCTCCTCGTCGTCGTCGTCGGCGTCGTATTCTTCCTGGCGAGAATAATATGGCTCCGGCGGGTCCTCCGGCTCATCTTCCTCCGGCGACTCGTCCTCTTCGGAGTCGTCTTCTCCTTCGTGTGTAGACGGCGGGTCCGAGTCGTCGGAGTCATCTTCTCCTTCGCGTGAAGATGGCGGGTCCGAGTCATCGGGGTTCGAGTCCGGCGGCCCGTCTTGATCCCACCATGGAACTTCACTGCGGTCTTCCGCGCTCGTGTCATCGCTCGGACTTCCTCGTTCTGCCACCAGGGTTCCTCCATGGCGGTTGTGCTAGTGTGGTAGATAATGTGGGAGAGAACGAAGGGGAGAATGCGGGACCTGCCTGGCTTCGCGCGGTTCCAGTCACATTTTATTAGCGTCGATCAGGCAGTTCCAATCCCTCGTGAATTAAGCCGCATTGAACAGGCGCGCTTCCAGATTGCAACTGCAATTTCCCAAGCACATCACAAACGGATATACATAAACAACCATAGCCATAGAGATACATATTGGGAATTGAGACAAATTTATGACCGTTGCCAATACTTTTGGTAACGGAGATATAAAATTCTCCGTAACCAATGTTGATGGACCAGCCTCTGCCAGGCCTCGTCCGCAATGCTAAAATCACGATTCTCTATCGCCTAACTCGTGCCGTTTCCATAGAGGGGTATCCGATGTGTCGTTATGTACTAGTGCACCAAAGTACCCACTCTTGAGAAAGTAAAAGTATTTCCAAAACTATGTGTTCCAAAAAAATAGGGAGATCTATATGCTATCTCCTATCTATCTTTTAACCTTGATATTTTGCATGTGTATGCAACTCCCATTTTATAAACTTTGATTGTCACTTCATTTTAAAAGGAACACAAGTGGGAAATATATTACCCCACATATTTTGTCTTGCTCAAAACCCTTTTTCAAAAATACAAAGGTGGAGTTGAGATAGTTTTAAACATCATCTTGTCATAATTAAGTGTGATCATTTTTATAAGATAGTATTGTTAATTATGTAAATTGTGGTGTGATTAATTCTTGTAGTTTGAATTGTGTGGACTTGGAAGTGATGTTGATCTTGTTGTGATTGATTGCTTGTTGGACTGATGGTTGAATTGATTGTTAATTCTTGTTTTATTGATTGCTTGGGTGAATAATTACACCAATATACTTGAGTGTTAAGTTGGAAACCCACTGGTCACAAATTTGGAATGTGACTTAGATTTAAAGCAAACTCCTCAAATTATTCAACAAATGGAAATTAAAATCATGAATTAAAGAAATGATCTTAATAAATTACTTTCCCTACTTAACTATCTATTTCCTTCAAATAAATATTTTCTCTATGAAAATAAAAACTATTTGAAGTTAATATATTTGTCAAGGAAGTTCCAATAGTTCAAAAATAATATTTTGAACTTGCTTTAAAATTTCTAAAGGATTATAAAATTGTAGTTAAGAAAATGCCTTATTTAAACCCTATGAACAAAAAGTGTTCAAAACATTTTATTTTGACACCCCAATTTTTATGGATCTTCTACAAGTATTGAGGAGGCTACATGAATATTTTCAATTTTTTATAAAATGTTTTACTGCCTCAATTAAATCTCTAAAAGCTACTGGATTTCAAAGGAATTAAAAGAAAAGGAAGAAAAATCAGGCAGGGGGTTTTCTGCAAATGTCACATCGCCTTCCTGTAGCTCCAGTGGCCGCACGGCACGCCGCCGTGTTCTTCACCCACATGTCGCGCCGCCCACCGCCCCCCCCCCCCCCCTGTCCCCTGCGAGGTGGTTAAGTAGAGCCCCGCCACTCCTCTGCTCCCCTCACCCCTCTGTCGCCCCCCCTCTCTCTCGATATTTTCCCCACCATGGCCGAGCCCGAGCTCGCCGTTGACGCACGCATCGCCGTCATCTGAGACCTCCCCGAGCAAATCGAAGACCGCCTCCGCCTCATCGTCCTCTACACCTCTGAAGAAAGAATCGAGCCAGTTCATCGTCGTTGAAGCGTGCGAGCTCATTTTCTTCCGCTTCGGCCGTCAGCTTGCCGGGAAGCTCGCGAGAGATTTCATCCACCATTCTCCGCCATTCTTGTTTCTCTGAGATCCCCTCATCACGAGCTCACTCTTGGACATCCCCATTTCTTTTAGGAACGTCGGAGTCGCCGACGCCGTCACCGCCGGAGCTCCAGCTCTCCTCGCGCCGCGGTGCGTGTCGAGGAAGAAGAAGCAGGCCGCGTACCACTTCGCCTTGCGAGTGGGCCGCTGGCTGGGCCGCGACCTGTGCTGCACGGCCAGATCGGGGCCAGATCTGGCCCGTTCATTTTTTATATATAGATCTATTATCTGCTAATATTTCCTGTTTAGATTGCAGTGTAGCTTTAATTCTTTTGTGGTAGATCTGTGATAGATAATTGAGTTATTTAAATTTTGTAGTGTTCTTATGTGTTTTCTTAAACATCCAGAACTGGCTGTTTGCAAACATACATTTCTAAGTGCTGTCTAGATTAAATATGGTAAAAAGTATCTTTTTCACTAAATATTTAATATCTAGAGTTTTATAACTCCAAAATTTGCAAACTAAAATTCTATGGAAAGCCTGAAGTGATACCTTTCCAGATCTATTGGCCTTGCTTGCAAATGAAACCTAATACAAAAGTTCTATTCATTCTTGTAAAACACACCAGTGGCTCTTTGGTGATTTTTCTAGATTTTTGTGAGATGATTTTTGGAGTAAATCCAATTGTCTTGTCTTCTATATGTGTAGGAGAACATATCCCTAGCTTGGTTTGAATTTAGGAGTCACTAATTGACTGTGGTGCTAATTATAAGGTTTAGGCCTTTTCTACCTATTTTTATTAGGACTTTATTAATTGTTGTGTTATAACTTTATTGTTATAGATGTGTTTCCTAGCATGTGTAGGGTGGTAGTCCACTGTTGTGCCATGTTTCCTTATTTTTACTAGCATGTTAGGAGAGCTATTTGTGAGTCATGTGTTTGTTAGGGTTTTATTCCCTATATAGCTTTTCTCCTAGTAATTAGGAATTTGTTAAGCTTGTTTATTTTGATGTGAGAATATTATGTGTGATTAACATGTATGCCTTGCTGGTTCATGATTGTTGTGGTACTGTTGCTTGCATGTTATTATTGTTTACCAGGTTATAATATGTTAGTACTGTTAGTGGTATTTGTTAGACATGTAGGTATGAGTAAAATGTTCACCTGGCTTGATGAACTTGATTATCTTAAGTTGAGTACTAGCTTAGGTATCTTGTTATGTATCTACTCTAGCTTGGTGTGATGTTTTCATTTACAGAGATTATTAGGTGACTTAACTTTTGTCTGAAGTATTTCCTGTTTAGGGAAAATGGTTGTTAAGTACCTTTAGTAGAAGATGTCTTGGTGCTCTATGTTTTTAGCATGTGTTTGGTGTTATACTCCAGTGAGTATAATGCCCTTGTAAATATAGATCTTAGTTCATTGCTTGATTAAATTAGTGATATGTTATTGGTATGATTCGTTGTTTGTATACCACTTGTGGTTTGGTTTGCTTATTGAGTGTTGTTTTATTTTCATGTTTGCGACGCTAGAGATAAACGCTACCGGAGTGGTATTTGGAAAGGATTTATCGGAGAAGGATGAGAGTTTATTTCTTTGACCAATGAGGAGAAGTCCATGAACATCATGCTGAAATCAGGCAAGCTACTTCTCCGAGCTTGCATCTATATACATCTATTTTTTATTCACATGTTTTACTTATAAAGAGCATAAGTGGTTTATGTGGTTTTTGCCACTAAAGCTATGATTTTGAAAACCCTTTTCCAAAATACAAGTATATTATTTTGATACCCTATATGGAGGTATTAGATGGAAATTCTTTTTCAAACTATAGGATGGGAAAAATATTGTTTACTCAAAACTCCTTTGAAAATACTTGTGTGGATATGGAATGCCGAGTTGTCGGTGTGGGAGTGAAGAAATGGAGTATGGTGATGTTTATGAAAAATGCACATTGTGTCTTTGTACTATGACGACCAGCCGATAACCTGTGCGAGCACATTTACCCACATATGGGAAAGGGCGTAGTCATATAATTTGCTCATATTAGTATGGGAGACCTCATCGACGGAGACGGCTCCGTTATGCATGGAGGGATGGTCTGAGGACTTACCCTTGACCCGAGTCCTCGCACAGTGTGGTGAAGGAAGGTCCTTCCACATGTGGGGGATTGAAGACGGCTTCCATACTGTCATCGGGCAAAACTATGAGTCCTCACACTTAGGGTTTCCGACGGGTTACTGGACTAGGTGTCGATGGAAGGTATCATACGGGTAGGATCCTATACCAGCATGAGCAAAGGACAGGCTATGGTCGGTGACTCAACTTCGCATACACCTTGTATGGCGGGACGTGGCTGACACGATGAGTTACCGGATGGATGTGGGAAAAGCGTGCTACCTCTGCAGAGGGTAAAACTATTCGAATAGCCGAGTCCTCGGATATGGACAGTTGGGAGGCTGTCCTCTGACCATGTGCAAGTTTTGCCAAGTTTTGAGATTTGAAAATAAAATGGAGATGTGTTGTATCTGCAACTCTACCGACGGGCTGGTATGAGGTTGCTGGGGAATGATTTGACCATGACGGGCTATGATCGAGAAGTGAAGAGTTTTGTGATTTGAAAGTGGAAAATGTTTTAGGCAACTATACCGAAGGGCTGGTATAAGGTTGTTGGAAAATGATTTGACCATGAAGGGCCATGGTCGAAAAAGGAGGAGTTTTGGAGAAATAAACCAAACGGTGATTTTTCGGGAAAATGTTTATAAAAGAAACTTCTTACCTTTTTCAACAAAGATGTATTTTCGGAAAAAAGTTTTAAAAGAGACTTCTTACAAAGACAAATTTATGGGAAATAGTTCTAAAAGTCTTCTCTCCTTTTTCAATTAAGGCTATGGAGTTTTCAAACAAAGTTTTATTTAAACAATAAAAAGAGTAGTGCATGCTCAATCTGGGGGTAGTTTGCGAGTACATTCAAATGTACTCATATTGGTTTCGTCCCTGGCTATTTTCTTAGCCAGATCATTGAAGAGGAGCAGTTAGAAGAAGGAGGTTTCGATGACGTCAATGCGAACTAGGGCGCTTCCCAGTCAGCTGCCTGTAGGGTTATGGCAAGTGACTTGGGCTCCACGTTGTTTGGTGATTTCCGCTGCAAGTACCTGTTGAAGTTATGGCTTCAATCAATTAAGTAGATTCATTCGGTATTTATGGGTGTTCTGTGATGCCAATTCGAGTTATGTGCAACAACAGACTGATCATGGGATTGTTGCAGGAAACATAACGAGTATCTCGGATAGCTAATCCGGGGTCCACACACGTAGTCCCGTGGTGGACTACTCACGCATCACTCCTGAGGCAGGCATGGTGGTGTAGATGCCTCCGCTGACGATCTCCCCCTCTGGCAGGGTGCCGGGAAGAGTTTCAGAACCCTCCCGATCTACGGTTGGCGACGGCGGCGGCCTCGTAACTTTTCTGGAAAATATGATCGGGTCTCGAGGGTTTTCGGGACGAAGTCAATTTATAGGCGAAAGGGCAACTCGGGGAGACGCCCGAGGGCGCCAGGTGGGTTTGACCGTGCCTGGGTGGCGTCTGGGGGTTGTGGGGCCCACTGCAGCTCCCCTCCTGGCTCCGTCTTCGTTTTTTCGTAAAAATAATTATATTAAATTTTCAGCCAATTCCGAGAAAATTCCCCGACTAGCTTTTCTGAAACAAAAAGATACCAGAAAACAGGAACTGGCACTCGACATCTTGTTAATAGGTTAGTTCCATACAATGTGCCAAAATGATATTAAAACATTATAAAAACATGTGGCAATGTTATATAACAAGCATGGAGCAATCAAAAATTATAAATACGTTTGAGACGTATCACTGCGCCTTCTTGTGCAGCAGTTGTAAACTCCGCTTTGTTCCTTCTATAAAAGTTTAGTACGCCAAAAGCGTACTCTAAAAAAAAAAAGAACCTAGCTAATACGAATTACAGAAAGCACATCATCATAATCTCTTCTACATTTTCTCCTGGTACAGCAAGTTCCTTGTGCTCTTTTCACTATTGTTTCATTCACTTCATGGCATGCTTTTCGACTTGTGGAATTTCTTCATGATTTTATTTATACGAGAATGGAATTTTTTTCCATGCTTCCTCCATGCATGAGAAGAATTTCTGTTAAATTTAAATTTTTAGAACAATAGATATATTTTATGAATTTTTCCATCGGTTCATGAACAAAAATGCCAGAGATTAAGTGGAACAAAATGCTAAGGAGACATATATGAATTTAAGAACCAGTTACCCGAGTACAAGAATAAGGAAACATAGAAGATTTCTTTTCAAAATAGGGAGAGTGTAACTTCAAATTGTTTTGTGTAAAAACGTGCTCAAATCTTATCAAATGAATGGTTGTGATAAGATCGAGACGCCAACGTAGTTGTAGAATTGGTTTTTCGTTAAGCAGCAACATAGGCCAACAAGCGATTATGTGGAACAAGAACGCTAAGGAGATGGATCAATACGCAATCATTAAAGGGTTTTTTTAATAGGGAATGATAGATGTTTTGTGTAAACACATGCACGAATCTTGAGGCAAACGAAGGGTTGTGATAAGACCAAGACCCCAAGTAGTTGTAGAATTGATTTTTCGGTATGCAGTACTACACATGCCAACAAGCGATGACAACGCTAAGCTCTTATTTGTCCAATCGATCGGCGATCGCTCTCTACTCCAACCATGTTTAGCTAGCTGCAACTATAAAGTATGAGATCCTATGCTATGCGGTGGCAATGGTTGGCACGAGCACGAGCGGCGTCTTGCGGTGGAAGATGATCCTTCTTCCTCCATGCTCACCTCCGTCGTCCCTTCCGGGAGCTTCCAGTCGAAGCGGCAGAGCAGGTTGACCATCGTGAACTCCACGGTGGTCACGGCCATGGACATGCCTGGGCAGATCCGTCTCCCCGTGCCGAACGGCATCAGCTCGGGATGGCCGCCGCTGAAGTCTATGTCGCTCGCCTCGAACCTCTCCGGGATAAACTCATCCGGATCCGGCCAGTTCGTCGGGTCCCTGCTGATCTCCCACGCGTTGACGAGGATGCGAGTCTTCGCCGGCACGTCGTAGCCGCCGATCTGGATGTCGCAGATAGTCTCCCTCGGCAGCAGCAACGGCGCCGGCGGGTGCAGCCGCAAGGTCTCCTTCACCACCATCTTGAGGTAGTTGAGCTTGGGCAGCACGTCGTCCAGTTGCACCTGCTCTCGTTGTTACCGCCCTGCATCGCGGCCCTGATCTCCGTTTGCACCTTGTTCAGTACGCGCGGGTTCCGTATCAGCTCCGACATCGCCCACGTGATAGTCACAGAGCTCGTGCCAATACCTGCGAGGAATGTGGTCTGCGTATGTGCACATCATAAGTTAATGATCCATGAAAGATTGACGATGATACTACTGGTTATAAGTAATCAAGAACTGGGAACATACAAAGATCATGGCCTTCACGTGGTCTCTGGTGAAGCCACGGTTCTCCTTCCCGAAGTCGATGAGGGCGTCGACGAGGGCTAATTTTTTTTTAATAATACATTTTTTTAATCAAATTCGAAAAATATTACGGAAAACCACGAAATTCCAAAAATAATACACCTTCGGCCAGGACTGGGCCGATAAGGGCATGTCGGCCTGGGCTGGGCCGATTAGGTAGTCGGCCGACGCCGCGCGTGTCAGAGGACCTAATCGGCCAGGGCTAAGCCGATTAGACCCTGTCAGCCATGGCTGGGCCGACTAGGTCCCGTCGGCTCTGGCCCAGCCGACCAGTGCATGTTAGTTCGCATTTTTCGCGCCAGCCCTTCCCGGCGACGCCCGTTCCCGGCTTATTTTTTCCGCCTTCTTCTCTCCCTCCCGTTTGTCGCTCCCGGTATTTTTTCCGCCCTTCTTGTCCCGCCATATTTCTCCCGCCCTAATTCTCCCGCCATAGTTTTCGCGCCTTTTATTTCCCGCCATTTACCTCCCGCCTTTTTTCTCCCGCCATTTTTCTCCCGCTCTTCTTCTCCTGGGTGAACCTATATATATACCCCAATAGATTTGGTGATGGAGGAGGGGTGTGGTGCGTGGTTATTTCCTCAGTTGGATAGGAACGATGTCTGGTAGTTCGGGTCCTAGTTCGGAGCATAGGTCGTGGTGTGTTTTGTATCACGCCGCAATATGGACTGAAGGTAGTATTAGGGAGGGTAGGCCCAAGAGCTGTTATAGGGAGCTAGTTAGTGAGTGGGGCAACATTCGTGAGGTGGGAGAAATTATAGCAAAAAAACCAAAATCCAGATGACCCCTGAAGAAATTAGGGATGAAATTGATGGGTGGCGGTGGAAGTGGCAGAGAATTAATGAGCTAAAAGCTATTGAGGCGGGGCTTAGGGACATGCCTATGACACCGAAGTCAAAGATAATCCATTTTTCGCCGGAGGCCTATGCATTTCACGTGAAGTTAACTGAGTACCGAATTTATATTATGTTAGAATCTAGTGTTATTGTACTAACTTTTTTCCCCTGATTTTGTGAATGTCCAGCACTGGCCTGCCGATGGACAGTTTGTGAACAAAGAGGTCCCTCATTTTGGTTGGATGGAAATGCTTTTTGGCGCATGTCGTGATGGGCCTGGAAATCTCCTTCACGCTGAAGCAGTGAAGAGGGCTATATCAAAGGCGAAGAGTGGTGGATCATCCCAGGCTGTCGTCGATGATAATAGTGATGACGACTTCATGCCTCCAACACGAGCACGTGGCAGAGGAAGTGAAGTCGTTGATTCGAATTACTTTCGTACTCAGTTACCTCCACGTGATTAGAATTAGTTATCGTTGAGTTATATGTGAGACATATATGTACGTAGAACTACTGAAGTTGTAACGGAGAGTTGTCTCACATAATAATATGTCTCGTAGAACTACTGAAGGATATGTCTCGTACATACATAATAATATGTCTCGTACATATATGTCTCACATACAAATCGAAATACATATATGTCTGACATACAAATCGAAATACGAATATGACCCAAAGATATCACTGACCACGGCGTCGACCACATATACCGGAAGTCTCATGGCCGACGTCTGCGCATGCGCGGAGGTCTGGCAAGGTTTGGATCTGGCGGAGTCCAACCCAGCCTGTTGGGTGGCACAACCGCACGTCCAGGAATCAGTGATCCAGCATCATCATCATCCTGCGTCTCCTGTGTGGGGTAGGGTGGAGGAGTATTGTACATACCCATCCAATTGTCCAGTTGTGTGCGTACTTCAGGTATGCTCCCACTGTCGTGCTCACTCTCCCATGCGGATCCAGACGACTGCTGAGCGGACATAGACGGACGATTTCCTGGATGCAATACAACATTAAGAAAGAAGTACGTAGCATTTAGCGTGGTGAATACAAATTTACAAGGTACTTACCATGTGGCTGCGGAGGTGGTCGAAGCTGATAGCCTGTCGTGGGACTAAACTGCTGCTGCCAATGCGAGCCTCTAGCCTGGTCAGGAGAGGGTGCTCTGGGCGACGGCTGCGACGTCGAGCCTCCAGCCTGGTCAGGAGAGGGTGCTCTGTGCGACGTCATACGAGGTCGTGGTTGATGTCGATCCTGAGGCGTCACCTGCGGCTGTGGCTGTGGCCGTTGCGGGGGATGACGTGGTGGGCGTTGTGCTGCTTGGCGGTGATCGACGTCAGACGCACGTGTGCACGTGATAGCCTGGTAGATACCTCGCAGCCTCTGCTCGAAGCGCTGCACCCAGAACTGATGGTGCGGCCGGTCCAATAGAGGGCCAGACGATAGGGAACGTCTGTAATCGGACACCTCCATCTGTAGCTGGTAAGTCAATTCAGCCCGTAATTTGCATCGTTATCAGTAAGTTGTACATAATTTTGCAAAATTTGTAAGAATTAACTAATCTCTTACCGCGTACTGTCTGGAGCCTGCAGTAGACTGGGTTGGATACATATCCCACGTAGTAGGAGCCGGTGTAACCTCAGGATCCTCGACATACGTAATGCGTATCCGGGTTGAGGTCATGTAAATTTGCAGGTACGAATTGAATAGGTCAGGGTCAAACACGAGGTCCTCCTGCCAGACTCGTGTCGTCGCAGTTTCCCACTCTGCAACGTAGCTGCCAACCCTCCGCATCCACGATAGTGCGCTCCTATTAGTTCCCTTTCTTGTGAGCCTACAGTAGTAGTAAGTGTTAGACAATTACTCTGTGGATGCGTAATTGAATAATTCGTAAATAAACAATGTGTAATTAAACACACCCGTGGATGATAGGTGGGACATGTTCCTCTGTCGACAGAGGAAGTGCCTGTTGTCGTAGACCAAATTGCCTCATAACCCGATGCTGGGCCATCTCCTCCACGCAGATATCAAAGACAATCTTTGATTTTGTCATCCAGTACGCGCGATCTCTCGTGCACAGGTCAGAGATACCACCCGGGTATATAGCCTCCTTTTTTGCATCCGTGTACGGTCGCCAGATTACCGCTCCCGAGCTCAGAATGTCGAACTGCTCGTTGAATGGCTGGTAGCAGTTCCTCATCTGTGAATGAGCAAAGCGTCTCTGCACGACACAAAAGTTAGTGCAAGTCGGCAAAAATGTAACAATTGTGATAAATACGTAGATTAGACATACCTGACGACGTGTCCAGATAAAACCAAAAGTAGGCATGTCTATGTGATCAGCATCAAAAAAACGCATCCACTGGGAAGAATTGTTGGTTGGATTGACAGATCGGCAGCAGGGAGCTGCTGTGAGAAAGAAAGGAAGAAAGGAAGAAGAAGAACGCGAGGAAGAAGAAGGCTCGGCCGAGTCTTATTCAGCACCCTGTCGGCCAGGCTTTGGCCGATAAGGGGCCGGTCGGCCAGGCTTGGGCCGACGGGAGGCCACGTCACGCCGAAAGGCCTGTCGGCCGCAGGCGTGGCCCGCCATGCAAAGCAGTCGGCTGGAGTTAAGCTGACGAGTGCTTTTCGGCCCAACTCTGGCCGACTAGGTCCTGTCGGCCCAAATCTAGCCGAGGCCGTATTATTCATGTAATTTCGTAGTTTTCCGTTATATTTTTCAAATTTAATTAAATAAATGTATTATTAAAAAAATTAGCTCGACGAGGTCGCCGGCGTTCTCAGGTGGGGCGTGGTTAGGGTCCAGGTGCTGCTCGATGACCATCTCGAAAAAGCCGTCCAGCTGGTGGAAGATCCGCTCGCGGCGGGCGACGAAGCCGGTGTGAGGCGGTCCAGGAGGCGGCCGACGGTTCTGGGGAACAGATCCTCGGCGGTGAAGCGGACAGCATCTCATTAGCCTCGTCGAGCGCATGCTGAAAGCTCTTACTCTGGGAGAACTTGTCGCTGCCATAGGTGTTGCCGACTTCCAAAGTGCCGATGACGCCGTCGGACAGCCTCAGGATGTGTTCGTCTAGCGCCACCGGCTGACCAGCCAAACTTTTCAGGGTGTCCATCAGTTTCTCCACCTGATCAATATCCATTACATATGAATTAATTTTCGGAAATTATAATGACGCACGTTGCGCTGCAGAACGCCAGCTCCAACCGCGGCATTCTTTATGCAAATGATTTAAGAGAATGCCTGCAAAACCTAATGTTAGCAGAAGCATACGAGCAAAAATATGAAATTGCTATGTGCACAGGGAGCTAAGACAGAAATAATAGCATCAATGCATTTAACTGATTTTGGATATATAAAAAATGGTCAGTGACTCAAACAGTCCGCCTATTCTCAAGCCATTTTCACTGTTGGTTTCATTTCGTATTAACACTTCTGTTACTAGCCGATTATGCATACATTGGCAACCTATTCCGTAAAAAGTTAGCACGTGGTGACTTTACACCAACACGGGGACAACTTTATAAAACGCATATAAACCGTCGGATGCAAACTTTGTAGGAAAAAAGAAAAGTCGTCAAAATAACCACTGAAGTTGTCTTTAATGAAACCATGTTTCTACATGAAGCCGGAGAGCTTGGTTTCACAAGGCGGTGTATCCACCAGCGGCGGAGCTACGTTTAGGTCAGGGGGGCGCCGCCCCCAGCCCATGAGCATTTTCTGAAGAAACATATGGAATTAACCCATTTGCCCCCCCCCCCCCCCCCCCCTTAACAAGCAGCCCCCAGCTCCGCCGCTGTATCCCACTACGTAGCCGACATGTATTTTGCTAAGGCTGGTGGATGGTGGCCCACAAGGTGGTGTATCAAACGTGTCTGCTAGCGTGAATGGATGGCCCGGATAATACATGAGTTGTGCTTGCAAATTTGCCAAATTGAAATTGGTGATGATTGTCGTAAACAATCTAGCACGACAATTAGACTTCCGCTGGAGCGTGAAGTCGACACATTGCAAATGTACAACGAATTATGACAACTAGGCTTATCGCGGAGTGAGAAGTCGAAAAAATTGTGAATCTACAATGAATCGTGACATTAGACTTGTCGTGGAGCGAGAAGTCGATAAATTGTGAATCTACAATGTATCATGACCGTTAGACTTATCATGGAGCGGGAAGTCGACAAGTTGTTAATCTACAATGAATCATGACAATTAGTTTTGTCGTCCAGCGAGAAGTCGACAAACTGTAAATTTACAACAAATCATGGCAATTAGACGTGTGGTCGAGCGAGAAGTCGACATATTGTGATTCTACAACGAATCAAGATCAAGAGGAGCACAAGAAGATAACAGTCAAAATTTAAGGAAGGTTGTAATACAGTACCTGCTCATGCCGTGCGTACCATGCGGCCCTGACACGACGCGTGCTGAGGAGCTCGACCACCAGAAGCTTGCGCGCATGGCGCCAGTACGCGCCGTACGGCGAGAACGCCACGGTCTTGAGGTCGTACGTGAGCCGTTTCGTGGCCGGGGACACGCGCCGCGTGCAGCAGTCCAGGTCGTGGGCCTTCAGCGCCTCCCAGGCCGCCTCCGCCGAGGAGAGCACCACCGCCGGGGGTGCCACTAGGAAAAGGGCACCCTTCCGGAAGCGCACACGGTGCACGTCAGGACGCCACGTGTAGCCATATGCTTGAGGCAGCAAAATCAAAATCGAATACGGCACTGGTCCGGTCCCCACGCGTGCATCGCCGCGTCCGTTCGCGTGACGAAGCCCCGCGGCCTTTTCGCGTCCAGTCGCGCGCACGTCTGTTGTATGATCGCGATGTACATTCGGCCGGTGAGGCTCCCCGCGCATACGTTTCCGCGCGTGCACGAGAGTAGCGAAGCCATGGTCGCCAGTTTCCCGCCAAAAAAAAAGCCACGATTGTACGCAAGTATTGCTAACATATGTACGCTCACATTATTACTTTTGTACATCTATACAGGTACTGCATGTACACGATGATATTGGATGTAGGTTGTACAACTACACAAATTAAGTTGTACAACAAAAAAACACAGGTTGTACAACTATACATACACATGTTGTACAACTAGACAGACACAGGTTGTAAAGACACAGGTTGTACAACTATATAGATACATGTTGTACAACTAGACAGACACATGTTGTACAACTACGCAGACACAGATTGTACAGATCACAGGTTGTACAATTATATAGACACAGGTTGTACAACTAGACAGACACATGTTGTACAGACACAGGTCGTACAACTAGACAGACACAAGTTGTACAGACACAGGTTGTACAGCTATATAGGCATATGTTGTACAACTACGCAAACACAGTTTGTACAAACACAGGTTGTACAACTACACAGAACAGGTTGTACAACTATACATTACCGGTTGTAAAAAAAAAAGTTCGTCGAAACCTATCAACATGGATCTAGTTTTGAAGATCTCGACGCGAGGAGCTCAAAAGTGAAAACGGTTCGTAATTCGGATAAACGGTTTTCAAAATATTTCATTTTAAAAAACGAATCACGAAATAAATGCGGTACAAACCCACGGGGAGAAGGGAAGAAAACCCACCAAAATGCTCTCATGCTGCCAACTTGTCACACATGCAAACATCCACAGAGACCACGTAAAAGAAGAAGCTGACACTTGTCACGACTACAACGCGCGCGGGCTTACCTTCGCGAAGCGAACCCCTTGATTAGTGATTTTCCACCGCCGGCGACCTGCCGAGCCGCAGCTGCATCACCGGCCCATGGACCCGAGCCAGATCTCACAGGGTGCGGTGTGGCAGTGGGCCAAGCTGGTGCAGGTTGCCAAGGATTGGCACCTTCGCCGGGCCCGGCGGCAGCTTGCTCATCGGCGCTTTCTTCCTCGTCAAGAGCAGGAGAGAAACCAGTGCTAATCCTAAGAAAAGGATCAGCTGCCATTCTTGCTCTCGAGGTACACACGGAGAGAGGAGCGCCTTGTCCATTTTGCGCGGCTGTAAATCTGATGAAACTTAGATCTTGGAAATAATCTGGCCAAAACGGTACTAACGTCCAAACATCACACATTCACACTATATATATAGTACACTATGGTGCTACTCACGCTATGGAGAAAACGCCGAGGCGACTTGGAGAACGTGACACAAGAAGATCCTCATACGTAAATATCATTAATGCATTAATAATGCATTAATGATATTTTACGTATGAGGATTTGTTCCAAATATTTTTCAGTAACATCACACTTCATATATACAGCACAGAGATTTGTTGTCAGCATATCCTTTGTAAACTTGACTTTGCGTCATTGTCTAATACACCTACATCAGGAGACCCGAATCATTCGTGCTCATCACCCGCCATGGCATCCAACGTAGAAGCACACGCAGAGCTCTGCAACATCACCTTCGGCTACCTCAAGTTCATTTTTTCGATAAAGAGATTTTATTACTTAAGAGTATTATAATCATTACACCCGGACTCTGCATAATTAGGATGCACACAGCCCCATCAAGTACACAAGTTCTGAAGTATGCTAGAAAATAAAAAGGCGAATTACATATCATGATGAGAAATTGTAAAGACGCCTATGGTCCTTGATTGCGCCATCAAGCTCGGGATCCCCAAAGCCATCCACCTCTGCGGCGGAGGCGCCTCCCTCGCCGACATCCTCGCCGCCGTCCCTATGCCAGAGAGCAAAAGGACATGCCTGGCCCGCCTCATGAGGTTCCTCGACGCGTCAGGTATCTTTACTGTTGATCTCGATGTTGCCGCCGCAGGGGAGGAGGGCACGTACCGTCTCACACCGGTGTCTCGCCTCCTCGTGGACGACGACAGTGGCCTCTCTCCGTTCGTGCTCTCCCAGACCAACAAGCACCTCGTCGGGGCGGCCATGCACCTCCCTGACTGGTTCAAGAGCGACGACACCGCGGTGGAGACGCCATTCAGGCTGGCACATGGCACGGACCTGTGGGGCGTCATGGCACGACGTGACGATGCAGAGATGCTGAACCGGATCTTCAACGTCGGCATGGCATCCCACGGCCGGTTCGAGATGGACTTCGTCCTATGCGAGCGAGACGTCTTCGAGGGGGTGAGCTCGCTGGTCGACGTCGGTGGTGGGACAGGCACGGCGGCGAGGGCCATCGCCAGAGCCTTCCCGCATGTCAAGTGCTCGGCGCTGGACCTTCCCAACGTCATCAATTCCATCCCGGCTGATGCTGATGGTGCCGGTGTCAACTACATCGCAGGTGACATGATGAAATCCGTCCCCTCTGCCGATGCTGTGTTCCTCAAGGCACGTAATCTATCCAAGACATCATTTTATTTTTTGATTTACGGAAATATTTTCAACTGACACTGCTGCTCATTGTCTTGCAGCATATACTGCATGACTGGGACGACGAGGACTGCGTGAAGATTTTGACGGAGTGCAGGAAGGCGATCCCTGCTGGGGGCAAAGTGATCATCCTAGACGTGGTCGTCGGGTCGTCACCTTCGAAATGTTGCAAAACGGATAGCAAAGAAACGACGAAGAGCGGAACGATCAAACCAAAGGGGACACGAGATTTAACGTGGAAAACCTCTCCAAACAAAGGAGAGGAAAAAACCACGGGTGCCAGCTAGCAATACTTCACTATATCGGGTGAGGTTACAAACGTCGTGGGTTTACAATGTGTGGCTTACCCCAAAACGGCGGCTTACAAGAGGAATATATGGAGACATCAAACCCTAGGTCGGCTGCAGTCCAACCCGGAATCAATCCCACCTCGGCGGTAGTACCTCTTAACCCAGCGGTACTACCGCTGGGGTGGGCTGGTTCGTCCCTTCCCACCTCAGCGGTACCGGCGGCGGTACCGCCAGCGGTACCAGTCGGTACCGGACAAGCGCTTCAGACGTCAATTCTGGCGGTAGCGGCGGCGGCAACGGTGGCGGTAGCTCTCTAGCGGTAGTACCGCTTAACCCAGTGGTACTACCGCTGGAATTTGGAACATCAGAAAATAACCCTCCACCTTGAGACAAATTCCATCTTGTAGCATGAATGAGAACCTTCATCCTGAAAACAACAAAGAAACAAACACCTTCGGCGCCAAATAGCCTCTTGGGATAGACAGTGATACCAACTAAGCCCGAGCAAAGCTCGAACTTAGTAACAGGAACTGGCTTTGTCATCATATCAGCAGGATTATCATGAGTACTTATCTTGCATACCTTCAGCTTACCTTTTGCAACAACATCACGCACATAATGGTATTTGACGTCAATTTGCTTTGTTCTCTCATTGAACATCTGATCCTTGGTAAGGTAAATAGCACTCTGACTATCACAAAACAGGTTAATGCAAGTATCATCTCCACAAAGCTCAGCAAACAAACCTTTCAGCCAAACCGATTCTTTACATGCTTCAGCAATAGCCATGTACTCTGCTTCAGTGGTAGACTGGGTAACAACAGATTGTAACGTTGCCCTCCAACTCACGGCACAACCACCAAGCGTGAACACATAACCTGTGAGGGATCTCCTCTTATCCAAATCGGCAGCAAAATCTGAATCCACATAGCCTGCGAGTCCCTCATCAGTCTTGCCGAACTTGAGGCAAGCATTGGATGTGCCACGAAGGTACCTGAAAATCCACTGAACAGCCTTCCAATGTTCTTTACCAGGATTAGCCATATATCTACTAACCAAACTCATAGCATATGATAAATCTGGACGTGAGCAAACCATGGCATACATTAGAGAACCAACAGCACTAGAATATGGAACTCTAGACATGTACTCAAAATCCTCATCCGTACTAGGACATTGTTCAGCTGACAATTTAAAGTGAGGAGCAATAGGAGTACTAACAGACTTTGCATCATGCATGTTAAAACGATGAAGAACTTTCTTAATATAATTTTGCTGACTAAGAAACAACAAACCAGAATTTCTGTCACGGGTAATCTCCATACCTAGGATTTTCTTAGCAGCACCAAGATCCTTCATCTCAAACTCGCTACTCAACTGTGACTTGAGAGCAGCGATATCTTTCTTGCTCTTGGCAGCAATCAGCATATCATCAACATATAATAACAGGTATATAGGTGATCCATTAACAAACTTAATGTACACACAGCTATCAAATTCAGACCTCTTAAAGCCATGTGACAACATAAAAGAATCAAACCTTTTATACCACCGACGAGGAGATTGTTTCAAACCGTATAAGGACCTTTTCAACTTACACACAAGATCCTCCTTACTAGGTGTCGTGGGTTTGTCACGTCAGGTGTCATAGATGACTTCGTAGGTGTGGGATTACGCGAGTCAAGCATCTCCGAGCTTGGGATCGCAGGAACAAAGATCAACACAGATTTACCCAGGTTCGGCCCCCTCAATGTGAGGTAAAAGACCTACTTCCTGCCTACCCTAGATTGGTATTGATATGATAATCGAGGTGTTACAATGGAGGCGATCCGATCTGGTACTCGCCGTATGAGCTAGGGTTTAGGGCTTGATAGCTTGACCCGTCTAAGTCCTGCGAGTCCTCTTTATATACACAGAGGCTCGCTAGGTTACAAAGGAAACTTCCCCACAAGGAATATGTCCACAGAGGCCTACTCGGAGACTACTTGGTCTTCACGTCCTCCGGGATATGTCTTCTAGATCTTTCCCCTTATGGCGGTTCAATATTGGGCTTGCTCCCAAGTGGGCCTTTGTCCGTGCGAGTAAGTAAGTCGCACTGGGCCGCGGGTTAATCCAGAAAGTATTCCCCCGACATTAGCCCCCAAGTTTAGCTTGGATTTCGAGTGAAGGCTCCTTTGTCTTAACAAACCCCTGAGCCGCACACGTGAATTATCCCAGCTGAACTCCAATTTTTTATTTCCAATCTGCGGCTTATAACTCTTCTTGGCGGCTCAAGAACGCGACTTATCCTGTCTTGACGGTTGATTTTCAGATCTAAACGTCTTCCGCGTCTGGGTTATTTATCTTGGCTCATCGTTTTCCCCAGCGTTCTGCATCAAGTCCTGCATTACGCATGCTACTCCTTTCCGCCGCCTCCAATCTCGCTTCTCGTACTCACAATCCTTCGGTGGATATCTCCATCGATCTGAGAAAAATGTCTCGCCGCAAGTGCAACTGGGAAGGCTCGTGGGTCGACGAAGATTTCCTGGAATCCCTATCTGCACGGGGCCTTCTTCCGCCAAAAGATCAATGCGAATGGCGGGCGGCTGGTGAGGAGGTAATCCCCAATCCTCAACCAGGAGAAGTAGTGATTTTTGCGGAGCATGTTGAGCGCGGGTTCAAGCCCCCGGGCTCTCTCTTCTTCCGCTCCTTGATGCAGCGGTTAGGTCTCCGCTTCCATGATATTGGCCCTAATTCGATGTTGCAAGTGAGCAACTTCCACGTCCTCTGCGAAGATTATCTGGGTATCCCGCCTTCAATAGATTTCTGGCTTGCTCTTTTCAATTGCAATAGTCAAAGGGAAACCACAGATGGTCCTTTTCTCCAATGCGGCGCCATTTCCTTCCAACGCCGTAGGGGTAGTATCTTCCCAAAACTAACTCTTGCCAAGAAAATCAAGGAGTGGCAAAGGACATTCTTCTATTGTAAAAACACTTCTCCTGAGGGTGAAATTCCTTCCTCTTTGGTCTCCTCTTCCCTTCGAGGCTACCGATGCTCTGTCTTCTAAACCTGATCCTTCTTCGTTGCCCTTTATCGAATCCCTTTTGACAAGGTGAGAGCGCTGACACTCCATGGTCTCACTGGATTGATCTCATATCTTGCTGGACTAAGTGGCGAATTCAGCCTGTGAGTCGCCGCTCGCGACTTATGATGGATTTCACTTGTCATGCAAATGACGTCGATCGCACTTGCCCTGAAGATTGGGACAAAGGGGAGTGGATAAATTTCATTCGCCGAGTGACGGACGAGGATATTGACTCGTATGACAACGTCGGACTTGCTCCCTTCTGGGCTGAGCACAAGCCTTTTGTGGTAATGTTTACTTGTCACTGTTTCCTCGAAAATTCCTTCTCCAAAATTAATTATTTCTGACCTGAGCTCCTTTTCAGATCGATCCCTATTTCTGGGTTCTTCCTCAGAGGACGTCGACTTGAACCAAGGAACCGCGGCTGAGTCGTCAAACAAGCCGCAGCCTTTGGCGAAGATACAGTTATGCACGAGGGTAGTGCTTCTGAAGAGGAACAACAAATGGCCGACGCTCTTTTGTCCTCGACTCCAAATACACCTTTCTGGAACTTCCTGAGGTGCCTCGCAGGTCCTCGAAACGTATTTTATGCCAGAGCTCAGAAGACCCACGCAGCCTGAGAAACGCGCAAAGCCTTGGCGCTACTGGTAGAAACAAGAGCTGCCAAATCTTTAAAACTCTGATCCCAACAAGGCTACTTTTCTTCCGAGCTGTTGCAAAGGATTGCTTCTCAATAAGCTCGGGTAATTGTTTGCGACTCTCTCCTTTTCTTTTGTGATTGCATATTTGCTGACCACACTTCTTTTCATACTCTGTAGGTTCAGATTTGCAAGGTTTATCTTCTCCTTCCTCTGGTTGCCTGATGAAGAGTATCCGTGTCGCCTCTGGGTATGGTTCGCCTTCTTTTCAATGTTGCGGCTCTGCTAGGTCAGCTTATTAACCCATCAATGTTTTGCAGGGCCATGTCTGAAGAGGTACCAAGTCTAATTCCATCCCACTTCTTCTCAGCAAGCTATGAGCGAGGATGATGCTGCTGATGAAACGTGGGAAACAGTAATGGTGCGACTCATCCAAGGCCCTCCCTGGAGGAAGGTATTGCAGATGCGGCTCCTGCCGCGACTCCAGTCGCGCTCCATCCACAACTCCTGCTGCTGGTAGGGTATTACTGAAAATAGAATTCCAGCTCCAGGAAATAGTTCTAAGTCAATCGCAGATGCCATAATTTCTGCTGGAGACAAGCATGCTGCTCTGCTGCGCGGCTTAGTTGAGCAATTTTCTTCAAGTCGCCAGGTACATATACCGTAGCCCCCAAGGATCAAAACCTTGTGTCATCGCACGGGGTGTTGATTCTTTTCCTGGCTTCAAATCTCGAGCCCCCAAATTCCTGGATAATTTACCTATGCGTTTTGCTCTGTTTGTTTTCAGCGTGAACTGTCCTTGCTTGATGCTTCTGGCTCAATAAAGGGTAAAGGCATTTCCATAGACCATCCTGAAATGATGCAGTCTCGCCTGGAGCAGCATAATGAGGTCATTAGGGACCAAGATCAGGAAATAAAATCTCTCAAAGGTCAACTCGACTCCTGCGAAGAGCAATTTAAAGAACTTGAAGCTGATATGCAGCAGCGACTCATGGAGAAAGACGAGGTCATTAGATCTTTGCGAGAAGGGCTGACTCTTAAATCTGAATTGATTGATCGCCTGAAGGGAGACCACGCAAAGGAACTCGCCGCGCGAGATGAAAAATATAACTCGCTGCTCAAAGCCTTTGAGGGTTTTGGCTCCATGGTCAAATCAGCCGTCCTGCAGCTTGCTGGTTGTCTTTTATTCCTTTAATCATACATATTTTGGGTAACCAACGTTAGTCTCTGACTTGTTTCTTGCCTTTTCTTTCTTGACATAGGCCTGAGGCCCCAGTGTCCCGCTCCAATTTGAAGGATCAACTGGTATATCTGTCTGACCTCAGCCAGCGCTTCTTAAAGGTTACCAAGGAAGTTATGACGGTAATCTCTCCTGCGACTGATGGCCCAACATCTTGCGAGTATTGGATAAATAAACTGCTCAAGGCTCCACATTATGTCTCTGATTGGAAACGATCCTCTGCTCGCGCCGGAGCCGCGCATGTCTTGACATTGCTTCGAGCATATTATCCAGAGATAGATGTTGGCAAGGTTGCTCGCCACGGCCTGGCGATGAGCGCAGATGATACTGAACTGCCAATAAGCGAGTACTTCGATATCTGGAAAGGGATGCGCGGATATGCCACAAAATTTGTTGATAACTTAGACTTGGGCACTTATCTTGATAAATTCAATCTTGATGGGAGCAAGGTGTCAAAGGAAAAGTCCTCAGGAGCTGAGTCATCTCGGGCTGCTACTCCAGCAACAGTATCTGGTGGCCCTTCTGCCTCGTCTGGCGGCGCCCTGATTATTAGGACACCTGCGACTGCAACTGCGAGACAAGCCGCGCCAATTCCCACTCCTGTAGCTCGGAAGAGGAAAAATAAATAATGTGGGACATGCCCGTTAGTCTGTAAGACATTCATGTATTATAAACAGTATTTTGTGACCTATAAGCAGGTTCTTTTCTTGATAATTCCATTAAGTAGACGCTCGCGCGGCTCAGTATTTCCTAGGAACATGTGTGTTCAGGGTCGAGAGCGGCCATGATAGGCAATCAAGCTCGATTGACGCCACACCCCAGTACTTTGGCCGCATAATGCAAGACGCTTCTAGCTTAAGGATTGCCACTAGTTTGGCAAAATTTGAGGTGCGATTGGTACTCGCGATGCTCGTAAGGAGCCCTCAAGGGTCAGTGATATATGAAATTCAAAAGACTCAGCGACTCAATGATAGTTGAGGCGAAACGACAAACCCTTGAATGTCAAGGGTGCCGGCTTTATTTCATAATCACTCGATGTTTTACAGGGTGTTACAGGATGATGCAGGCCCTTTAATGCGGGTTTTCTATTCCCCGCAGGCCATGCATACTTGATACTCATCGCACTTAGTTGCGAATTAATACTCCTAACGGAGTGGGTTGAACACCTGATTGGTTCAATTTTGAGTCGCTAAAGCGACTCGGGTCGAGCATGATAGCTCCGATGTATATCTCATGTTGAAGCAGAGAGCAACTTTGTTAGGCGATTAGCCGCACTGAGCTGCGACTTATGTTGAGTTTGCTTTGTAAGGTCTCACGATAACTGAGCCCCTTTGGCTGGGGTTGTTGATCGAGGCTGGGTCTATGCACATGCGCCATTTCTTGTCTTCTTTTTGTATCAAGCGACCTCTGGGGCATTATCTTGCTGATGCGCGACTTCTCGGTGGGTATTTACCATCCGGTGGCTGCATCCTGTTGGCCGCTTCCGCGGTACCTCCAACGCGACTCGTTTTGAGCTGCGATTACCGATCTGCGACTGATACCATGTGAAGAGTTGGCGATACAAGCTTCTTCTGCGAGTACTGAGCCTGCGTTCTCGCATTCTAACGCTCTCTGTCTGTCTCCATATATTGTAATAACACCGTTTGGTCCTGGTATCTTTAACTGTAGGTAGACGTAGCAGGGGCGAGCGGTAAATTTGACATAGGCTTCTCTTCCAAAGATCGCATGATATGAGCTTTTGACTGCTACAACCTCAAAGTCTAGGAGCTCTGTGCGGAAGTTCCGCTCTGTTCCAAAGCTAACTTCAAGTGTTATCTTTCCGATTGGTCGCGTAACAGCTCCTGGGATTATGCCTTGAATTTCTTTCCTGGATGGTCGCAGCCTTGTCTCGGGTATATTCATTCTTCGGAGCGTGTCTTGATATAGGATGTTTACTCTTCCTCCTCCGTCCATTAGGACCTTACTTAACTTGTATCCCGCGACTTCAGGCGTGACCACAAGAGCTGGCTGTCCTGGATCTCTTACTTCTGGGGGTGATCGCCGCGACTCCAAATAACCGATTGCTCTGTCCAGCGACGATACCTTTCTGGCGTTGAAATCTGACCGCTCTTCCGGCTTCCATCCGTTGTTTGTACTTCCACTGTATGAAACTGTCCTATGTTTCTTCTAGGTAAAACGTCAGGCCCTTGACGAGAGCTAGATTTATTCTTGTGCTGCATCGATCCGCTGCGAGCCGTGTCTGGCGTGTCGCCTTCTTTCCACCTCCGGTAATAATGACATTGCGCCTTTGTGTGACCCGCTGGCCTGCCATCTCTCCTGCGATGTAAGTCGCAAGGCACGTCGAAGATCCCCTTGCAGTTATTAGAGTAAGGCCTTATCACTCCCTTGCTCTTCATCTGGTGTGCGCGATGTTCAGTTTCGCGACTTGCATTTCCCTGTTGGGTTCTGTGATAAGCCGCCTGTCCCTTTATCTGTCTTTGCGTACTTGTCAGCGTTGCCAAAAGCTGGTCGAAACTATCAATCTTGTGCTCAGCGCGACTTAATTTGTGCACGCGGCTCAAATCTACAGTTCTTCTCATAGCTTGTATTGCAGCTTGTACTGTTAAGTTTTTGGCGGAGCCAAGGATCTCCGCGATTCTCTTGATCCAGTCGCCGCTTGATTCGTCCTCTTTTGAATGCATTGTCTAAGGTTTTTCATGTCTTCTGTTTGGAATCTGTTGATGAACTTGTCCTTCAAGTCTTCCCATGTGCTTATTGATTTTGATGGCAGCCTTACAACCAATCCCTAGCTTCTCCCTGTATTGCCAAGTGGAAGTATTTCGCACGTACTTCTTGAGTTACATCAGCCTGCCATGTTTGCCTCGTAGTCTTCTATCCATAAGGCAGGGTCTTGGTCACTGCATAGGTGGTGACTCGCTGCGACTCCGAAGTTCGGGGGAAACGAGTGAGCCGTATTTCCTCTCCAAAACATGCTGGTCCTTTCAATAATGAATAGGAGTTTACTGGCGCTGAATCTTCATCTGAATCAGTTTCAATCTGGGATGGCTGAGTCGCTCCGGACGTCCGCGACTCGCCTTCTATCTTCTTTTCTTTTTCCAATGATACCTGCAAACCTGCTAACTGGTTGACCACTTCTTCGACGCTGCACTTTTCTCCTCCCCATGATACCTCGTTTTGCGGCTCATTGGCGTGACTCCATACATATTTGCTTGTTGTAAAGCAGCGGTTTGCAGTAGGTCGATCGCATGCGAGCTTCCTTATCAGCTCGCGTGTCTCCAACCGGTGCTATCTTTGACAATATCCCTATCGCGGCACATTGCTCTCGGGTCGCCGTGGAACTGTGATTTCATCTCTCCTCTGCCATCTTGATCTGATGTTTTTGCTGCCAACGACGGAGTCGCCACTCTTCTTCTTGGAGTTTCTTGCGCTCAGATGTCGTCTTGGTTCGACCGCCTGGTGCTTTGGCTGGCAGCGACGGAGTCGTCGACCTTCTTCTTGGAGTTTTTCGCGCTCAGCCGCGAGTCTTTGTGCCTCTTCACAGAGTTCCGTCCTGATAGCTTCAATCTCTTCAATCTTGAGGTCTCCTTCCTGATTTGGTAGAGATCCCCAAACAGGTCTTGACGGGACGGGGATGGGGTTTGCCGTAGCTTGTTGTAGCTCCTCCAACACGCGGACCCTGACCGGCCGCAGTTCCTTCACCGATTCGCTTCCTTGAGTCATCTTAGATCTGCGACTGACGGATCCGACGAAAACTTTTACTGATCCGATGGGAACAATGTATCCAAACTCGATGCGATCTGCCTCGGGTCCCCACTCTGAGTCGTCGATGAAGGGGACCCCATTGATGTCTTCAACTTGGCCGATGGCGATGTCCTTGAAGCCTGATTTCGATCCTGCGCGGAACGTGACGCTTTTGACCGCAGGCCCCACGGTGGGCGCCAACTGTCGTGGGTTTGTCACGTCAGGTGTCATAGATGACTTCGTAGGTGTGGGATTACGCGAGTCAAGCATCTCCGAGCTTGGGATCGCAGGAACAAAGATCAACACAGATTTACCCAGGTTCGGCCCCCTCAATGTGAGGTAAAAGACCTACTTCCTGCCTACCCTAGATTGGTATTGATATGATAATCGAGGTGTTACAATGGAGGCGATCCGATCTGGTACTCGCCGTATGAGCTAGGGTTTAGGGCTTGATAGCTTGACCCGTCTAAGTCCTGCGAGTCCTCTTTATATACACAGAGGCTCGCTAGGTTACAAAGGAAACTTCCCCATAAGGAATAGTCCACAGAGGCCTACTCGGAGACTACTTGGTCTTCACGTCCTCCGGGATATGTCTTCTAGATCTTTCCCCTTATGGCGGTTCAATATTGGGCTTGCTCCCAAGTGGGCCTTTGTCCGTGCGAGTAAGTAAGTCGCACTGGGCCGCGGGTTAATCCAGAAAGTATTCCCCCGACACCAGGCACTATGAACCCTTCTGGCTGGTCCATGTATATCTCCTCCTCTAACTCTCCATGCAGAAACGCAGTCTTTACATCTAACTGCTCAAGCTCAAGATCACGCATAGCAACAATACCGAAGAATGTACGAATTGAACTATGCTTAACAACTGGAGAGAAAACATCATTATAATCAACACCTGGAATTTGACTGAAGCCTTTTGCAACTAACCTTGCCTTAAACCTCGAGGCTCGCTAGGAGATAAACCCTCCTTTCTCTTGAAGATCCACTTATAGCGGACTGCCTTCTTTTTCTTAGGCAAGCGCACAACTTCCCATGTGCCATTCTTATCGAGTGACTGCATTTCTTCTTGCATAGCAGCAAGCCACTTCTCGCGGTCACCGGAACCAATAGCTTCAGTATAGGTGGACGGCTCATGTCCGTGCTTCACATGTTCTGCACAACTCAGAGCATAATCAACAATATTACACTCTTCAATTAAATGTGGTCGAGGACCACAATTCCTCCTGTTCCTACAAGCAGCAATAGACTGTTGTGGCTGCAAAACAGGGGGTGAGTTCTGAACATTATTATTATCAGAATCAGAAGAATCAGAATCATCAGAACCAGCAGAATCAGGATCAGAATCATCTGAAGTAGCAGCACCATCATTGTCAACAGTGACATTTTCATTTTCAACAGAGTGCTCCACCTCGACACGAACCTGCTCCTCAGAAAAAGCTGGCAAAACATCTGAGGACAACTTATCAAAGTACATAACAGATTCATTGAAAACAACACTCCTGCTCATAAAAGCCTTTTTAGTTTCGGGGTTCCACAACTTGTATCCTTTTACACCCGAACCATAACCAATGAACACACACTTAATAGCTCTCGGCTCTAACTTTCCATTATCAACATGAGCATAAGCAGTGCAGCCGAAAACTTTAAGTTGTGAATAATCAGCAGGAGAATCTGACCATACCTCAATGGGAGTTTTCTTGTCGAGGGGAATAGATGGTGACCTGTTTATCAAGTAGCAGGCAGTGGCAGCCGCCTCATCCCAAAAACGCTTACTCATGCGAGCGTTGGAGATCATGCAGCGAGCCTTGGAGATGATGGTCATGTTCATCCGCTCCGCTACACCATTCTGCTGAGGCGTGTACGGGATGGTGAGGTGCCTGACAATGCCTTCTTTCCTGCAATAATCATTAAAGGCATTCGAACAAAATTCGCCACCATTGTCAGTACGAAGTAATTTCACCTTCCTTTTTGTTTGCCTTTCAATCATAGCTTTCCACTCTTTAAAAGCAGCAAACGCATCATCCTTATTTTTCATGAAATAAGGCCAAACTCTTCTAGAGTAATCATCAATAATGGTAAGCATATAACGAGCACCACCATAAGAGGGCTTACGAGATGGCCCCCAAACATCAGCATGTACATAATCAATTGTACCTTTGCTGGTGTGGACGGAAGCATTAAACTTAACTCTTGTGTGCTTACCGAAAATGCAGTGTTCACAGAACTGCATCTTACCCAAACTACATCCTTGCAGCAAGTCTCTCTTGATCAATTCTGCCATACCAAGTTCACTCATATGTCCAAGACGTTTATGCCAAAGATTAGTTTTACTAGCGTCATCATGAGAAATAGCAGCAACAGTACCAGATAACGTGCTACCTCTAAGAACATATAACTTAGCAGAATTCATATCATCAACCATAACTATGAGAGAACCTTTTGATACCTTTAGGAGTTTATTTCCTCCTTTGTACTTGTACCCGTCACAGTCAAGGGTACTGAGCGATATCAAATTTCTTGCCATGGTTGGTATGTGTTTCACTCCCGTCAACGTGCGTGTCATACCGTCATGTGTCTTGACCTGAACGGAACCAATGCCAACAATGTTGCATTGCTGGTTGTTCCCCACACGCACGAAATCTCCAGTCTGCACTAACTCATAAGAACTGAACCAATCTTTGTTACAGCAAATATGAAAAGAACATGCAGTATCTAGAATCCATTCATCCTGACGAGAAACACATGCAGCTAAAACAGCTAGGCATTCGCCATCAGAACTACCATCAACAACAGAAGCCTCACCGGTATCTTTACCTTAATTATTTTTTGGTTGGTAAGTACCTTTTCTTTTCTCCTTGTTCTGCAACTTCCAACAATCATCAATGACATGATTAGATTTCTTACAATACCTGCAGAACTTGTCACGGTCTTTAGACTTTGAGCGACCTCTGTCACCCTTGCTCTTGTCTCTGTTGAAGTTGTGGTAGTGGTTATCTCGCTGCTCAGGCCTCCCTCGGACCTGCAAAGCATCGCCCTTGGAGGACGATGACTCCTCTTTCTGTACCATACCTTTCATCTTTTCCCTGGCAAGCAGGGCCTCATATACTTCCGCGGTGGTTAGTTCATCACGGCTTAACAGTATGGTATCACGAAAATTTGCAAAGGAATTTGGCAGCGAGCATAGAAGTAAAAGTGCTAGATCTTCATCATCGTACTTTACCTCCATCGACACTAGGTCAGAAACGATCTCCTTAAAGATCGATAAATGATTCATTACCGAACCACCTTCTTGCAACTTGTGAGTGAACAACTTCATCTTCACATGCATCTTGCTGGTGAGATCTTTGTACATGCAGATCGACTCCAGATTAGCCCACAGTGCCGCTGCGGTTTTCTCCTGGAGTACTTCTTGCAGAATATCATTAGATAGATGAAGTTGAATAAGCGATAAAGCCTTACGGTCTTTCCGCTTCTCATCAGCGGTCCATGAAGCCGCATCCTTGTCGCCGAATTTCTCCAGCGCCTCATCAAGATCATTGGACTGTGCGAGGATCGCACGCATCTTGACCTGCCACAGCGAAAATCTCGTCTTGTAGTCCAGCGCCGGTAGATCGAACTTCATCGATGCCATCCAAAACCCTAATCTGGAAACAGATCTGAAACAGGGCTCTGATACCACTTGTTGCAAAACGGATAGCAAAGAAACGACGAAGAGCGGAACGATCAAACCAAAGGGGACACGAGATTTAACGTGGAAAACCTCTCCAAACAAAGGAGAGGAAAAAACCACAGGCGCCAGCCAGCAATACTTCACTATATCGGGTGAGGTTACAAACGCCGTGGGTTTACAATGTGTGGCTTACCTCAAAACGGCGGCTTACAAGAGGAATATATGGAGACATCAAACCCTAGGTCAGCTGCAGTCCAACCCGGAATCAATCCCACCTCGGCGGTAGTACCGCTTAACCCAGCGGTACTACCGCTGGGGTGGGTTGGTTCTTCCCTTCCCACCTCAGCGGTACCGGCGGTGGTACCGGCGGCGGTACTAGTCGGTACCGGACAAGCGCTTCAGACGTCAATTCTGGCGGTAGCGGCGGCGGCAGCGGTGGCGGTAGCTCTCTAGCGGTAGTACCGCTTAACCCAGCGGTACTACCGCTAGAATTTGGAACATCAGAAAATAACACGAAAGACATGCTCGACGTCCAACTCCAGCTCGATCTGCTCATGATGGCGGTGACATCAGGCAAGGAGCGTGATGAGCAACAGTGGAGCAAGATATTCAAGGATGCGGGGTTTGGCAACTACAAGACAAGGCCTATTTTGGGGATGACGGCAATCACTCAGCTGTATCCATAGGCATGATCGATTACAGAAAACAATTGATGTGTCAAGTATGCGAGTGTTAGCCCTGAAAAGTACATTGTGCTCTACTGCAGGGGGCTAGTTAGTTATCTTTTTTTTTTAGTTAGTTATCTGTTTGCGGCAGTTTTGCCTATAACGCCGCTACTATGATTCCATTTTCATTTTTTTTTGAAAAGAATGATGTTACTATGATGTGTTATGCCTGTGTCGCCAGGAATTAATAAAAATAAATTATTGAGCTAGTCATTGTGACACCTATATTAGTATACCTACACATAATCTTGAGACCAGTATGCAACATAACATGCTCACATTTTCTACTTAGCAGCTAACTTATTTTCTGCTTGGCAACATTTATGATTTACCTCAATCTAGAACGCATCGCAACTTCCGTGTCACTATCTTGTCCATTTATGTAACATTAGAAGTTTAGGATATCTTCGGTTCCTCTGAGACCAAGATTTTGATGCTCACTCATTGACTATGATTGATGTTTTCTCGTTCTTGTCCATGACTCTGCATGTTTACTCGTTTGTTCCGACCAAAAGATGTGAGTCGTATAGAAAATTCAACCCAAAAATGTGTGATTTACGTGAGACGACATTATCCTGATGATCGAAGTAATGGTTTGATAACTGGAGCATTCCCCTTTGTCCTTGTACATTTGAACTGAACTCTGCCGGTTTCCCTCATCTTTCAGCGCCTCTGGCCGCTCGGTGGCGGGGAACCCTAGATCTATACATGATGTGCAGTTTTGCCACTTTTGTGTTAGTTTGGTGTATCCTTAGCTGCGGCATCTTGATGGGGGGAGTCGTTGTTGTGTGGAATAATAGTCTGTATCTTGATGTGTCCTTCACGAGTGACTCACGACAGATATCGTAGACCCGGTGGTGGTTTGGTTTCTCTTGTTTTGTCCTATCATCATCATGCTCTTCTCTTTTGGTGGTTTGTTTACGAAGGAACGGTTCAAAACATGTTTTGTGAGGGGAGCGCCTCAGCCGCGGTGCGTTCAACGGTGATTATCACCTTTTGGGATGGAAGCTCATATGTGTATTTAAAGTCTTTGAGGTTAGTCAAGCTTATGCATGTATGTTCTTGTACAAATTCTATACTCAATTCATGAAAGCACATTAAGATACAATTGGTGGAGCTAGAGATGGCAACTTGAGAGTGCTTTAATTCCTTGACATTTGCTTTTGCATCGGTTTCTTAGACATGATGTATAGTCTTTGCTTAATTATTAAAATCTGATTATTGTAAAGGAAAAAAGGATTATGAGATGCCTATGGTCTGCTGGTAACAATGCTACGGTTCACTTGCTAATATGCTATGCGACAAAGCATGCTCCAGTGAGACAAAATCCAACGCAGTAGCAGCAACCCCCCCCAGTATATTTTCATTTGTTGATTGCTACTTCTTTGTATAGTTAGTTGGCGCTTGTGACATAGAATAGAGATAAAAGCATTACAAGAGGTTCATTGATTGAAATTTTGAATTAGAAAAGTGAATTTCTATCAAATTAATAGAAGGAAGAACCCATTCCTTGATTTTAATCATGTCTACTCCAAATAGGATATTTCTAGACTTCCATATAGTAACTACATTGATGTTCTCCATCTTGCGAATTACTACTTTGTTTTAAGTACATTTAGTAATTGCTTATCATACATTATATTAATTGATAATATTTAAACAGAAAAATAAAGTAAAGGTTAATTACCTCCTGCTCATTCATCAAAAATGAGAAACATAGAGACATGAAAATAGTTGAGGATCGAACAGTCTCACAATATTTATGCCTACTTGTTGCGTTGCTCACCTATACCTGAGGCAGTAACAGATGCCCTAAGAAAATTTCGTAAGATATCATGAGAAATAGTTGAGGATCGAACAGTCTCACAATAAAAAATAACTATCATTTACAAGCTTTATGTTAGGTGTGGTAATCATACTTGAACATATGAGAATGAATTGATCTATCAATCACCATCTACCTTTGGTATATCTTCTGATACTTTTTTCAAATCCAAAATTTCAGTAACTTCCTATAAATTGGTTAATTGGGAGGAGAGGGGCTCTTTTGTGTAAAAAAGAAAAGAAGACAACGAAATTTTGAACTTGCATCCTAAATGTTAAATATTTCTACAAAGGAGAGTCGAAGACAATGCAATAGAGTTGGTTATCTAATTGCCTAGTCAAACCTGAAGTGGTTATTCATGATCTTTGGCCTTTGATCAACAAGGAATAGATATTTTACAATTTAAAATAGGGGTTTGGGATTCTGTTGCTATCATTTTATATGTATATGTTTATGGTTACGCTCCCATTGTGTTGATAATGTAGCGTACGTTGCATTTTTAGCTAGTGTGCATTATCTTACGAGAATACAACATGGCCGAGATAATAGAGAAGAAGTTTCCATAAAACTCTTTCCCAAAAAGGGTGAGGATGAAAAAATTTCTATCTTGTAGATTTTGAGAAGTGGTGAGTTTTAAGAATGTGATTATGATGTGGTGGGAAATCTCTTATGATAAGCATTTGCGCCTTCAACTTATCTTACCACCTAAAATTGGGTAGATTGGCCTTATGTAAATATTATATAACCTCTCTAATGAAATACAAGATGCTCATTGAATGATAAGAAATCCAGGCTCACTTAGCACAAGTCCAGATTTCGTTCCTAGATGAAACAGAAGTCCAGATAGAATGAGCAAGTAAAAGGGGTCTGATTTAGATTCTCTATTTCCAAAATTGCAAAGTAATTTTCATTATAATGAACAAAAAATGGTTGCCTTGAAAAACACATATTAATTGTCTACCAGAAACTTTGTATCACGCGCATGACTTAGCATCTAGCAAAGTAAGATAAGATAAGCAACACCAGAAATATATTTCATCGATTAGGGTATTTTTTTAGGGAAACTGAAAGCTTGATACAGTATTATTTTAGGGCGACTGATAGAATACTTTTACCAAAGTTACAACAGTTGTTTTCCCTCTCTTTTTTTGAGGGAGAGAGAATAACAGTTGTTTTCCCAAACTGTCAGCATGTGGTTCGTTTTGGTCGGCGGCTGGAGAACGACGGCCGGACCCAGGCCGTTGAAAAACACTTTGCCGCGAGATCGATTGGGCGGCAACTACCACTCCCATCTCGGACACGCCCCGCCCGACTCCCACGACGTCGTACGCGAATCGCATATATCATGCACCCTGATCTGAAACTTTTCATTACAAAATCTTCCTTCCGTCAGTGAGAAGATGCAGCGCACGTCGGGGGAATGTCCGGCGCGTAGGTCAGGCCCTCAGTGGGAACACATGTTCGTGCATGGCATGGGTGGACTAGTTGCCTTGGACTCGCCGGCACCGGCAGGCATCCTCCTCACGTTGTCTTTGACCAGAGAACCGGGCGGCAATCACAGAAACTCATTCAATTTTGTCAAATCGTCCTGCGAATCTAGCGCTAACTTAGCAACAAACGACCACGACATGACTAGCACTACCAGCTTCGTAGTACCAGCTTCGTAAGTGCATTTTTCGATGTCAAGAAAACGGTAGTACTCGAAGAACACAGTAACTAAACAATGTGCTATTACAAGATCTCTTCCTGAATCCTGTTGTGGTTCGGTGTTTTCAATCAAATGTGAAGAAAACGCAAACGATCACGACATGACCAGCACTACCAGCTTCGGTCGTAGTACCAGGCAACATGCGGCAGGGCTGCTAGTATAGTACATTTTCGATGTCAAGAACTCAGTAACTAAACATTGTGTTCTTGCAAGATCTCTTCCTGAATCGTGTCGTACAGCGTTTTCAGTCCAATGTGAAGAAAAAAATAACTGGAGAGAAGAAAAAAGAATGTATCGCTCTTCTGCAAGGGCAGCGATCGGTAATGGACAGGGACTCTCAATCGATCTACCCGTGCATGGCCGACCCGGTGTTGCGGCGACCGAAGTGCGACGTGGTGGGCACGTTCAGACCCTTGGCCAGCCGGTGCAGGCCGGGGTTCAGCCGGACGCATCCCAGGAGGCTCTGCTTGTGCCGCGCTGCCGCCATCCCACCGCCGTCCCCTGCACCCGACGCCGCGGCGTACTTGCTCTGCTTCTTCTGCTTCCCTGCCGCCGACGCGTCGCCGTTCGCGGCCACCGGTGCCGTCTTCTTGGCAGGCGTGCCGAGGTGCTGCACCGGCGAGTACTTGAACACCGGTTCCCTGCTGATGTTGGCGCCCGCGGTGGCGCGGCCTTTGGCCGACAGCCTCCGGAATAGGAGCAGGTCGGTAAGCCGCCATTTCTTCCTCCCGCCGCCGTTGCTCGCGGTCGGCGGAGGGACGGAGCGCGGCGACGCGACGGACTCGGGGTTCATGGGCACGGTGTCTGTCCCGACGCCATTGGCTGCGTCCTTGGCGCCGGCGCCGAGAGGGGACAGCGCCGGCGCCTTGGAGGCATTCGCCATGGCGGCGGCGAATGGATCAAAATCGGGCCCGGGCCCGCCCAGGCCCCGTAGCCGTGGAGACCACATCGCGGACCTCGCTGACCGTGGCGACGACCCGACGCTGCTGCTGTCGAGCAGACGCGGTGGCGGCTTCAGCGGCCGGATCTTGCCTTCGTCGAAGAGCTCGTCGGCGGTCGTCAGCTCCGGCGCTTTCTGCGCGCTCCGGTCGAGGAGGACGCCGAAGTCGAAGTCCGCATCTTCTCCGTCCCCGCCGGTGGCCGTCAAGCTAGCGGCGTACCCGTGCTTCGGCTTCCGCGGCCTCTCCTCCCAGTCGAACGGCACGGCGGAGGGGACCGTGCGCGTGGAGTAGGACGCCCGGGGCTGGAAGCCGTCGTCGTCCTGATCGTCGTCCTCGCCATTGTCGCGATCGGCGCTGTCGTCGTGGACGCTGGAGAACTGCGCATATATGGCGGCGGCGCGCGCCGGGCTGGCGGGAGCGCTGGCGAAGTGCTGGAAGAGGTCGAAGGGGTCGCCGCCGGCCGTGTCGTCCGGCGGGAGGAGGCCGAAGGGGTTGGGCGAGGAAGGCGCCGTCAGCGCCGTGGACAGGAACGGGTTGACGTCGTCGGCGGAGGCGAAGGCGAATGGGTTCAAGGTGGGCGACGAGTCCGCGTGGTAGGCGTCGTCGAGGAGCGCGCTGTCCAAGCGGAATTCCAGCGGCGGCAATGATGGCGCCGTGGCGATCTCCATCGGTCGATCACGTTGGCGACGAGCAACGGGGTCGTCGATCTAGGTGCGATGTGCGCGCGGCGTCGTGGCGAGGAGGGTTCTGCTGATCGGGTGGCAAGTAAGTATAACAAGCGGGGAAGGAAGGAAAGCGGAGGCAGGAAATGATCAAATGGACGAACGTGGCGGGGACTTAAATGGCAGGTCGACGACGGGATTGTCGCCATGTTTTCGGTTCAGCTCCGCAACATCGATCACACGGACGGAAGACGAGAAAGCAGTTGCGATTGCGTGAGAGGACGCGCCATCTTCTCCTTTGTTGTGATTTTTCCTGGGTCAGTTAGTGATCCTCGAGTAGTTGCTGCATTTCGGCGAATTTTATTGCTGACAAAAATAACAGTACCATGTTTTTTTTACGGAAAGAACAGTGGGAGCACTTTTTTTTTTTTTGAAAGCCCTACGTAATCAACATAGTACCACATACAACGTACGCAGTACAAATACAGAAAGAAAAGTACAATACGAAGGGGCAACAGATCCAGAACGGAGCCCAGCAGCTCCACCGGCGTCGGCGACGAAGACCGTCTTCAACCTCCACACCACAGCCTGAGAGCGTCCAGTACCTTGACAGATGCCGCATGAACCGTCCGCCGCACCACGACGGAGCCTCTGTCGATGAACGACCACGGCGACCGCCCTCTCTCTCCAGCTTCTCCACCTTGCCGTAGACGACCTCGATCCCGACGCAGGCAGGAGCCGCCGCTCGCGCCCGGTCCGGAAAACCAGCCCCCAGATCCGCCGCCACCACGGATCCGAGCGCCAGCAAGTCGCGCGCGAAGACGACGAGCTCCGCAGAGCTCCACCGCCGGAGAAGGCCGCGCCGACACCAAACAGCCCACCACCAGCACCACCTCCTCCAAGGCACCGCCAGCGAGGACACCATCCTATCCTACCGTATGTACAGGCCGGAGACGGGGATCCCCCACCCTCCCGCTGCCGAGGCAGCTGGCGGAGGAGGGGAATCCCACGCCTTGGCGGTGCAGACGCGGTGGATCGACGGGGATCGCCCAAAAAATCGCCTCCGCTCTCCTACTACAGTGACGGGAGGAGAGGATAAGGTCGCAACAGTGGGAGCACCTAGTCAGCGCTCATTGCGTTCGCCTGCGAGTGGACGCGTACCCAGGTAGTATCGTCGTTCCTTTCTAGGCCTGGTCCATTTACTGGATTCACTGATTCTACCAACAAGTACGGAAACAATTCTAGAAAAACTAAGTACAGAAACTGTACGTAAACTAACTGGCTAATTTTGTTTGCAACGTGACGCGATTATGCTGTCACGTACAGATTTCTTCAAAGTGTGCGGAACATTTTTTCCCCTCGTTTTATGCCTCTAGGGGTATTTTAAAACATGAACATTTTTCAAAATCTAAACCATTTTAAAAAATCAAACCATTTTTCAAAAATAATTTTTTTAAATCTGAAACATTTTGAAAATATGAACATTTTTCGAAAATATGAACATTTTTCGAAACTGAACCATTTTCATAAATCTGAAGCATTTTCAAACAATGAACATTTTCAAATCTGAACCATTTAAAAAATGAACATTTTAAAAATCTGAACATTTGAAAATCTGAACCATTTTTTGAAAATGAACAAATTCAAATCTTAACGATTTTCGAAATATGAACTTGTTTGTAAACCAAAAATACCGGCGAACCAAAAGTAATACTGAACCGAAAATGCAGGTGAACCGAAAATAAATACAGAACCCAAAATGCAGGTGAACCGAAAATAAAAAGTGAACCATAAATGTCGGTGACCGAAAATAACAGTGAACCAAAAATGTGAGTGAACCAAAATTAATTGTGAACTAAAAAAGGCGGTGAACCGAAATAATAGTGAACCAAAAATAGTAGTGAAACCTAAAATGCGTGTGAACCAAAAATAATAGTGAACCAAAAATGTGGGCGAACCAAAAATACAAGTGAACCGAAAATAAATAGTGAATCATAATGTCGGTGAACCAAAAAAACAGTGAACCAAAAATCCCGGTGAGCCGAAAGTAAATATTGTACCAAAATATGTCAGTGAACCGAAATTATTACTAACCGAAATGCTAGTGAACCATAAAATAACAGTGATCCAAAAATGTCAGTGAACCAAAATTAATAGTGAACCAGAAAAGGTGGTGAACCGTAAATAATATTAAACCACAAAAATGGGTGAACCACAACTAACATTGAACCGAAAATGCGTGTGAACCGAAAATAATGGTGAACCGAAAATGATAATGAACCAAAAAGAAACTAAAATTAAGATGATCCGAAAATATTAGCGAACCAAAAAATATTGGTGAACTGAAAATCATGGTGAGCCGAAAATGACATTGAACTGAAAATGATAATAAACCAAAAATGTCGGTGAACCGAAAATAATAGTGAACCAAAAATGCATATGAACCAAAAATAATAGTGAACCGAAAATTTTGATAAACCACAAATAATAGTGAACCAAAAATGAAATTTTGATTTTCCATTTTTTTTAAATGAACCATTTTAAAATGAACCTTTTTTTAAAAATGAACTATTTTAAAAATGAACCAATTATAAAAAATGAACCATTTCCAAATATGAACCGTTTTTCAAAAATGAACCATTTTAGAAATGAACCATTTCCAAAAAATGAGCCATTTTAAAAATGAACAATTTTAAAATGAATGTTTTTAAATCTCAACCATTTTTTAAAATGAACATTTCGAAATCTGAACTATTTAAAAAATTAACAATTTTTAAACTATGAACATTTTTCATAAATATGAAAAAGATTCACGAATTTAAAAAGAGTAATAAATGAAAAGAAAAAAAACGACTGAAAACATATAATCTATACTATTATTAAAAGAGCAAACTTATGTTGTGCTGTGTTGATACATTAAATCTGAACCGTTCATTTGATCAACGATTCTAGATTTCTTCAAACTTTTTTTAGTTTTGTCCTAATTACAAGATTGCCACCCGCCCGTCGCCGTCGCTCGCTCGCCTGAGTCGCCATCGGCAACCGTCCAGCGCTGCCGCCCACCGCCGGCGGGAGGTGCAAGCCGGGCCGACGCCCTTCAGACCTGCCCCGCGCCCCTGCATCTTCCACGCGCTGCCTCGGATTCTCCGCCGCCGGTGGGCCCCGCGTCGCCCTGGCTTCTCCGCCTCCGATGGTCCCACGATACATGACTCGCCGCCACCGTCGTTCCCTCGCACGGCCGGGACGCGCCGCCACACCCATCCTCCTCGCCACAGGGACCGACCCACGTTCTCTCGCTCCCCGTGGCGCTCGGAAAGAGAACGAATCCGGCCGGATACCAGGCAGGCAGAGGGCGCGGGGATGGAGATGGCCAGGAGGCCGGCGGCCGCCGCGTGCGAGGAGGTTCCCCTCACCGACCTCTATCCCCACATCGCCCGCGGCCACGGTGGACGGCGGTGAGCGGGAGGCAGCCCATGGCTCTTCTACCTCCTATCCGATGTGGTCGGAACCTGGGATCAAAATTATGCGATCCAAAGGACATCGTCGTCGATGGAGAATCAGGCCGAGGGCCATGGCCGCTAGAGGAGCTCGTCCGCAGCTGTGGGCTCCATCGTGTCGGAACTCGCAGGAGACAGGGGAAGACGGCGCGGTGGCGCATCAATTGGGGGAGGGCGGTGCTGCTTAGGCGTCCGTGGTGTAGAGCGTGGTTCGACCAGAACCTGATGCCGCCGGGTTTCGTGTTCTTGCTGAGCCTGTCGAGCATGGCGGATGGCATATGAGCAGCAGGAGCCTGCACCCAAGCCAGCGCGCCGCGAGAGCCTGCAGCTGCCGTGACATCCCCTGTGCCCGCCGTTCGCCGGCAGCTCGACATCCTCCCTGCAGTTCGACTCTCTCAGGTTAGCAGTCTCCGTCTGCCTCTTGACTACATTTTCACGAACCTGACGGTACTGTCTTCAGATAAGCCTAGATTCAGGTCAATCGTGCAAGCTCTTCAATAGTAGCAGTCCCCCACTATCGCGATTATAGCAAAAAATAATATCAGGTTCCTTTTTGTCTCCATGTGTAGATTGAACTTACATTTGAAGTTTGCCGTGTAATAGATATCAAAGTCAGACTTTCATTGTTTTCAATGGAACCAGGGATGGAAGATCATTAAAAATATTTGGATTCTTCCGTCAACATTTGTTGCTACAAGAAAATAATTATTGACTATCGATTTAGACTCGAAAAAATTCTTCGGACATGCTCAAAGTCAGACTTTCATTGTTTTCAATGGAACTAGAGATGTTAGATCATTGTTGATCTAAAAAATTATTGGGATTCTTTCGTGAACATTTGTTGCTTCAAGAAAAGAATTATTGATTTTAGATTGGAACAACCACATCCATTAGCTTACAAGTTCAGTAGCGATCACCAACCAAGTGACATGATATTCACTACATGTTTGGATAACAATATGGTCTTCATTAAATTATTGATGTGTGATGTTATTATTGGTGTTGCTTACATGACGGTGGGAAATCCGTCAAGATTCATCCTTAGCAGTAAAAAGGTAAAACGACTATTTCATTTTGTTTGTTTGGCTCTCGAGATGTATGACAATGGGACATAGGTCTGATTTGGTTTATTGTAGAGGACTTACGTTTTCTCTTTATCATGGTCGAGGACACAATTGCCCCTTTACATATTTGGATTTTAACAATCTCCCTTGCTTGTTGTCTCCTATTTGCTGTTTTAGCCAATTCTTGCTCCAAAGTTTTAGTCAGATATTATACGTTTTGCTTTAATTTATAATTCTTCGAGCTGCTTGGTGATTTGCAAATTGGCCAGAGGCTCAATTTCTAAGGTCGGTGCTCTCACCACAAAAATGTGAATGTGCAGCGCAATGTCCGACGAAATGATGTTGCATACGTAGCAAATACCTAGAGACATAAAGATGATTCATATGTTTCTTATCATTATATGATTGGTATCTGGTAATTGTACAAAATTCAGTTGTCCACATTAATATTAGCTTCAAAGTTAAGTAAGAAACTTGTTTATGAAATGCAAGATATAATTTCGTACATTTGTCAAAATCGTGTGTTGCACGTGCAGCTGTGCTAGTAGGTACGAAAATCCGAAAAACCAGTAAATCAGAAGAAAAAAACTAAGCAGAACGTTCTAGAATCTTTCCAACACCGATCAAAAAATAAATGGGCCGGCCCAATTGTTGTGTTACGTGCAGCATAGCGTACAGAGGGGTACGCGTCGGAGGCTCCAAACGACGCAAGGAGCGTCGGTTAGGATTTGCCAAGAACAGTGGCATGTGAAGCGAAACTCTCGCGGTTCTTTCGGCCAGACAGAAGGGCAATTTACGGTCCAATGGCCGGATAGAGTGGGGTGCTAATATTTCACAACGGCCATAACATGTTCTATGGTCGGCCCAAAACCATATTTTCTCTTTCATTTCTTTTGTCTTAAAAAATAGAGGATGTTATTGAAAAAAAAATGCTACGAGACAAAAGGAATTTTCAACCTAGACACTAAACTAGACGATGTTCAAGCCTTGCAACCATAGGATGCCCGCCATTTCATTAAGGTTGAAAGAACAGAGTTTCCATGGTACATGATTTTGTTACAAGAGCCATACGCCCCCCCCCCCCCTCCCCCCCCCCCCCCCCCCCCCCCGAGAAACTACCGAGGCCTACTCCTCTCCTCTTCCCACATTGTTTTCGCTCCATCCCGGTCCTGGCGGTCCTGCACTGTTGCACCTTGGACTCCTGCCTTATGATGGTTCGAGCATTTCTCGCCAACCAAACCTCCACATTCTAGGAATTGCCATTATTCCCTGGCATTCCAACTTGTTGATGGATTGCATACCGACATGTCGTACTACCAGGTTCTGGTTGAGTCTTTCTTAGCCGGTTCTCTGACTGTAAATTGTTTGATCTGATTGAATCTAAACCAAAATTCTCTTGAAAAGGGGCACTAAGCTATCAAATGGTTGATGGCTTCCTGATTATGATCGCAAAATGAGCATCTGGTCCTGCTTGACGCTCATGTCGTAATAATCTGACCAACCAAAGAACTTCTCCTTCAATGGCATACACTTCCTCCATAGAGCAGCTTTGTAGTCTGCTCTGATTGTCCCGTGAAAATATTCCAAGAAGGCTGAAGAGGTAGGGTACTTGCCAGCAGTGAGAAAGAATCTTCTTCAGTTGAAAGGGGTGCAGAAGTCTGAATTTTGTTGTGTAGCTCCATGAACTATGTAATAGCCTGCACTATTAAGCCTCCTTCGGTATCAAACATCCAAGTGTTGTTAGAGAATCTCCAATAATGCCTATTTTTTAGGTCGTATGGGCCAAAAAAAAATCTACAACGGCTACCCTTGATGTATATTTTGCAAAAAAAAATTATATCACGCCCAAAATACATCACTAGTGATGCAAATATACATCACTTGGGCTCGTGCCAATAACTCAAACCATCGCATGGAAGGTTCATGTCCGCTGAAGCCACCCCGACCGAGAATCTACTGATAGCCAGTCGCCACCGATGTGATCGAGTTGAGCGACCGCTGCTTTGATCATCGTCAACGGTGCGGTAGGGGCTCTGGCGGCCTTTTGGAGTGGTGGGGGAGCGGCAGGGTCGCAACAATGCCGGGGGAGGGCGGATTGGAGCGGTGGAGGGGCGACATGGAGCGGCGAGGACGTCAGCGATGGTCGGGGTGGGCTTCTGGTCGGGCGGTGTTGTGCGGCTGCCCTATTTTAGAGCAGCTGTGGGGGACACTCGTGCCTTTATGGTGCCCTATTTTAGGTCAGTTGTTGGAGATGGACATTCTCGTGCCCTAAAAACAACTTTTTGGTGATGTAAATTTTACATCAAGCCATTTTGCCCTAAAATAAATAGGATACCCTTAGTGAGTGTCTTGTTCTTAGCACCTCTTGTTGTCACAAACTCAAGGAGAGATGGCGAGCCGAGCAGCCCGGGCTTTTCCCATCCAACCATCAATCTATAAAGAAACACACATGGTGCCCTTTTCAAATAGCGATTCAAGTTCGGTTTCGATTATTTCGCCCCAGTCGAGAGCTTGAATTGCAATCCTGACCATGCCCATAGGGGCCCTATACCATCCATCTCCACCTCATTCCGGAGAATATCATTCTACCATCTGAGGTTGTGCAACCTAGCCTCCCATACTGAATTGGCTTGAAGACATGCCTCCAGGCCACCAGGGAGTGTCCATCGTTTGTCTCTCGAACACCATGCTATAGAAAAGATTTTTTTAATGTGTTTGATAACTTAAGGAGGCAGGTCCAACGACATCATGTGATAGATACTAGAGCTAATAACATTGTTTTTGCCAACATCAGGCCACCCCTCCGAGTTAAAAAATTTATGCAATTTAAAATGCAATAAAATCATTGAACATATATATTCATCAATGTCAGAAAAAAATCCCTATCTAATTTTCCCACATTCTATATGAAATATTTGAGTGAAATGCAAAGTTTTTAATCCATATGTAATATGGTTTGAAAGATACAAAAAAGTTATTTAGAAGGACTAGCACACGTGCCCGTGCGTTGCAACGGGATAAAGACTTAACATGTACTAAAATTTAATCATCAAAACATCCACCAGAACTCCGACGACGTGGCAGGCGTGCAAGAACACGACTGCTTTGTAAGGTTACAGGAGGTCAGCTTCCATCACAGCCTTGCAATCCGCTAATGCCACTCTGCTATGGAGCAACATCATAAGCCGCATGCTAATCATGCCAGCAAATTAAATGAGCTGAAGCATAAACATATAGGACTAACAGCTTCATTGTTCAGCATAGAGCATGTCCCGAACCATAGAGTCGAGAACCTTGATTTCAGACTCCTGCTAGAGCCTTGGTGAACTGCAATGATAACTCTTGTTGGCATATACATCTCTGTCACTGTATCGCGTGATCGCACCCCATCCACCTGAATTAGAATCAATCCATGTATGTATCAGCCGAGTCTGCACAGGCTCGTTAAACCATAAGATCGACTCTGAACTATTCTAGCTGGAGAGCACCCCAAAGTTTTTTTGAGTCTAAGTTTCTGAAACTAACCATAAACGTATTAGTTTCTGAAACTAACCAATAACGTATTAGTTTCTGAAGCAAGTAAATCAAAAATCCAAACTATCAGGAAGGCAAGAAATTGGATGAGAGGAGAAACATAACTACCGGCAACTTACACGGAGCTATATGGGCGAACTGCAGATTAGCTAGCCCCAAACAGATTTTTCTATCAGAGTGTGCATCGCCAAATTTTGCACAGGGAGGATCCAAGCAATACATAATGCATTCATGTACGAACAAACCTCAAAGTGTCAAGATCAAATCACTACAGAAGCATATGCCAATACGACAGGGAACCTTGCGCGCTTGCCAGCCACACAATCTGAGCCTGTTGTGCGTGTCTCTTTTCTCTGCGTGGGCTTCGCCGTCGCCCTGCCTGATCCTCCGGTCGCGCTCTCGTCATCGGCAGCAGCACAAGCGCTCAGGATTCAAGAAGGAGGCGTCGAGCATGGTGGGACGAAGCGGAGGCGGGCGAGCGCGTGGAACCCGGCGTAGCGGTTGCAGAGGTCACGGCGTCCTTGTGCGCTTGTTGGCCACACAGCATGGGCGGTTCGCGCATGTCTCTCTGCTCCGTGTGGGCGACACCGTGGCCACACGGCCTTGGCCATGCTCTGTACAAGAACAGGAGGTAGTGTCCATGGTGACGGCGACTCGGGGCTGTCTGTCTCCATTGCCTCCGCCCAAGGCGTCATGGACTCGTCCTCGGGAGTGCTTGGTGGCCGGTGCAGAGCTAGCAGGCATGGCCTCTGAGTGCGTCATCTTCCAGGCCAAGTACGCGGACAAGGGCGTAGTGCGCGCCAGCCGCCATGACAGCGTGGGGCACGGCTTCGACTCCGCTGCAGCGCCACAGCGGGCGGTGGCTCGCCCCCGGCGTCCAGCATTGCTCCTCCTGCATAACCTGCCGCACGTCGGCCACTACGTCGCCGGCACCGGCCAGCTGGCTGGCTGCCTCGTCGGAGAGCAAGCAGCATTACGGCAAAGACCGACTGGGGAAAATAAAAAATCGAACCGGTAAACGACTTATGGGTGGTAGTGGTGGGTAATTGTTGCGAACTTTAGGGGTATTTTCAACGACGTACCACAAGAAACCCTAATGCCTTTATTATTAGGTATAGATTTGATTACTTTGGATCATATGCCTATTAATTTTACTAGCAAAGGTGTCCATGCGTTGCAACGGGAGATGAAAAAATGTACACCAGCTTTATCCAGCGTGAAAATAAAAAAAGGTGGTATAATCAATGCTTAACAAGCCAATAACTGAATCATACATTTGCAGTAACAAAATGGTTGACGTAATATGAACCACAAAATTTGGAGTGAATATTATTTCGTTTTTGTGGGACTTCTCAAATTGTAAAGTATGGTGTAAAAGAAAACCTATAACCTGATAATAGAAAAAATCATGTAGGCTAATGACATTAATATTTTAATACATGCACTGAACTGGACCAGGTACTGGGATCAGCATTAACCTTGGACCATATAGTACGTACTGCAGCAAGTGGGCTGAAAGCCTGAAACTAATCTCGGCTTTGCTAGGTGTAGATGAACCAAACAGAACATAATTCATAGATCTGCCTACTCCATAGACTCTTGAGGATCATAATTAATTAGCTGTCATCACACACGCGAGCTCATGTCGGACACCATGATGGACGATGCTCCCTGTCCCTTCTTCCTAGCTCTGAAGTGATCCTGTTCAATGACCAAACCATAGGTTCAGGACTCGGTCTTTGCATTCCCTCTCCTCCGTCAACTCCTTGAGCTGCCATGCCACCGTTGAGATCTTGCAGGCCTCGTCGCATACTTCATATGCGCGAACAGCAGCTTGGTATCCCTCGTCGACAGCACGCGCTTCAGCGTGTTGTTCTCGTCGTCGTTGCTCGTAACCTGACGACGTAGCTGATTAGGCAGACACGTAGCATTCCATGGCGTCACAGATGTAGATGGCAACATCGTCGGCGTCGGGGAACTCTGCCTCCTCGGGCTGGCTCCGAACCTGGATGGTTGGTGGCTCACGGACCTGCTTCTGTGCCGCCTCGGAAGACAGAGGCTGGGCAGATCATAGTTGCCAAGTTTCCGGAACGGTGGGTACGAGGAACGGGAACGAGGAACGAGAAACGTGGCTGCCAAAAAATAGGGAACGACGAGGGTATACATCTCTAGAATGTATCGTTTGATAGTGGGACGCGACTCGGACGATTTGGGTACGACGAACCCGGGACGATACGATGTATCGAGACAGATAGATGATACGATTAGAGGAAACCCACGTTTTCTTCCATAGATCAACTGTGCACAGACCGCGGATGCACTGGACGCCCGGTAATTCTCCACCCTTCCCGTGAATTAAGCATCCGTCCTGCCATTTTTGAAGCGAGAACCTAGCCCAAAGAGTCCTGAATCTGGGTGCTGTACCGACTGTTCGGGGACGCGTTTCGGCCACCGAATCATACCGTACCACACCTCATTTCCGAATCTGATTTCGGGACGACGAATCCGGATCGAGGGACGGCCTACCGTTCCCCGTTTCCGGCTACTATGGGGCAGATCGAGGCGGCGACATGGAGGTTATGCGGAGGGAGAGAAATAAAGGCTGCGCGCGGCATGGGTGGCCCTCAAGTCTGCGCGAGGTAGCGTCCATGACGGCGGTCTAGATGGGAAGTGCAGAGGCGACCGGCGGCGCTCTAGTTTGACCTTTTGTTTTTTGTCATATTTTTAGCTACCTCCACTTGTGCCGCCACCGCCAAATCAGCTCCACTCATGCCACCACCGCCAAATCAGCACGACCTAATACACGAATCACTGGCAGACAACAGATCCCGAGGAACAAAATCAAAGAAACCAAAGAGTCTACTTCTCATGTCCTTTTATAAATGATCAAAAATAATTCTGCCCATGATTTACACCAGCATATATAGCCCGAGCTTCAGCACCAGTAGGGGCGTCAAAATTTACCTTCAGCCAATGCACATCGGGTGGCATCCGAAAACTTGAGCCCCTTCAACTGAAATATACACTGTATTTATCAAGACCACCATTAGCATAGCCAAAAGAGGAGCACATAATTTCAGGGTCGCATGAGGTACACTGGTACAGGTACTGCTTCCAAAACGTGTGTTTTGGCTGACCAACACTTCAACAGCAATCTGCCTCCTAGTTTTTTTTTTCTTGGCCTCACCTTTCTCAAATGCAAAAATGACCCAAGAACTGCCAGGAGTGAATCAAACCTGGAACATGTCCTTACCCAGCTCCTGATTTTGACGGATGGTTTCCAGCTTATAGAATGCTTGCTTCGACTTGTGCTTCTTGATTCAATCAGCACCTCTCTCTCCAAGTCCACTCCAGCTGTGCCAGGCCGTGGTTGCAGCTCACAACATCGCGAGGGAGGAGACCATTTGGGGCGGCGCTGGACCACGAAAACTAAAAGTCGACGATGGCGGCCACGGTACGGGCTCAGCGAGAGCTACACCACCGCGTCCATGGCGGCCACGCAAACGGCCTTCCCCTCGCTGTGCTGCTCTGCGTTCTTGTCCATCCCCACTTCTTCCATATGAAATAGCCTGTAGATGAACTTAATTTCCTAACAAACAGATAGGGAAATTTCGTTCTACATTAGAGCTTCATCCTCGCAGTGGCACAGGGCAGGGCGGAGCCGCGCAGGAGCGGGTACCATACCAGGTCGGCTGGCGGGTGAAATCAGGGCGGCGCGTTGGCAGCAGTCCGGCTGCCGTGGAGCGGAGGTTCGACGCCGCGCGCCTAGTTCCATGGTCGGGGACTCGGGGGTGCTGAGACCGGGAGGAGTCGTGCGTGCGTCGCCAATATCTTCGAACTTGCTCTCGATCTCACGCGTATATATAGGAAGCCCAGGCGTCTTCCTGACACCACATCACATCGTTGCTTTTGCCGCTGCTGCTTCGAACCACTCGACCATCACTCCACAGTTCCTCTCCTCTCTCCACATCCGGCCTCCCCGACGGTTTATCAGTTCTCGCAATTCGTTCGGTACGCCAGGGCAGAGAAGGTCTGAATCTATCGGGAGATGCTGGCGCGTTCCGCCGCTGCTCCTCTTCTGCGGTCGGTAGGGCGTGGCCTGCAACGGCGCCGGCGGCCGCGTGACAGTGCTTTGGCAGATAGTCTACTAGGAAACGTGCCCGTGCGTTGCAACGGGAGAGATTTTTTTCTTTTATACCATGTTCCTCACGCACGATTGCACCACCAATGACGGGCTCGGCAACGTGGACCTGGCAATGTGCGTGAGCGCCGTCACCACTACAGAGAGATGGTACTCCGCGTAGCTACTCTTCACGGTAGCAACTGCCTCATCGGCGACCTTCAGATCTCCATGCGCACCACCTCGTATTCAAATAACCCTATATATCATATTTTTAAGGAAACATTAGGGATTTGGTTACCGGTCGAATTACCGCGGTTACCGGCCGGTAACCGGATTTCTCGGGCCCCTCCGGTAAATGAGTTTACCGAGCAAAAAATCCCAGACCGCTTAAATTTGGATCAAATTCTTCCTCCCAAAATCTATTTTAAATTTTATTTATCATTTTAACTTTGAATTTCAAATTTTGAGTAAGAATCTCGTCTGGTAACCACCGGTAATTTTCCGGTTACCATGGTTACCGGACATCCCGGCTCCCTCCGAGATTTTTTTCAAAACGGTAACCAAAACCTTGGGAAACATCACCTAAACAACAAATTCTTTTACATTGTCATTCAAATATTCAGTGTTTACACGACAAAACACACCTAGTAGTTAGATTGCACCAAGGTAACAATTACTCTGTATTTAGGATACTCGTGACCATCATAAATGTGCATTCTCATATGTGTTGTTTTAATGACTCTTGGAATTAAAAGCTCTGCTCCATATTAACATTACATGCGAGCTCCCAAACAATGGTGCTCTGGCTACCCGACTTGCTACTGCTAGTGCCCGGTTTTCCAGCGGACAGGGACCTTGCACGGTCCCCTTTCAGTCTGCTTCTGAAAATTCTATAGACAACATTTAATCAAAGAAAATCATGCTTTTCCTGAAACTATTCAGCTGTAGTATTATCAAACTGAGAAGCTGCTTTACTATTCTCTTCCTCCATGGCAGTGATGGCCCTCTCGATGTCACAAACAACATCATTATTCCAAGTCACTCAAATATTCTAACTGAAGCTTTCCATTCACAAAAAATGAACCTGCAAACGTAAACAGGGAAGAAGATAACAGAGAAATTCGTGGCGCCGCTGCACTGTAGCGCCACAAAGAGAGAAAACAGAGGAGTTGGCGACTGGATTTGGGGACAGCAGTTGCTGGACACTACCTATCGAGGGATTGGGACGGATAGGTCGCAGGCGAAGCAAGCAGAACCGTGTCTTGTCGTCTCAAGAGCTAAGACTCTCCGCCATGGCTACCCTGTAGAGCAGTACCGAGTCCTGCAAACTCGGAGACGACGCATTCAGACTTGAATCCTCTAGATCCAGGCTCAACACAACATATCCATGTCCTTGGCCTCCACCCAATCCAGGCCAAGAAGGCACAAGCCGCCATCACCAACAAAAAAAAGGACAGATCGCGCCGCCCCCACCGTCCTGTACAAGCTTCCACAGGTTCTGCCACTATCGCAGATTATTCAAGAACGGAAGACGAAGAAATACCTATACTACAGCGGGCACACGCCCCTCCATCACCCCCTCTGACCGGAGACGCCGTCCTCTAGTTTGCCACCGCGGGGACTCGTCGGGGTATGGAGCACCACCGGCGGCGAACCAAGGAGGAGCAGAGCGCCCGACGGCTCGGGAATCGTGGAAGGAGAGGGCGGCGCTCCATGTGCATCTGCACCGCTGCCCGGCTGACACGCAGCCGCCGAAGCTCCTGCGCTCCCGTGGAAGAGGCGCCGCCACGAGCGGGAGGCTGGATCCAAGAGCTTCTCCAAGCGGCGCTGGGCGAATCGTGCGGAGGACGGGAGGGGAATTTCTGGATGTGTGTGACTTAGCGGTGGCAGTTCCTGTAAATAAGTAAAAAAAACGGTTCAATGGCATAGGTGCGTAATATGTGATTTGGTGGGAGGGCAAAACCGGAAATAAAAATGACGTACCACAAGAAACCTTAATACTTTTATTATTAGGTATAGAAAAAGGGGAGCATGGATCTTGATGCACCTATTAACAGCTGAGACAGGGTTTGTAACTAAGTCAGTGTTTAGAAAAACTCTTCTCCGTATGATTTTCGGTGTGTTGTAATGAAACGGTGGACAAGGTTGATGGCACCGCTACATGCGGTGGCTACGGTTTTGTTGTTTTGGTAAATCCTAGTCAAAGGAAACCTCCGTGGCCGCTGACACATAGATAAGAGATATATGCAGTATTTATTTTTACTAGATGACCCGTTGCGCAACTGCGCTACCGCATTAAGGTTCAACATCAATTGTTGTCTAAGGTTTGCAATTTGTCTCCAACAATTTTGATTGAACTCAGCTTCACTTTCGGACATTTGTTCGTGAAGCACAATCCAGACTATTAATATACCTTTCAAATGAATTTAACTATCCATGTTACCTATAGTTTGATGAGACTAAACTCCTGTTTGGAAACTTGCATGCATAGTTCAATTCAGGCTAAGTTTAGTATTTTAGCTATTAGGTTCACTTATATAATTACATGCGCTTGTGTAAAAGTTTATTTGGTTCGGACTGTCTACTACTAAGTTTCGTAGTTCTTATCCATGTTATCTCCTATACTTTAGAGTGTTTCATACGTTGCACCGTTATTATTTGAACTAAGACTCTGGCATATTTGTGGGCATTACGAATTTGTTAGCGTCAAGAAGAAGAAGAAGAAGAAGAAAATTCGAATGATGGAACTGCTACAAAATAGATAAACAATTCCATTATAGAAATCTCGAATTATTTATGCATAAAAAATGGATCGAACATATAAGATCCAGAGGGAAACTATGCTATAACCGACCAACTGCCTTACGCTTTCTCGTCGGAGATGATGATTGTATCAGGCATTTTAGCCGGAATTTTTTCACCTTTTTCTAGGAGTCGTTGAGCACTTTGCGCTTCTTCGCTGGCCCTAGCTTTTCTGCCCGGCTTTTGAGGCGTTCTTCTTCTTCCTTTGCGTACTCCAACATGTGCATATTGAACTGATTAATAAAGATTTGTAAGGATTTTAAACAATCCTATAAAACATTCAAAACAATATCCGGACCGTATTGCATCAGGCAGATGTAAGGATTTGCTTTGATTAATGAAGTGTCATAATTATCCTAATAAAGAAAACAATCATATTACTTAATAATAAATTACTTATTCGAATACAGAGGATCACGTACGCCTGGTACCGCAACATTGTTGCAGCATTAAGGACACACTAATCTTGCGCTTGTAGTTCAGAACAGAAAAATAAAACTGGGCTAGGACGACGTAGCATAAGAGCCGGTCCATGGGCAATGTGCGATCCTTTAGAAACAAAGGTGAACGGCCGCTTCCTTGTGAACTGCTACCTAGGCTATGCTCCAGAGTCCTTTTGTATATACAGGCAGAGGCTGCCACGCTCTGGTAGGAAGACGACACAGATCACCAGGAGCGTGGATCAGAGGGATGTCTTCTTCGGTGGCCAAACGTCTCGCCGGAGCAAGGAGATGCCACGCCGTTGGGCTCTCCGGTAGCCGAGCATACTTGTCGCCAAGATTTGAACCTGCTGCTACAGGTGATCGAGTTAGTTCCTCTTTTCCCCTTTATCCTCTTTTCCACCACGCACAGCTATATCATTAAGCTCACGCTGTTGACAACAAAATATATACCAAATGTTAGAAGGCACGATCATGAGATTTTACAAAACTGGGACCTAGCTCATGTTTGGGCCGATCCCAACTTCAGCCTGAAGCAAACAGGGTATAAATCCATGATATGCTCATTGTTCCAAGCTTCAAGAAGACCTATGGAGTCTTGAGAACCAAAGTGCGCCATGGAGAACAGCTGGAATCGGCATGGGACGTCCCAGCAGCGGTGTCGTGGCCGAGTCAAGGAAGGCGATGTCAGCACTCAGCAGTGTTGATGTACAGCCAGGGCCGTGTGCCATGGAGAACAGCTGTGATCTTCATGGACGTGATTGACCGTGATTGACCTCTCCTTCTCCCTTTGTAGTCTGCACCTATATTGGCTGCCGAATGACATGAATATTAAATAGGAAACTAATGAACAGCAGCTCAATGTAACCCATCAGAATTCCTCCCAAAATTTAGATGGTAAAGACCAAATACATAACCATTTTCTAGACAATAAGTGAATGGGATGACCATGAGAGCAACATATCAAACCAAAAACACCATAGAATCACCAACTTTAGACCATGCGGAATTGGATACTCTCAAAGACAGAGCCTCGCATGAGTGTATACCATTTGTAGTCCCTAGACCGACGATATTACTTGCGCCTTTTTGCATTACTTACTTCCCTAAGCCTGAGCAGGTGCTACTAACCACTCAACATACAATCAACTGATTCTAAATTAGAATGCAGGATACAAGTGAAAAAATGCCATCAAATGGTAACTCAAAATATGACCTAGGAGACTGGTATTCTCTACATGAAAAGAAACTGGCACTATACAGATAGTACTGACGAGTGATTTTTTTCACAACGTTGATACAAAATGGTTCTATGAACAGTCACTGTAAGCAGAGTTTCTAGTGCAATAGTAAGAAGGAGCATACTTTCCTCCTTGCCAGAGCTGCAACATTCATTCTACCTTAATGGTTGTCACCCCAATAGCACCAGCAACTCTGCATCAGGAACATTTATGGGTTAATGGCCAGCATAGCTCAAGGCAGTACTGAACTGAGGAGAATAACTAATCCTTTCTATCTGAACTTGAACCACTAATCCCTTCTATCTGAACCAAACCCACAAATCCAAACATAAATCAACAACATAAGAGGCATTTCAGAAGAATATCACTAACCCTTCTAACCTGAACCAAAACCACTAATCCCTCATATCCGAACCAAAACCAATAATCCATTAATAATTTTTGCATATATGTTGATAAATTAGCCCTCCCAGGACTGAATTTTGGATTAATATTTTTCTCAGAATGAATCAAGAAAACAATAGCATATCATTTGACAAACTTCCAGTGCAAAATCCATGGAAGGTGGAACAGAAATCAGAATTATAAATGCAGAAAATAAAATCTACAAACATGCTGGATGGAGTTTCAACCAAGCTTTTAGTTTTCTTGAATTGTCAACTACGTCAAAACTCATAAGTGTCAATCTCACCCCCTCCATATTGCACATCGGTAGTTTATAAGTTAAAATTTTGACGAGGCAATGAAGTAATATTTCCATAAATGAACATAACATGTTGTCATATATGAATTCAGTGCGAAGGTCAACAGAGATAAAACGAGATATTGCCTTACCTGCAAAAGAACTTCAAAGTTTTAGCTGAGAAAAGATAGATAAGTGAAATGGATTACAATTGGTGAGTATTTATAATGTGAGGATGCCCTTGATATTGAGTCAAAAAAGAACCAATCGCATTGAATAATACTTCTAGTACGAGCAAAGTTGTACTTTCTATGCAAGGTACTGAAAAATCTAAGAGAACACAATGTACAACCAGATGCACCATCAGGTTCAAACATGAAGCAATATAGGAAACTCAACTGGTAGAAAATACATGTTCAATCATATGAACTTGAAAATTAAACAACTTTATACCATGAAAATTAAATACATGTTTAGTAACATAATACACACAAATGCTAACCAAATCGAATCAAGTAGGAGTAATTTCACCTGGGCTAGGGACCAACAATTTTGGTGGCGTGTGTTCCTTGCCACAGTGAAGGCACGAGAAAAATAAACTGGTACTACATACATTGGGGAAGCTCAAATTATTGTCTGTAACACCAATAAGCTTACTTAGGACTCCTGTACCAGTTGTCTCAATGATGGACCAACAAGCAATGTCTCTAAACTACAAAGGAACACATTCAGACCACAACACAGCTGTTTCACAAAGCAGACATGATATGAATGGAGGTGCCTGGACAGTAATTTTAGAAGACATACAGAACACATATGAAAAAAGGAAATTCAGAGACATCAGTTTAGAAAATGCATTCAGATGTTAAGCATTCCAACAATATCCTAGGTTGGAGCCCTGGTCAACAAGAGAGAGATGGTGGGTTTACCTGCCTACCTCCCCTGCTACCCCTTGCCGTCATTGTTGTCCTCTCCTCGACTTAATGAGGTGTGTGCCTCCGGCTTCTTTGGCCTCGCTGCTCCTTCCCCAGGCGATAGGGGATGTCTAGTTGTTTGAAAAAAATGGCAACAATTCAAATTGTTAAAGACCAAAGTATACATTTGCTTATATTTTTCGTTTCTATGCAAAAAGCCATATGGGAAAACCTTTATTTATGAAGCACGTGCATCACACAAACATAAATCAATTTCTGAACTCATATATTGAAATGGACAATGTAGGAGAGCATCCAAGTAAGAACATAATTGTGAGAGTTGGCACCTCTTTGTCAGAACCGGTGATGATGGCCAGAGTGGAACTGCAGTAATAACACGCCATGGTCAAATACTCAAACATGAAATAGACGAAAAACATGAGCAAATCAACGGATGAAACGATCAATCGATTGGAAGCTCACCTCGACCATGGTCGAATGTTGCAGCGTCTAGCTTGGGGTTCATATCTGCAATAAAGAAAAACTCATAATCAGGCTGTAAACAAACACGTTCCTTTTTCTTTTTTCTTTGGAAATAGAAAACACGTACAATAGCAACAATTCTTAATTGAACCATGCTAATTGAAGAACTTAATAACCTATCTTTAAGCACGAAGGGTAAACAAAAGAGAAGACAAACAATATGCAGGTTATTTTTTGAAGACTCTTTTTTAGTAAGCTAACAACACCAAGCAGAAAAATTAAACAACTACGTATATATCATGTGCCAATCCCACCAAGCAGGAAATTAAACAACTTTATACCATGATGAAGAGAGATCGAACAACAACCATCTTCCAGATAGCAGATCATCAATCACTCAATTTAAAATCCAATTTTCTATATTCTGTTGCTATTTACAAATCTAGCTGCAAGCAGATCATCAAGCACTCCATAAGCATAAAATGGATATATCGTGGGCACCCAAAATCAACTAAGAAACAACAATAAGCAAGTAGATCATGAGAGGGTGTGGGCGAAGAGAGAGGTAGAAAGGATGAATACCAGGACGGTGTAAATCCCACTCTGCCGAGGTAAGAAAGACATCACTGCCGTCAGCGGTGTTAATCTGAACCGAAATAAATAAAACAACAAGCAGTGGGAGAATCGAATATACTTTAGCAAATATAATGTCTCGCAAATAACAGTTAAATTTGTTTATTTATTCTCAACCTATATCAAGTAGCGCCATTTTTATCTTTCTATTTCATCTTACAATGTGCAGTTTAGAACTGAAGATGAAGAAAAGGTTCAAGCAGTGACTTGTGGGCTATTCCAATTAATCTGGTCAGCCTTCTCATAATTCAATATTGCCTGCGCAAAACCACGAGTTCAAGGGCCTTACCGGACTAAGAATTCATGCTCTGTTCGAAATATGCATCAAGTCCATCTCAAGAAATGCATCAGGAACATCTCAACAGGAACATCTCAACAGATCCATATCTTCTAGCATAGAGAAATTACATTATTCATGGAAGAAGTAACCTGTAATCACACACACCCAAGCGGTGTTCTTCCCCAATGAATCAAAAGAAAATAACTAGAAACCAGGGCAACTGCAAGGCCACCGGGTCCTATACTTTAATAAAGTAAACTGTTTTGTTTAATTCAAAGAGCCGAATTGAGTAATGCTTGATACAAAAAGATATTACCCCTGGTTCTTTTAATTACTGCAGCTTCAGGGGGAGCTCATTTTTCAGGGGATTTTTAACAAATCATGTCATATAAAATTCACAATATATATTTATTTGCTATAATTGAGGCGAAAATGCTTTGGAACACAGATTTAAGAAGAGTTGTTCAGGAATATGAGAAATAACAGTTGTCATAAAAGATCGAAGAATACCTTTTCTGTTGAACCATATGAATTAAAGCAAAAGAAGTGTGACATCGCACAATATATCCTGAAAATCACAATGGCTTATAGTTACTTCATAATTATTTAGCAACTGGTCCAATCAAATAATTTTTATAAAGAAGACCCAATGGGAATAATGTAACCATCATTCTCATAACATGACATCACAGTAATCTTAAAGCAATTTAAAACTGGTCTGGAATCACATCCAGTATCAAAATCATAAAAGAAAGGCAAGGAACCTATAATATAACCAAAAAAGAGGATGAAAAAGTGGCGAGTCAGATCATAAACTGTACAATTTAGCAAGATACCGTATAGAAATACATTATTCAGGATCCAAAGCACCAAATATTTATGAAAAAATAGAATATGCAAATCTTCAGATCGAGTACCTTGCTTAGAATATGCAAATCTTCAGATCCAGTACCTGATATTTCCTATTTTTGCAACAAAACCTTAAGAAGTGAGATATTGAAAAAATAATGCATTATTTTGGTAATGCATGACGTCTTTTAGATTTCAGCTATAGACCTTAAATACATGGACTTCCCTGCCATCATTGTCAAAGCTTTTTCTAGTTCCCTACTTCTCGCTATGTCATTGAGACCCTCTCCTTCCTCCTCCATGGCCTCCTACGCAGAAAAACTTTTTAGTATTAGTACGGGCTCATATACAAGTAAACATCAATTAAACATCCATGGCCTCCTCTCGCTATGTACAATTAAACCGTCAGATATAAAATTGCCCATCCATAGACCCATCTTAATTCAACATTTATTCCTACTCAATTGCACATAACCAATTAAACTTCGTAGCAGAATTTTGTACTGTTTCTTAGAATCAAAAGTAGCCAACGAGTGCAAAGCTAAATCTGCACATGCTACTATGTCAGAAAAAGAAGCAGAAATAGCAAGTTTGGGTGCAAACCTCTTTTTTTTTAGAATAGTTTGGGTGCAAACCTGAATGTGGAGACTGCCCTTGCAAGTAGACGTGGGCAGTCCATCTGGAGCAGCTTCTGCTCAGCCTCGTCTCGCTGGGCCTAGCCTCCGAGCGAAAGCTGTAGATCATGGCCTTGACATCAATCCTATCTTCACCACAAATTTTGCATCCAAACTATAAAACCTAGGACCAAAATAATATCAAAACAATTAAATTGAGGGGAACTCATGAGCACCTCCGATCTGAGCCAGAAATCAAAAAAGACAAGGCGTGGAGGAGAGTTTGGGAATCATGAGCACCCTCCGATCTGAATCAGAAATCAAGAAGACAAGACGTGAAGGGGAGTTTGGGCACGGACCTGTACGTCAAAATGTGTCGTGCCCCCACATCAGCTCCGTCCTGGCCTTCTCCTCCATCGCGACCTCCGTCGGCATCAGCTCCGTGCCTGCAGTAGCAGCAGGCGCATCAGCTTAACGATAAAATAGGAAATAAACCAATAGAAAAAAGAAACAAAAAAGAAAAAAAACAGTAAAATTACACCACGAACAAGCACGAACTCAGCTTGGGAGGCCATTGACCTGCCTGGCCCTGCCGTCACCGTGCCCGGCCACCGTCGCCCGACCACCGCCGCCCAGCCGCCGCTGCCTGGCCGCCCCCGTGCCCAGCCACCGCCGCCCTTTCCTCGCCCGCCCGCCGTCCTTCCTCGCCCGGCCACCGCTCGCAGCGCGACCACCGCTGCAACGACAGCCAAGGGTTGAGTGGCGGGCGGACGTGCGCGTCCTGATGCTGCAACGACAGCTCGTGGTCCTCCGCGTCGTCGCCCCGTCTGAGCCCGACCACCGCCTCCTAGCTCGCTGCCGCCGCTTGCTGCGGCCGCCGGCCTCATCTCCCTTGCTCTGTGCCGCCAACTGCCGCGGGGAGCCGCACACGGACGGACGAGCAGCACAAGATCGAGGGGGAAGGAGAGTTGGGGCAGGGGTGGCGGCTGGCGTGGAGGAGGAAGGGGATTGGAGGAGGAGAGAGAGCACGTGAGTGGTTAGGGTTTCACCGTGCTGGTTTTGTTCCACGCATTGAGCAGGCCAATCTGAGCAACGCGGGTGAGCTGGTTTTGCCCACTGATTTTTGGGCCCAGTGCACAACGTGTCCCACAATGTCATGTGCATATTAGGCAACACGAAGTAAAAAAAAATCACCGCATCCAACGGCTGGAGGTGAAAGTGGGAGAGGTAAAAATACTGTAGCGGTAAATCCGACGGCTCAGGTTGATCTCGAGGGGCAAATGCTCTCAGAGAGCGGGTAGGCTCGTATCCTTTATAGTAGTAATATGCGCAGCATGGCGCGAGAAATTAGCTAGTACTCCCTCGGTTTATAAATATAAGATGTTTTAGTTTTTGTCCACATTCACATGTATATAGACATGTTTTAGTGTGTAACATGTGAGGGAGCTAAAACATCTTATATTAAAAAATAGAGGGAGTAATAGGCAATGTAACAACATTCTAACGTCAGACAACAAATATAGGGGGATTTCATTCAACTTGACGCTGTTGATGGACAGAAATAGACAAGACTACTAGAAAGACTAAAGTAAGAGGCTAGATATGAACAGGCACAGAAAAAACACACAGGGAGTACAAATTTTGCTGTCTTTTCTAGAAATCTAAAGATACCCTGATACCATGATAGCCACGCCACATGTACTTTTCTGCAAGTAATAAGCACACAGGTGACGCCAACGTAACAGGCTTGGAATCACCAAACATTATCTCCATTCGGTGGTCATACACTCGTACCTAACACAGTCGGGTTTTCTTGTTAGAACCAGGCTCCATGATGGTCGGTTTTTCTTGTGGTATCTTGGACCTATTGCGTGCTTCAACCAAGAGACTCGGAAAGCTCTGCATCAAATGGAGGTACTCACCAGATGTCGCAACAATCCTGAAATTTTTATCATCGGCAAGGAAATCAAAGCAGCTAGCCTTGAGTTTGGGGCAGACGTGGTCCTCTGCCAGCTCCAACATTGAAACCACGCTGTCTATCGTGACACCGTCTGCACTTAGCTTGACCTCACAAATCTTCTTTAATCTCTCTACCCCGTACCTATCAGCAGCTATGAGGAGATGCTGGTATTCTGCCACAGTGGTGCCAGCGTTCTTGGGCAATGAACCATGGTACAAGTAATGGAGCATAGATCCGAAGGTAGAGGCCTCCATGTCTTGGGTGGTGATAGAGGTCATCTTGCTTTCAGCCATGGGGCCATAGAGTTCTGCGTTAAAGACCGACGACCGGGCCGCAAGCACTAGGCGATGTGCAGCGAAGCTCTCCCCGCCAACGTTGAAGGAAACATCAGTGTGTTCATGTTTATCCAACATAATGGCCAGATCATGTCCTAAATCCGGCAGCTCCTCCTCCTCTAACGATGAAGCCGGAGGTGTCCAGTCTATGTAGACGGAGCACAACACCACGAAGTAATTGTCCACCACGCACTTGGCCTTGACGTCGTCTCTCTCTGCTCTGAACGAGTAATAACCTCCTTCCACGAACCGGCCACCGAAAGATCATGTCCAAGGTTTTCCCCGTCCCGATTGAAGGCGCCGGTGAGCCGGCCTTGTCGAGCAATACCATGTGCGTGGACACCTTGGCGGGGGCTTCAAGAACGGGTGATTCTTGACACTGAGACCTAAGTAGACGCAGGTACTCGTGGGTGCAGGGTAGTACAATGCGCAGCATTTGCGCCCAGCAACGACGGTGCTCGATTGTACAATCGGCCGAGCAAGGTGGCCATCTTCGGGCGATGTGAGCCTTACCCGAAAACGGAAGATGTGACTGTCCCTTGTAGGCAGGGCCGGTCCTGTCATTTTGGGGGCCCGGGGCGAAATTAAAATCCGGGCCCCTAATAAGCATGGTAAAAAATAGCACGGAATAGCCCTGCAACTTGTACGTTATAGCGTTTGAGCAATGTCTCGTTAAATGAAATGTGTGTACAATCGTCGGCGCTATATAGTTTCGGCGGATTTAAGGGTTGCGTTCTTCTCTCATACCACGCTATCTTTACTTTGCTTATAAGTAAACATAAACTTATATATATGTCGAATGTCGGATGTTACCAATAAACATTTAAAGTGCATACAAAGCAATATTCATGTCAAATATGTACGCATCTTTTTATAAAAATATTTTAATGCAATCAATATCAACCTACCGATTATGGCGTCGACACTCTGTAGAACCACACGATGGCAGTGTGCATGGCACATTAAGGTCTCACGATTCGGCTTCTCGCTTCTTGGCATGATCGTGTGAAACCGACGATGGATCGTATTTAGTCTCAGGGAACCGTCAAAAGAGCAAAGAGCCGCATATAATACACATTTTTAAATGGCCTGTGCGTAACATAGTCATGGCCTTGACATTTCCAGATTTGAAAGAAAAATTAACAAGCAGAAAATGACCCGATTGTGTGATGCATTTCCCTTTTAATAAATCATGTGATTTTGTTTTTTGTTTTGAGAGGATTTTTTAGGCATTAACCATGCGATGCATTGCCTGGACTTTTTTTTTACGGGTATGCATTGCATGGACTGGATGGTCTTCTGACCGTGGCCTAACCTACCGGCCCTATCCCACTTTTATTGGTCAACCGGGCCCCCCACCCCTTTAGAACTAAGCACATTAAAAAAGCCCAAGGTAATCTGAGAAGAAAAAAGGCCAAAATAACTTGAACGAAAGGGCCCAAGTCTAGAAAGCACTGAAGGCTTCATCGTCTCCCTGACGAAAGAAAACCTTCTAACCTCCCTGCTCTAATGGCGCGGCCAGTTTCTCTCCAAGATTGCCACTCCATATGCATTAGGAAGATGGAAATTGGGGCCCCTTGGTTTCGGGGGCCCGGGGCGGCCGCCCCTCCTGCCCCCCCCCCCCCCCCCCCACAGGACCGGGCCTGCTTGTAGGGACGATGTGGCAATCGGATGACCCGCCTTCAGCCATGGTTTGACCTTGATCGGTTCGACTTGGGACCCGGAAGCGATAGACGATTTGCAGCGGCGAGGCGAGCGGATCTGTTGCAGGCTGCGGGCGTCGTAGTGAAGGCAGGAGAGTGTTGGGTTTCGCCCACGGGTGGAACTAGATGAACATACACGCAGGAAACTTGTAGCCAATGCCGTCTATTTTTCTTTATTTCTCAAAGCTCGATGCATAGTCCGGTGCATGTTATATACACGCATAGCCATAGGCAATAGGTGTATTAACTTGACAAGGACTCAGGACTCAACACAGCTACGACGACTTGGACTCTAACCTATACACACGTATTGGGTCTTTACCAAAAGCAAGCCAACTCTAATTCGAACTAACACCACGTACGTAGCTAACACTATCTGAACTCATGCATTGGATTGCAAGCCAAACACAATTTCAGAAACATCACGTACCGACTCAAACACAAGTTGGAATATTTCCAAAAAGAGACAGCGTGCGATTGCAGTGCGGCTAGGGTTTGGATTTGGAAGAGCCTAGGCCTTGTTGGTCTAAACGAATTCCGTAGGAACTACTCCCTCCGTCTAAAAATAAGTGTCTCAAGTTTGACAAAAAGTGGATGTATCTTTGTTTTTTTTTTTGCGCAGAAAGAGCTACATCAAATTAACCAAGATTCATACAGAAAAGTCCAGGAAACAAAGAAAATATGTCTAGATAACTCCACTTTTGAGCAAACTTGAGAGACTTATTTTTGGACGGAGTGAGTATATAGTTGAGTGTTTTGTAGGATTGATATAACCCACTGGAAGTTATTTCTTCTGTAAACCATTTTGCAGTCAGTTCCAAAGAAAATTTCCATCGCGTCTAGTAGAGCGATGTTCACCAAACGATTCATCTCTTCATCGCTCCGTTAATTGGAATAGAGGATTTGTGTGCCGTGGTTTTGCCCCACGGCTGGCTCTTGATTTATATTAACAATAACAGGACGTGTTACAACACGATTACAACAAGGACTCGTATCCGTTTTGGACTAGATACGATATTCTGCCTAATACACCCCCTCAATCTAAACCGTCGTGAACAAGGTTCAGATTGGAACTAAAACGACTAAGCAACTGTTGACTAACAGGCTTAGTGAAAATATCAGCTAGTTGATCTCCAGAAGCAATGAATCGTACGTCGAGAGCACCTGAAGCAACTTTCCCGCGCACAAAATGGAAATCAATCTCGATATGCTTGGTGCGTGCATGAAACACCGGGTTGGCAGACAGATATGTGGCACCCAAGTTATCACACCAGAGGACAGGTGGCTTGGGTTGAGGAACACCAAGTTCCTTGAGTACAGACTGGATCCATGTAGCTTCAGCTGTACCATTAGCAAGAGCCTTGTACTCCGCTTCTGTACTAGAGCGGGACACCGTGGGTTGTTTCCAAGAGCTCCAAGAGACAAGATTGGGCCCAAGAAAAATAGCAAAACCTCCAGTAGAGCGGCGGTCATCAGGGCAACCCGCCCAATCAGCATCAGTGTAAATATTCAGAAGAGTAGATGAAGATCTCTGAATTCGTAAGCCAGTAGAAACGTTACCCTTGACATACCTAAGGATCCGCTTGACCGCTTCATAATGATCAGTGGTGGGCTGAGCAAGGAATTGGCAAACCTTGTTGACCGCAAATGAAATATCAGGACGGGTTAACGTCAAATACTGGAGTCCTCCAACCAAACTCCGATAGCGAAGAACATCATCGGCAGAAAGAGTGATACCCTGAGCTCGAGAGAGCTTGTCAGACGTGGACATCGGAGTGGTAACAGGACGACAATCCTCCATGTGGGCTCGATGAAGAAGATCCAAAGCATACTTATGCTGAGTCAAGTGCATGCCTGCCGAGGTATAAGAGGCCTCAATGCCCAAAAAATAGTCAAGACGTCCAAGATCCTTGATAGGAAACGCTTGTGCCAAGACGTGCACAAGACGATCAATAGCAACAGTAGAAGAGCCGGCAATCACAATGTCATTGTAACACCCCGAAAATTTAGACCAAATTTTTTTTTGATTTATTTTTGGACGCCAGAAAAACTTTTTCGGATTTCTAAATGTTTTCTTCGAACCCGTTGGTCTTTGATTTGACTTTGGTTTCGCTCTCTCAGAAAATTCCCAATAAACCTCGATCCTTGTCGACCTCCACCATAATTCCAGGACATTGTTTTATCTGTTAAATGGTGATTCCAAAATCCTTCCGGTCTATTCCACAAAAGGTCTCCACCGCAACTTTTGCTTGGAATAAATTCTACCAAGCTACCATAAGGTTCCCCCACACATATACATCACTTCCACGGAAAAATATTTCATAGACTCATGCAATATTCCAAAGTTAAACGCTATTTCCTATTATGTCAGTTTCAATCCGAAAATTATCCAGACACCTTCCACTCATCCAAAAATTCTACAATTTTGGGGAGATGCATGATTCCACCTCCTGAACATTTCACTCCACTGTCCCAACCTCATTTGAGCAATATTTGAGGTACTTCCTTTGTAATGCTCACTTCCTGCCTATTAGCAAATCCCAAAGGAACCCCTCTTTGTATGTCTCCAAAAATTCCACCAAAAATACCAGAGGACCCCATGTCCATATAAAGACCATCCATACAAAAATATGGCATACTCCAATGCAATATTTCCAAGTTATCCCATAATTTCAAAACTGCCATTTCTAGTCCAGAAATATTTTAACCAAGCTAGGAACCTCCAATAATTCTGATAAATTCAGGGAATGCATATTTTGGCATTTCCTTCATTTCATATTTTGGAGCCAAATCTATTTGAGCAATATTTACACCACTTCCTTTGTAAGCCCAATTTAGTGCCATTTCAAGATCTTCAAACAAACCTAGACCTAGAGAATTCCAATGACCATGATGCTTTGTGATCTTGACCACATGGTCCTTAGACACACAAAACCAGGAGGCCACCCCAAGGGGAATTGTAGAAATCTCTTTTTCATAAATCATGCCATTATGGCCATTTTAGGCCATCTTATGGAAAACCAATTTCCCATCATCCAAATGACCCCAAACTCCTTGTACACTCTCCCCTGACCAAAACAACCCATGCCTAATTTTTGGGAATTTATTTGAGTGGTGTAAGACCAAGAACATTTCATCGAACACTTTCTGCAGTTTTGGTTTTCTAAAATTTTTACTCTACAAAGTTGCAGCTCTTTGATGGTTTCTTGTTTGAGTGTGTTCGTTTTGTTCTTGTGAGCGCCGTAGTGTCTCTAGTCTTGCGTTTGGACCATTGGTTTGGCGGGAACGCGGCGATGCCGATCATGGCGCGCTCTGGGCGCCCTGGACGCGCATGTCGGCATGCCCATGTCCTCTGCCCTTGTCCACTGCCTCGCTGTCCTGCGGAGTGACACCGCAGCCGAGCCCTCCCCCTCCCCTCGCTGCATGTAGCTCCGGCGAGCCAGCCCTGCCCAGGCCCCGCGCACCCCCAGCTCGACACCTCGCCGCCGACAACCACAAGACGCCGCACCGCCGCACAGTGCTCCATCAAGAGCAACCAGACGCCAAGCTAGAGGACGCACCGCCCACTCCAGTAACCCTCGTGCTCCCCCTGTGGCTCTAGCTCACCGTGCTTATCCTCCCCCCCCCCTCCTCCCCAGTGACCACCCGAGCCCGACGCGTCGCCATGCCGACCACCCCGTGGCCCCTGCCCTCTGCCTCCCCCCCAGGCTATAAAAGGGGAGCACCCCGAGCCTTTCAGCTGCACCCCATTCCCCTCTCACTCCCCTGGGCCTCTCTGTTCAGTTAGCTGGCGAATGGAGCTCGTTTTCGACCGTGGTGGCCGAAATCGTGGCCGCGGATCCTCGGATCACCGCGAGCTATCCCGAGCTTCATTCACCAATTAAATGGGGGGAGAGACTCCTCTGGATCCCCTCATTCTCCCAGTGCAATCCATTCGCGAAATAATGCACCGTAGCCACGGCACCATCCTCGACCGCCGGCGGCGAGCTCGCGGGTCGTGCACCGCGGCGTCGCCCCCTGGCTTCCCCGTGGCCGTGGTCTCCATCTTCGGACGCGGAGCGGTGGGGCGCTTCTCTCCCTGCCCTCTGTGGCCAGCGGCGTCCACCGGGGCGGCGGCGGCAGGCGGCGGCCGAGCCGGCCGTGCAGCGTCGTGCTCACCCGCGCGGGAAGAAGAAAGACAGCCAGCGTGGCGCCAGCGTGGCGTGCTGGTGTCGCCGACAAGCGGGCCCGGCGTGGCCCAGCCGCCACGTTGGATAAGTGGAGGCGCATATGCGCTAGTACGCTTTCCAGAGCTGAAGGCGTATTCACGGAAAAGGCGCGACCAGCCCGGCCCAGTCCAGTTTCAGCCCGTTCCGTTTTTTTCCTCTCTGGTGAGCAGCGCGTAGCTAAATTTCGCTCGCTCGTTTCTCTCACACCGTAGCTCCGATCAAGGCGATTCAAGTTCCTAAATTTTTGTTTCGACGAGCTCTAACCAGTGGCACTGGTTTCAACCTTTTCCAAGGTAGTCCTTAGGGTGCCCCTTTCGTGGGTACATTCCGGAGTTTCCGGAGAAGCGACTTTCGACCCCGACGCCGCAAAACCACCCCGACCCTTTCGAGACAAATGGATCCCCGTTTTCAGGCAAGCTAACCCCTTGCTATAAACCGTCCAGCAATGTTTGGTTGTTTGCTTAGTATTATGCCGGTGTTTATGTCTGCTTATTGTTATATTGCTTATGTCTGTCTGCTATTATTATCGCATGTCTGTCTATTGTCTGCTTTATATGTGTGTCATGTATTGATGCATATGTCGTTCTACATTATGATTATTGCACTACTTTGTAATTGCTCATATGTGCAACACTCCCATTTCCGGGGCAATGGCCGGGTCTCCCGCCTCAGCCGAGGAAGTGGGGGAAATTATTACAACTGTGCGTCTCGCTTTGCGGGGCTTTGTTTGGTTTTTCCACTTCTTCAACGCCGAGGTGAGGTGCGGACGAATGTCGGCTTATGATCCTCGGGGTTGGGGGCATTCGTGTTAGTTGCCTCTTGTCCCACCGTCGAATATGGACGGCTTAGGCCATCCGGACTGCGATGCTGGGAGCTGACTTTTCCGCGGTTTTATTTGCCGAGATTGCTGACACCACGTCGGGGTAAACCCCGAGTGGAATGGATGCTCTCTCATTCTTATGAGTGCTTTTCGGTTTATTTTGGAGACTATATGCCCAAATCCCCACTTCCTGGTCAACGGTCGGTCGGTATCGCCGCCAAAGACTTGCGCGTGGAGGAACGGATGCGTAACAGACTCCGCAAACTATTGCTTGAAATATTATTATTATTGTTCTATCACTAACCCCCGAGTGACACCGGCCGGGTCTCCCGCCACCGTCACCCGGGTATTATTGTTGTTATTGTTATGTTGTTGTTTATTCATGCAAGTTTTATGTGGTTATTGTTATGTGCTATGCTTGTGTTGCTTGTCGTTTGTGGATGCTGATACATGCAGGTTGTTATGTTTGTTTACTGTGGTTATTGTTGTGTTGGACTAACCCCTGTTGTTTGGACTTGTTGTGTTGAAACTTGAATAATTCGAAACAACCCTCCAAGCTTCGATAGGGTCAGTCCATAGTGCCACTTATCTGAACATTGAACGCACTGCCACCGTCGCTCACATGGGCGGGCCTTGACCTACGTAATCCTATCGGCCTCCTTTGATGCCACCCTTTTGGCAAGTCTAGTCGGTTACCATAGTTGGTCGGGGCTAGTCTTGCGAAGGTTCCGGAGCTAGGCGTCGCTCATGGGTTGGGGACGTGCCGGATTCACTTCTGCATAAGGCATAGAGTTATGTCGGTGGCTATACAGGGAGTGTCTTGGTAGCGTGAACGGTCAGGTGAGTGTATCTTGCTGAGTTCGCCTTAGGGATGAAATCCTAAAGTACCGGCTTAGTGTGGTGCACTTAGGTGGGTGGTATTTGCAACCTCTCGAGAGTGTCTAATCTGGATGTCCAGCCTTGTTCCAAGGATATGGAACAACAGTTCAGTATCGGTCACACTGTGTGTCCTCGTCGAGTCCGGAGGGTTAAACCTAAGTATTTTTGAAGGAAGATGAACAACCTGATTCACTAAATGAACAATAAGTTGATGCAGGGAATGTTACTTGAGACGTGATTGTGAACCAAGTTTAGGGATGGCGGTGTGATGCGTTGGGGAGCCTATAGTTAGGCCAGAGCCCACATCAACCGAGCATGCCCAGAGTGGAAAGATGAGGCCAGTGGCCTAGCAGTAATCACAGGTGATGTTGTGTATTCTTTGGTACCCACTGGGTACACCCGTCTTCTCGTCACAGGTAAGCTCGTTGTATGATTGCCGGTGCACGATCCAACCCCACCTGGCTTGGACTCTGCACTGGTGATACCCCATTGTTTGCCTATGCCATGTTTTGCTTGTCAATGCCATGCTACTTTTATGCCATGTATCTAGAGTACATTTGCCATGTTGTAGGATTTTATTTACAATGTATGTCTTGTTGCATGACTGTTGGATTGTTTGTAGTGAGGGGCAATACTTGCTGAGTGCATATTTAATGTACTCACGGGCCTCGTGTTTTGGCCAGATTTTGGCAGGATTCATCTTCTACCTTAGCAAGGAGATGGAGCAAGAACGTGCTAGGATCAGTAGCCCAGCCAGATGCCTGTGGAGTGGAGCCGCTCCAAGCCGCTGCCTTAGTCGTTTCCGCTGCCAGTTAAACCCTGTCCTGAGCCATGCTTGGCATGATATTTGTAATGCCTTGATGGCCTTGTAAACCATCTGTAGCACTTCTTGTGCCTGATTGTGCAATGATTTCCATTATGTTGCACTGTCGTGACGTGCGGCCAGATATCCTGGGCTGGCGCACGGGACGACCGCCTCTCTGGTGATTTGTTCCAGGGAGGGGTGTCACAGACAATGGTATCAGAGCGCCAGGCTGGCTGTAGACTACCCTAGCATGGAAAGCCCACTTTACTTTTGCCCGACAAGGAGCCCGATGGATTTGACCCATCTCCGCCTAACCGGCATGGCTATTGTTGGTCAATAGTATGGTGCAGTAGGACTTGTCCCAATCCCCGAGTGAGGCTCGCCGGTTTCTTCTAGGAGAAGGAATCGACACTACCCAGTAGATAAGTGACCCAGTCCTAGCTGCCTATAAAATCCCACCCTCGCCTGCTATCCTTAGCAACCCAAACTCTCTTGAAGCAGGATCCCGCAAAGGAATCTCGTGTTCTTATCTCATCCTACACCCAGAGCCAAATAATCCGATGGCAAACCCCAGGGTCGTCCTGGAGACCACTGCCGAGGATCATAGCGGATTTCCACTGATGCTTTTGGGAGTCGTCTGTGATCTTCTTGGCAGGCCTGCTCGCCCCCGGTATGTGGTGTACGAGAACTCTCGCTCGCCTGCCGGGAGTGAATTTCGGGCAGACGTGCATATCGACTTGTGCCCGTTGGGCACAAGTCAGTCTTACGAGATCCAAGGAAGGAGCATGCCCACTCTTCATCAAGCCATCCAGGTAGCAGCCTGGGAAGGTCTCGTCCGCCTGCGGTACTCAGAACCGGCAATGGCGGAAAGTCGAGCTTTCCACCTTCTCCCAGCCAGACCCCGTGATGGTGTGGAGGCTATCCAAACTCCCACTAGAGGGGAAGTCGACCCTGCCGTAATCACGCTGGTCGACTACGGAGCGGCAATGACAAAGTTTTGCCAATCCCTGAGGGATGAACTCTTCACCACAAGACGCAACCTTGGTCGTGCTCGCATGCAACTGAGGCGAGCAAGGAACCTACCCAACCTCAACCTTGACCCAGCTCAGAGTACAGGACTTCCGTTCCCAGGTGATTTGCCGGGATCCAGTCTTGATGCCTCTGGGACACAAGCACTAGCCCCAGTCCAGCAGTACCTCCAAGCAGGAGGTATAATCCTCGAAGGCGTGCCTGCAATTCCCCACCCCGCGGGAGATGGAGATGTGGACACCACTCTTCGTCTCGGCTAAGCTCCACCGACTACCAGAGGCCGCCAAGCGGATTAGAACCCATGTCTAGTTAGCCTGAGTGGCGCTTTTACGTTAGTAGGTGAGAATCGGCAAGGTTGTTTGTTGTTTGTTTGTTTTTCTTGTGATGGCTTGTAGTATAAGTTGTTGTCTGTTTGCTGGTTGATGTCAGATCAGCCGTACTAAAACTTGGTATTCTGATTCCCTTGTTAACCACTTGGTTGACACATGAAGGAATATCATGCTTTTCTTGTAGTCAAAGGTTTTAAAGAAACAACAGATCACTTAAAACAGGGACAGTATATGTGAACCCAGACGCATATACCCACCTGTGAATTCACGCAAACTTTGAATGGGATTATTTTCTAGTAGGTAAATTATTTTATGTGTGTGTTGCACAAGTTTAACTATTAAGTGGAAGTATTTAATGAGACACGGTAACCCCGGTGTCCCGCTCACTTAATGTTGGCTCGTGCATAGGTTTGAAAAAAACTCTTACATGTGACACCTCAAGGTTCCTCACCCAATATGAACCTTGTGTCTTTGCATGTGAAAGAAAGGGGCCCGAGCCCTCCACGATGACCTCCATCACAAGCTGCAATTGCTTGTTGAGTAATCTACATCGTGGAACACAAAAGGATTTTTGTAGAGTGTTTGTTAGCTTGTTTGTAGACTTGCTTGTTTGCTTTTGCCATGGTTATGTTGTTATGTGTGCCCTGCCGTGTGAATGTTTGAGCAAAAACCATAGTTTGTATTCAGATACCATGGTGGTAGCTCCTATTTGAATGATTGTGTGAGCCCCTGCCATGCCATCCCTAGAATGCATTCAGTCCGATAGAATGTCGAGCCTTGGAAATGCCCAGTTTTAGGAAAACCCCGTTGAGTGTTGACTTTCTATACGTTTCCAACTATAGTCGTGGTTGGAAGTTTACGAAAACGTTTTAAAATGTAGGGATATATCAAACCGTACAAGAGATATCTTGTATAACCCCGGGAATCTCTATAAGTCTCCGAATCTCGGGACGAGATTCTTTTTAAGGGGGGAAGGTTTGTAACACCCCGAAAATTTAGACCAAATTTTTTTATTTATTTTTGGACGCCGAAAAACTTTTTCGGATTTCTAAATGTTTTCTTCGAACCCGTTGGTCTTTGATTTGACTTTGGTTTCGCTCTCAGAAAATTCCCAATAAACCTCGATCCTTGTCGACCTCCACCATAATTCCAGGACATTGTTTTATCTGTTAAATGGTGATTCCAAAATCCTTCCGGTCTATTCCACAAAAGTCTCCACCGCAACTTTTGCTTGGAATAAATTCTACCAAGCTACCATAAGGTTCCCCCACACATATACATCACTTCCACGGAAAAATATTTCATAGACTCATGCAATATTCCAAAGTTAAACCCTATTTCCTATTATGTCAGTTTCAATCCGAAAATTATCCAGACACCTTCCACTCATCCAAAAATTCTACAATTTTGGGGAGATGCATGAATCCACCTCCTGAACATTTCACTCCACTGTCCCAACCTCATTTGAGCAATATTTGAGGTACTTCCTTTGTAATGCTCTTTCTGCCTATTAGCAAATTCCAAAGGAACCCCTCTTTTATGTCTCCAAAAATTCCACCAAAAATACCAGAGGACCCCATGTCCATATAAAGACCATCCATGCAAAAATATGGCATACTCCAATGCAATATTTCCAAGTTATCCCATAATTTCAAAACTGCCATTTCTAGTCCAGAAATATTTTAACCAAGCTAGGAACCTCCAATAATTCTGATAAATTCAGGGAATGCATATTTTGGCATTTCCTTCATTTCATATTTTGGAGCCAAATCTATTTGAGCAATATTTACACCACTTCCTTTGTAAGCCCAATTTAGTGCCATTTCAAGATCTTCAAACAAACCTAGACCTAGAGAATTCCAATGACCATGATGCTTTGTGATCTTGACCACATGGTCCTTAGACACACAAAACCAGGAGGCCACCCCAAGGGGAATTGTAGAAATCTCTTTTTCATAAATCATGCCATTATGGCCATTTTAGGCCATCTTATGGAAAACCAATTTCCCATCATCCAAATGACCCCAAACTCCTTGTACACTCTCCCCTGACCAAAACAACCCATGCCTAATTTTTGGGAATTTATTTGAGTGGTGTAAGACCAAGAACATTTCATCGAACACTTTCTGCAGTTTTGGTTTTCTAAAATTTTTACTCTACAAAGTTGCAGCTCTTTGATGGTTTCTTGTTTGAGTGTGTTCGTTTTGTTCTTGTGAGCGCCGTAGTGTCTCTAGTCTTGCGTTTGGACCATTGGTTTGGCGGGAACGCGGCGATGCCGATCATGGCGCGCTCTGGGCGCCCTGGACGCGCATGTCGGCATGCCCATGTCCTCTGCCCTTGTCCACTGCCTCGCTGTCCTGCGGAGTGACACCGCAGCCGAGCCCTCCCCCTCCCCTCGCTGCACGTAGCTCCGGCGAGCCAGCCCTGCCCAGGCCCCGCGCACCCCCAGCTCGACACCTCGCCGCCGACAACCACAAGACGCCGCACCGCCGCACAGTGCTCCATCAAGAGCAACCAGACGCCAAGCTAGAGGACGCACCGCCCACTCCAGTAACCCTCGTGCTCCCCCTGTGGCTCTAGCTCACCGTGCTTATCCTCCCCCCTCCTCCCCAGTGACCACCCGAGCCCGACGCGTCGCCATGCCGACCACCCCGTGGCCCCTGCCCTCTGCCTCCCCCCCAGGCTATAAAAGGGGAGCACCCCGAGCCTTTCAGCTGCACCCCATTCCCCTCTCACTCCCCTGGGCCTCTGTTCAGTTAGCTGGCGAATGGAGCTCGTTTTCGACCGTGGTGGCCGAAATCGTGGCCGCGGATCCTCGGATCACCGCGAGCTATCCCGAGCTTCATTCACCAATTAAATGGGGGGAGAGACTCCTCTGGATCCCCTCATTCTCCCAGTGCAATCCATTCGCGAAATAATGCACCGTAGCCACGGCACCATCCTCGACCGCTGGCGGCGAGCTCGCGGGTCGTGCACCGCGGCGTCGCCCCCTGGCTTCCCCGTGGCCGTGGTCTCCATCTTCGGACGCGGAGCGGTGGGGCGCTTCTCTCCCTGCCCTCTGTGGCCAGCGGCGTCCACCGGAGCGGCGGCGGCAGGCGGCGGCCGAGCCGGCCGTGCAGCGTCGTGCTCACCCGCGCGGGAAGAAGAAAGACAGCCAGCGTGGCGCCAGCGTGGCGTGCTGGTGTCGCCGACAAGCGGGCCCGGCGTGGCCCAGCCGCCACGTTGGATAAGTGGAGGCGCATATGCGCTAGTACGCTTTCCAGAGCTGAAGGCGTATTCACGGAAAAGGCGCGACCAGCCCGGCCCAGTCCAGTTTCAGCCCGTTCCGTTTTTTTCCTCTCTGGTGAGCAGCGTGTAGCTAAATTTCGCTCGCTCGTTTCTCTCACACCGTAGCTCCGATCAAGGCGATTCAAGTTCCTAAATTTTTGTTTCGACGAGCTCTAACCAGTGGCACTGGTTTCAACCTTTTCCAAGGTAGTCCTTAGGGTGCCCCTTTCGTGGGTACATTCCGGAGTTTCCGGAGAAGCGACTTTCGACCCCGACGCCGCAAAACCACCCCGACCCTTTCGAGACAAATGGATCCCCGCTTTCAGGCAAGCTAACCCCTTGCTATAAACCGTCCAGCAATGTTTGGTTGTTTGCTTAGTATTATGCCGGTGTTTATGTCTGCTTATTGTTATATTGCTTATGTCTGTCTGCTATTATTATCGCATGTCTGTCTATTGTCTGCTTTATATGTGTGTCATGTATTGATGCATATGTCGTTCTACATTATGATTATTGCACTACTTTGTAATTGCTCATATGTGCAACACTCCCATTTCCGGGGCAATGGCCGGGTCTCCCGCCTCAGCCGAGGAAGTGGGGGAAATTATTACAACTGTGCGTCTCGCTTTGCGGGGCTTTGTTTGGTTTTTCCACTTCTTCAACGCCGAGGTGAGGTGCGGACGAATGTCGGCTTATGATCCTCGGGGTTGGGGGCATTCGTGTTAGTTGCCTCTTGTCCCACCGTCGAATATGGACGGCTTAGGCCATCCGGACTGCGATGCTGGGAGCTGACTTTTCCGCGGTTTTATTTGCCGAGATTGCTGACACCACGTCGGGGTAAACCCCGAGTGGAATGGATGCTCTCTCATTCTTATGAGTGCTTTTCGGTTTATTTTGGAGACTATATGCCCAAATCCCCACTTCCTGGTCAACGGTCGGTCGGTATCGCCGCCAAAGACTTGCGCGTGGAGGAACGGATGCGTAACAGACTCCGCAAACTATTGCTTGAAATATTATTATTATTGTTCTATCACTAACCCCCGAGTGACACCGGCCGGGTCTCCCGCCACCGTCACCCGGGTATTATTGTTGTTATTGTTATGTTGTTGTTTATTCATGCAAGTTTTATGTGGTTATTGTTATGTGCTATGCTTGTGTTGCTTGTCGTTTGTGGATGCTGATACATGCAGGTTGTTATGTTTGTTTACTGTGGTTATTGTTGTGTTGGACTAACCCCTGTTGTTTGGACTTGTTGTGTTGAAACTTGAATAATTCGAAACAACCCTCCAAGCTTCGATAGGGTCAGTCCATAGTGCCACTTATCTGAACATTGAACGCACTGCCACCGTCGCTCACATGGGCGGGCCTTGACCTACGTAATCCTATCGGGCCTCCTTTGATGCCACCCTTTTGGCAAGTCTAGTCGGTTACCATAGTTGGTCGGGGCTAGTCTTGCGAAGGTTCCGGAGCTAGGCGTCGCTCATGGGTTGGGGACGTGCCGGATTCACTTCTGCATAAGGCATAGAGTTATGTCGGTGGCTATACAGGGAGTGTCTTGGTAGCGTGAACGGTCAGGTGAGTGTATCTTGCTGAGTTCGCCTTAGGGATGAAATCCTAAAGTACCGGCTTAGTGTGGTGCACTTAGGTGGGTGGTATTTGCAACCTCTCGAGAGTGTCTAATCTGGATGTCCAGCCTTGTTCCAAGGATATGGAACAACAGTTCAGTATCGGTCACACTGTGTGTCCTCGTCGAGTCCGGAGGGTTAAACCTAAGTATTGTTTGAAGGGAAGATGAACAACCTGATTCACTAAATGAACAATAAGTTGATGCAGGGAATGTTACTTGAGACGTGATTGTGAACCAAGTTTAGGGATGGCGGTGTGATGCGTTGGGGAGCCTATAGTTAGGCCAGAGCCCACATCAACCGAGCATGCCCAGAGTGGAAAGATGAGGCCAGTGGCCTAGCAGTAATCACAGGTGATGTTGTGTATTCTTTGGTACCCACTGGGTACACCCGTCTTCTCGTCACAGGTAAGCTCGTTGTATGATTGCCGGTGCACGATCCAACCCCACCTGGCTTGGACTTTGCACTGGTGATACCCCATTGTTTGCCTATGCCATGTTTTGCTTGTCAATGCCATGCTACTTTTATGCCATGTATCTAGAGTACATTTGCCATGTTGTAGGATTTTATTTACAATGTATGTCTTGTTGCATGACTGTTGGATTGTTTGTAGTGAGGGGCAATACTTGCTGAGTGCATATTTAATGTACTCACGGGCCTCGTGTTTTGGCCAGATTTTGGCAAGGATTCATCTTCTACCTTAGCAAGGAGATGGAGCAAGAACGTGCTAGGATCAGTAGCCCAGCCAGATGCCTGTGGAGTGGAGCCGCTCCAAGCCGCTGCCTTAGTCGTTTTCCGCTGCCAGTTAAACCCCGTCCTGAGCCATGCTTGGCATGATTTTCTGTAATGCCTTGATGGCCTTGTAAACCATCTGTAGCACTTCTTGTGCCTGATTGTGCAATGATTTCCATTATGTTGCACTGTCGTGACGTGCGGCCAGATATCCTGGGCTGGCGCACGGGACGACCGCCTCTCTGGTGATTTGTTCCAGGGAGGGGTGTCACAGTCATCCACGTAGACCAGCATGTAAATAGTGACACCATCATGAGAAAATAGAAATAGAGACGTGTCGGCTTTGCTGGAAGTGAAACCGAGCTCATGAAGTTTGTCACTCAGACGAGCGTGCCATGCACGAGGGGACTGTTTTAGACCATAAAGCGCACGCTGAAGTTTGCAAACATGCTGAGGGTAACGAGAGTCCTCAAATCCAGGAGGCTGCTGCATATACACATCTTCCTCAAGAAAACCATGGAGAAAAGCATTGCTGACATCAATTTGGCGAAGACTCCACCCGCGGGACACAGCAAGAGACAGAACCAGACGAATGGTCACTGGTTTAACAACAGGACTGAAAGTGTCATGATAGTCAATACCGTGTTGTTGTGTAAAGCCACGAGCAACCAACCGAGCCTTGTGCTTATCAACTGAACCATCAGGACGAAACTTTGTTTTGATTATCCATTTACTGCCAACAATATTTGTGCCAGGAGGACGCGGAACAAGCCGCCAAGTCTGAGTACGCTGCAAGGCATCAAATTCATGTTCCATAGTAGTGCGCCAGGCAGTATCGGAAAGAGCGGAGCGATGAGAAGTAGGAACCGAAGCAGGAACCGCAAGAAACGCTCGTCAACGACGATAAGGATCATACCGGACAGTTCCATCGGTGAATTTCTTGGGACGATGAATATTGTTGCGGCTTCGAGTGACCATCGGTGATGCTGTTGATGTCGTAGCAAGAGGCGGCTGGACATAATCTGCATGAGCAGCGGACTCGTTGGTGCGAACAGACGGAGGCACGATCATCTCCTGATCTAGCGAAGTGTCCTCTTGGCGCGGCGAACTTGGGCCAGATGGGCCAGCCAAAGCTGGGCTGGCTGGCCCCGACGGAGAAGTTGGCCGAGAGCCAGGAGACGAGGCCCACGTGTTAGGCGACGCAAGTGCGCTCGACGATGCATGCATGGGCTGCTCATGCACGTCGATCACGGGAACCGGTTCCTGCACAGGCAAATCACAAGAAGCACCAGGTAGATCAAACGGTAACAAAGTCAAGTCATATTTACGCATATTAGGACCCTGGGTAGCTGGCTCTTGTGCAGGAAAAGACACCGGGTGTAAAGAGGAAACATCGATGACCACGCCCGGTGTGGCAAAGGGAAACATTGTTTCATCAAAAATAACATCGCGAGAGATATAGATGCGACCGGTGCTGCGATCAAGACACTTGTAGCCCTTATGCAAAGGACTGTAACCAAGGAACACACACATCTTGGAACGAAACTCTAGTTTACGCGAATTATACTTGCGAAGACTAGGCCAACACGCACAACCAAAAGTGCGAAGAAACGAATAATCAGGGGGCTGGTGGAGTAACCGAGTAATGGGTGGAACATTGTTGAGAACAGGAGTGGGCATCCGATTAATAAGATAACAGGATGTGAGAAAAGCTTCATCCCAATAACGTAAAGGGAGGGAGGAGTGGGCAAGGAGGGCTAGGCCGGTCTCGACAAGGTGTCGATGTTTGCGCTCAACAATACCATTTTGTTGAGATGCATGGGGGCATGACACACGATGAAGAATACCTGTCCTACGAAAATAAGCGTTTAGGCGATGATACTCACCCCCCCCCCCCCCAATCGGACTGCACAGCACGAATCTTGGAGTTACGGAAACGCCTGCATTTGAAAGAGATAAAAAATGGCCTCGACATCAGATTTGTGTTTAATTAAATAGATCCAACAATGGCGGCTATAGTCATCAACAAAACTAACATAATATTTATAACCTCCAGAAGAGGGCAACGCAGGACCCCAAACATCTGTATGAATAAGCTCAAGTGGTGCAGTGGAAACACGATGAGAATGAGTATAAGGTAATTGATGACTCTTAGCACGTTGACATGCATCACACACCAATGAATCAAAATCTGATGAACACGAAAGAGAATTGTTCTTGACAATACTTTGAACTACATTATTAGACGGATGACCAAGCCGTTGATGCCATTGCCTAGGAGAAAGCTTAACACTAGCAGCAGCATGCCGAGTAGACGAGGACGCATGATGAAACGGAACCGGATATAGACCCCCTTGGCTTCTACCTTCAAGAACGATTTTGTTCGTGGCCTTGTCCTTAACACAGAAAAAATCTCGATGAAATTCGATGAACACGTTGTTATCACTAACAATTGTATGAACGGAAAGCAAGTTTTTGCTAATATTAGGAACATGGAGGATATTTTTAAGAGCTAGTGAATGCATAGAACCAGCTAAAACAGAATGCCCAATGTGCGAAATAGACAGACCTGCTCCGTTGGCGACCTGGACTTGATCCCTGCCATGATATGGCTCCTGAACATGGAGCCTCTCCATGTCGTGAGTGAGGTGGTCGGTGGCGCCCGTGTCCATCAACCAATGAGGTTGGTACTCAGGGTGGTTCTGGCTAGTGGATGCAGCGTTGCCGGAACAAGGAGCATCGCCGTTCTGATACTTGTGACAGGCGGGTGCCTCATGGCCCCATATGCCGCAGAATTGATAGCGCGGGCGAAAACGACGCCCGCCGCCACGGCCACCTCCACGGCCGCCGTTCTGGCCACCATTGTGACCGTAGTAGCCACCACCATCATTGCCACCACCTTGGCCTTGGTAGCCACCACCTGGGCCGCCTTGGCCGTGGTAGCCACCATTGTTGTAGTAGCCACCACCGCCGCCTCCTTGGCCGTGATAGCCACCACCTCCTTGGCGGCCTCCACCTTGATAGCCACCACCTTGCGTGCCTCCACGACCGCCACCGGTGTTGTAGCCATAGTCACCACGGCGCGCGGCGTTGGCCGAAGACGCGAAGTCCAGCTCGTTCCCCGGCTGGTTCTGCATGGCCTCATGTGAAACAAGCATTGAATAGAAATTGGAGAGGGGGATGGTGGCGGTGGGATTGGTGTTGGAGAAGACGTTGAGTGACGCCTGGAGAGGCGCAAAGGCGCTGCCGAGACCAGCAAAGATGTAGTCGATCAACTCTTCGTCAGGTAATGGACTTCCGACGGTTGCCATGGCATCGGCGAAACCCTTCATCAGGTGGAAGTAGTCCGCCGCTTTCATGTCGTGCCGCTTCGTCGTTGCCAGCTTGCAACGGTAGGCACGCAGACTCGCCCGTCCTTGGGCGGAAAACATGGAGTAGAGGCAGCTCCACATGGAGGCAGATGTGTCGCGCCCGATCATCTGGGCGAGGATGTCTTCGGTCATGGACCCGAGCATCACGCTTAGAACGCGCTGATCCATGTGCTGCCACGCGAGGTAGTCAGGATTGGCGTCGGTCTTCGCATCCGCGCCGCTGCCGGTAGTGATGGTCTTCGGCGGCGCGGGCAGACTGCCATCGATGTAGCCAAGCCGCCCCGATCCGATGAGATTGGGGATGACCTGGGTCTTCCAAAGCAAGAAGTTGTTGTGATCAAGGCGGACCGTGATGGTGTTGCTCTCGCCGGTCGGAAGGGAGCCGACGGCGGAGGAGGAAGAAGCGGAAGAGGTCGTCAACGACATGACGACAGACGTCGCGGCGGAGATGAACTTGCGGCGGAGGAACTCGCGGCGGAAGAAAACTCGCGGCGGCGGAGGAACCCTAGAGCGATGACTCTGATACCACGTTAATTGGAATAGAGGATTTGTGTGCCGTGGTTTTGCCCCACGGCTGGCTCTTGATTTATATTAACAATAACATGACGTGTTACAACACGATTACAACAAGGACTCGTATCCGTTTTGGACTAGATACGATATTCTGCCTAATACGCTCCAGTAAAGCAATTGGTTGTGTTAACGTGTCGTAGAAAAGAAAAAAAAACAAAGGAAAAATGCTGAGTCCAGCCCAGGAGTCCTTTTGAAATTCTTTCTAGATATTACGATTTGATAGGAATTTCAGAAGAAAATAAGCCTTTCTTCAGACACCTTCACTATGGGCACTTGATCAGCATGCAACATAAAAGAAGATTGGACCCCTCACACGACCCCTCGCGCCGCTCCCCCAGGCGGCGCCAGGGGAGAATCGCCGCGCCGCCGAGCCCTCCCTCCCGTCGGCGCCCTCCTGCCGCTGCCGTCGCCGGCTTGGTCCGCGGCGGTGGCGGCACCCCCCGCTGCCAAAAGCAGTGGTCGGGGGGCTGGTTCTTCTCGGCAGGCGGAGACCGGCCCGTGGGGGCGGCGGCGGTCGGGGACGGAAGAAGCCGGCCGGCGGGCCCGGGTGGAGGTCGCGGCTCGCGTGGTGGGCGGCGGAGGCGCCGTCGCTGCAGGGGCGATGTGGGACCGGAGGTGCTATGCCGCTGCTCCCGATGGGCTTGGCGGGCCCAATCTGGGCCCGTCGGGCCCGGGCTGCGGCGATTGGTGCGGGGCGTCCGGGGTGAGCTCGAGGTAGGGCGAAGGGAGCCGCGGCGGCATCGCGTCGGCCGGGGCAGCGGTTGGCGGCTGCTGGATGGTGGTGCTTCGACTGCTGGCAGCTGTGTGCCGGGGCGGCGGCCCCGGGTGGAGGTGGTGCCGCTTTGGCGGCGGCCCGTGGTGGTTGACGGCGGCCGGCGTGGCTGCTTTGGGGCGGCGCGGCGGCCTGAGGTGGAGGCTTCAGTACTCCTGCCGGCGTGGTGCTCGGAGGTGCTGTCCGTCTTCGTCCCGGTGCCTCCGCGCGGTGCAGAGCTCTGGTGCAAGATCGATGGTTCTGGGCCTTCTTCTCTGTTGGTCAGGTGGTGGTCGGGTGCAGCGTGGGGAGGAAGCCGGGGCGGTGGCCCCGGATCGATGGCGCCACGTGAGGTCGAGGCTTTGGCGCATCGGTGCGGTCGGGGTTGCCCCGGCCGTGTGGCCGGCATGAGGTGGCCGTGTTGCACCTCCGGCTGCGAGCTCGTTCTCCAGCCGGTCGAGAGGATGCCGGGGCGGCGGCCCCGGGCGGGTGGCGTCATGCTTCCTGCCGTGGCGTGAGGTGCCACGGTGGCTGCGGCATGCGGGTGTCGGTGGTCTGGCGGTCTCCGTCGAGCGGATGCGGGTTTGTGGCACATCGTCGGGCGAAAGCCTGCCCCGATTGTCGGCCGGGGCCGACGACGGCGACGCCCTCGGGCGCCGCTTCCTTCTTGAAGGCGTCGTCGAGGTGGTGCTCTCGCTTCCCCATGCCGGGTTCTCCGGGGGAAACCCTTGATCCCACGCGGGATCGGGCGAGGGCGGCGCTCCTGCGTTGCTTGCCTCTTGGGGCCTCGCTTTGGATGTTCCACCGGCCAAGGGGACCAGTGGATTCAGATGGTGGTTGGCGGCGGCGAGCCTTCGTCTTCGGCTAGGGGGTGCACGGCAATCGGACCGGTGTGGATGTCGGAGCGGCGGCTCCGGTTTTCGTCTTGCGTTGAGTTCGTCTCCGCTGTGTTGGGTGTCGGCTATGGTAGCTAGGGCGACATGGTCGTCGACTCGTTTTTGGGGCGTGGCCTTGGGGCCGGTGTGGATGTCGGAGCGGCGGCTCCGGACTCTCTCCTCCACCGTGTTGCGTTGGGGGGTTTTGGTGTCGGCCTTGGTTGTGTGGGCAACTTGGTCGTCGACCCGTGTGGGGTGCGGCCTCGGGGCCAGTGTGGATCGAGTTGTATTTTTTTATTTTTAGGCCTTGTCCTTTGTTTGATTCTACTTTATCAATATAAAGGCAAAGCTTTTGCCTGGGTTTCAAAAAAAAAAAAGATTGTGTTTTCGTTACACAGGAATAACCAAGGTATGTTATTCAGAAATAATACTATGCAGGCGCCCGTTAGAGGGTCAACTTGCGTGCACTCAAATCAGGTCACCGTGGCGCCGTTGCGGAATATTTCTGTCATTTTCTCCGTCCAGGTATTTTCTTACAGGACATGAGAGAAGTAGAAGAAGTAAGACGCTTGTACGATTTAAGTGCTATTCATCCATAGCTTGATGCTAGTTGCATCAGCATCCAAACTGACTTTTAAAGTGACAGAGAAACATATAAAGTAACAACTGCTAACTATATGGATGAGAACATATTATGTAGCCAAGCTATCTTTGTTATGAAAGCAATCAAAATGTTCCAACTTACTACAGCTACTAGGTGATCGCCCGTGCGTTGCAACGGGGAATAATTCAAAGCCCATTGTTTTCAAACAACATTTACATCCCCATGCATATCTAGCAACTTAATATATGACTTTTGTTCATTTAATATATTTGAGCTATTTTGGTGAACTGAACTTAGTCAACTCGCCGTGAATATAGTTGATGTTGGCAGGTTCCTACCAAATTGAGCATTGGCACGTACTTTTCGATGATCACCTATTCCGTAGCCAAATTTCTTTCAAATGTACCATCCAAAGTTCCCAAATCTCTATGGACTTGTAGTTCGTTGGTTACTTGGCAGAAACATTCTATTATCTCCAATCGTATGATATACACACCGTCTATATTTTATACATCACCATAAAAAAATCTGGGACAAGAATTTTGTATCTCCCTAGTTTAAACCATCATCATGACACCGGAAGTCCATGAATCTGGACCATCAACTTATCGACGGCATGAAGACTGAATAGATAGTTCAGACAAAAGCTCGCATGATATACACGCCGTCTATATTTTATACTCACTCCGTTCCAAATTAGTTGACTTGTCTTTGCCTAAATACGGATGTACCTATACTTGTTTAGTGTCTAGATACATCCGTGTCTAGACAAAAGTGTGTCAACTAATTTGGAACGGAGGGAGTACATGACCATGAAAAAAACTGGGACAATAATTTGGTATCTACCTATTTTAAATCATGACACCGTAAGTCCAGGAATCTGGAAAATCAACTAATGGACGGCATGAAGACTGAATAGATAGTGCAGAACTGCAGACAACTGCTCGCAAAGTATCCAATATGATGTAGCCAAACTGAAACATAACAGCACGAAGTCCATCTTACATGGATCTGAATGAGAATCATCTGGCACCTAAATTGCACACAACTTATATACATCTTCATATGTCAGAGAGCACTTGATCAATCAGACAAGTAGCGCCAGCAAGCATCATCATATTCCCTCCATGGTGATCAGCGGGCCAGCAAGCCTCTTCAGAGGTACCATCAGATTGAGAAGAAAAATGAGAGGCAGGGACAGTCCCTCCTCACGTCTGAGAGTAATCTGCAACACCATACTCAGTCCATGGACCTGACCGGGAATATCAGAGTTAATTGCACTGGCGGTCACACATTTCGTCGCGTATGTGTACTTAAATCACACATCTGGATAACGCGATTTTTTGTCTCACATCTAAATAATCGTGTGCACTTTGTTCATAAACAGGACACGTCATCCCGTTTTGGACTGATTTTTGTGTGGAAAACCAGCTTGCAATGGAATAGAACATCAATATGAAAAATAAATTTCATGCTTACCAGATATTGGTAGCAATGAACAGAGAAATGCGAGAACCTGAACCATAGCCTTTCTGCAGAAGTTCACCTAGAGAAATAACAATGATGCCACCAAAGAAAAGCGAAAATGATAATGAGAATATCATTCCAGTTCCAAGTTGGCTCACGCTGCCATAAATTTCAGACAGACATGCCACAGCTTTCCCAAGTACAGAGTACTTATGTGCTCCATTCATGAGTAAAAGGTACAACATTCATCAACCATCATAATAATATTGGATATTTGACATGAATCAACAAGCTTTGAAAGTTTCACTGACCATATAAACTCAACATTTATAATTTTAGGTGGAAAAGTAAACCACAACTGAAAGAAGCAGCAACATCATGGATAGCCTTGGTCCGTAAGTGGGAGGAGATGGGGATAAGGGGCACGGAACCTAAACTCGAGCGTCGACACTGCATCGTCCAGCGCCATCACCTCCGTCCGCAGCTCTGCACCCCCGCCACTGCTTCTCCTCTGCCAACTTCCACCTCTACACAACCACCCCATTCCCATTCCAAAATCCCCCTTCCAAAATCCTAAGGCCAGCACCAATCGCGTGGAGCTCCTCTGGCGTGGACTGCTCGCGCTCCTGCCAAAGGAAGGGGCGACAACGCTAGCTAGGATTCAGCCCTAAACAAGCAAGGTCAAATTCAATCTGTGTGAGAGAGAAGGTGCAACGGGACAGAAGCAGATCTGGCCGGATCGAGGTAGGGGAGCCAGCCTGGAGGCGACGGACGTCCCTCAGCACCGTAAAATCAGATGGATAGTTAGGGTTAGGGCACCTGAATCAGCTGTTCCCGTAACCTCGCCATCCTCCGCGCCGCCGGCCTCGTCCGGATGTGCTCCTGCAACGCCTCCTATCCTCAGGCACAGTGGCCTCCCTGTTCGGCTCCGTCAACTCGCCGCTCGCCCTCCACGTCGCCACCACCATCCTCAAGCGCCTATTCACGCCGGGCATTGCAACCGTCCCGCCTGGCTCCATCCACTCGCCGAGGGAGAGACGAAGCGTGTGGCGGCGGTGGAGCTCACAGGAGGAGGAGCAAGCGGCGGCGGCGGCGGAGGAGGAGCTCCAGGCGAGTGGCGGCGATGGATGTTGCGGCTGGAGAACCCTAGGCGGTGCTATGTCACGAGAGGAAAAGGGGAAGAGAAGAACGAGCACTGTTCCACTTAGCGGTGGCAAGGGACGTAATATCGACAAACTCGTGGGGATAAATAAGAGATAGCAAATTCATCTGTCGCTGACCTGTAGGCCCATGCTGATTTCTAAGTCACTGATTTGCGGGCCCAAGCTGAGAATGAACCACAGGCCTCCAATCCCAGGGAGCTTAGTTATGTTACTGATGGCGGGGCAAGACTAGTACGAGGGGGCCCTCCGTTTCTCTGAGTTTTATTCTTCTGGATTTTCTACTTGTAACCTTTATCCGATTATTCTGTTTTAATTCTAGTTCCTGTTTTTTCTGGTTTTCTAATTTAACGTGTTTATTACAAATACACACAAAAATATGTCGAGATAGACAATGACAAGTAGTAAATACACATGATATACTAACCCAACAATTGATGTAAATATGAGTAATTTATCATATGATTTAATCCATAAAATTAACAGATAACTACTAACTATTATAATGCACTAGCTGAATGCCCGTGCGTTGCTACGGGATATCGAAAAAATATATGGACACACTAATGAAACAACTGTCTTAAATTCAAAAAAGATGTCAAACGACATGACAATTTCTATTCGTACATCGATAAATACATATTATCTTTCCAACAACTTTCCTTTTTCATCTTTTTCAAATTTTAGAAACCTATATTCTACTAAGACGTCATCATGTAAAGGACCGCTGCTGCTAAGAAAATATTACAAGTTGAGGAAACTGTAATCATCTCAAGGGTTTTTTCAATCTCAGTATGTCTTCCCACATCTCTATTGTCCTCTTTCAAGTTTTTAGCACATTCTCATAAAGTAAATACACATACACAAATTAGACACTACATGTAAACCTCTAAGTTAGCGTGGCACACTCCGTGAGGTTGTGGCCGTGTTTTGTAGCCGGGAGAAGATCCTCTCGTTGTTGTTGTAGAGCTCGTCGATGTCGATGGAGGCGGCTCGGCCATCCATAGTTGTAGTATAGCTCACGCCAAAACTTGGCCAGTCTTTTCTAAAGCAGTGCACCCAACGACTGGAAAAATGTATTGCCCCTATTTATTTATTTATTTATTTATTTGTCCTTGTTTGCCATATATTTTTAAACAAATGAAATTTCCACACGAACTCCATAGGAAGCATATGACTCTTTAAAAATTAACTTTATTTGTTTGGCTAATTAGATTAAAATATAATCTAATTATAGATCTAACTTTTTAAACAAAAAATAACAAAAAAATATTGGTGGGCCATTCTCTTTCTCTACCACACATTCCCCTCTTTCTCTCTCTCGTTTAGCTTCTTTAGGCAAAGAGAATTTCAATACTTGAAATCAGTTATTGATGGGAGGTACAGTAAAAAATTAGGGTCTATGTCTTGTTTGATCCTGATGCCATCAAGTTTGATGATACCGTCAAGAATTGTAGGTGATCCTTGGCGAGGCTTCGCCTATAAAGGCGAGAGCATTCGGGTTTGACACAGCGGCGGACGCATGAAAAAACTGAGGGTGGGCACACTCTAATTTTTTTTTTTTGGCAAATGACAATATAAACAACAAATTGATTCACAACACTGTAGATCAATACATATTTCTCAAATTTGCGTGATCCCAATGCAAAATAGTTCAAACACATAAATAAAGTCTTACATGATAAAATATAGCATAAATAGAAATTACATCACTATGATTTTTTTGTAACTCTACGTTCTCGCATAAATAGAAATTACATCATAAATAAAGTCTTACATGATAAAATATAGCATAAATAGAAATTACATCGGAAGCGGCGGCTGGCTCAGTGGGCAGTGGCCCTAGTCGAACGGCGGCCGATGGCGGGGGAGCCCAGAACGAGGGCGTCGTCCGGCGGCGGGGGTCGTCCGGGGGGGGGGGGGGGGGGGGGGGGGGGGGGGGGGGGGGGGGGGGGGGGGGGGGCAGCGGCCAGCGGGGCTGCGGGGTCGTCTGGCGGCGGGGGAGCCAAGATTCGAGGAGGGGCGGCCGGCTTCGGGGGAGCCAAGGTCGAGGTGGCGGCCGGCGGCGGGGAGCCCAGCAGCTAGGTCATCCTCGCCATGGTGCAGTAAATGCGGTTCGTCCTCGCCTACTGTTCTCGTCCCGTGCGTGATCGATGGAAAGAAGGGGAAGAAATGGAAAAGCCCAATAGCTAGGCCCAAATATCTGGGGGGGTCAATTTTTTTTCCATAATTCTGGGTGGGCCGCTGCATCCGCCACTGGTTTGATACGTTACAGATTATATGTAGATTTACATATTTTGAATGATTCTTTGAAGAACTTGTCATGCTATATCGACCAGAAAGACCAAGAAGGAAGCTAGCTAACAAAACGGACCTAAACTAAAAGAGAAGGTGAAAAGGTGTTCAGCAGATCATGTAGCCTGCCTCCAACGAGCTCACTCTTCAGTAAACGCCTGACAAAACTTAGGCAGATTAAAAACTGCCGTTAGAAATTGATATGCTAACCTAACTGGAGTATATGAGAGTGCTTGCCCAATAATTTTGCAGTGAACTTACTGGCATGTATCCGCAATACAACAAAGTTCAGTACTCTGCAACTTAGTTTTTGCTCACAGTTGGTGGTACAAGCCTGTGGAAAAAGTAGCAGCACAGCTGCTAGAAAATCGTCGCACATATAGTTACACGACTCCTTAGCATCACACACATGATACACGACAGTAGAACTTCAGAAATCAGGAGTCTACACTCCAACGAATATACAAAGCTTTGGAAACATGATTTTTTTTAGGAAGAATTGTAATTGATCTGACATAAATCGCATCACAATGGACGGCTACCAACTACAGAGAGCAATGCTAAACATTTTTAAAGATCTAAATCCAATCCATTTCACAATATTTCAATGACCAACATTCGAAGCTAGCATAAGGGATGGGGTTACCAGGCAGTTAATTCGGGTACTACCAGGCAACCATTTGCCAAGCCCTAGGGTAAATCTACATACCGATCAAAATTTACTAATATTTTGAAATTTTTGAATTTAAAAATTTCTTGGTAACCGCAAATCCCGACCAGGCGAACACGGCGGCACGAGGACTTAATCGATGACTTAGTCCGCGAGCTACTGGAAGTTAATGACTTCGTTTGTGAGATAACATTGAAGTCTACCATCGTGTCGATTCCAAATTCTTATATTTTAGGCTACATAAAAAAGTCAAATATGACAATTTAAAAATGTCCACTATTCACCACACCCAGATCCACCCATTTTTCAATTTTTCTGAGCCTAAAATACAAAGAATTTTGGATTGACTTTTGAACACAAGTAGATTTCATCATTATCTACATGCACGATTTCTTTCCGCTTTTTTTTCGAAACTTTTAAAATTGCCATTTTCATCATTATCTACAAATGGAGCTCGGGCGCCATTTGTCCACTCTCGAGGGGAGCGGGGTTACTACGAGCAGAAATGGAAAAACATTGGTTACAAGGTTGTTGCGGTCGGGGCTGATTTCCTACGTTCTCCTATATGGGCTAGAAAATAGGAGGACGGTGTGCAGTGGCTTCTTTGTGTAATTTGGTGGAAGTGTGACACCAGACACCACAAATTCACCTTTAATAGTAAATGTTATTAGTTACAATTATATATAAATTTGTTAATCAAAGACAAAAATCAAGACTGGCTTATAATCTAAGATATTTGCGAACGTTGGCTCGATATCTAAGAACATCTTTGTCCAGCCTCACTCGCTATGCAATTGGCTCCACCTCCTGCTACCTCAATTGGTTATGTTATTAGTAGAGAAATATAACATTTTCCTCACACATTTAGAAATAATTGCGGATAGTTGATAGTAGGGATTGGTTTTCCCTCATATCACTGACAATGCCTCAGATTGAGCTATGTATTTTTGACATAGATTAGTAATTAACATGGCCATTTCCTCACAAACGCTCCTGTGATTTTTTAGTTTCAAGATAGACGCAACGAAGAAACCTCGTCTCAGTTACAATAGCATGGAGTCTTGGAGAAAATTCCGATTGATAGTTCCTTCCAATGCTCGGTGATACGACCTCCGCCCTTGACACCAATCTTGTCCGAAGGCCATGAAAACCCAAGTACACGATCGACGACCCACATCACCATGAATGATGGTTTGGACTGGCATAAGAATTTAGGTCACTCTAACAAATTAGACGTTATCTTGGCATGCACGCAGAAATAATAATTCCAAAATTTACTCTTACAAATTCAACATAATCTGGCATGTACACAGGAAAACATTCTGGAAATTACTACAGATTTGACGGAATTATTTTGGCATGTACACAAAAAATATTCCGACTTACTCCAGATTGGACGTACATTTGGCATGTCCACAAAGAATCTTTCCGAAAGATAATCTAACAGATTCAATGTAATTTTGGCATTGTACGCTGAAAAATATCTCCGAAAATTACTGATTAATGTAATTTTCCATGCATGGTATGGACATTAGAAAAATCTTAGAATTGTGTCTAGAATCTGACAACTTTTAAGGAAAAAAACTACTGGGCATGTACAGATGTACTCTACCGCACATACTCTACTCTAGTTGCACAGATTAACCATTTTAACATTTGCATGCATGTAACGTACTCTAGCTGCTCTTAAGTCTACAGTTCACGTACCTTGTTCGCCTCTGACCGCGGCATCGTTATTCCTTGCACCGTCGCCATTGCTTTTCTCGTTGGTTGTACCGTCGCCACCAGTGAGACGGCCAGTCGGCCACGCCAGCGTACGCGCCCAGCGAGATCACCATATATGCCCGCGTGCGCGCCTAGCAACACCAAGATAATGTGTCCGTGAACCGTGGCCACCGCTCACATGCTGACCCTCGTGTGTTGCGTCCGCCGTCCGGCAAGCTGGAGCCTTGCTCGGTTGCAAGTAGAACCGACGTTCCGGGTGTAAAACAGACTTGGCGGGCCTTGTCCAGCGCCCCATAGCCTCACTCGGCCGCGTCCGGAACCACGGTGTTGAACGGATTTGGCTGGCACCGTCTGGCGAGGCCCCGCCTCGACTGTCGACTCCCAACCATGACCGGCATTCCCGCTCGACGAAAAGCTTCCAAGCGCGGACGTGACCTCGCTGCGGACGCGACTGCTGCTGGTGTCTTCGTCACCGAAGAAGAACACGTGGGCGTGAACTCCGGTGCTTTACTCGCCTTGCTGAATAAACTCAGCCATCCTCCATGTCCGCGCCCGCGTCCCCGATCGAAGCGGCCACGCCGTCAAGATTCTTGTTTGGTTCAATGTTGAGATCGATCGCTTCTTTTCTTTTGTTTGACAAACGTCATGCCAGTTCAGTTCAATCTAGCAATCAATGCAACAAAACTGAAACAGGCAGGGGACTCAACTTCCATTATTACCTTCTTCCGAATGAATGTCGCACTACAGATCGCACGCTGGACCATCGAAATCCTCCAACACAATCTCTCTCACTCTCAATCCCTTCAAATCTAGGCATCCCGCAGCCCGAATCTCCTCCAGTTCACCACCGCCATCTTCCTCTTCCCCTGGATCACCTCCGCCGCCGAGCTGCTCAACCGCTGCTGCCTCTACCTCTAGAGCGACGAGCCGACGACCTACGACAACAAGGCGGCAGTGCAGCCGTGGACGCACGCATAGTGATGACGCCGGGACACAAGAACAGCGGTGGCCACAGCGGCACATCACCCCACCTCGTGCAGGTTCACAAAATTGCCTCGCTCGCTCGTGATTGACTTATTGTTTCGTTAATCTGTTGAGTAAATTTAGCAACGGAGCACGTGAGTGGGTCGTGAGTTGTTGGCTTGACCTACGTGAACGCGAATTAGTTGGGCTGAAATTTAGCACTAATGAGGTGGGATGGATAAGTTAGTTTAGATGTGATTGTTTGTTAGTTGCGGTGGCATTTGCTTTGTAATTTTTCAGACGTGTGACATCAGGCATTCACCAAGCCAGCTTTAATAGTAAAGATAGATAATTAGCTAAGGCGACGTATGTTATGCATCCGGCTAATCTGTGCATCCGTGCATCCATCGGCCCTTCACGGTCTGATTTGAATCAGATGCACGGTATCAAATCGTGGCTCATTTGCACTTACACGCATGCCGGGAAAACTAAGTTACGACATTATTCTCATAAACTCACTTGATGTCTCTTCTTCACAGATTTAACTGATCGATTGTGTACTAAATCTAAATCAGATCAAGGCTAATTGGCGCAAAGCACATATGCTGGCTAATCGATGACCACACAAAGTGGCTGCCGGCGCGATGGCACAACACCGCCTGCAGTGGGGGCAAATAGACGGCAAGCAGATACCACGGAGGGCGCACGCCAGCGGCCACCAAAACGCGGCAGTAGGACGAAGAGACGGCAACAACACAACGGAAATTGGATGCAACCGGTGGCGACCATCAACCCGTAACATCCATGCAACCTTCTGTTCACACCCATCAATAGCATGTGCCTATGATACATATTTTGTGTTTCAGCCTATCACCGCCGTCAAGCGCCGCACAGTTTGGACGTCTGGTTGTTGTAACGATCCTTCTAATGGCAGCACACCAAATAGATAGAATTCGTCGGATACACTCAGATTCGAGGATCTGATACAAGAGAGTCTAGAGTTTTGGGGAGGAAGAAGCAGAGGAGAGGGAGGAAGGTACACACGCATTGCGTGAACTGATCATCGATGCCGTTTCCGTCCTCCTCTTCCGCAATACATGGGCAGCTGTCGTAGCAGCTCAGCTCACTTCTGGGCTTGGGCTTCACTGGGCTCCTCTTGGGTCACAGGCATGGGCTGGGCCGTGACATTCCCTCCCGCTTGAGAAGCTGCTTGACCCCAAGCAGGCGCATCAGGAAACTCCTGCCGCAGGCGATGCTTGTTCGTCGCAGAACTGAACAATGGATGTGGCAGGTGGGGCTCTGTACTGCTCAGGTGAAAAGACCCTGCAATTTTCAGCTCCAAGTTTGTCAAGATCGGCCTGACACGTGAGACATCGACTGACTGCCAAATGAGCTGTACACAGACCCTTGCACAGATGCGTGAGTCTTCCTTAGGCATCCAGCAGAGAAACCTATCACTCAGTTTGTAGCAATTAACAAGGTGAGGTCCATTGAACTTGATCCACGAACATAGAAGCATTTCTTCAGCAATCTGGTTCACAACCTTTGCATCATATTGTATATTCTGAAGAGCATCTGTCCAAGCTTCCACCGACCAAGAGCTGCCAGTACAAGATTGCTCCAATAAATCATACCCATAGACTGAATTATGTACTTGTCTGTCGTGCATTCTACAGCAACACCACAACCATGTATGCAAACCAGGATTCCAAGGGAAGCTCATCCAAACACAGATAGAATAAACGTGCAGCTCGACCCATAGGATGGTGACTCCATTTATCTCAACTTTTGGCTTCCCAGACAGCTCAAGGCAACAAAAATATTTACTAGTACTAAGACCAACCTCCACTGCAAATTGATGGCTCCACTGATGAAGTTCCGAAGCTGCACAAGGGATGGTGTGGTACATTGGCGTTCAGTATATGAAGCCAATGGGTTCAGATGATTGGAATTCATGTACTGCTGCACCATTGTTGCCCTACCTGCTGATGGGCGAAGTTCAATAATATTGCCAGGATAGTAGGGAACTCCAATAACACACTCCCAGGATCCCATATCATCAAAAACTGAACAACACAACTGATAATCTTCAATACAAGAACAAGGGTAACAGATGTAGTAGCTAAAGCAGCCGGATATGTCCCATAATGCTTGCAATAAGTATTCTTCCCAATGCATGGAAGTATCCTGTGGTGTTTCTTTGCAATCCACTGAATGCGATGACAAAGAGTGCCAGCTTGTAGCTTCCAGCACAACCGAAAGGCATACTTCCAATTAGATGCACTTGCTAGGTGCGCCCAGAATTCATTAACACAACTTTTTCTCACGAAATCAAACTGCCCAGAACACATCTGCCAGAGCTGAGGACCAGAAAAGGCTGCTTCCCACAATGATAGTATAGCACAGAAGCCCTGAGGAGGTGGCGATGTGATTTCCCACTGGAAATGTGCCATATCACATAGGAATGCGCCTCCAACATAAACACAACCATTATCGTCCTCCTCCTCAAACAATTTGTTATGCAACTGAGAATAATCACCAGAAACATTTAGTAACACCGCATCACTTTGAATATAGGGAATCATGGTCTGATGAGTTTCTCGATCATGTGGACGCCAAGGTGGACAGACATCAGGGCTAATAGAAGGTAATAACACCAAGCACTGAACTACCATTTTCTGACAACCAGTAAACAAACACTGGAAGCAACTTCCTGAACCATCGGTACCTTGAGGTGTTTGCCGTGGCTTCAGTGAACTCATTGTCAGCCAATAGCAGACAAAGGACGGCCATGGCATGGGCCGTTCCTCGTCTCCCTCGTTTTGCTGGACGCTGCTAGTCATAGTCAGCTTAGATGGGACTCCGCCTTGGACAGCCGTGGCCTGGTCGATTTCCGTGAGGGAGACAGACCCAGGAGTTCTTGTCGTGGGTAGGAATGCAGCCTTCTGCATCGGAGTGAAGACGTATGTGCCTGCTAGACAAGCAGAGGCCGCCTCGCACTACTTGGAAAGGATGTCTCGGCATTCCATCGAGCACGTGGCAGGCGTCGGCATGGCGGGCTCGGGGAAAATAGAGAACTGCAGTGGACTGCCCATCGCCGACTCTAAGCCAATCGGAGCTTCCTCAGGCGTTGCAGATCCTGGTACTGGCGATGTTGGAGGCGGGGTGGTGGCGGTGGTCGACGGCGACGAGGTCCCGGCTGCCTGCTGGCTTTTGAATTGTTCCCACGAGGAGAGCAAGTCAGCCGCCATGGCCTGGAGCGATTTGTACGAATCCGCCAGCTCCTGGCACGAATCCGTCAGCTCGTGGCATGAATCCAACATCTCCTTGCACGAATCCGTCAGCTCTTGGCACGAATCCTTGGCATCAACGACTGCCCTCGTCAAATCCATGGCAAAAACGAACGGAGCTATTTTTGGGGAACTTTTCTGGAAATTTTGGGGTACGGATCCGAAGATCGATGGCTCTGTACCAAATGTAACGATCCTTCTAATGGCAGCACACCAAATAGATAGAATTCGTCGGATACACTCAGATTCGAGGATCTGATACAAGAGAGTCTAGAGTTTTGGGGAGGAAGAAGCAGAGGAGAGGGAGGAAGGTACACACGCATTGCGTGAACTGATCATCGATGCCGTTTCCGTCCTCCTCTTCCGCAATACATGGGCAGCTGTCGTAGCAGCTCAGCTCACTTCTGGGCTTGGGCTTCACTGGGCTCCTCTTGGGTCACAGGCATGGGCTGGGCCGTGACAGTTGTCCGCCCCTCGTCGACAGTCTAGGTCATCCAATGGTCTAGTGTATAGCGATATGTTCCAACAGAAGGTTTGAAGGGTTTATATGCAAATTAATAACAAGACTCATGTGGTGTGGTGTGTGTGATTTAAATCAGACGATGGAGGGCCGATGGATGCACAGATGCACAGATTAGCCGGATGCATAGGATACGTCGCCATTAACTAACCCAACAAAAGTAGTTACCAATAGTTAGTGCTATTCACATTTTTTAATAGAAGGGATTAAATCCCCAATTTCCATTAAAACCCCATAGCTACAAAGTCTTGAGGTCACCAAAACACATCATCCACCATCAGTGGCGGAGCTTGGGCATCAGTGGCGGAGCCAGCTCCAAATTCCTGTGAGGTCAGACGGCTAGATAGCAGGGTCAAATTGACTAGATTGTAGGGATCAATCCATAAATATTGATAAATTGTAGGGGGTTTCTGAAAAAGCTGTGGGGTCAGCTGACCCCACAGCTAACACGTAGCTCCGCCACATTTGGGCATGTACAAAATTGGCTGCATGAGAGGGCCAATTACCCATTTTACATCTATCTAAACCTAGATTATGTAGGGTAGTTAGGCTAAAATAATTTGGGCTGAGGGGGGCGGTGCCCCCCCCCCCCCTCCCTCACTTGTACATAGCTCCGCCAGTGTCCACCATAGTATTACAAACCCGGAACCCTCAAGGAAAACATCACGAAGAACATAAGCTATAAATTAAAACGCTAGTGAAGTTCAAAAGGATGTAAAACAAATTAAAAGGCTTGAAACAGTTGCCGATCATCCCATCAATCTTGCACCCCGCTGTAGTTCTAGTCATGTGGTTTCCTTCACCTAAAATTTGCTCCACCAATTTGTTATAGATCCACAAGTAAATACAAACGATAAAGATCAAATCAACATAGGGGTAAAAGATTCTAACATGGAAAACCCCTCCAAGGAGAAGGAAAAAACCACGAGCGCCAGCCATTAAAATTTTATCATATCGGGAGAGGTCACAAACGTTGCGATTTGCGAATTTACAATGATAATACTATGTAGCCTGGCAATGAAAGACGTGTGCTAAGATTATTCATGTATTGTGTTTCCGTTGCTATTTTGTTTCACAGGCATATGATGTTTTCTTTCTAAAGCTATCATGTATGCTTTCATTTATATAATTTCGGATAATTGTTTTCACTTATTTGAGATTTTTTTTTCTAGACGAATGAAGGTTGAGGAGATAGACGATGTTGTTTGTTTTGTACAACTGGGTGTAGTATATTTTATATAATATTGCAACGTTATTTGTAGTATACACGTATTGGCCAACACAATCTCGACTGCTTGTTGCTGGTATGAATCTTGAAACAATTGGGAGGGTGTGCCTAGTTCACGGTTTGCATCTCGTTCCACCCTCCTCATCTCTCGATTTCTTTCTATTTTTGTGTGTACTTTTTATTCCAGTCCATTTTTTGGCGGGCTTGTATTTGTGTGTGACCTTGTGGGTTGCGTGATACATTGGGACATATATGTTTCAGACTAAGCATTGAAAAGAAAATAAGCTTTGTAAAACTCTGTTGAGATCCCGAGCTTAGATGCTCATGGAATCTGGACCAACTACTTTTATAGACTAATAATTAGGCATGTGCAGTGCACATGTTGACTTATATAAATATATTACAATCACAGTTTTTTCATATCATATTGAATCCAACATGCTCACTTTAAAATTGAGATGCCCATCACACATTTAATAACGTACATTAAAAACACGTGGTTCAGAATAGGAAAAAATGAAATATGCATTTAGCGGTACTATTACATGAGTAATATTAGTAATCGAAATCACAAAACCATGACCTACCATATTGTAGAAGATCCTTTATAAAGGACACTTAAATATGGTAGGAAATATGTCCCGAGAGATGGCTAATTATGGTACGTGCCATATACATATACAAACAACCAGCTTGATAACATAATTACATAAACATGGCACCAAGATACATAAATACAATTTTGAGGCCCAGGTTGGGGAGTATAACACTAAAACCTAACACCATTCAAAGTATTGTTGAAACCTGCGTCTCCTTTTACAACCTCTTTGATACCTCACACAAGAATTGATACACAGTATAAACATGAACATTTTAAAATCAGAGTTGGTCAATACATCTGGACTGGCCTAGCAAATGTATGAAATTATTGAAAGGACAATGATGTCGCCTAGAGGGGGGTGAATAGGCGATTAAAACTTTTCCGGTTTAGGCTTGCTAATTGCGGAATAAAACTAGGTGTTTAAATTAACAAGCCAACAACCTAAATAAACTAGGCTCACCTATGTGCACCAACAACTTATGCTAAGCAAGACAAGCAACAAGGTGATAGCAATATAGAATACTTCAAGCACGAAGGCTATCACAAGGTAAAGTGCATAAGTAAAAAGCTCGGGTATAAAAAAAACGAAGCACGCGGAGACGAGGATGTATTCCCGAGTTCCTCCTTGAAAGGGAGTACGTCTCGTTGGAGAGGTGTGAACCGACACAACGGTTCAACAACCACAAAGGTTTCACCCTCTTCTCCGATGAACCGCACCACAAAGGTTTGGTTCACCTTCCACTATCGGTATTCCTTCGAGGCGGAATCCGAAGCCTTCCAACAACAATCCGGGGCACAACCCACAATGGGATTGGGGGCTCCCGAACGACTTTCAACAACAATCCGAGGCACAACCCACAAAGGGATTGGGGGCTCCCGAACGGCTTCAAGTGACCACACAAGGGTCCAACCACCACAAAGGCGTCTAGGGTCCGAAGACCCAAGAGTAACAAGTTCACAAGATTTCAACTTCCGCGAATCCTCGTGGAGAGCACACCGATGCACCAAATGTAAAAGGCAAGAGCACAAGTGCTCAAGTCCTCCACTCTCAAATTCCAACAAAGCAACAAATGCTTATGGGGGAATCAGAGAGGAAGAACAAAGAGGAGAACCACTCAAGAACTCCAAGAACTAGATACACTATGTTCCCCTCACTTAGAGGAGATATTGATTGGTGGAAATGTAGATCTAGGTCTTCTCCTTCAATCCTCCAAAGATCAAAGAGTTTGGGTGGAGGGATTGAGAGATATCAAGGAAATGAGCTTGCAACAATGGAGGAGAGAGAAAGCAAAGGTTGCTAGGCAGAGCTACCTAGCTGGAGGTAGGTGGAGGGGTATTTATACCCCTCCCAGAAAAAGAGCCGTTGCAGCCAGATTTACACCGGAGTCTCCGGCCCTAGTGACCGGAAACTCCGGTCCGGGGAGGAAACTCCGGCCACCTGGGGGCGGAAACTCCGGCCCCCACCAGGGGGTGAACCATTTCCAGACGAGAAAAGCACAGGCAGAAACTCCGGCCCCTGGGACCGGAAACTCCGGCCCCCACCAGGGGCTGAACAAGAAAAACACTCTTCGAGGAAAACCAAGGACCGGAGACTCCGGCCTGAAAGCAGTGAAACTGTAAAACCTGAAATGCAATAACTTTTGCAAGGAAGCTCCAAACGAGATGAAACCAACGAGGTTGGAAATATTAAGGGTCACAAATATAGAGGGGATACCACACATGGGAAGGTGTGGACCCTAACTCGAAGGTGGACCGGTAATATTTCCAACACGAAAACGCAACAAGTTTTCCAAATGAAATCCGTTTTCGAAGAACTTGGGCTTGTCATGAAGATCACGACAAGCACCAAAACCCAACAAGGAGAAAAGCCAAATAAGAACCAAGAAAGATGATATGCCAAGTATGCAAAGGTTTGAGCTCTCCACAAAGATGCGATCAAGTTACTCACTTGAGAGCCCCTCTTGATAGTACGCCGTCTATCCTAAAACCCGATCTCCCACTAACAACATGAGACCGGTAAAATAGAAAACCTATCAAGATCATACATTTGCCTTGCGCATTCCACTTGAGCTCGATGATGACGATCTTGACTCTCTCAAGTTGGAACACCTTTCTTGATTGTGTTTGCTAGCACATGCTTGATGAAGACTTCTCCAAATGCTCCCCCATACTCCATTATGGGAGGGCCTCGCAAAGCTTCCGTCTTCATGTCTCCTTTGCAAGCTTCAATCAAATGATATCTTTCGAGATGGATCATATTGAGCTTGCACTTCATCTTCTATACACATGACCATTCTTCATATAAACCCTTGAGTAGAGCATTGATCATCATGTAATCTTCTAGAGTCCAACACATGAACTCCAATCATTTCTTTCGAGATGGATCAAATGATATCTTTCGAGATGGATCATATTGAGCTTGCACTTCATCTTCTCTACACATGACCATTCTTCATATAAACCCTTAAATAGAGCATTGGTCATCATGTCATCTTCTAGAGTACAACACATGAACTCCAATCATTTCCTATGGACAAGATCTACAAGTATATCTCAATGCAAACATTAGTCCATAAGGATTGTCATTAATTACCAAAACCACGCATGGGGCAACACATGCACTTTCAATTATGCAAGCTACTGAAATTATGAACATCAGGGCGAGAAAGTGTCGCGGATGCTCAATTGCTGGAATGGATTTTTTCTGGATATAATAGAACTCTTCAAGCTGGCTTTGGAAACATACGGGAAACTATGTGAAAGAAAAAGGATACTCAAAGGATTGAGCATTGTCGATCGAAAAAAACTAAGATGAACTTACATAAGGTAAAACAAAGTAAAACCTCACCTTGGGGAAATGTTCGTCAACATAAATAAAATGGGCACGCACTCAACGGAAATGTAAATTCCCTACGGAATTTCTTCATGGGAACAACAAGTTAACTCGAATCCATTCGTGTAACTGTAGGAATCGATATGGCCGCCCAGATCCCGCTATTGATTATGAAAGACTTTCAGGTCATGTCTCCATGTTAGCGAAAATGCAGGGTCGCACACTTAAATACTTCAGTCTGTTTTGGGTACTAGGATGGTTAGAATCACGAGAGAATATCATCATAATAGTTTTGATGTGATTGAAATAGTTTGGAAAGATACCGCAGAAGTTCCAGAGTATCGGGAAAGTCGTGGGGAACCCCGAAAGGCACTAGAAGATCCATGAAGGTTCTAAAATTATCAAGGTCCTATAATGGTTCCAGGGGTCTCATGGGCTGCCCAGTTGGTTCAACTCAAGTGGGGGCAGCACATGGGCCGAAGGGGCAGCTCAAGTGGGGCGGCCCAGTTGCCTTGTGAGGGCAAGGAAAGGGGGGCTAGCCAGGGTTTGGGGGCGCCCACCCCTCGGTGGTGCGCCGACCCTAAGGGGGCTGTTTCCTTGGTGTGAAAGGCACCTCCCCCTTCCCCTGTATTAAGAGAGGAGGGCAACCTCTCCCCTTGTACTTGTCAGTTGAAAAGTTGCCTCCTCCATCTGCTCTCTCACTCTCTCTAGCTCTACACTATATACTGCAAGGCTGGTGTACTCTGGCTTCTCTCTCGTCTTGCAAGATGGATCGCTGCTTACCAAGGATCCTTTCATATATCACATTTTATTTGATGTGGAGAGAATGGTACATGGTGTGCTAGTTAGGGGTGATGGTACCGGAAGAGAAAGAGATGCCAGAGGGATCAATAATGACTAAACCGCAAAAGGAATTATAAATGAGAGTGATATGATGTTAATCTAATACTCAATAGGAAGGGGTTGGTTAATACTAGACCCGTATCAACTCTTTCTACTAGCAAAAAAAAAAACTAGACCCCGTGATTCCGATGTTGACATGGTGCTCTCGAGTCAGCCCGAGATAGATGGAAAAGCAGAAAAAGATTTGACAAAAGCCTTACCCGAGAGGAAGATATCACAGAACAATGGTGCTGCTATTGAGATGAATAAAAGAGCCATCGGTCTAGTGCTGACGAGGAGTTTGGCAACAAATTTTCACCATGGACTGAATGTGTTCCCCGGTAGCCCAAAATGATATTTTCTATTCCCTCTAAAACCAGGAAACTCGAGATTCAACGAGTTGCGAGACTCCAGATCTCTCTCGTGTACACGCTACAAACACGTCCATAAAATGCCAAAAACTTCTACGCGTGCACCATAGCTCACTCACTCTCACCCTTATCAACCACAATAAAAAGCATATTCATCCAAAAAGCTAAAAAAAAAACAGCGATTTTCCTCCTCGCCTTCATCTTCTTCTTCTAGCCCAAGCAACGAAAGCCCAGCAAGCAGAAGAAAAGCCGCAGCGAGCTACCGCGCCGCCACGTTGCCCCCTCCTCCAATCCACAAGGCGCACAAACCCCCAGCCCAGAGCCAGCCGACGGCAAGCAAGCTGGACACCTACGTCATGGAGCGGGTGGCGCTGCTCCGCACCTCCGGCCGCCGCCTCCTCCAGCGCTGCGCCAGGCCCAGGACCCTCGTGCCCGCCGCCTCCTCCTCCGCCCCGCGCCGCCGGTCCGCGTCCTCCTCGTCCTCATTCTCCTCGCGGGGCGGCTCGGTTCTGCCCGGCGGCTCGCGCCTCCTGGCGTCGGCCGCGCCGCTGCACTGCGCCGGGCGGTACTGGCCGCTCACCGCGCCCGGCCTCGCGAGGCGCCTCTCCGTCCCCGCCGTCTCCACCTCGCCCGCCCCCGCGCCCCATGGTGAGGGACCGTTTTGGTTATGACCCAACGAACTCCTCGGAGAATCTTATGTACTGATTTACCTGCAATTTCTTAAAGTAGCGTGCTAAGACTGCTAGTGCGTAGTTGACTGGAAATTAAGGTCCGAGGTTGCATTGTGTTGAGTCTCGTAGTCGGGTTTACAATCAAATTCTGCATCTCATTTGTATGCTGCTTTGCTCATGAATCTGTAACGTGATAGCCAGAAATCCACTACTTGAATTAGAATAATAGCTGGCCGTTGTTCGAGTAACCTCTGTCGGACTTGACTATGATAAGTTGTAGTTTGGGAATCAATGTGCGAATGCATGACCTGTTTCATTATCACGTTCGCAGACACCGATGATGTCCATGAGTATGCAGCAAAGCTAGGCTTGAAAAGGTCTCTGAACAAGTGATAGACGAGTGCAAATCAGCTGCTGTTCTTTACAAGCACAAGAAGACGGGCGCAGAAGTGATGTCCGTGGCAAACGACGATGAGAATAAAGTGTTCGGCATTGTATTCCGTACCCCTCCGTAAGTGCGTCTAGTCCTTGCCTTGTGGAATTGTTCATGGTATATTATCATGCAAAAGAAAACGAAGTAGGGGTCTTATTTCTTAGATAGGGGAAGAAGTAAAGAACATATCATTTCGTACAAGCCTGTTATGGCGTTTCTGAGTAAGTGTCCTTCTGTTACCAGGAAAAATTCGACCGGCATACCTCACATTCTTGAGCACAGTGTTCTCTGTGGATCAAGAAAGTACCCGCTGAAAGAGCCATTTGTTGAGCTCCTGAAGGGTAGTTTGCATACTTTCCTGAATGCATTCACCTATCCGGACCGGACATGTTATCCAGTCGCATCGACGAACACCAAGGTGCTACCTATTAACCATTGATTTGCTTAGGTCATCTATTCAGTTCACTCTTTTGTAGCATCATCATCATTTATGTTGTTTTTTTTGCAGGATTTCTATAACTTGGTAGATGTATACCTTGATGCTGTCTTTTTCCCTAAGTGTGTTGAGGACTTCCAAACGTTTCAACAGGAAGGTTGGCATTATGAGCTTAACAATCCCGAAGAAGAGATATCCTATAAAGGTTTGCTTACTCGGCTATTTTAATGGAGCCAAAACATGTGCATGTGAGCAAGGCCTGCTCATTCCTCAAAAAGTAGCTAAGTGCAATACTTTGACATGTGAATGTAGGTGTTGTCTTCAACGAGATGAAAGGAGTTTACTCTCAGCCTGATAACATAATGGGGCGTGTGACTCAACAGGTAAGCAATTTGTTCAATTCTGTTTTCAGTCTGTGGCTTTGAGCTCAGTAGGAGATTTTGCTTATGTGTTTTGTCAAGCTTTGCATCATAGTACACTGGAATCACCTTGTTGGTTATTCTATTGTGATCAGGGCCTCTTGAACATATTTATTGCTGTGATTGTTGCAATCCTATAAATTAATCATTATGTCAATCTGTCTATATTTTATCAATTAGGATTTAATTTAGGCTTGCTTGTTGACAAACCACACGTTTTTCTTATAAGCACTGATATGCACCGGGGCCAGGGCACTGGCTGTTGCATTTCCACATGTATTCGTTCTGCTTTTTGGTTGCTGGTTTTATGTAAGACTTCAGTACATTAGCAAGCTGTACATTCAACCATCTCCAGTCCATGCTTCCTTAATTGATCTTTCCTAGTCCCATTCTTGTATACGCCTTTGCACTGTGCTCACCGATTTCATTTTCACCAGTCTCTCTTATCATGATTTCAGATGCCAGTACCTACAAGTAGCAGTATCTAACATATTTGACCTTTCTACAGGCACTTTCCCCTGATAACACGTATGGTGTGGATAGTGGTGGTGACCCAAATGAGATTCCAAAGCTTACTTTTGAAGAGTTCAAGGTCTTGTAGAACATAATCACCCTCAGTTCGTATTTGTATTTTCATTAATTGATATTTATTTTGTCATTTGCTCTTATATGCAAATACTTTCAATGTCTATGTGATGTCTTTCACTCTTTTAGACGTTGGCTATCATGGGTGATGAAAGCCCTTTTGTTCCTCTATAACTAAACGTTCTAGTGACTAAATTGCTTTTAGTGTTGACTCATATTTTCTATACTTTGATGCAGCAGTAAGCTAACGTTGGTTAATAAGTTTGTTTGATTTAAATGGAGTTTTTTCATATGTCCAGGAGTTCCACAGTATGTTTTATCATCCGAGCAATGCTAGGATCTGGTTCTATGGTGACGATGACACAAAAGAGCGACTACGCATTCTAAGTGGTTAGTCATGCTTATTAACAGGGTTTTTTTTTAACCTTTTGTTGTGGGTTTATATTTTCCGTTTTCGACACCATTTTTTCTTATCCTGCCTCTCTTCTGTAGAGTATCTTGACCTGTTTGAAGCCAGCCCTGCTCGTAATGAATCAAAGGTTATGCCACAGAAACTTTTCAAAGAACCAAGGAGGATCACAGAGAAGTATCCTGCTGGTCAAGAAGGTGATTTGAAAAAGAAATTTATGGTTTGCACTAATTGGCTCTTGTCAGAGGAGCCACTGGACGTAGAAACTGAGCTTGCACTTGGTTTCCTCGATCACCTATTGCTGGGTACTCCTGCTTCACCACTTAGAAGAATTCTTCTTGAAAGTGGTTTGGGAGAGGCTATTGTGGGAGGTGGTGTTGAGGATGAGCTTCTTCAACCACAATTCAGTATAGGTTTGAAAGGTGTATCTGAGGAAAACATTGAGAAAGTTGAAGAGCTGGTTATGCAAATTTTGAAGAATTTGGTAGATGAGGGGTTTGCATCAGAAGCAGTGGAGGCATCTATGAACACAATTGAATTTTCTTTGAGGGAGAATAACACAGGGTCGTTCCCTCGAGGGCTGTCACTGATGCTTCGTTCAATGGTAAGAACACCTGATTTGTGATTTGTAAAAAAGAAATAGACAGACATGTTTCAACATATTCATATTTCCTTCGACATCACAAACAAAATGCAGGGAAAATGGATTTATGACATGGACCCTTTGAGCCTCTGAAATATGAAGAGCCGTTGCAGCAACTCAAAGCACGCATTGCAGAGAAGGGATCCAAAGCAGTATTCTCTCCGCTCATTGAGAAATATATTTTGAAGAACGCACATCGTGTCACTGTTGAAATGCAGGTTATAGAGGACCTCCCACCTGAGAGTTTTATATTAAATATGCTTTTTGTTGTTGCCTCTGAACATTTAATACCATTTTGTGCAGCCTGATCCGGAGAAAGCCTCACGTGATGAAGCTGCTGAGAAAGAAATTCTAAAACAAGTAAAATCTAGCATGACTCAGGAGGATCTTGCAGAGTTGACACGTGCTACAAAGGAACTGAAGGACAAACAAGAAACTCCAGATTCTCCAGAAGCTCTCAAAGCTGTTCCTAGCCTGTCACTACAAGATATCCCTAAAAAGGCTATTCATGTACCAATAGAGGTAATTCTTCGACTTACAACTTTACCCTAGCCCCTATTTGGCTAATGGGCTGCAAATTTCTTTACTTCAGCTGAAAGTATTAGGCCAGGTTGGCTCAAAATCCTGGCTCAAGTAGAGCTATAGAAAAGGATAAACTGTACTTCAGTACATGGTTGGATCATCATTAGTTGTATTGTCCTGATTGGGGAAGAAATTAGAGGCCTGCTGACATAGCTCAAGTTTCAATGAAACTGTTCTTTCTGGCTCAACATTGTTTATCAAGGTTCACTCCTTTGTTTTTAGCTGTTGATTGGGTACTATGATGTTTTCTCTCTCTAATATTCTAGCATTAGCAAGAGTTAAAATTATTGGTCAGAACTTCATTGCACTGTATTTTTATTACATCGCGTGCAGTGCAATTGATATGTACATGACATGGTAATGTGAATCTGTCAGCCTCCCTCCTATCCCAAACCCTGTTCGGTGTAGAATGTAAATTTGACCGCGGGTGATACAAAGAATCCTTTGCTCAGCTTGGGTAATTTTTCTAGACAGTGATTTATCACCACGGACAAAAGCTAACTGGAGACTAGCAAATAGCCTCCTTAATCCTTAGCCGGTAGGCTTAAGATTGATTGCCGGGCTGATCAAGAGATCCAAAGTCCAAACAGAAACTAATCTGTCCTCCAGATTGGTCAGAACTCATATGAATTTGTACTACCGAGATGCTTAAGCAACTTGTTTGCACGCCTGATTTCCTTTGTGTCAAACTAATTTATTTAATTTTTCACCGTGAATGTTGTTAATTGTTGCTGATTCACTTGCAATCTTGTATTATACTCATTTATGTATTAAGGTAATTTGTAATGTGTACTTTTCAACGCTTACTTTTCACTTATGAGTTTGTACCATGGAAGTTTGAAGTACATTGTAGCCTGGAAATACTAAATATCAGTTTTAAAGTGTGAGTACATAGTACCATGGAAATACTAAATGTCAGGTAAAACAATGCGAGTACATTTGAACGCAGAAATACTAAATGTCAGCTAAAAAATTAGGTCTCGCCGGGATTCGAACCCAGGTTGCCAGATTCAAAGTCTGGAGTGCTAACCACTACACTACGAAACCATTTGATGTGTGTGGTCTATTCATGGCCTTATTTCTGTATTTTCCTCTAGATAGACATATTTAATCAGTCTGCCAGCTAGGTTGCTTGATGTAATTTGTTCTGTCCTGGACAAAAGGGAGGAGCATGGTTTATTTGTTCTTTAGTGTTATTTTGTTAGTTACTGCTTTCCTATGGTGATGAAAATTGTCTCCATTTGAGCTTTGACTGGTTGGAATTGTGCAAGATTTTTCGAAACTCATACTACTTGCTGCCTTGCTGGTTAGTTTGTTGCCTTCTAGAGGTTGTCCAGTTCCAACTTCCAAGTTATGTGTCAAGCATGCAGTGGCCTTACATGCAAATACGTCCATGTTATACAAAACAGACGACTAAGAGAATGTTAATGCTGTAAAGTCTGTTTGGAGGAGTTCACTAGATGGGCGGCAAGTATTTCCATTCTGTGTGCTATTTGGGCGGCAGATCAGCACCTAGTGCCTAACCACCAATTAGGTGGGCCTATTTTTTGAACAAAATTAGGTGGGCCTAGGATGTTAAATTTGCCAGCGAAACGTGTCTCCTCGTGCCTGGGCACCATCTATCTGTGCAGTGTGCTAGGCGCAGGCGGCTAGCCTTTAGAACTCCTTTGCAGACACTAGAGTAGCGAAGGTAGAAAGCGTATGTATTGTGTTTACCTTTTTAAAACTTCACCTACTGTATTGCCGAGATGCTTAGGTAACTTGTTTGCAAGCCTGAATTCCTTTGTGTCAAACTAATATATTTAATCTTTCACTGTGAATGTTTTTAATTGTTGTTGATTCACTTGCAATCTTGTATTATACTCATTTATGTATCAAATAATGTGTAATTTGTACTTTTCAACACTTACTTTTCACTTATGAGTTTGTACCATGGAAGTTTTAACTTTTTAAGTACATTGTAGCATGGAAATACTAAATAGGAGCTTAAAAATGTGAGTACATTGTACCATGGAAATGCTAGATGTCAGGTCAAACAATGCAAGTACATTTTAACGGGGAAATACTAAATGCCAGCTAAAAAAGTAGGTCTCGCCGGGATTCGAACCCAGGTCGCCAGATTCAAAGTCTGGAGTGCTAACCACTACACTACGAAACCATTTGATGTGTGTGGTCCATTGATGTCCTTATTTCTGTCTTTTCCTCTAGACATACAGATTAATCAGTCCACCACCTAGGTTGCTTGATGTAATTTGTTCGGTCCTGGACAAAAGGGAGCAGCATGGTTTATGTGCTCTTTAGTGTTATTTTTGTTAGCTACTGCTCCTTATGGTGATGACAATTGTCTCTATTTGAGCTTCGACTTGTTGAAATTGTGCAAGATTTTCAAAGCCCATACTGCTTGCTGCCTTGTTGGTTAGTTTGTTGCCTTCTAGGGGTTGTCCAGTTCCAACTTCCAAGTATGTGTCAAACATGCCGTGACCTTACGTGCAAATACCTATGTTTTTGTACAAAACGGAAGACTTTAAGAGAATGCTAATGCTGTAAAGTATGTTTAGAGGAGTTCACTAGCTTGAAGCCAAATATTTCCAGGCTATGTGCTAGTTGGGTGCAAAACCAGCACCTAGTGTCTAATCATCAATTATATGGGCCAATTTTTAAAAATTACCAATCTAGAAGTTTTTGAGAAAGTACAATGGATGGTTTGTCACTGTTAGAAGTATGAACTATTTATTAGGATGTGGTGTTAACTGTTGTTTCCTGAGGTCTGTTTTTACTATTTCCTTACTTTATTATTTTAATTCAACTTGATGGTTCATTCTGGAATACCGTATTTAGGTGGGGGAGATAAACGGTGTCAAGGTTTTGCAACATGATCTCTTCACCAATGATGTAATCTACTCCGAAGCTGTATTTGATATGGGTTCAATGAAGAAAGAACATCTACAACTGTTGCCTTTGTTCTGGTGAGCTATCCGATCAATACATTGTTGCTGATTTATCATGAAAGTTTGAAGATATTTTGCTTTTCTCTGTGCTTTCATATACTATGTGGTATTTGAACTAATTGGTTGTTCATTCCAGCCAATCCTTACTGGAGATGGGCACCAAAGACATGGACTTCGTGCAGCTTAATCAGTTAATTGGAAGAAAAACTGGAGGCATATCAGTTTACCCATTAACATCTTCAATAAAGGGAAAAGAAGAGCCTCTTACTCGTATTGTTGTTCGGGGAAAGGCAATGTCAACGCGAATAGAAGATTTGTTTCATCTGGTATGTTTATGATCTTTGTCTGTGTAGATCGTACCACCAATGGCAATGACATGGTGGAGATGACATGTTTAATCTGTTAAATGCCCATCTCTCTATACGGAAATCATACTGTAGTCACCCAGTTACTGTTCTTATATCTGTATCATGAGAATAAATATTTGTTCTGTTCTTTCAGATGAACTGCCTTCTTCAGGATGTTCAGTTCACAGAACAGCAGAGGTTCAAGCAGTTTGTTTCCCAAAGTAAAGCAAGAATGGAGGTACTAAACTACTACATTAGTGATTTAGACTACCATACGCATGCATGCAATTTGTTGTCTAATAATTTGTTAACACAGAATCGATTGAGGGGTAGTGGCCATGGTATAGCAGCTGCTAGAATGGATGCTAAGTTAAATGCAGCTGGATGGATTGGTGAGCAAATGGGTGGTGTTAGGTAAGATTCGTTATGATATATACACACCGCAGATTGTTAAGTCAGCTGCTTTTTGAAATGATTATGGCCTTGTGAGCATAATTACATGACTACACATATTGTACCATAGCTTACCCTTTTGATACAGCATCTTGGTTGCTTACCTTTAATTGTTTTTGCTTTAGTTTATTTGAAAGGATACGCTTCTTGTATTTTTAGCAAGACACTGGTAGCTATTTTTTATCCAGCGAATATTTTGTTTTAGATTTCACATTTCTCACTGTTTACAGATCTATATGTGACACAGCCGCGTTCTTCATATTTTGAAATGTTGATTTATTTGTTGCTATTGCCAGTTATCTTGAGTATTTACGAGATCTGGAAACAAAGATTGATCAAGATTGGGACAAAATATCTGCTTCACTTGAGGAAATGAGGAAGTCTTTATTTTCTAAGGAAGGTTGCTTAATAAACATAACAAGTGACACAAAAAATCTTGAAAAATCTGGTCAATATATTGCCAAATTTCTTGATGCACTGCCAAGTGCTCCATCCCTGGGAAGTGATCCATGGCTCTCTCGACTGCCTTCTGTTAATGAAGCCATTGTTATCCCTACCCAGGTAAAGCTAACTTGTCTGGCCCTTTGGCATTAGCTTTGAGTAGACTTTGGTAGATGATTGTTCCCTTGTTGACCAACTTATATGTTGCCTGAAGGTTAATTATGTTGGAAAAGCTGGAAACCTGTACCAAAGTGGATACCAGCTCAATGGAAGCGCGTATGTCATATCCAAGCACATAAGCAATACATGGTTATGGGACCGTGTTCGAGTTAGTGGTGGAGCATATGGAGGGTTTTGTGATTTTGACACTCATTCAGGTACTTTGATCTTATGCCTATTTCTTACCTTCATATTTGTTCTTTGATTGCTGGTAAGATAACAGATCAAACTGGCCCCACTTACATCAATGTCATAGTTACATTATGTCTTCTGTTCGACGTTGCGGTAAATATTCTCTTTTGGCTTTTGCAGGCGTGTTCTCCTATTTGTCATACCGTGACCCAAACTTGCTGAAAACATTAGAAATCTATGATGGGACTGCCAACTTCCTCAGAGAACTAGAGATAGATGATGATGCTCTCACAAAAGCTATTATTGGCACCATAGGTGATGTTGATTCCTACCAACTACCAGATGCTAAAGGTTACAGCAGGTATGTAATTGTCTCCCTATTCCACATAGTGCACAGTGACTTTAATGTTAACTCTGACTCAGCACACAATTCACTGATGCATGTCATCAGCTATTTTAACCAACTCCAAAACGATAATGTGTGTTGAACTTCTAATGTGGGGGTTATCTAAACCGTGGCTTATTGCTGGATTGTGTCCATGAAGTTTTTTTTTCTTTTGGTGGAGATTCCAAATGTGTTCGTAACCTAGTTCAAGTCTTGACTTGGATTGTGGTTGCAAACACATATATCAACAAGACTTACGCACATAATGCCATAGGTCATGTTGTATACACAGAGTACTAAACATTTTTTTTGCTTTTTCCAGTCTAATGCGATATTTGTTGGGCATCACTGAGGAGGAACGCCAGCAAAGACGTGAAGAGATACTCGCAACCAGGTAGAAATTTCTATGTTCTGAAGTCCAAATTACCGTTAGTGCACTTGCGGAATCATCGCATGTCTATGTTTTTTGTGCAAAATCACTTATCATGTTGTTTCCCATATTGCAGCGTGAAGGATTTCAAGGAGTTTGCTGATGCCGTCGAAACCATCAAGGACAACGGAGTTGTGGTCGCTGTTGCATCACCTGATGATGTCGAAGTAGCAAATAAGGAAACATCGATATTTTCAGACATCAAGAAGTGCTTGTGAGCACCCTCCATTCCTGCCCTTGCTGGATCTTAATCTAGACCCGGGATCAGAGGTTCTTCGACGTTTGCTTCACTGATGAAGAATGAGGCTGACGCTGTAACATGAGTTCACGTGGCGAGAGCACTGCTCACCTGACTGTAGCACAGTTACAATATTTCTCACCCATTTTAGGGGAAATAATTAGTCCAGGGTGTTGAGCAAATCATCGTGCTCAAAGAAGCCGGCTGTACACAAGTTTCTGATAGGAGATTAAGAGCTGATGAGATCTGCTCAAACTATAGCTGAAGATTTTGTAATTGGCTATACGAAAGATATAAAAGGTGTTTTGCACTGAGCTGATCAAGGCCATGTTTGGTTCGACACACGATTTTTTCTCGTCTTGATTTACGCTGGAATCGAACTGTCAAATCATAGCCAGCACGATTTTTCTGCATTACAAGTTTACAACTCCACGCATCTGTGGTTTACTGATCAGTACTGAGTACTAACTGTCGTTCAGAATGGAAACCAATCCTGTAGAAATGAACAGGCAGGGTGATTACAAATCTCATTTCCTGCTGCTCTGCTGCTGCTGCTGCTGCCTGGTGCTGCTGCCGGTGCAGCTGCGCGGAGGCGATGGCCAGCATCGACCTCACCTTGGCCACGGCGGCGGCCTTCTCCGGCGGGCAGCTCGCCAGCGCCGCCCGCAGCGACCGCACGGCCGCGTCCGGTCGCCCGGCACCGAGCGCCGCGCACGCCGCGCGGTAGGCCTCGTCCGCGACCCTCGCGTCGTGAGGAGGAGGAGCACGCGCGGCGGACGACGCCTCCTCCTCCCGTTCTCCGGAGGAGGCTGCCGCGAGGCGGCGGAGGCGGGGTCGAGGTGAGCGCAGGCGCGGGCGTACTCGGTGGAGGCGATGGCGGCGTCGATCTGGGACATGAGGGACTCGGGCGCCGACGGGAAGCTGCGGATCGCGTCGAACGGGCTCCAGCCTCGCCGCCCGCCGCCCGACATGGCTGCTGCTGCGTTGAGGATTGACCGGCGAGGTAGTTGGAGACTTCGAATCACTCGAGAGGAGTGCGATACTGAGTGGTGGTGCGTGGACGTGGCACACGTCTCGTGGACTTGAACGTACGGTGCAATCGCTCGGTACATCCGTGGTTGAATTTATATGTCACCAAATTTATTCGAACCGCTCTCATTTCTTTAGCAGAATTCGAACCTCTCTCAGGTGGCAAAATCAGCTGCGCGAGCACCGCCATTTCAAGAGAACTTGCATTGACAAGATGGTCAGAAGGATGATTGTACCGCCAGCATAACAGAGTTTAAACCTCAGGTTTGATATTGGTGTTTCTCATTTGGGCGGATTATTTGTCAGTGGGAAGTGACGTCCCCGTCGACAGCGAGACACCTGTGGTGACTTTGTCAATCTCAGACTCAACCGCCGGCTCAGTCTCTCGAACGTGCTCATAAGAGTAGGGTGTGCGTGCGTGCTTGCGTTCATAAGTTGAGTGTGTGCACGTGTATGTGAACGTCTACATTGTACTGTGTTTCGCAAAAAAAAATAGCACTGCCATTTCAAAGCAGAAGCTGCGGGCAGAGTTTTTTTTTAAAATCAGGCAGAGGTAATTTGTGCTGGACTGCTGCATGGGCGTGGCACGTCTCGTGGACACCGTACACCCGTGGTTGAATTTGTGTGTCACCAAATTTATTCGAATTGCTCTCATTTTATAGCAGAATTCGAACCTCTCTCAAGAGGCAAAATCAGCTACGCGAGCACCGTCATTTCAAAGCAGAAGCTGCAGGTAGAGTTTTAAAGAAATCAGGCCGAGGTAATTTGTGGTGGAGCGCTCAAAGTGCCTATGCACCGACATAGAACAAATCACTCAATCTAAATTACGTTTTCTGAGTTTACTTTGTTGTCCTCTGCTTGCCATGAGGACGATCAATCTTGAAATTACAAATTTATAACATGATAAACATATATCGTGTCTAACACGAGTGTGACGTTTTGAAAAAACCAAAATAAACATTTTTATGTTTCAAACAATTCGGAAAAAATCTGTCTAGATAATGTCGAGATCTACCATTGTGCAAAATCAAAATGAAAAATACATTGTCTTCTTTTGTCTTGGCAAAAGACAAATGTCTAGATCTAGATCGGTGAACAGCGCATAGTTATAAATTTTGAAACATAAAAATGCGGATTTTGAATTTTTCGGCGCTGCAACTACTTCGGTTGCTTCTTCTTCTTCACATTATTTAGCTAACCTCTTGGCCTCTTTTTTCTAGTATTGAATAGTTCCTCTATTTGCATCTTGTGCGTTTGTCCCACTCCCTGTTGATATTTCGTGCACGATTCCTGCGATCCTTTTGCTTTCCACAATCACTCCCTCAACATTTGGTGGATGAGTTTTGAATCTGTGTCCAAAGAGATCTCTATTGATATTGGGTTACCTTTGTCCAAGTCCGGCTCATTTCGTTTTCTTTTCGATCAGCTGTGACCTTTTTTTGGGCGTGTCAGTTTTTTGCACAACAGAAGTTGAGGCACCAACTACTGAGGATTGAAGCAAGCCTGCTTTTTCAGGCTCTTTGTGAGCTTAGTCCGTTGGAGAAAATGATTTTGTCGACATGATTCAACATGTAAAATAGAATATATGAAGAAGTTCACAAGTGCACGACCTCCAAAACGCTGCCCTCGTACGGGCATCTCCACTCGTTGGAGCCCCCAAGAGCACAACCGAAGCAAAACAAGTTGGTGTCTTGGGGGGGCAAATGCCTCATCCGGCTGAAAAGTTGGTGTCTTGGGGGGCAACTTCCCAGCCACACCTCACCCCAATCAAAAGTTTGTGAGAGAAATGATTGAGTGGGCCAAGAAAAAGTACACGTGGGGAGACACAATTCGCCAAAGCTTTCGCCGACGCCGCCAACAGCCCCCAGCGGGCTGGGTTTGGCCTAGGTGCGCCGACACTATTTTGATGTCCGGGGAGGGGGGGGGGGGGCGACTGAAAAAAAATTCAGCGAAAAGCGTCGCCGAGCCTAAAAAGTTGTCCTGGGGGGCGCGCTGGGGGGGAAGGGGGGGGAGGGGGGCGAGTGGAGATGTTCTAAGACTCACCATTTATGTAAAACTATGTTTACGGTTCGAGATATGTAACACGACATACTGATCATGGATCGTAATTGGAACATAACGAGTATTCGGACTAGCTCAGTCCGTTTTCCCGTCATTTTAGTACTGTACCTCATTTGTCGCTCCGTAGATGTCCCACTGTTTCATCAGATCGCAAAGAATCAAAAAGGCTTGTTTTGGGGAAATTTTGATACGGAGTAGGAAAAGATGGCAACTCTTGTTTGCAAATGGGTTCCAGCCCAATTGCCCAAAGCTCTGTATGCTGCCAGCCCTCGCCACACAACCCTAGCCGCACTCCGCTCCACGCCCTCGCCACTCTCCGAGTCCTACGCCGCCTCTTCCACCTCCGTCCGGCCGCCGCCTCCGTTCCGCCGCGGTCACAGCCTGCGAAACTCCCTTCCCCAATTTCCCACAAGCGAGGGCAGACGACGATTCGCTCGCGCGCCGCCGCTTTCCTCGCTGATTGGATATCTCTGCTTCTTCCCCCAGGTCGATTCGGTCGAGCTGAAAGCATCATGGCCGCAGGCAAGCCATATGACTGCGAAATCGTCCCTGCTAAAGACACTGGCCTCTTCCGTTTCCGAGTAAGGCTCTCGTCTCTCGAGGATCCCGTCCAACCAACAAGTTCCGGTCTCATAAAACTGCGATCGCCGTCGTTGCTGGATGCAAATGCACTGCATCTTACCTGATTGGTCTACCGTCTGTGGACTCGACCGGCAACATCTTTGTCTCTTTCTTAGTGCACCATGACCCCGTCCTGGAGGGCGCTGCCAAGGTGTCTGCACACATGGTTTTCATTGACAAGACCGGCTCACCGGCGCCGTCCGTGGGAACAGGGATAGACACGTCCAATTCGAAGCGCAAAGCACATTGCTCGCTGCTCGCAGCGTGGGACGATGTCCTGGCGAACTGTGTGGTGGACAACTACTTCGACGTGCTGTGCTCTGTTGACATAGACTGGACACCTCCGGCTTCATCCTTGGAGGAGGAGGAGGAGCTGCCGGATTTAGGTCATGATCTGGCCATTCTCTTGGATAAACAAGAACACACTGATGTTTCTTTCAACGTTGGCGGGGAGAGCTTCGGTGCACATCGCCTGGTGCTCGCAGCCCGATCTCCCGTCTTTAAAGCCTATGGCCCCATGGCTGAAAGCAAGATGACCTCTATCACCATCCAAGACATGGAGGCCTCTACCTTCAGATCTATGCTCCATTATTCGTACCATGGTTCATTGCCCAAGAATGCTGGCAAGAGAGTTGTTTCTTCCACTGTGGCAGAATACCAACATCTACTTATAGCTGCTGATAGGTACGGGATAGAGAGGCTAAAGAAGATTTGTGAGGACAAGCTGTGTGGCAACACTATTACAATCGACAGTGTGGTCTCAATGTTGGAGCTGGCAGAGGACCACGTCTGCCCCAAACTCAAAGTTAGGTGCTTTGATTTCCTCGCTGATGGTGACAATTTTAAGATGGTTGCGACATCTGGTGACTACCTCCAATTGATGCAGAGCTTTCCGACTCCCCTGATTGAAGCGCGGAATAGGTTCAAGATTGCAAATGAAAAACCAACTATCAGCAAACCTGGTGCTCACAAGAAAACCCGAAGGTGATAGTGATACAGCAATTCTTCCTCGATGAATTTGAAGCCTATTACAGTGGCATGTCCTTTGCTTATCATCTTATGCCTAGTAGTTGCAAGAAAATGTATTCCTCGTGTAGCTTTCATGGTTCTGAGTTCTACATGGAGGACTAGAAAAGGCATGCCAATTCTTCTGTGGCAATTGTTCTCTTTTGGGGGTGCTTGTAATTTATTGGTGCATGCCTGTTTATATCTGGGCTGTTAGTTAGTGACGCTTTATGGCAATCTTGTCTATTTCTGTTGAGCTGTGGTAACAAGTTGAGTGGAGATCGTCTAAGCAGAGCCAGTCGGAACAGTTTGCTATGCTTGCTGTGCAACCGATAGTGTACGTACCCTCATCTCCGTGGACCCTTGATGACTGGTGATGGTGATTTATGCTTTCATTGCCTCCCATAAGTTACCATTGTTTGCTTAAGCTTTAAGATCAGGACAGAATATTCATTGACGTAGCTGGAGTAAGTTGGAACATTTTGCTTGCTTTCATAACGAAGATATCTCAGCTACATAATATTCTCTTATCCATATAGTTACTAGTTGTTACTTTATCTGTTTTTCTGTCTTTTTAAAAGTTAGTTTGGATGCTGGTGCAACTAGCATCAAGCTATCCAGTGTAAGAGAATACCTGGACGAAGAAATGTGACGGTAATATTCCTCAACGGCGCCATGGTGACCTGAATTTTAAAATTTGAGGGACCCCGGCCTATTGCTGCCTGGTCCCAAGTCGAATCGGTAAGGTTAAACCATGACCGAGGGCGGGTCATCCGATTGCGACATTGTCCCTACATGGGACAGTCACATACTCACATCATCGGTTTCCGGGTAAGACTCGCATCGCCCAAGGATGGCCACCTTGCTCGGCCGTTTGTACAATCGAGCGTCGTTGCTAGGCGCAAATACTACGCATTTTACTACCCTGCACCCATGAGTACCCACGTCTATTTCAGTCTCGTGTCAACAATCACCTCGTTCATGAAACCTCTGCCAAGGTGTACAAATACATGGTCTTGCTCGATAAGGCCGGCTCACCGACACCTTCCATCGGGACAGGTAAAACCTTGGACGTCTATTTGGGTGGCCGGTTCGTGGAAGGAGGTTATTACGTGCTCAAAGCAGATACAGGCGATGTCAAGGCCAAGTCCGTGGTGTACAACTACGTGGTGATGTGCTCCGTAGACATAGACTAGACACCTCCGGCTTCATCATTGGAGGAGTAGCTGCCGGATTTAGGTCGTGATCTGGCCATTATGTTGGATAAACAAGAACACACTTATGTTTCCTTCAACGTTGGCGGGGAGAGCTTCAGTGCATATCGCTTTGTAGTCGTGGCACGATCGTTGCCTCGTCGATCTTTAAAGCAGGGCTCTATGGCCCCATGGCTGAAAGCAAGATGACCTCTATCACCATCCAAGACATGGAGGCCTCTACCTTTAGATCTAGGATCCATTACTTGTACCTTAGTTCATTGCCAAGAATGCTGGGATCACTGTGGCCGAATACCAGCATCTGCTCGTGATAAAAAAGCTAAAGAAGATTTGTGAGGCCAAGCTAAGTGCAGACGGTGTCACGATAAACAGTGTGGTTTCAATGTTGGAGCTTGGCAAAGGACCACGTCTGCCCCAAACTCAAGGCTAACTGCTTTGATTTCCTTGACGATGATGAAAATTTCAGGATGGCCACGACATCTCTCTACGTACTCACTCCGTTCCAATTTAATTGACTTGCTATGCACCATATATGGATATATCTAGACTTGTTACATGTCTATATATATCCATATTTGGTGCATAACAAGTCAATTAAATTGGAACGGAGGAAGAACTGAAGGCCCTAGCTCGACTATTGCATATAGGTGTAGTTGATGGTGCAAAGTTGCAATTGACGTTAAATCCCAGAGCGTATTTCAGAAACAAAGACAGGTGACCATGAGCTGAATCATTGGATTTAGTTCATCGGCACCACATATCCCTTGGCCCCTACACCCTCAACAATCCTGCCTCAAAGGAGCAATCTTCCTCAAATCGTCTAATCTACGTTGTACATCATATACACCAAGAAAACCAAAACGGTGTCATGGCAAATGAAAGAATGATATACGAAGGTTCGTCAGTGTAGCTGCATGAGCGCAAATCTCCCAACTCAGAATGAGCCGGTAGCTCACGCGCTGGTGACACCTGACATCCAGGGGACAACGACAGGTGCTCTGGGATGAGAATCTCTGTAGGACTCAGCGTACTTGTCTTTAAAGTTCAGTTTAGGCCGGTCATCCTGAAGAGCATCACGAGATAGTTAGCGTGGGTGAAGAAACAATGACTCTCGTTCCATCTTAACAGGAAATATATAATTAACATTGTTCAGGAGTTTAAATAAATGATTTGGCATATAGAGGTATAGAACAAAGCCTCATACGAAAACACCAGGAATGCATATCACAAGTGTCAATTTAATTTGTCTAACTGAACCTAACTCCTCCAAATAATCATCATGCATGATAGGAGTAGGAAAAAAATTATACCGTCAGAAGAGAAAAATGGCTGCTCCCAGAACTTAAGTTTTGACAATTTTACAACACGGAAAGAACTCGATGATTCAACATAAAGCTAACAGTGTTAGGAACATGTAAAATGGGCCATGCAGAAGCACTTTTATGGCATAACAAGCTTTGCTTTTGATGAATTTATTTAGCCCCATCAAGAATGTACCACACACTTGTCCAACATATCACTCTAGTCATTACTCAAACTAGCTCAAAAGTTAAACACAATGAATAGCTTGGCTAAATATGAAATAAAATGCACTAGGAAGTGCACAGGCTACAGTTAGCTGCAGGAGAAGTTCTAGAATTACAGCTCATAACTAATGTTCCAGTTTCCTTTGAAAAAAAACCTTGCCACAAAACTAATGTTACAGTTTTAATGTATTACGACAATGATAAATTACATGTACAATAGTAAGTTAGTAACATGAGTCAAGCATGACCTATATTTTATTCCAAATTACTGTCGACCATTCATAAACACCTTCTATCCTTGTTTCTGTACAAGAACTGAACACGTGCATAAGCATGACCTACATTTTGTTTCCGCTATTCAAACCACTTGTGAACATTCGTAAACACCACTTTCTCTCATTTCTATTACTAAACAGAGGATTATCTCATTTCTATTACTAAACAGCGGTTATCTCATTTATGCATTAAAATGTGCCAATCCAGGAAATAAGAAGAATCAGATAATCCTAACACCCATCCAAACTAAATATGGTTAAAAATGTAAATATATAAGGGCAATAGCTTCAATGGTTAGATAGATTCGAAGAACAGGCAGGCATACCCGTTTCAACCAGCACTCCTGATGTTTATGCTCATATTTGTCTGGTGAATAGCAACCAAACTCTGACGGGCAATAAACCCATATATTGCACTTCATTTCACCTGGCCTGGCATTCTTAGCCTGGTCTAGACATGCTTGACAACAATCAGCAGCAGATTCTTTGTGGTGCGTTAAGCCCCATTTCACAGCAGCACCACCATAATCGGCATGTAGCTCAGCATTGCATCGTGGATCCAAAGGTGGACCAGCTATTATCTCTTCTTCTGCAACAATTTGTTTGAAACTCAATCTATATGAGCAATTCAAAAGCTAATGTGTAACTCTAATCCTAACTAAGAGGATTAGACTTGGCACCACGTATTTGTTGAGCTTTATAAAACATAAATAAAATCCACAATGCTAGAGAAGAAACCTTCAGGTTCATTCTCAGGTTTGTCATCATGTTCGGTGTGTGGGACTTCTACTGGTATCCAAAGACCAATATCCTCCAACAGTGCATGCCAGTTAAACTCCAGGGTTCGCTTTAACATTCCTATAGACAAGGTTTAAACCCAAGTGAGAAAGAAAAAATAAAGATTTTGAACGCACCCAAGAGGTATCAAATCATTAGAAAGCAAATTGAACATGTAGAAGTGAGTAACTTTAATAGTAAAGCTCACATACGTGCTTCCTCAATGGAGAGGCCCAAATTTGATGAATTCTGAATAGATGCACTTCTGGTATCTTTTAGCGTCTCTACATGCCATGTTTCCATAGCTTCTGTCATATATTGGAAAATAAACATGAGCACTTCAATATCACAAACTAAGACAACAACTAACATGAGCACTTCAATATCACAAACCAAGACGACAATTTAAATTAATCAACGGAACGCTTCTCTTAACAAATAAAAATTAAGATCATGTATGCAGCAACTGCAAGTCATGAGCAGCAAAAACATTATTTTACAATTAGTGCTAATAGTTTATGAAGCCGCACAAAACATAAATGAAAAATAATCTGCAGGCAGCTGATACCATCAAGCAATTCACAAGCCCCTTCCCTAACCATCTTCAATTCACAGTTCTGCGAACAGGTAAAATTGATATGCAATAGCTGCGTATACAATTAAAGAATCTGGAACCAGTGCAAGGTTTATAAACCGATAGGTCATCCAAATGCACAGAAGTAAAATATATTACGAGTCGATTGAGAAGAGGTAATTGTCTCATGGAGTTATAACATGGATTATTTATGGTTCTGTTGTTTCAGTCACGAGGGTTGCTTAAACTATACAGCAGTGCAAAAGTCAACTGCAGAAATTGACACCTGCAAGAGAGCACTTGCAAATTGCAATGCAACAACACTGACAAACCAGTTGAACTAAGTAAACAGAAAGTATCATCTAGACATCTACTTCAGCCCTCTGATGAACAGGTCAAATGGCATGCTTCTAAAAAAAAGGCCTGTCGCAACCAAACGAGACAAGATAAACATACAAGTCCAAATTATGTGCATGTATAATCAGATGAAGGAATTCAGGAGCTCACTTCATTGTAAACAAAACAGTCGAAATGAGTCAAAAAAAAGTAGTATCATCTAGACATCTACTTCAGCCCTCTGCTGAACACGTCAGATGGTCATGTTTCTAAAAAAATACGCATGTCGCAACCACAAACCAGACAAGATAAGCATACAAGTCCAAATTATGCGCATGTATAATCAGATTCTACATTCTGGGTGGAATTCCCGAGCTCACTTCATTGTAAACAAAACAGTACTACTACTACTACACTGCTAATTTGGAACCGGAGTATGCAGGATACCTCGTTGCTGGATAACGCTGCTGTTATCCCCCAAATCGTGCAGCCGCCCCACGATGTCATACGACACCTTCTGCTTGAGCTCCAACGGCAGCTCCTTGCGCCTCTTCTCCTCCCGCGCGAAAACCTTCCGCAGCTTCTTCACCTGTTGTTGGCACTCGAGGATTAGATCGCATGTGAGCTACAGAACCCATCAGAGTTTCCACAAAGAGAGATTCTAGATTGGTACCGCCTGGACGAGCTCGACGGGCTCCGCCTCGCGGCGGATCCGGATCGACTCCTCCACCCTCCTAATCTGCTCCTCCGTGTACCGCGCGGCCTCGACGCGTTGCCCGGGCGGCGCGGGGGCCAAGGAGGAGGTGAGGGCGCGGAGCACGAGCAGCGCGGCCACGAGGTTGCCGAGGCAGACGGCCACCGTGACGCGCCGGTACGAGAACCACCCCGCCGCCGTCGCGCCGCGGCCGCCGAACGACGCCGCCCGCGCTATGCCCCTCGCCATGTGGTCGCCGACGCCGCCGCCGCCATCCCTACCGCCGATGGCACGGCATTGCGCTCGGCCGCCTCTTCCTCCTATTAGCGAGCTCCTCGCCCCCTCGATCTCGCAAGAGAGCACGCGCCTTGCTCGCGGCAGCCGATTGCTACAGTACTAGAAGCTTCTAGAATCTGGGCCGGGCGGCTTCCCTCGTTTCCGCAGATAGGAAACTTGAGGAAATTGGGGGGGAGACGAGCATGGGAAGGTGGTGCGGTAAAGGTGGTAGTGATAACGCGCTCCGGTGCCATGTGAGGATTCTCATCTCCCTGACAGGTGGGTCCAAGCTCGTGTTGGCATCCTCGGCCCCGGATGTCAGTCGGCGTATTCGGAGAACTACCGACAGCGTGTTGGTCAGGGTTTAGTGGAGCGGTTGGGAAGATTTGCTACGGTCGGTGAGATCCCAGTGGATTAGTTAATGTAATACGTATCTTTCTACGTCACGTCAAAAAAATATCTTTCTACGTGGAGGATTTCCATTGGATTACATAGCACAAAATACCATGGCAGGCTCGCAGCCGCAAACAAGCCAAATAGTTTACTTTTGGAGCGACTGTGATTTCGTGCACTGAAATGGAACGATTAAGAGCAAGTTTGATTGATGAAACAGCCGGGGACTAGTACAGTACTAATCAAGCTCGCAATCAGTCGTGGAGAAGTGTTAACAAAGCAAAGCAGATCCGCCAACAGATGCGGCGAAACGTGACATTCATCGACCCCAGGAACCAACCAATTCAACCAGAATTATCAGGCCTACCTTGAACAACCAGAATTATGTTTTGCAGCTAAAGAATTTTAGGTTTGCAATTGGATTCTAACCAAACTAGTCCCAGAAAAAAAAATGGAGGATCTGTTGCCATCTTTGATCTTCAGCCGGCTCAACACTGTGTCAGTATCTCCACGCCGTCTTCGGTGATCAGTAAAGTGTGCTCAAACTGGGCTGACAGGCTCCCGTCCTCCGTCACCGCGGTCCAGTCGTCGGACCATATGGTAGCGTTTGTGCTACCGATGGTTAGCATCGGCTCTGATGACACCAACAGGGAAGCAAGTCTGTCAGTGTTCATATGCTGGAAAAAAAATAAGGGCACCACTATGTGCCGTCCGCAGACTACATAGAGTGGGAAAACGTACCTATGGTAAACGTTTGGTTCAAAATCATGCGGCCCCTTTCATTGTTTCCTGCAAATTCCAGAGACGTTAGTCCATGGCAGCACACATATTCCATATATACAGTGATGTTGAGGGAAACGCAACATCAAAGCATCCTCTGTAATACCCGATGGGCAAACTAGGAGCTCAATAGTTGTTTGAGACAGCATAGAGTAAAACATATAGTTTCGCATGTTGAACTCACGGTAATGAAGAACTGCAGGCTCAGCATGAAACACTTTTCCTACCCCATGGCCGACAAATTGTTGAACTACACCGTACTTGAATTTGTCTGCATGGTCCCTTCAAACATTGAAATCTTCAGTAAGGTAGTGCACAATTTGAAAACATGATGAGGATACCCAATAAGCAGGCTAATTAGAAGTCTATTAAAGGACTAAGAGTTCAATCAAATTATGTATAAACAAACTCCACAAGCATACAGTCCACCTCTGTCAGAGTATAACTGTGTTGGCAGATGGGTACTGGTACAGAGAAAATTCCAAATTCTAACAAGCTAAGTACAGTGCAACACAAGCTAAGATCTATAACGAGGAAAGTATGTTCAATACTCCGTATAAGATACTATAGTTTTTTGAGGCTTAAGGCGGTCGTAAGATACTATAGTTTGTTTCAAGGACACGATTAATTAGCGCTTATCAGAAACAAGAAACCATTTTATGTCCACTGTAATAAAAGACCAAGAAAATGGGTATTATCAAGTTCTGTCTAGATGCCAAAGAGCCAAACAGCACCGATTTCTAACTTATGCCACAGAAAGTTTCTGAAGTTTATTTTAACTATAGAATCCCCTGGTTACTGAATCAACAGATTGCAAAAGAGTAATGAGAAAAATACAAGTGTGTATGTAAACTTCGTAGTATAGGCTCTCATGTACTTACTGTATGGTTCTACCAATGCGGTTGATCTCCACCCCAGGAGCACAGATTGATATAGCCTTGTCAAGACATTCTCTTGTTGCCTGGTTGCAAAAAAAAAAGACATTCGATAATGCATAGCAAAGAAAATTCAGCTTCTCTAAGAAAAACTTATGTTATCTTATTGCCATATGACTAGAAAATTAGTGACTTAGTACACATATCTTTTAAAATACAAATGAATTATGTCAAGATTGCATGGGTACCAATGTTTTCGAGTCGGCGAGTCGTTCAGGGGTAGTGACTCTTGACTAGTTGTGACTAGTCAAGACTCATGGTTGACTAGTCGACCATGAGTAGTTTAGCAATAGGTACTATAAAATTACCATATTATATGTATAATTAATTGTATATAACTATATACTTATTAATAGTCTATAATACAAACTGGGCATCTCCATACAGTGTCCAAGGCTTAAGTGGGGGAAAATTGGGGCGATCTAGGTTTCACGGGGAGCTGGGCAAGCAATATTGGAAAAAATATGACGGGCGGGGCCAACTTTAAGTCGTTCGACTAAAAAACCTGGACTAGTCGAGACTAGTCGACTGAGTCGTTCGACTCAACCAATTAGTCAGTCGAGATGCTGAGTCGACTTTATTTTGCGACTCATCGACTAGTCGTCGACTAGTCGCTCGACTCAAAAACCATGATGGGTACATATCCCCCATTGTATAGCACATATGAATGTTTAAATTGACCACCTGTGGAAGTACAAGAAGCAGAAAAAACAAGAAAAAAATGAAAGGGAGTTCAGGCACATCACTAATGCAAGCAAACAGCAGGACTTCATGCCTTCATAGGCTAATGCATATTTAATGACAGAGGGTATTAACCAAATATTCTTAGCACAGAATTGAGATAACCTGAACTAATTTCTTTGCTTCATCATCAACATCACCACAGAGAAATGTAGCAGATGTATCACCATGGTAACCCTGGAATCAAATATGTGTTGACCAAAAAATGTAATGGGTTAATTTAGATACCAATCATAGCATCAGCATTTATTTTAAAAAATACAATACTCCATACATACATACTACTGCCTCCGTTCCGAAATATAAGATGTTTAAGTTTTTTTCTGATTCGGACATATCTAGACACGTTTTAGTGTATAGATTCACTAATTTCAGTTCATGTAGTCCGTATTGAAATATCTAAAATAACTTATAATTTGGAATGGAGGCATTTCAGTCTGTATCTAGTCCATATTGACATATCTAAAACATCCTATAATTTGGAACAGAGAAAGTAAGATATATCAACTGAATCTGCACATAAGTTCTAACCTCTAAGCCCAACCTAGGCTTTGTATTCTCATATATATAAAGTGTGATGTTTCTTCACAACCATGCAAGAATAGATAGAATAAAATATCCTCCAGAAAAACATCAGAAAGGATATCTACCACAAATAAGAACTTCAGTTTCTTTCTTTATTTGCACTGTCTGTGAAAGAAGTATAGCAACTAAACAGTAGTCAGTTCAGCAGATGTATAGATTATCCTTGGCTTACATTGAGATAGACAGTAACATCGATGTTGATGATATCGCCATCCTGCCAAAAAAAAGATTAACTGTAAATTGCTTGGTATGTATTTAAATTCATTATCTCCGGATTCTGGATGGCTTACCTCAAGTGGTCGAGAATCTGGTATCCCATGACAGATGCATTCATTCACTGAAGTACAGACACTCTTCGGGAATCCGCAATAACCAAGAGGTGATGGGTATGCTCCATTATCTATTATCATTTGGTGCACCGCTTTATCTATCTCATCAGTTGTGATGCCTGGCTGTAAATAAGAAAAAAATCAATTTCAGAAACTTAGCCTTAGACCACCCTAGTATATGGGAAGTTTGAGAATAATAGGCATGATCATACATCAAGTGTACAGAGAATCAATTGTCATACTTCCTTAAGGGCTACACAGAATTACTTTTGTGTTTTAGGTATAGGCCACAAGAAAAGTACATGATACAATATAATCTAATCACATGCCAGAGCAGACTAATGGAGGGGTACGGGGCCAGCCCCCCATGACACGGAATTATTTTCAGCAAATGTGATACTTTAGATGAGAAGGCACTTCTACTTGGCAAACTACTTGAAAGGTGTCTAAAGTACGTATGAGTTGTGTCCTGCACCTTAACCAATACCAGAGGATCCATTTGCTCAGTGTGCTCTTTTCTCTTAACAAAGTATTGAAGAATGAATGATCTTTCCCTTGTGCATGTAAGGTTCCACCAATTAAAAAGAAAAATCAGGCACTTATGGTTATGGCAATAACAGCATTACTTTTACAAGTGTCCCGGCAAACTTCAAAACTTGTGCAGCAAGCTTTCCAGAAGCTCTCATGCATTCAATCCCTTTTTCATCATGTATTTCAGGTCCATTGTTCATGTGAGGTCTTTGACGCGCATTGACATATGGAGGCCGCTGTATATGACTGGGAATGCTTAGACGAGGAGACACTTTCCCAGGTCGTAGGCGTCTAGGGTTATTTTCCAGTGAGTCATCCCGACTTCTGTGGAAGTCCAAAAAGAAAAAACTTCAAATGTGAATCTACATGTATGCTCCATACAATAGTAAGAATATCAGAGACCTATAAACGATGGACACAATCAACAGGAAGAGACCAACTCAACAGTATTCTCCATTATCTCTGATTCCACACCATAAATTAGACATCTTAAGCAATATATATAACAGGCACGGCATAATGTATGCCATGATTTTCACCATACAAACATATATGAGCAGCACAGCTGATAGAGTACATACAGGCACAAACGATAAGATCAGTAAACTCAGGGAATTCCATACCCATTTATCTAACAAGACTTCAAATATTGTTTACCTACAGTTCAAAAAAATACTTTTACCTAACTACATGATGTGCATTTTTTTTTATAATGATACACATACATGATGAATCTTGACAGACTTTGTGAGTGTAATATGGCCAATTTCAATAGTTTCGTAGATTGGCACAACATCCTGACCGGTACTCACACATTCAAAATAGCATATGTAAATGTAATTGTGCCTCAAGCTTCAACCACTGCCTTACAAACCTTAGGGAAACTAGCAATGCATAGTACTGCGGGAAAGAGAGCACCCGAACCTTAGGGAAGCAATAGACTCCCATTCCAGCTACGGCTTCAAATTAGAGGGCTGATCAAGAACATGGGAAATAAATGTGTTCCTCCCAAATAGAGTAACAAAAATCAGGCCATTAGGTGTTCATTGATGGGTCACTAATAAAGCTATGTTTATCCTAATGCTACACATACCACTTGCAAATGGCCACTCTATCTACCCAGGAAGAACAATTGGCGTCTAATTAACAGTTGTGACAATCCAACAAGCCGGGCAAGGAAACGTAGCTCTGGAGACAGGCGGCTCACCTCCTATTGAAGAGGGAATCCACCAAGTTGGAGAGCGTTCTCGTGGCCTGGCACGTCACCCGCCTGTGCCCTGCAAAAGGAGAGAGCCATCTCAGCACGGGAGGCGAGCAGCTGCGGGGCGTCAGGCGCGAGAGAGGGGAGAGGCGGGGCACCTACCTCTACCTGGAGCGCCGGGGCGGAGGAACGGCCTGGCGCTGGCGGAGAGGGCGCCGAGGCGGTCGGCGAGGAGGGTGGAGAGGAGGCGCGGCGACGACGGGCTCGCCATGGGCACGCCGCACACCAGAGCGGGATATGAGAAGGAGCGGGGAGGAAAGCGAAAGCGACAGCTGTGGCTGAGTTTTGGGCGGTGGCGGCGCGGCGAAACTGGCGGCTCCCCAGTGCCGTCGTCGCTTTTTTTTTCTTGAGACGGCGTTCTTTTGATAGTTTTTTGTATCCAAGAAATATAGAGCTATATCCGTGTTGGTCTCACAAAAAAAAGTGTAGATAAAATGCTCGCTTATTTATGTTTAACTTGTGATGAATTTCATCTAAAAAAACGGTGGGATGATTTTTTTATAAAAAAGAGAAGCCTGTAGAAGGACTAGCTATTATTGTTTCAGCCCTTCCGTACGAGAGGAACCTCTCGTGACCTAGCCGCCACCATCGTTCCGCCTCCACCATAGATCGGTTCCCTCTCCTCCGGTCGGCCACGCCGGCGTCGGGAGGGGTGGGGAACCCGATCTATGAGTGAGTTTTCAATAGAATTAGATTGGATTGGAGTTTTGGTAGTCGTCTTCTTCTTCAATGGAGATGGTTTCGTCTACAATAAGTAATCTTTGACCCTTTGTTCGACGACGACATCTTCTTCCCGGCGTCAATGGTGGTGTAAAAGATTACACTTGTCTAGGTATGGTTCTTCAGATCTTGCTTCGCCAGATCGGTTTTGGATTTTTTCTCATGGTTGCCGCGAGGAGAATTGCCTTGCGATATCTGTCCCGGCTACTACGTCCTCGACAATGGTGATTCGTTCTCTCAGCTCCCAACGACGTCGACCAAGTTGTTCGGTTGTTTTTCCTGAAATATCAGTATTGGTTCTCTTGCCGATGTTGCTTGATTAGTTTAATGATTGCGTGCGTGCACAAAGTCTTGGCATTGCGGCTCAAAAATAGAATTATGGGAGAACCTTTGTTGGTATTCACAGGTCCGTGGTTTGCTATATTTGTCATTGATTACGGTTGCCTTCAGAAAAGTACAAGATTCTGTGATTGAAGATTTGCTTGTCTCTTTTAGTCTTTATTTTGTAATCGCAGTAGTCAGCTAGTGTATCCCTACCATGTACTATTTGATATAATATATGGTATTAATTCTCAAAAAAAACCTGTAGGAATCTTTGGATGATTTAAAACTTATTAATGTTTTAAACGCATTTCGAAATGTCAAAAAAGTTTACAAGAGTCTTCAGGCATACGTCATCACATCCTATGTGCGTGCAAAATAATTTCGCGAAAAAAACGACATTTTTTGTGGTTTGTGTAAAAGGACAAAATTCGGTGCTAAAATAAATCTTTTCATGAGACATTTTTTTGTCTTTTTACACCAGACACAAAAATGTCGGGTTTTTTGTGAAACTTTGCTTGCGCACGTAGAATATTTTTTTTTTTGGTAAAGTAGAATATGCACAAGGAGTCAAACTGAATTTCTCAAAACAATCTTACGAGTTCTAGTCCTATAAACGAACAAAAGACTATATAGAAGTTACTATTGGAATTTATCTATCTATCTATCTATACTTTTTATAAAGTAAAACCCCACTGAAAGGTCACTTAAGTTGTGTATCTTCAAGGACGGAGCCAGCTAGTAAGATTGAAGGGGGCAGAATCACGTTGGAGGGGGCGAAATGGCTTGGAGCTAATAAGAATAAGCATGAGTATTAGGACATATATGAAGAAAATCATGTTGTTGGGGGTGGCCTAGCCCCTGCTCGTCTTCCCCTTCCTCCGTCTCTGTCTATCTTGGCATGCAAGCTATCCACATCACCTACTATTTTAGCCAATCAATTATCCATGTTATCCCCACTATCATTTCTTAATGATTGTATATATATTTGCATGCAACATATCCACATCATTAATTGTTTTAAGCCATACAATTGTCCATGTCAACAATATTTTTAACACATCATACCTATTTATTCATTCAAAATCAAAATTACATCATCAACCAAAAACTATATTTGGGGTAAATTGTTGTCAAATACACAACCATTTCACCCCCAATTAAATTTAGCCTCTCAACTACAATTGAATCTATCATACTTTTGTCGACAACTTTTTTTCGGAAACATGTTTTTGTCGTCAACTTCATAATTCATGTGTCTTATAACTTTATTTACACATTAAAGTTTGTAAAGATATCCCACCGCAACGCGTGGGGTATTGTACTAATACTTTTGGATTAAAGAGGTCCTAATGGTTCAACTTTAAAATTTATTCCTACCGACACATGCACTAACAATTCTAACTGGGTTCTACCAAAAATCAATTTGGATCGGACAAACTACTTAGGTTTGGTTGACTATATGTCTAAATGCGTCAACAAAGAAATGAGGGATATGCCGACGATCAATGTGATGTCGTTCTTGAGACTATGCATGGTACAACACACGTTAGAAGTAGACATAAGAATAGACACAGGATGTATAGGATAATACTCTTTAATTTTTTTCAAACCTTTGAAGAGAATAAATGTGTACAATCGTGGTGCTTTTAATATATACTCCCTTTGTTTCTAAATATAATATGTTTTAGATGTTTGATATGTTGACTAGGTGCATGAGGATTTAAATGAGTGAAAATATACACTAAAACATGTTAGAAATACATGTAGATACATGTGAATGTGGAAAAAAGTTAAAACATCTTATATTTAGGAATGGAGGGAGTAGTTGACAACTTGACATCCAAGAATAGCTCGATTAGTAGTCCAAACTCTTTGACTTGGGGAGAGGGAAAGATCCCTGTTTGATTCGGTTAACAATTCCCCTTGAACTACTAGTGGTACCAACCCCGATAAAACTCTCAAAGCCCCGCTCTGTAAAAAAAATTGAGAAAGGGTACATGCAATATTGTACAAATTGCCTCATTAAAAAGTTTGCATCAAGAAACTTCTGAAAACAGGAGGTAATTGCCTGTCTACTCCTACCATGCCATTATATATCATTCTCTGGAGATTGATGTATTTTTCCTGGTAAAACTCATGAAAGATCACGGTCGATCTGAAAAGAAAGAGCAAATGATAACAATTATTTGTTTTTCATGAAAACTGCAAATGGCAACAACAACTGATGATGAACAAGATGAGAAATAATATATTCACTAGAAACAAAAGTATAAATTCATGGATTAGTAATGTCACCCATGCTGTTAGTACCTGGTTATGTAGTCAAGACATAAAGGCTCGGGATTTGGCAGAAGAACCACCAAATGTCGGGATAAGCAGCACTGCAGCAGTTGAAGTTTTCGTTGGGACATAGTTCAAAAGATTCATATATGGTATTTGTAATCTCGTATAAAGCTTATTGATTGCTTTTGGTTGCCTTGGCTGTTCGTATGATAGCGTTTTTGACATCCCAGGTGCTGCTCGACGTGCAGAAGGCGTTAGGCGGCTTGTTTCAGGGACGAGGAAGATGAACTGTAACCCTGTTCGGAAGGCCATTCAGATGCATGTCGGCGTGCACTGAGTTTGACCACGCGTCGGCACCTTCTCGCAACAATCCTTGCGACAGCACACCTAGGGGCTCCTTTGATTCATAGGATAGGAAAAGTGTAGGAATAAGAAAACCATATGATTGGAATGTCATGTCTAGTTGAATCATATGAGAAGAGTACTTTGTGTCTGATGGTAAAGGAAAAGTAAAGAAATTATAAAAGAGTTTGGAGTGAATGATATAGAATTCTAAAGGATGTAGTAGAGAGATCATATGGAAAAATTCTTATAGGAAGTAATCCTATGAATCAAACGACAAATCGTAGGAAAATTCCTATAAAATTAAATCTTAAAAGAATCCTATGAAGTTCCTTTAAATGAAATGAGATCTGATTCTCCCCGGCCCCTGTGGTGCTGTGGCCGTCCTCATGTGAGCTGCCGGCTCACTTACCAGTTACCACAGGTCTCAGGAAGGAATCATCTTATCACCAGCCCGGCCGGCATGTCAACGGTAAACAAACCACTCAGGATATGACAAGTGTTGGTCCTGAGCGCCTGATTCTATCATTCTCTCGTCGAGTGATGGATCGCCGATCTGCTGCTACAACCGCAATTCTAGCTGAGCGACCCGGTGTGTGCATGCATGCACCGGCCGGCAGGGTTAAAATTTTCAGATTAATTCCACTCGATTGATCGGTCGGTCGCTCATTCCCGCTGCTATTTAAGAACCGTGCGTACGCGTGTACAGCGGACCACTAGAGATCCATCTGTTCTACAGTTCTACAATCCTACTTCTAAGTTCTCACACTATCACTCTCACTGACGCTCGATCGTGAGCAATGGAGACGCGGAGTAGTAAACCATGTAGCTTTATGCTGTTGGTCGTCGCCGTGGCGTCGCGCTTCCCCGCAACGACGGTGGGCTGGTCGAAGGGCTCGGCCACCTTCTACGGCGGCAGCGACGCCTCCGGCACCATGGGTCAGGTTTCCAGCGGGGCGGGCCAGCCCGCTACGCCGCTACGCCGCCCCGCATTTTAGGCCCACAAAGCGCCGCTGGGCCACCCGTGCAACTCCTAGCGGGCTGAAGCGGCACGCCGCGTAGTCGTAGCGGCATACGGCGGCCTTGCTCGACCCGCGACCAACACACAGCGTACGCACTCAGCAGCCAGGACGGCGAAGATGGGGAAAGATCTCCCGACGGCGGCGCCGCTGGGGTCGACGGCGGCGGCAGCGCCGAGATCTCCACATCCGGCCCCCGTCCATGCCCCTGACACCGGATCTCCGTCACTCGCCGTCGTCCCTCCGGCCCCCGCCCATGCCCGTGACGCCGGAGCGCCGTCACTCGCCGTCAACCCTCCGGCCCCCGCCCCTGCCCCTGACGCCGGAGCGCATCGGTCGCTCGCCGTCGCTACGCCATCTCCGCCCCAAGCCCATGCTCCTTTGCCAGTCGCTGCCTCTGCCTCTGCACCCCGTCAATCGCAGGACGCTCAAGGTTCTTTGCTGTCTGTTCTTTGCTGTAGTTAGCTGTTCTTTCCCTTGTGTTCTTTGCTAGTTCTTTGTCCCTGTAAATAAGTTGATCCGTGAGCACTTGTTTAAGAAGATGTTGCTAACTGAACTCATCTAAAATCACTACCAGCTTATGGAATCGATTGCTAACTGAACTTGCAAAGCACTCCTGATTGTACTGTAGTACTCTAGATAGCAGTGCTAGCAATGCATAGCATGTCAAGATTACATAAACTGTCATTCAGTTGTTTGTTCCCATCTGCTTTTGTATGTTAGAGAAAAAGGAGCAGTTCATTTTAACTCGCTAAAATTGAAAGAATCATTTTTCACTTGTCCAAGTAAGTAAAGAATATTCTTCACTAGAACTGAAAAAGGAGTACTCCTTTTCAAAGGAGTATGAGTATTAGTACTCCTTTGTCAAATGGCTGTAGTTTTATCAAAACATGTTATGCTAGTACTATCAGTCATCTCGGTCAGTACAAATGTTCTTTTTATTGTTTTTCGATCTTTATATAGGATCCATGATATATTATACACATGCAGTAGCTCGTTGCTTCATCATCTCACATCTGTACCACCGAGTTGTGTAATCTATGCATTGCAAGTGTTACGTTGAATATCTAAAAGTCCTAAGATGTATGCTCTTTCCAAAATTCAGGACAAAAAAGAAGACCCCCAAAAGCACCACCGAAGAAGAGCAGGTCACCTCTAGTGCCTGTAGTTGGATCCCCGGGGATTAATGCAATGTTATCTCAAACATCCCCAAAAACAATAGGTGCGTAGTCTGAATCCAACATTTGAGTTCGTGTCTAGGTCAACAGTAAGACTTCATTGTGTCGACCTATTTAATGAACAAAAGGCCATGCTTCGAGAGCTTCTGCAGGAGTTGAACTCTCCGGTCTCTCTAACAGCCGACTTGTGGACATCAAATCAAGTTGTGAGCTACATGTGCATCACTTGCCACTATGTTGATGAAAGATGGAGATTAAGGAAAAAAGTGATTTGGTTTTCCGAAGCAGATACACCGCACGATGGAGCAAATTTGTTTAATATCATGTTGGATTGCATGCAAGATTGGGGTTTGCAAAAGAAGATCTTTGCCATTGCCCTTGACAATGCTTCCAATAATAATTTGTGTCCTCAGAAATGGATAATGATCAAGGAACCAGCAATATTGTTGAATATTCTTCACATGATGGTGACTCAGAAATGGATAATGATCAAGGAACCAGCAATATTGTTAGTCTCTGGGTAGTATTTACTTGGTCCTAAATCTGACAAGCAGGTTAGTCTCTGGGTGCTTCTCCTGGAGTACACTATTGGAAGTGTGTGCTGAACTTGAACTAGTATCTAGAGATTGCAGTACAGTTCTAATAGAAATTGGAAGCATGCTACTAGGATGCAGGTTTTACCTTCAGTACAAAACACATGTATTTACTCTGGATGTTTGTTTGTCACACTAGCTCATTCCACAAGCTAGTTGAATAAGATCAACATTTTGTAGGCCTGAAACAAAAACTGGCAGGATTCTTTCTAAAGTTCATTCTCTGAAATTGCACAGTGTCCTTTCTGAAATTGGAATTCTCATCATACTGAACACGTCCCTTTTATTATTTTATAGGACGAGGCTTCTAAGATCAAGGCTGCTGGGAAAAATGAAGAAGTTTTGGTACGATGGGGATTTGCAATTTACTTCATCTCGTTTTGAGTGGAAATCTGGGAGATATTTCAAGCTTCAGTAAACTGTAATCTGTGTATGCATTCATGTCCCATATTTGTTCTGAGCATGCTTATGTTGGCTGCTTTCTTTAGCTTGCTCATTAACATTTTGAAGGATGGTTCTTGTGTTATTGTGCATGTCTTTCTAGTTAATACTTGGTAGTATATATAGCTGGGGTTTGCTGATCCTTTTTTGTGAAGTGGAATCATGCCAGTGATTGTTGGTTAATGCATCATTGCTGCATTTGACCGCATGGACATGATCCTGTTTATGACATGCTCTAGTTCATATGTTTGGTCACAGCATTTTCAGTGATATGCCCTTTTCAAATGTATACGAAGGACATCAAATATTCATGTTTTCAGTGATATGCCCTGTTTATGACACAGCTCAGATAGCAAAAAGCAGTCTGTGCGTATAGATAAAACACTTGTCAGTGTCATAGTGAGTTGGTTCAGAATTGTACTATTGTGAGCAGATGTGTTTTGAATGCTAGCGTTGCCTGAGTTTGATCTATCGAGAAAAGCATGGCCACGTCCACAGATCTATCGAGAACCAAATTTAGTTAGCAGTTAGCAGTGTACGCAGTTGTCTTCTGCGCTTCAGCGAGGCCAAGCTGTGCACAGCGGGTGCTGGCGGGCCGACGCGGGCCACCGCTCTGCCCGCGCTGCTTCGAGCGGAACGTGACGGCCAGCCAGCATACACCCGCCAGGATCGATCGTGCTGCCAGCGGAGGGTAGCGAGCACCCGCAACCCGCCCCGCTTGAAACCTGAACCATGGGTAAGCTCTCGATCGCCGGCGTCTGCACATTTTAGCATCTCGCGTTGCTTCGAACCACCAGTTGCAGGCTCAGTACTACGTGGAGCGTGTTAAGCAGCAGTGCGTGTGTTGCAGGTGGGGCGTGCGGGTACGGGAACCTGTACTGATCGGGGTACGGGATGAGCACCGCGGCGCTGAGCTCGGCGCTGTTCGGCGACGGCACGTCCTGCGGGGAGTGCTACCAGGTGGCGTGCGACCCCGAGTCCGAGGGGGCGGAGTGGTGCGTGCGGGGGAAGTCGGTCACCGTCACGGCCACCAACCTTTGCCCGCCCAACTACGAGCTCGCCGGCGACGACGGCGGCTGGTGCAACCCGCCGCGCGCGCACTTCGACATGGCCCAGCCCGCCTGGCTCCACATCGGCATCTACAAGGGCGGCATCGTGCCTGTGCTCTACCAAAGGTAAAATAAACAAAACCCTATCGTTAGACGGTTGATAATAAACTTTGTTCTCAATCTGTGATCGATGTTTCCTGCGTAGGGTGGCGTGCGTGAAGCAGGGAGGGGTGCGGTTCAAGATGGGAGGCTTCCAGCACTTCCAGCTGGTGCAGATCTCGAACGTGGCCGGGGCCGGGTCGATCAAGGCGGTGTGGGTGAAGGGGACGGGCACGGAGAGGATGCCGATGAGCAGGAACTGGGGCGCCAACTGGCAGTCCCTCGCCGCGCTCGTCGGGCAGGCGCTCACCTTCGGGGTCACCGACACCGCCGGACAGACCGTCGTCTTCCAGAACGTCGTGCCGGCGTGGTGGAGGTTCGGCCAGGCCTTCACCTCCAACCTTCAGTTCTCCACATCTGCTGAATCCTTCTAGCGCGCGTGGTCGATTATCGGACATGGATAGCTACTAGCTCCATATCCAGATTTTCATTGGTTTCATCGCGGTTTTTGATATAATTTATTACTACCAAGAATATACCAATTATATATGGTCTCTCCGACAACATAATGTACAAATCATAGTCAAGATCAAAGGAGAACAAAAATGTAACATAACCTAGCCAAAGTTAAGAGCATCTGTCAGAGCAACGACTTTTTGACATAACAGACCACTTGGCCGAGTGAAATGGCAAAATGACCACCTCATAATAGTATTGTCAAATCTGCTGTGGCGGCAGGCCCGCCAAGCGACACGTGGCACCTGTCGCCACTGACGGAGGCGGCGGACCTGCCGCCACGGCCGCGGCACGCTACGCGGAACGAGACTCCATCGGCACGAAGCAACTGGGCCATGCCATCACGCACGGAGGCGGAACCCTACACGATTATAAGCAAACAATTAATATTTTGAAATTAAAGAAAAATCCAAACAAAAAATATACCAACACCCCTACACGAAGCCCTACCCAAACTGGAAATATGTCTTCACCGGTGCCGTCGTTTGCCCCCACTCCCCCAAACCCATATTTCCTTACCGCAACTAGTGTCTACAAGTGAAAAGAGTAGATGACACCTCGCTATTTCTGGAACTCTCCGTCCTCCTCCTCTCTTTCTACAGTGACCGAAGGCGATCTTGAGGGAGACCTCAAATCGACCAGAGTTCGCCGGCGCATCCGTAGGATTTCCCACCCTCCGGCAGCCGCGCCGGCGGCGGGAGGATGGGGAATCCTCGGATCTGTGTTCCGATGTTGTAGATAGGGGTGCGTGGGTGGTGTGCGGGCGGCGGGGTCGAGGTGGGGAGGCCACCGTTGTCTTTTTGCCTAGCTGCAGCTTCCCCTCGTTCCCGCCGTCGTCTTCGATGGCGGCGGTTGGCTGCGGCTTTGTCCTGCCGGCGTTCCCTCCCTCGCCGGCGTTTGGTTCGCGACTGGTGTACATGAGGCAGGCTCGGTTCTTGCGACGACTCGCTGGTGACGGCGATGAAGACGGCGGCTTCTTCTGCAGCGCGTAGGGCCAGTGGTGCCCCTTCCTCGAAGGTCTTCAGCGGCTTCCCTTTGAGGCTCCCCGGAGCGTTCTCGGCGGCGGCGTGCCTTCGATACGTGTTGACGGCGGCGGTGGTCGTCTTCCCCTGGGTTGCGTTGTAATTTTCCGTTCTTGCAGGGGTGTTTGTACCGGTGTATTTTGTTAATAGATCTGGGCTTGTTTCAAAAAAAAAAAAAAACTAGTGTCTACAAGTCCTTGGCAGACAAGTAACCGTGGATGCATTTAACCAGTACTCCGTATAATTATTTTTTGCATCGAGCGATAGCTAGGGTTGCTCTACCCAAACGCGTGCGCCGGCACTTGCAACCTTGGGCCTCCGCCGCCACTCCCGCGGCGACCGGCCGTCCCCCGCCGACGCCGTCGACGGACGGGTGTAGTGTTGCGCATCTGTGTGCAGTGTGAGGCTCTCGACCCGAGCCCGAGTTAACGGAGCTCAAACCTTTTTTAGAGCTTTACCCGTTAGGTCCCCGATCCGTTCTCTTTCCTCCTTCCATCTCCCGAACGAGACAGCAGCCAGCGCCGCCGCCGCCGTCTCCCTCCTTCCCCTCGATCCCCTGCGCCGCTCGGAACCTAGGCGGGGACCTCTCCGACCGGCGCCATGGCGGCGAACTTGCCGACGGTGGACGTGGAGGCCGGCCTCCTCGCACACCTCAACTCGAACGCCGAGATCGCGGACTCCCGCTCCTTCGCCTCCTCCCTCGGCGTCTCGCACAAAGAGCTCGAGGACGTCATCAAGAGCCTCTCGGCTTTCCGCATCGTCGAGAGCGCGGTACTCTCCTGCTTCCCCCCTCCCTCCCCAATCCCCCCAACTTTTTATCTGACGAGCTTACTTTCCTTCAGGACATCACCAAGGAGGCGTGGGTGCTCACGGACGAGGCCAAGGGGTACGTCGCGAGGGGCTCCCCCGAGGCGCAGCTCTTCGCTGCCATCCCACCGGAGGGTGCCAGAAAGTCCGCGCTCCAGGTGATTTCTCTCTCTAATGACATTAGGTGTTGAATTTTAGTCAATAGGGTTTGGGTTTAGGTGTTCAACTGGAGTCAAGAGAAACTGGGGAACGTCTACGAAATTGGATTAACTGATGCTTACATTCGTGCATTGCAGGAGAAACTGGGGAACGTCTACGAAATTGGATTCAAGACAGCAGCCAAATATAAGTGGATTGACATCGAGAAGGGAATAAAAACCCCATGCTGAAAAGAAATGTATGGAGCTGAGCTCAGTTTATTTCTATCTTCAGAGAAGTATAGAGTTTAGCTCATTTTGTTTCATTGTCTTCAGAGAGATAGAGTTGAGTTCTGTGTGTATCTATATAGGAAACTTGCCTGCCGTATCTACTGTTCTTTCGGGCGTAAACTTGCCTGCCATATCTACTGTTCTTTCGGGCGTAATGTTGTCATGCTGTCAATTTCCTCGATGAATTCAGTTCATGTCTGATGTAGATGTTTAAATTTTCTGATCATAGTTCAACTCTTTTCAAAGTGCAATAACTAGTTCTTTGTCCACTAAAGGTCTCTCGGCAGTGCTTTCATCTGTCATCAAAATTTTATCTGTAGATATGACATCTTTTTCTTCTTTGTTTTATTCAGGTTGAGCACATAGAGGATGAGTTGAAAGAGCAGCTTAAAATGCTGGAGAACGGGGAGGTTTGTGTTCCTTATTGCTCGTCATGCATCCCATATTTTGCATTTGCATTTGTGAACCAATTTCTGTTTGATCCTTGTCAATGCATCCGAGCCTTTTACCTCTGAAAACTTTGGTACTTTTTAGTGTGTACAAATAATTTTATCCTGTATTGCAGTGTACTGTTTCCTACCATTTTACTGTGGATTCTTTACCTTCCTTTAAGAAAAAGGATTTTTATGTAGGTTATTGATGACAAAGCGATTGCCGATTTGAAGAGAAGAAAGCTTGTAACAAAGGAGTAAGTACCTTAATTGAAGAGAACTTTTTGTTGCAGTTTGTAACTTGTGTGGTTAAGATGACCTGGGCTCATGGACAGTTGCTCTACGTTTTCTGAGACACATTACAAAATCAATAAATTCCTGATGGGCACTGCAAAATTATGGTCGCTCAGAAAACCTGAGTGAAAAGGCCATGCGTGCTATTGGAAGTCATTAAAGCCTACCAGACTACCACATCTGTATTTTTGGTTGCTCTTTAAGTGCAAACATGGTCTTTCATACCAGCTATCTCCCAAACTTCAAAATAAGAATGATCGATTCACCATTGATAGCATTAACCCTAAAAGGAGGGATATTGTGATAATAGCGGCAGATCAAACAAGAACTTGATGAAAAGATATACGTTTTAATTTGTCATGTGTATTCCAGCAAATTACAATGCCTCCTCATTGTCTGTGTCAATAAATGCCAACTAAGTGTGGTGTCAAATAGTAGTCAATTTACCTTAAAATAAGTCAATTTTGCCTAATCTTTACAACTGCTTTACTGTTTTTCAGGAAAACAATTTGGTATTCACTAAAGAAGGGTCCTGAGTTTGTTGCAAAGAGAAAAACTTTGGCAACTGATGTGACACGAGAACATCTCAAGAGGTAATTTGATGTCACTTCTCTCAAGAGGACTATGCTCTTTGCATTGCATTGTTAGCTGGCTATTATCCTTTTCTCTTCCAAAGAAGACAGCTGTGCTATTCCATGTATTATGTATTCCCCATACACTTATTGTCGTGCTAAATCAAATTGTTTAAACTAATGTGTGTTTTATCTTTCCTGAAGTGGTGACTGGAAGGATCTGGAATTTAAAGATTATAATTATGGAGCTCACGGACAACCTATCGCAGTAGGATATGTGCAACCGTTGTTAGAGGTACTATTATCTTTTACAGTTGCTCCATTTTTTCAAACAGCTTTTGTGATAAAGCGGATAACTCAAAATTGTTATTTGGTGGACTTGTGCCAGGTCCGGGAGGCCATCCAGAACATTTTCCTCGAGATGGGGTAAATAAAATAATCTTCTCGTGATATTTGCAATTAGAAAAGCATATCGGAAAATGGATTAATTCGTTTTGTTGATGTAACAGGTTCTGTGAGATGCCGACGAACATGTTTGTAGAGAGCAGGTGCGTTCTTATGTTTGTACCACACAAATGTAACCATAAGCTGTATACCCTACTCTCTGACTGGTCCTACTCCAGCTGATAAAATGCCTTGTTATATAAAATAAGACAATGTATTGTTAGTTTACATACTTCTCGTGGTCAGTACCTCGTAATGGTAGATATTCTGAAACTTGAGGTCATTTCAGAGTAATAGATCGGAGACAACACTATGTGAAAACTTAAAGATAACGTAGCGTATTTAGCATATCACTGTTTCCGAATAACGGGATATGGTTCCATATATATATACATCTAACATTGCTTATGGTTTATGTTTCTTTGGTAGCTTCTGGAATTTTGATTCACTGTTCCAGCCACAACAGCATCCTGCTCGGGATTCACATGATACATTTTTCCTCAAAGGTAAAGGTTCCGTTAATCTGTTCAGTCATCAGTTTATGTAAACATATTTGATTGGTCGTGCTTCTTGCAGCCCCATCTACAACAACACAATTACCTGATGACTATCTTGAGAAAGTAAAGCAAGTCCATCAGTCTGGTGGTTATGGCTCAAAGGGTATGTTGTGGTGGGTATGTTGTTGTTTTTGCGATTTAGCCAGAGACTTCATAATTTGAGGTTGTTGTCTGCAGATATGGTTACGATTGGAAGCGAGATGAAGCAGAGAAAAACCTGCTTCGTACTCACACAACTGCAGTTTCCTCAAGGATGTTATACAAGCTAGCGCAGGAGGTATATCAATTAAGTGTTGCTTATTTTGTCTCATTCCATTTCCTTGTAACTTATATGGTCTTAGTTTGGCTAAATTAGTGAAGGTGATATCAATTTGCCTTTTCTGTTATGTTGAACGATTCATGAGATATGTTTCTTTGATAAACCACCATGGTTTTCAGAAACCTTTTGCTCCTAAGAGGTACTATTCCATCGATCGTGTTTTCCGGAATGAAGCTGTGGACCGAACTCATCTTGCGGAATTCCACCAGATAGAAGGTAACCATTCTATCGTTTTTGCCTATGGGTTCTAATCCGTTGATATTTGGTCCATATCTTGGATGTAACGCAGTAACCTTCCAGCTATGAAGCTACTTACAATGCTTCTCATTTCAGGTCTTATTTGTGATTATGGTTTGACGCTTGGTGATCTGATAGGTGTATTGGAGGATTTCTTCTCGAGACTAGGTGCTAATCCAAAGCCATCAACTTTTTAAAATATTTATAGATCTTGCTGTTAAATTCATATAAGCTTTACTGCCATCGGTGTGCAACTGTTCCAAGAATATTTATTTTCCATGTCCATCTCCCAAATATTCGACAAGTTGGCTTCTAGAGGTGCAGCATAATTAAGATGGTTTAGATTGTGATTTAAACAAGAGAACGGAGAACATATTTACATGAGTCTTAAACAAGCTTTAATTAATGCAAAATAGTGACTGTCCTCTGCTATTTGGTGATAACAGTTGCTTGGGGATGCTTTGTTCTTGTGTCTTCTTGCTTTGATCTTGAGTATGCTGCATTTCTGGATGAGAACCCTCTTAAATTTATCATGTTGTAGCAATACAACCATGCCCTTTAAGTAGGAACACAATGGAAATGTCTTTTAGGCTCTTTTTCTCGTGTATATAGTCTATCTCTGTTTGATTATGTTTTCCGAAGATAAATATTGTACTGTATATGTTCCATACTGTCAAATACTGCGAGGCGTTCACTTGTATCGAGCTGTAGAATTTATATCCACCAAACTGTCTTCTGTATTCTGATATTCTTTATTTTTCCTGTATCTGTTACGTCTACTACTTTTTATACATAGAGATAGAGATTTAAGAATGTCACGTCTCTTTTTCTGACTCTTAGGCATGTCAAAGCTGCGTTTCAAACCTGCCTACAATCCGTACACTGAACCAAGCATGGAGATTTTCAGGTCAGAACAACTTCGATTGCTGTTATTTTCATGGTTATTGTGATCCATGAATGATGAATCATTGTTGTTTTTCCGTTTTCAGCTACCACGATGGGTTGAAGAAATGGGTTGAAATCGGCAACTCCGGTATGTTCAGACCCGAAATGTTACTTCCCATGGGACTGCCAGAGGGTGTTAATGTCATTGCATGGGGTCTTTCACTTGAAAGGTAAAGCTAGCAACAGTCTCCATATTAATGATTCCTTTATGTGCATTTACCTGTTAAACTTAGACCCTTTTCACAAAATCTTTCGTCTTCCCAATCTTTGTTTCGCAAATAATCTCTCGAGTAGAAGTGTAAGAGAAAAAACTAGATGAGATTGTGTGCTATCAAATTGCAAGAAATCTGCGCTGACCACATTTTGATGCGTAATCCAGGCCAACCATGATTCTCTATGGCATCGACAATATACGGGACCTCTTTGGGCCAAAGGTATTATGCTGTTAATTTTGTTCCTTTTGTTTCGAGTCTATGCTACTATTCGATTTTCGAGTAAAATGCTAATATTCTGTTTTTGACTAGAAAAATGCTAATATTCTGATTTCCAGGTTGATTTCAACCTCATCAAGAGCAGCCCGATTTGCCGGTTGGGGCTGTAGTAAGCCTGGTTGAACTTAGTTGGAGGTGACATACCCGTTGAGTTGATCAACTGTTGAAAGCGAAGGATTTTGTTTTTGTTGTTTAAAATCAGTACAAATAGAGGAAGTGCAGAATCTATGTGTAGCCTTGTACAACAGTTTTGAGGTGTTTATGCTCGATGTTACCATCTCACTTCCAGTGTAGTCTCCACCTTCTGTTGTGTACCTTTGGTTCCATTCTGTCTTACAATGTCGACTGCACACAGCCATATAGGCGAACACACTTTCATGGTAGTATGGATCATTTGCCTCTACTTCCCATGTAACTGATCTTTTGCCCAATCTTTTCTTCCTCTTTGATAATTTGCCCTTTTCTTTGATAGCAATATCTGCACTATTTGATCAACACACCAAGACCAGATCGCCCTTTTGTAGCTTCGTGTCTTTCTCCTCCCCTAACTCTGATGCCCGTGAGGACAATCAGTTGGTGAGCGATCTCAGCTCTCCTTTAAGAATCCAGATGAATATTTCGTTGGTATGCCATAATAAAATGAAATATAAACCTTTCTGCCATAAACAATCAGTTGGTGAGCAGAAGAGCATCTTATAGTATTGGTATTGACAATCCAGAAGGCAACACAGAATTTAGGAACTGAACTGTACATGCTACGTAGTAGTGAAATTTCGAGGGTCCTAAATTGCGTATCTGAACATTGCAGCTAGACAAAATTGTGCTCATTCTAGATGCTGAAAAACTGAAGGCAGGAAACAAACAATGCCTGAAACGAGAGCAGCCACTCGATGGGAACCGTAGCCCCACTCCTCTCCTCAGCTCAAGGGCAGTATTGGTCATTGAAGAAACACTTTTAAGAATCCAGATGAATATTTTGTTGGTATGACATAAAAAATATAATTAAAATGAAATAGAACCATTCGAGAATTAGTTTAACATTTTAATTTTGCTTAATTCTGAGCTAGAATTAGGTTACTGCTCAGCCAAGTCCTACACTACCGAATTTCATCGTGATTCTTGCAATTATGAATTGCAAAATGGGTTGCAATTGAGATTTCTTTTAGTTATAAGTGGGGTTGCAACTAGATTCTGTTGGATTTTTTTCATAATTCGTGCTAGGCATGACTTACAAGGGTTGCTGGTGAGGTTTGATGATGTCACCTCACCGAGAATTCTTGTTCGACCGAAAATTAGTCACTCTTAACATCTGTTTGGTGTAAAGAGCATTTTTCATCTTATAGTATTGGTGTTGACAATTCAGAAGACAGTACAAAATTTTGGAACTGAACTGTACGTACTAGGCACTAGTGAAATTTCGAGGGTCATAAACGGCGTATCTGAATATTGCAGCGAGGCAAAATTGAGCTCATTTTAGATGCTGAAAAACTAAAGGCACGAAACAAACAATGCCTGAAACGAGAGAGCAGCTACTCGATGGGAGTCGGTCTGATGGAAACACAAACTGCCATTAGTTGTGGGCTGATCAGACGGGAATGGGCTCTTTGATGAGAACATATCCGACGGCTATGGAGAATGTCGATATATGGAGTTGGTTGCTGACAATCGGAAGTTGTGGATTCGAGAAGTGGTCGCACGTGCGGCACTGGGTCCCTATATACCCGCACGCCTCCAACTTCTCCGGCAACTCCTTCCCGCCGTCTCCTCCCCCTACTCCCGAATCCTGATCACAGCGGGTAGATTGAATCAATCGCCAGTGGAAGGAATAGGCGATGGATCCTACCGAGATTCATGAAGGGTAAGATCCAGTTCTCTCCTCCGTTTCATCTCGACCTGTATCCATCATCCATGGATTGGATTGTAACTCAATCGTCGATCCCAATTTCAGGGCATCCCCTACGGACGGCGACGACACCGCGGTGTCCATGGTGCTCCACAACCACGACCTCCTCCTCGACATCATGCTCCGCTTCGACCTCCACACCAGCCTCGCCCGCTCCATCTTCGTCTGCAAGCGCTGGTCCTTCGTCGCCGCCGACCCCTTCCTCCTCCGCTGGTTCCGCCGCCAACACCCGCCCCGCCTCCTCGGCTTCTACGTCGCCACCAGGTCCACCACCACCCACATCCTTCTCCGCCCGCGCTTCGTCCCCATGCCGCCTGAATTTTATCAGCCGCCGCCGCCACCGCCTGAATCTGATCAGCCGCCGCCTGAATCCGATCAGCCGCAGCCAACTGAATCCGACCAGCCGCCGCCGCCGCCTGAATCCGATCAGCCGCAGCCAACTGAATCCGACCAGCCACCGCCTCCTGAATCTAATCAGCCGCCGCCTCCTGAATCCGATCAGCCGCAGTCAACTGAATCCGACCAGCCACCGGCTCCTGAATCTGATCAGCCGCCGCCGCCTGAGGAGCTCGACGCCGCCGTCCGCTTGGTCGAGAGCTACAGAGGCCTGGACGCGTACGACGAGGACTTCGCGTGCATCTGCGACCTCCAGAACGACACCATGCTCGTCAGCGGCTTCTACGGCAAGGGATGCCCAGCGCTCGAGGTGCACTGGCCGATGAGCCCTCACCGAGGCGTCGTCCCCGTCCCCGTGATCCCGCTCGACCTACTCGACGACCCGGCCTGCACCGCCGCCACCTTCATCCTCAAGGTGGACCAAGGCGGCCGCGACAGCCTCGTCTACGTCTGGCTCTCCATGGCCTTGCTCGTGAACCGACCCACCAGCGAATACTCCGTGAAGTACAAGGCGCACGTATACGTGCTGCAGGACGACGGCCAGTGGCGCTTCCGTGCATCGGCCGCTGCTGTGCTCCCTTCTCCCAAGTCGGATTCAAATCCTGTGCTGATCGGCACCAAGATCTATCTGGAGCACAAAACCAGCATTGCCGCGCTGGATCTGAAGACCTCAACCTTCTCCAAAATTCCGCTACCCGAAGGAATGGAGAAGTACGATTACAAAGATATGATGCTGGCACCGGTCAATGATGATGTTGGGATTTTTCTCGTCCATCTTGATGAGGACCTCCAGCTTTGTATGTGGCTTCACATAGACCACATCGGTCCGGGCTGGGTGCTTATTGATGTCGTTAGCTTGCCCGAGATGTTTGAGACTTTGGGGATGACGGGCTGGACGGATTATGGCGAGCCTGCTACTCTTTTGCAAACTACCCAGACGGGGGATTTTCTCGAGTTTGTGTTCCTCAAGTTGGGACAATGCGCATTCTGCTTCGATACTAGGCGCAGGGTGCTGCGTAAAGTCTATGAGGTGACACAAGAGGATCAAGCTCTAGAGCGGATCCATCCTTTTATGATGACATGGCCTCCCAAATTCCCTAAGCTCAAGGGTGATCATCGTGCAAGGTTTGCCTTTAGCTTTCTTAATTTTGTTTGTCTCTGAACTCATGATATCACCGAAATTTGATATGTGAATTCTGTTAATACTTTGATGCTCATTTGCTTTATATATATGCTTATCTGTGGTTGAAACTTGTGGGTTTGATCAAAGCATAAAATGTTTTATATGATAGGCTGCACTCATCATCCTAAATTCGTTGCTTTTGTTACTGTTTCATCCCATCTACCATTGATCGTTTGGTATAACTGTGAAATGTGTATATGATTATTTGTTCCATAGGCAGAATTCTATTGAAGCAACATATTGATGGATAAACTGTAGGTTTAAATTATTTATGTTCTGGACATTATGTAGTTTAATCCATAAGCTCAAACTTGTGTATCATTTTGGCTTTTCATGACCACGTAATATTTGATTACTGTCGTACCTCCTCTTTTGTCTTTGACTATCTTCAGATGCCTGATAATCCTTTTGCTGATTCCTTTCCTTTTTATTTCCAGTCCAAATAAAAATGCCAGCTGAAGAACAAGGATGGCATCAAGAGTTATATGGTAGTGTTAGTGGCAAGGCGGGAGGAGCAGTGAGTCTCAAGCCTTGTAGTGCAGTTCAATGTTGCATTACTGCCTAGACCTCGTTTCGACATCTTAATTTTTATTTAAAATATATAAATGGAAAAGGGACTCCACTTGAAATAATTGCCTTAGAGATTGAAAGGGATTGCTTTTCTTTTGTTCATTAAGTCTTAACAGTCTTTAGCGTCAGCAATGGAATTCTTTTTAGCAAATAATCGCTATTGTGCTTTTCGGCTCTTTACTGTAAACGGTGGGGCCCATATGTATATGATGTGATATTAGCCACTTATGTTGATCATTCAGTGAAGAGCCACGCACCAGCAGTGAGTATAGGGCTAAGGACAGGAAGCAGCATTGACAGAATAGGCGGAATCGGTTACGGCAAGAAAAGTGCCTTCCACAATGATGTTCGTCAATAATCCTCCTACGAAAGCGGACAAGATTTGTAGTGTGGAACCGGTTTCCTGCGCGATAACGCTGCCCAAATTTGTATTGTTGCTACTGAGCCATCATGAAACGGTGATCTGGAGGGTTTGTGAATTTTACTGCTTCGACCGCTCTAGCCTTCAAGGCCCGAAAACGATTTCTTTGTAGGCTGGGGTAATGCATACTTTGAGAACCCAAAATAATGTTATTATTTGGAGTAGGCAAGATAACGTTCTTGTTGCAGAATATTCAGTTGAGCGGGCAACATAACATTCTCATGTTTGTGACAAAAGTCCTTGCTGTTCTGCACTGCACATGTTGTATTCCTGGGATTTATTTCTATTTTTAACGGAATTATAAAGTTAATTTTGCCAAAATATTTGCAGGTGAACTGATTTATAATCTTCTTCTTACGAATGTAAGGAAACAAACACATACACCATTATTTTACAAAACTCTGGGTGATCATCGACTTGTAGACTGTAGAACGAACGACAACCTTATCGTTTGTAATAAGCATAGACACGTGCCATGAATCTCTTTGAATTTTGTTTACTGAATAACAATTCCCCGGTAGCACTAGATACGCTCCTCTGTGCTGTATTTCATTTCGATCACTTTTACTGTCTTGACAAGCAGCAATGACCATGAACTAAAACAGGTTACAATATAGTACAGCATACTGAAGGAATACATGAGTTTTCCTCGGTGTCCACTACAGCAGATATTCAGAAGTCTAAGTTGCCATGTTTTCCTTGTAGGCTTGACCTGTTCCTCTCTGGACGTTTGCCTTGCCCGTCACCATCAGCTCCAGCACTGCCTTTAGCAGTCCTCCCTATACCTAGTTTCGGCAAGCCTCGATTCAAGCCGTCCAGCAGGACGCACGCTTTGCATAGTTTCTACAGAGCCAGATTTCATCCAATATTCAGTCAGTACAAGTATTGAAAAAGTTCAAAGGTGCCAAAATCAGGACAAATTCATGCAGTCCAAATACTTGCATAAAAACGTTCTACATGAGAGCTAACTGTGCTTTAGTATTGAGAAAATAGTTGTCACTGTATAAGCAATTAATCAACCTATTTTAAACTGTCCTGGCAAATGAATCATTCTTTGGTTGGTTTATCTTGAGCTGACAGAGGATCTAGAAGGGGGGCAAATTTGAGAGTAGATGTGACCGAAATACCTGACTCGAAATGTAACCACAACGTTCACATGTTCCTTGTTCTGGCATTCTTGTTGTCGTGGATATCCGGAAATTTTCACCAGAGGTTATGATGTCCAGTATAGCTCTAGGCCTGCACCATTGATGATGTACGGATTCAAGCTACTGAAACAAGATAACGATACATAATATCTTGAAAAATATCCAGAGATTGCATAAATTAACATATGAAGAAATGTAAAGAAAAGAAATAATCCTACTTTTGGACAGCAAAAGTCTTTACCTCATCCTTTCCAAATCTTTAATAAATTCACGAGCAAATCCACGATATGCATTTGGTGAATAGATACCTGAATTGTGATAGAGAACCAATAAACATAAATTTTATTTTGACAGCAGATGGGAACAGTGGTCAACAAAATTGTATTGATTCTAAATACAGAACACTAAGTTTGGAGGAAGAAAGATTAGCAGAACTACAGCAATGTGTACGGCATTGACTATCAAATGTTAAGTACTGATTATTGCAAACTTATATTTTCATTCTATATTCACAATCCCTAGTATCTTGAGGTAATGGAATGAGGAGCTACTGTTCAATTGCAGAGAATAAGAAGTTGCATAAGAAAGGAACCAGGAATTACATTCAGTGGAGAAGTAGTCCAGCTTTTTGAAATAGGCATACGTGTCATACAGTCAAGGATTAAATATCTCAGGGCATGTTTGATGGGTAAAGCATAATATGTTAACAGAAAATAGAACTGATTAGAATATTTTATGTCAAGGATATATAACAATCTCCTTCTCGTAGGTGTATTTGAAAGGCTTGCATCTAGGGATTGGCCCATCTTCACCAGTAGTTATGAAGGTGCACCTACTTAACCTATAAAATAAAAGCATAATACCAACACAACAATCATGAGAAGAATGTTATAATCGCATACCTTATTTAGTACTCCTACAATAAGGTATTGGGTAACCAACATTTACCTTGCAATATCACCACGTAAAATATTCAACAAGACAGTCTCTGCAATGTCATCTGCATTATGCCCAGTCACAATCTTATCAACCTTCAAGAGAGCAGCACCTCGGTCTAGTGCCTAATAAGAATGGAACGTTCACTTGATTAATGAGCACGCAATTGTCTTACTGACAAGGGTACGTAAGAGCTACCTGACGTCGAAAAACACCACAGAAAGTACAATTGTTTTTCAGGCCAATTGCTTTCACAATATCATCCATTGTCCACTTATAGAGGTCCTTATAAGAAACTATTTTCAATGGTAGGCCATACTGCAATAAGTGAATTGCATGGTTGAATCAGCAAGACATGAATAAGAAAAATTAACTCGTAACATTTAATAAACTAAATGTATGTAATAAAGTACAAGAGAAAACATTAAGAAGCAAAATTTTGCAGCAGAACTATATGTATCTGGTAACGAGGAGGGGAACCTGGATCTCATTCCTTTTAACAGTTTCCAGAGAGTCGTCTCTGTAGCCTGTGATTCCCTCATCAATCGATAAAAGGAACAGATCAAGGCCATAGTTGTGACGTTTGTTTAATTCTGATAACACGTACGCAAGCACAGTTGAATCTGCATAACAGTACAGACAAGTGTTTTAATCTGCTATAAGATCGAGCTCAATAAGTAAGAAATAAGCAAGCATTTCAACACTAAGCTCAGCAACATTTGCGTTATACAGATAAGATAAATGATTAATACTGCCAGTTGGTTTATCATATTTTTTAACAAAATTTGTAAACTGGTCGCCTTAATTCAAAACCTTTATCTCTGTTGCAGTGGCAAGAAGGATGAGTGAACATTTTGATAACAGGCACTATTGCAAAATGCAAGGCTCTCAAGGACACGTAGAACCTAGCGCACCAGACATACAAGTGATCTATAGAAGCCGGTATTAAGGTGTTTATCATTCAATGAGTAGTCAGTAGGAAGCACATCTATTTCACAAAAAGAATTTGTTACTCGATTGTTTTGTACAAGTCTGCAAATACCTTTTCCACCAGAAGCTCCAATTGCCACACGTTCGCCGGCTTTGAACAAATTATTGTCAACAATTGTTCGATGGATCTCATCCTCGAAGACGATATAGAAACACTCCCTGCATATCTATAAAGCAAATGTTAAAGACTCCTCTATAGTTGCCAGATGGAAAAGTGAAGACACTTGTCAGCTAAGGCAATATAGATGAAACATAAGCACACACACATAAATTGCACAGGGTATGGTGAAACATCACAATTCGAAATATCAAGCAATTTCTCAAGAGCTTGATGATTGCATAGATGGAACATCTTATTTGGGTCCCCATAACTCAAGACTATAACAATCAGGATGAACTGATATGAAGCTCCTAGAGGCTACAACTACATCCGAAGCATTCAAAAAAGTTTACTGAAAGGGGGAAGCCGGCGAGGCTCACCTGATCTAGGGTTTTGGGCCGCTTGAGCGCGGCCTTCCGCTCGCCGCAGCGCACGCAGAGGCGGCTCCCTGCCCTCACCGGAGCGGCGGCTGACTGCATGGCAGTCTGGATGCGTCTGATCCCACAACGAATCCGGTGGAGGCAGGGACTATCGGACAAAGGAGCACACCTGCGGGCTAGAGTAGACGTGATTCGGCAGGAGAAGGAGGAGGAGGAGAAGGAGCAGAGGCGAGCTTGTCCACGCCGGCGAAGGAGTTTCGGCGGCGAGACTGGGGGACGGACTTGCAGGACGAGCCAACAAACCTGGTCAAGGTTGGCCCAGATTTGGCGGGCCTATCTTGGGCCGAACTTTGTACAGGCCTCAGCTCCCTGGACTGCTAGATTCATGTATGTGTTTTTTCTGTAAAATGTTCAAAATGTTACCTCCATGAGCCACTCTTAATTACTGTTGCAAAAAATAATATTTAAAATTAGCACATGGGAAGATGCTAAGAGCATCTCCAACAGTCGCGCTTCGGTGCGGCGCGCTATATTTTCTTTGCAGCGCCAAAAAGCGTTTTTGCGCGCGGGGCGTCGGTTTTGCTTTTCCAGCAGCGCTATAGTTTAGCGCGCCGAAACGCAGCGCTCCAGCAGACGCCCAAAAACCGCAGCACGCGCGGCAAGCACAAACAAGATTTGTACTTCAACATACAACCAAGAAGATCAAACATACGCACAATAAATCAACAATAAATAGTTCAATTATTACAACACAAATAAATAGTTCATCACACAATAAATAGTTCATACAACAATAAATAGTTCGATTATTACAACACAAATAAATAGTTCATCACACAATAAATAGTTCATACAACAATAAATAGTTCATACAACAATAGAATGCATAGTTCATCAACTCATTGTTGCCCATTCCATGCCCACCACTTCTCGATTAGATCTTTTTGAAGTTCATTACGCGTTTCATTGCGTCGAATGGCATGATAAGATGCAACAAACCGGGCCACCCTCTCCGCCCTCCTCCGCACTCGCACGGGATGACCCATCAACTCATAGTGGGTGTAGTCTAAATCTTGCCCCCGCTCATTCTCGATGATCATGTTATGCATGATCACACAAGCGGTCATGATGTACCAAAGCATGTCTTGATCCCAAAATCTAGCCGGCCCTCTGACAATAGCAAATTGGGCTTGCAAAATCCCAAATGCTCTCTCCATATCTTTCCTAGCCGCCGCTTGAGCATTGTGGAAATCAAGCTCTTTTCTACCTTGCGGATTCTCAACCGGCTTGAAAAATGTTTGCCACTTTGGGTAGATGCCATCCGCAAGATAATAGCCATAGTTGTATGTATGGCCATTTGCTACAAACTCCACTGGATGAGTCTTACCTTTTGCAATCTTATTCATGAGTGGTGACCGTTGAACAACGTTGATGTCATTGAGAGATCCGGGCATACCAAAAAAAGCATGCCAAATCTAAGTCTCATGATGGGCCACCGCTTCAAGAATTATAGTTGAATCTTTTTTGTGGCCTTGGAATTGTCCATGCCAAGCCGCGGGACAGTTTTTCCAACTCCAGTGCATACAATCAATAGAGCCAATCATACCTGGGAACCCCCGAGCGGCGTTGTGCTCCAGAAGCCTAGCCGTGTCTGCAGCATTGGGAGCTCTCAAATATTCTGTACCAAAAACTTGCACAACTCCAACTGCAAACCGCTTGACACACATGATGGCTTGACTCTCACCCATGGCCAAGTGGTCATCAACTAAATCCGCCGGAATACCATATGCCAACATACGTAAAGCGGCGGTCACCTTTTGAAAGGTGCTATGCCCGAGCTCTCCGGCGGCATTCCTCCTCTGCTGAAAAAACCAGTCATGCCTCGCCAATTTCTTCGCAATGTGCCTGAACAACTCGATGCTCATTCTAAAGCGGCGCCGGAAATATGACTCGGGGTATATGGGATGATCCACAAAATAGTGTCTCATCAATCTATTGTCAGCCTCGATCCTCTCCCTCCTTAATTTCTGACGACCGAAAACTGAACCACCATGCTTCGGTTTTTTGTTAGCATGGATAGCTAGGAGCATTGCAATGTCCTCCTCCTCTTGAATATCGAATTCTTCGTCGGAAGAATCGTATGATTTACTCATCTACAAAATTTAATTCAATCTACTATAAAACTACAAACTAGCAATGCACAAAATTCGTTTAGCAAATTTACACCGAATTCATACCTTGCAAGTGTTTTCTCAAACACCTTGCGAGCGCGGAGGTGCAGCCGGCCGCCGTGCGCTGTTCGGTGGAGCTTCTGCGCGCTCGGTCGGCAAAGGGGTGGCGGCGAGTTGGCGGCGGAGGGGTGACGGCGAGGCGGCGAAGACGCGCTGCCGAGGGACGGCGGAAGCCTCCGCGGCGTCGATGACGGCGGCGCCCAAATCAACGCCGCGGCGAAGTCCACGCGTCCATAGAAGCGGCGGCGCACTGAGGAGCGGCGGGAGCGCTGGGTCGCCGGAGAAAAATGGGGGGAAGAGGTGCGGGCGGCGGCGCGAGCGACGGGAGCTTTCATATCTGGCGGATGGAGAGATTCGTGCGCTGCGAGCTTTTCCCCGCGCGCTGGACGGCACGCTGGAGGTTTGGCGCATAAGGTACCGCTTCCTCCAGCGCGCTGGACGAATATCCCGCGTGGCGATTTTATCGCGCGTCCGCTGGAGCACGCAAAACGGCCCCACGCGCGGCAAACGACCGGTATATCGCGCGCGCGGTGTTTTTGCAGCCGCTGTTGGAGATGCTCTAATGGTACAAAAGCTAATGGTCATGTTATAATAACGGCTTGCACTGCTCCTGATAAAAAGGTGCAACTTTTCCACTCTTCAGACACATGCAACTTTTCTCCTATCGTAAGGCGAAAAAGCAAGGGAATATTTCGTTGCTCATCGTCCCGTTATCATAATGCACGAGATCATCATATGGCACTTTTGCCATACTTTGATTCGTTCCACAACTAATCAGCCATTTGAACTTGAGGCGCCTTTTCTACTTTTGCTCCTAGATAGCTAGTTCATGTTTCTGATGATTGCAATGCAAACCGAGTTAGCTAGTAGTAGTAGTAGTATGAACTTTGCAAACATCACCGGCTTTGCACGCCCTTTTCTATCTCTTTCTTGTTTCAAATCGCGCGTGCGAACGTTTAGTAGTAGTACGCTCTATGTCGATTCATGCAAAGCTATCAGCTTGGCTGCGTTCGGCGTCGAGGTAGTCCGGTGACCATGATAAACCCAGTTTTTCAAACTAGTTTGTGCTATTTTTTTTTCCATTTGGCTGAGCAACTTCTTCTCAGCTTTCGTGTTTTTCTCACAGCAGGTTATAAAATAAGTTTAGCATTGCACAATTCAACAATTACATATTGAGTATTGACGTCCTTTCCCTTAAAAAACTAAAAGGTGCACAAATTCCGAAACTTTTTCCTGCGTTGTAAAGATTCTTGTTTAATAAAAATTTGGAAAAATAGTGTTCTCAAATTTTATAGGAGTAAATGTATATGCGTGGAAAAAATCCCATTTCTTGGATTTTACATGGTATCTTTTGTTGAATGACTTCCTTGAAAACAAAAGATAACTCATGATTATTTTAAGCTTGATCTCTAAATGATCTCTTTGCACCACATTCCTAGACCTACATGAGAGTTCCCATTGACTCAAACAATACATAAAGAGTCTTGTTTAACTCCGGTAAAAAAATTGGCACCCATTCATTAAAGTAAGATCGGACTAGGCATGAACGCGACAATATAGCAATTTTTACCTTTTCCTGCTGCTGTGGTTCATTATTTGGATGGTGAAACTGGCATTTACTCAATTGGCCAGTTGTTGCGGTATGAGCAGTGTGGGAACTAGCGATAATCTTAATATATCTTGGTTTATGGGGCGTAAGAAATCGACAATCCTATGCTCCAATTTTTATCAAAATAATCTCGAACGAAAACTTGTGACTCTCTCTAAAAATGTTGCTTGATTCTTAGTTTTTTTTGAAAGGATGTACACTGCGTATTCAACACAGATTATACAAAACAAAGAACAGAAATACGCAGACGAAACAAGCCGAAGAACTCAGCACAACAGCAGCAACTGCTGAACCACCGCAAACGCCTGAAGATGAACTCCATCGGCGAGCACCGCCGGAGAAGAAGACACCAGGCCACCGCGCACCCGGGAAGGAAGCACCCCACTCATGTAGAAGACCGCAGGAGCCGTCCGCCGCAAGCGACAAAACCAAAGATCGCTGAACGCGCACGGCCATGGCGCCTCCATCCCGCAACCACCCCTCTTCCATCCATCCCTGCACTGAGCACGAACACGGCTTGCCGGAGCCGCCGCCGAGAGCACGCCTTGACCACACCTTCTCCCCTCGCTACCACGGCCGGCCGGAGAAAGAAGGATCAAAGCGATGTTGAAGCAGAGCACGAAGACAGAGCCCCTCCAACACACGTCACCATGGCCGGCCAGAGAAGCCAGACCGCCGCACCAAAAGCCGGCGACGAACACCGAGATCCCAGAAGAGCTTCTCCTGTACAGGCGGAGGAACACGACGCACACACAACAGCAACGACAGCCGCCGCTGAACCACCAACGCTCCTGCCGCTCCTCGTCGCCGACGACCGTCGGAGAAGAAGAAGGCAGAAGAAGCTGAACCCTGGAGAAGAGAGGACCACCTTCGACGAAGAAGACCGCAAAAGCCGCTCGCCGCACGGCGACGAGACCTTGCCCGATGAATAAGCACGGCCAGGCCACCCAGATCTCCAGATCCGACGCCGGCCGCCCCCGGGACAGCCCAGCCGCGCCAGATCCTCCACCTTCCAACCTGAAACCCTGCACGGGAGACGAGCACCCTAGCAAGAAGCTCCTGTACAAACACCCGGAGGCTTCGTCGACGACGACGGAGCAGACGCCATCGAGGCGAGGAAGAAGTCCCGGGACCAAAAGCCATAGCTTGGTCGCCACCACCGCCACGACGACCAAGCTGAGCCACCAAACCACCTTCACTGCCTCCCCAGCGACGCCGTCGGAACGGGGAAAGGAGGGGAATGACATAGCCCTATACACCGATGCCTCCGCCACCGTCTTCGGAGCCGCCGCCTGGGCACACACACCTAGAAACCCTAGGACCTATCTACACGCACGGACATGGGCCGGGGCTCCCCCCACCTCACGACGCCGAGACGGCGACTGGAGGCGGAGGGGAGCAGCGGATCCGCCGGCGAGACCTCGAAACTACCGGTCGCCTCCTTTCCTCCTCCTTTTCACTGTAGCAAGGGGAACGGATAAGAGGAAGTATAAAATCTTCTTGATTCTTAGCTTTTTTTTTCTTTGGCAATTATGCATGCAAACACAGTTGCCAGAGAAACATGCACAAAACAGGTAACTAACAGAAGACATTGTATACGAAACATGTTGTACCCACTTGGCTACACTCATTCTTTGTATGAAAATGAGCACACCTTCTTATCGTGTTACTTTACCATCAGCAAGCTAGCATGCTAGTATACCTGCCCTGATCCCAACTCCGTCGGAAGGAATTGTTTGTTGTTCTCCCATCGGCTCGTGATTTCGTGAACCATTTACGCTCGCTCGGAACCTCGCCGGGCACCGTCCAATCCTGGTCTGCATGAAGCCCATGAATACCGGATCGGGCCGCCGTCCGTCCGGACGCGTGACGGTGCCATCGCCCATCGGTGATTCCGTCGCATAAATAGCCCGTCACGGGGACGAGGGGCCGCCGGGTCAGGCACACGTGACACGCCCGCACGCGTGACCCGCTCCCTCGCAATTCATGGGCGGCGTACCCGGTGGGTAGGCCAGTAACTACCGTATTACCCGTTTCTTTTTTATTTTCTTGGAGAGAAGCGTGACGTATACTGGCTGTCGACTGACAACACGCTCGCTCGCTCGCACGCACGGCTGCCACTGCACTCTACTGTACCACATGAGACATCGCTGAAAGTCGTCATAACAGTAGTACTACTATCAGTCTCTGATCATGCACATATTTGTAATTTGTTGGTGTAGCGTCCCTGTGTAATCCTATGTAGGAGTAGGAGTATCATCTCTACAATATCTAAGCTCCCTACGATTGGAGCTTGGAGGTTGAACCACGTGGCGGGCCTCTCATTGGTTCCCGTTAAATACATTGATGTACATCAGATTAAGATTAGAATAATAATATTTTTTGATTTAGCTGGACATAAATTTAGCGATGAATTTTTTGGCCATCGCAGATGAATCTACGAACCGCTCTTCTATTAAACCATCTCTGATAGATTACATATTTTAGTGTTTAACTACTTTTTAGGACATTTGAGTCCAAAAAAACCTTACTCTAACAGCTGTAATTGATGTAAATTTTGTCCAAATTTATAGAATAATAATATTTGTTGGTTCAGCTAGATAAAATTTAGCGATGAATTTTTTAACTATCGCAGACGAATCTACGAACCGTCTTCTCTTAAACCATCTCTAATAGCTTCCATATTTTAGGGTTTAACTACTTTTTATGACATTTGAGACAAAAAAAACCTTACTCCAACAACTCTATTTGATATAAATTTGTCCAAATTTAATTAGTGCAGTACAACAAAACACCTTGTGCTGCAAAATACAACACTCGGGCTTCTGCTATATGGAAAAAGGGCAACGTGGGCACGCCAACTGCTAATTGAAAGTTTCATGTTGCCCTCCCGCCTCTTCTCTGGTGAACGCGCTACCTCCTCTGCCATCGGTTTGGCCTCGAACTGGCCGCTCCATCACAACTCTTACTGATTACGCCATGAATTCACCACCTTTGCTCGAAGTCACAGTAGGGATTAAAGCTTGAGGGTTGCGTTGCTCTCCCCCCCCCCCCCCCCCACACACACACGGCCTCCATCGCTTATTGGCTGTCCATAGATTCGGCCGACGAGCCACCCGAGCAGCCCTCCTCTCCTCCCCTCCTCACTGTGCCTCCTCCTTCCCTACAAGCACGCGCACGCGCACGAGCGGTGCATCATGCATGCAAGGTCTGCCTCCGGATGCACCTTGACCAACCCCGTCTCGCTAAGACTCCTTTGCCTCCATGCATCAGGCACAGGGCTCGCCTCATTCGAAGATTAAGAAATTTGAAGTTGTTACTTTTGAATTATATGGTTATGAATCTGTACCTGATCATGTATGTATGATCGACTAATTTTATTCAGACAAGCATGTCATGTATCGATCACCGCGATAATACATTTGAGCGCAGCAAAGCGCGCCATCCCCTTCTAGTTCATTACATGCTGGCTGCTGGCACCAATTAGAAGACCACTCTGATTTGTACATTTAAAAAGACAGTGCCAATGTTGGAATATTAGCCAATTTCCGTATAACATTAATTACTGAAAAACAACATCATAGATACACTAGCAGATCTAACCACAAACGATAGACTAGACATATCTAGCAGATGTGTATATGTACCAAATACTAGTGCAAACAAAGAGAGAAGTAGCACATACGTGTTGACCAGGAAGGTCCCCACCATAAATCTGTTGTCGATGTCGGCCATGGCGGTGATGTTGAAGCAAACGAACAGTCGGCGCCGATGCAGTTGAACAGAAGCGAGCAGTCGCGTCGAGACGCTCCCCAAAGATCTTATCGTCCGTCTCCTGGTGTAGGATCTCAACGGACGGGATTTTGGAGGTCTGCACTCCCGGACAGCCGTGCACGCGGTCGCTGCGATGGAGAAAGCTCAAAGCGGCACAGCTAAAAGAACTGCGTAATGAAGACATGAAGATAGTGGACGAGCTAGTGTCTTGGATCCGACCGCCCTCTTCTCTATGTACAAGCGCCGCGCGGTGGAGGAAACAGTGAATCAGTGATACAAGTTGTAAAACACATTTGAACAACTAAAACGAGACGCCAACTGTTAGGGTGATACGATATGTCCCTCCTGAAAACTAGTATAGTTGCTTGTGCCTAATCATAGACTAGGAACCATTGTCTAGATATTTTGTTGAACTATAATCTTTATAGTTATGTGCCAAGATATTTAACAAATATACATAAAACACATTCAAATATACATTATAATGTATGAAAGTTTCATATCGATGAGATTCTATTTTTGAGGAGATCCATCTTATCTTGTAAGTGGCAATTAATGTCTCACAATGGGAAATGGCTTGTAATTCAACATATAGTTTGGTGTGCATATACTTCTAATGACAAACGTGAAATATGCATAACAAGCAACACTATAACCAATATATTGCAACAGTAGTGTTTGTGGTTAAGTAAAAAAATACTACTAAGTTTTTTACTTTCATAAATATAATATAACAAGTATAAAAGTCTAGTATAAATATTAAGGCCTCGTTCATTTAATCCGTCAGAGGTAGGGATTCGCCTGGATTGGGCCCAATCCTGGTTTTTTAGCCCGACGGGGTAGTTTTTCCAGCCCAAAAAATTTCGGTGTTCGTTTATGCCCGGGCGGGAATTTAGCTCAGTGATGGCCCTTCACGTAGTTACCCCACAACGGCGCCAGAAAACAGTTGCTAGCCCCTTCGCGTGGTACCTGCGTGAAAAATAAATGGGTTAGGTTGAGACTCCAAGTGCAGAGTATATGTAGTAGTGGAAGACAGTTTTCCCCACAAGGGGTGACTCGAGGGTTTAATATCGAATTCTCGGGGAACCAGTATTTCAGGTGTTATCTCCTTATCCTTCTCTTGAGAACCTGCAACAAAATAAATTGTTTTGTGCCCTCAACCTCACCAAGTGGTTGTCAAGCACAAGGTGTGAGAATGATAATAAAATAAATATGCAAACAGTAGTAAATATGCAATGATGGTAAAATAAATATGCAAGGATGATGGTAGTAATGATAAATGATATTTTTGGGTTTTTTATGATGAATGCAAGATGTAAAAGTGTTTTTGTATTTTCGGATTTAATAATGGTAGCAAACAAAAGTGATGATAAAAGTGCTGGAAAGGTGTTTCTTATGATTAAAAATGAACCGGGGTTCATGGTTTCACAAATGCACTCTCTCTTGATAACGTGGTAGACAATGGAACACTAAAATTAACATGAAAGATGGCAAGACATGGTTTGACAAGTTATTAATAATATGGGCATCACGTCCTAACATAGAGATCTCAAGTATAAGTTGTTCTCTCTCTTATGCTCCACCAAGATGCGAACTAAATCATAACACCTTAATAATTAAGATAAATCAGAGCATAGCAATAAGTTCAATGACATGAAGTTAAAATAAGAACATGCTAGATCTAGTCATGGAGATAGTGGCCAAGGTCACATCCACTCTCCGGTAGCATGGTATTTTTGTTTATCCCTAGTGAGGCAACAAAGTAAGGTAGAAAACCCAAGTGGATCACAGAACTTTCTCTCACGTTCACTGCACTAGCCACCCCCCGTTACTCCAACTAATGCACGTGTTCCCCCTCACATGCTCTCATAAACATGCTTGATCATGACAAATAAATAAGAACGGGGTACATAATATGCATCTGCTTTCATAACTGAAACAAAACCATTGCAATCTCGAACATGCATTAACTCATAATAAAGATCCACCACAAAGGAATTACATAGATGACCGTAATCATGTTCAGCAGCTCATACAGTACTAATTAGTGAAGCTCATAGAGAGGAGAGATACATAAGTTACTTCCACAAACCCATAGTCCAGGGGTGGACTACTCCCTCTTCATCATGGTGTCGGTGGAGATGTTGTTGGAGGGGAAGGAGACCACACCGGCAGCGCCCCGCCGGAGTTTTCCCCCTCCAATCTTCAGCTCCAGATCTCTGTTTCGTGGTTTCTGTGTTTCGGCGGCGCTCTCTTTCGCGAAAGCCCTGGGGGGGGGGGTCTATATATAGTCGTTTTTAGGTCAAGACGAAGCTTCGGGAAGAAAGATCGACGGCAACGGAGGCCCGAGTGCCAGGATGGGGGACCCCACGCGGTCAGGGAATCTGGCCGCGTGGGCCCACCCCTTTCTGCCTTCTGGTCTCCGTTTCTTTGATTCTTTGCGCCTACATTTCGTTCCTTCCAAAAAAATGATCCCCGTAAAGTTTCAGGTCATTTGGACGTCGTTTGGGTCCCTGAAACATCAAAATATAGAAAAAGGGGTTTTCTGACAGCGCAGGGTTAATTCCAGAAAAATGGGGGAGTTGTTAATTATCCCCAAAACTCAATATAAATCATGAATATAACCCTTATATGATGCAAATAACATGGAATAACATGTAATAAAATGTAAAGTTCATGTATGCATTTTACATGCATCACTCAGTCCATCCCGTCCCGTTTCCACTGTGTTGGTCTAGAAAAAATTTATCCCCACCCAACCCATGGAACGATTTCCACGACGCAACGATAGAATGAGCACATGAAGGCGACGACAGCGCGACGATCTCGGCGGTGACGGCGACGTCGACGTTGCGCCTTCCTTTTAGCTTCACAATAGATATGTTTGTTTTGGGTGTCCTAAAGAAGCGTTTTCAATCCTGAAAGTTGCCACCCTTCACAAAATCGAGAACCAAGCAAAGATTCCCTTGGCTGCTGCAGTTTCCAACATCATTCAAAATGAATGGAGATGAAAGTTGGTTACATAACCAACCAGATAATATTGATCCATTACATTTTTTAAATCTACCAGATGGTGATCAAGGAAATGATGAAGTAAATATTGAAGGCAAAAACTTAAGTGACTCGATACCTCATCAAATACGGGCAGATTATCAAGAGCATAGAAATGGGTTGTAATAAGTGTTGCATTTTAATATTTTTTGTGTTATGAGTATTGTATGATTAACAAGTAATTGGTCGCGATAATTGTCACAATTGAGTTATAAATATTGTGTGATGAAAAATTTATATGTGAAACTCTGTTATGAATAAGTGTTGCATTTCATTATTTCTTCAAAACCTACAGATATAAAGATCATTGCACTGGTAACCAACATCGAATAGAGGAAGTTCAAAATGAAGCGACTGTGTTTGAAAGGGAAAAGGATTTAACGCAAGTTAATAATTATTCCATCAGGAGATGCATCTCTGTTCTCAAAACAATGACATTAGCACCAAAGGAAAAGGTAAAAGCATCTGAGGTCTTCCTGATTCCAGCTAACTGAGAGACGTTCATCAGTTTCAACGAAGACGACCCAGAAATTGCTCTGCTTTGGTTAAAAGGAAAGGTGGATAAGTTTTGATATAGCTAGCCATTTTTTTCATATCTCCATTTCATTTCTTGCTCAGCATTGATGCACCTCTTCCGTATTCATTGTTCTACTTTTGTAAAGAGAAATTGTTGGCTTTGGTTATTTTGTCGAAGCAACATATGTACTTGTACTTCATATCAGTTGCTTATTACTAAGTCTTATTGCTAGATCAGTTGCTTATTGATAATATGTTTTACTTCAAAACCTACAGATATAAAGATCATTGCATTGGTAAAAACATAGGACAGAGGAATTTTAGCTGTTGAAAGACTAATGTTCCATTGTGTAATGGTTTGGATTCGACTATTAAGAACTACTTGATTGTGAAATAATGTTGCAGTGCACAAGACTATAAAAAAGAACGAATCGTTATGATGTAATTTATGTATGTTGAATTGTTGATCCATTGCCTAATGGTCTGGAATCGGCTGTTAAGTTTTGAAATATATGTTGCAATATTCAAGAGTACAAAAAAGATTGAATTTGTATGATGTATGTTGTAAGATTTAGTTGTTCTCTCAGTTTAAGCGTGAAGTGCAAGCTGTCCATGTGGTTTAAACGAACGGATAAGTTTTGGAGGGATTGGCAGTGATTGGTTTGACATGGATTGGGTGATGGGACGGGATCACCCAATCCCTGCCTCAATTGGTTCCATGCTTGGATTCAATTCCTGACAATCGAACAAGGCCTAAGCGGGTGTCTTTACATGCGTGGATTAATTGTAGATGGATTCCTTTGTCAAACTCTAGTAGGTGCCTCCATATTGGGCCAGAAGATAAGAAACAATATATAGAGACTTTCGTATTGAGCCTATAAATCAAACACGCCGGACAACACATCATTTTTAAGTTTGCCAAAGGGTTGGACGAGAAGCTACTAAACATTGGAAGGAAATTTTAGTGCGGAATAGACCATGCAAAATACAAAAAGGATGAAAGTGTAACATCTAAACCGGTGCAACTTTAGTGTTTTGAATATACATAATTAGATTCTTGAGGAAGTGAAACTCATATTGAAACCCGGGTGCTACTTGCAAGTTTCTTGCATAAAGTACATCTCATTTCTAAAATCCATTAGTACTTGGGCATTTCTTGAGAAATCGGCAACTCATATTTGAACCCGGTTGAGTTGCACAATATTTATTGAGAAATATGCAATTCGTATGTTGGAGTTGCATCTTCCATGAGAAAAAAATGGAACATCTAATTAACCATCTGCTACTTTTATGTTTATTAAGAAAAGTGCAACTCGTATGGAAACCTAGTTTCTACTTGCACGTTTCTTGAGAAATATGCACCGCGGCTCGAAAATCGGTTACTAATTGCACCTTTCCTGAGAAAAGTGCAACTCAATTGAAAACCGGTTGAATTTGCATATTTTTGAGAAAAATGTAACTCGAATTGGAACCCAGTTGCAGGTCATCCCCATCCATTCCAACAGATGCCAGCTGAACACAAGATAAGACGAGATACACACACAAGTTTATATGGCTAAGAAAAGAGAGGAGATTTGGTGCTCCCGAGCACCAGTGATCCCGGTGGTCTTTTTTTAAAAAAAACACTATTTATGAGTTTTAAAAAAATCTGAAAAAAAATCACGGATGTAGCCAATTATGTATCTCACAAACTTGCAAAAAATTAACTTCAAATACGTTGTATTTTGGGCTACACGAAAATAAGAATATTGGAGATTTGAAAATATACATATATAGATCTACACTTTTGTCATTTTCATGTAGCCCAAACTACAACATATTTGAAGTTGATTTTTGCAAGTTTGTGATATATATCATTGTTATATCCGTGAATTTTTTCAAAACTTATAAATAGTGTTTTCGATATTTTTTAAACCACCAGGATCACTGGTGTTCGGGAGCCAAAGGCACTTTCCGCTAAGAAAACTACTTGAGTCTCACAAAAAAAACTACTACCTCCGATCTATATTAGTGGGTACAACTTTGTCTAGATACACATGTATCTAGTCTAAATACTTAATTAGATACATATAAATTTAAATACTTAATTAGATACATATAAATTTAAGCAAAATTATGCCCACTAATATGGATCGGAGGGAGTACTTGAAATCTATGTAGAGCTAGCTACGTATATTGACTTGCATCTGTACGAATAAGAAGTTTTGCTCGGAAAGCAGAGCGAACGTCGACATCGCGGCAGGGGATCCTAGCTAGCTAGTGAAGCATCGGATTCCCCTAGCCAAAAAGAGAGAGAAATCAAGCAACATTTCCAAATCGGAGGATGCGCACACCTAGCTACTATTCCCTCCGTGTCAAAAAGTAAGACTCTCTAGCTACTTACCACACACATATATCTAGACATGTTTTAGTGCAAGATTCACATGAATCTTGCACTAAAACATGTCTAGATACATGTGTGTGGTAAGTAGCTAAAACGTCTTACTTTTTGACACGGAGGGAGTAGAAAATAATACGAAAAGAACAAACCAACGGCCTGGCTAGTTATAGCAGCTGGAGTAAATACCAACAGTACCGTAACCCGTCCATGCACTGCATCCATCCTCTTCAAGCTAGCAGAGCAGGTAGCCCATGCCGACGCGCTGCGTCAATTTACTGTGCGCGCCATGCCGATCCATTATCCGGCCGTTGCATGGCACCGTCGGTTGGGTTGAACGGCGGCCATGCCGGGGACCATGGATGGAGCATTGCACGCACGCATGGGTTAACAGTGTGCTGCTGCCAGTACTAGGCCGCGGATGCATGCGGCGGCGGAAGTGCCAAAAGAGAAGGATCTTGCTGCTGCCACTGTAAGTTTTCTCTTGGGTTGCAGGTGTTCGTTCTGCTCTCGTACTGGCCTGTCTCCTGCATGCTGCTCCTCTTTTGGTTGGAGCTACCCTGATGCACACTCCATTGATTGCATCTTTGCAAGGGTGGGGGCAGTAATTTTGGCAGCTTGGGTGGGATTAGTAGTTTCACTGCCACTAGGACGGTCTGCTTATCACTGTAAACTCGCCTCTGGGTTCTTTGTTTCGCTCCTGGTTAGCTCTCCAGTTCTTGGGGAGAATATCTAGGGTATGTTTGGTAGCACGTATCCCTTGACATGGCTATCTCTCCTCATACAAGCTCACCCTAACCATGTTGAGCTGAGATTTTATCATGTGTTTGGTAGGTTGTGTCTAATGAGACATGTTGAGCCAAGATCTTGTTTGGTGGATTGTATTGAGACAGACTGGGTTACCTCTATACCTGGCCATCGGCCGGGCCGGGCCTAAAAAAGCCCGCGAGCAAAATCCCAGGCCCGGCCCGACTCGACCATCGGGCCTATATTTCAGGCCCAGGCCCGTCCCGTGACTACAAAATTCCGTCGGGCCTGGGGCCTTAGGCCGGGCTTCTTCCTGAAAACGCCAATATGCAAAGCCCAGCCCCATCCCGTCATGTCCATCGGGCCGAAATCTGAGGTCCAGGCCCGGCCCACGGGTAAGCCCAGTCGGGCCCAAGCCCGGAAATTTCGGGCCGGGCCGGGCCGTTCGGGCCGGGCTTCCCATGGCCAGGCATAGTTACCTCCCATGGGATAGGTGGTGAGGATACCACCACAAACAATTTTTGTGATATACATGTCAAAGTCCATCATCTGAAAGTGTTTTGTATATGCATGTATGTAGTCAAAAAATCAAATTGTTTTAAATTTAGGACAATGCATCTTTAGGAAAATCGTGGCAAACAAGGAAAAACTTTTGTAGATATCACATGTTACAGTTTACTGGTTGCAAACAAGCAAAACTTTTACTGTAAAAGATACGCCAGAGGCAAAATACTGCAGTATAGCTCTACTAATTCAGTCATATAAGCCAAAAATACAACACATGACATGACCACGACATCTTCAGAGCAAGACACGAGACTGCAATTTGTAGAACCTTTGGAGCAAATTAACGAAAAACACGGGCGGCGGGAGGTAGATTCGCAGGTGCCGGACCAGAGCAGCAGCAGGAGGCTGGGGGCGTGAGACCAGGGTAGTAGCAAGGGGCATCGAACCTTCGAGGCGAATTCAATGGCGAAAGGAGCTCGTAGACTACCGCAACGCACAGACCTGAGGACGGTCGCGATTCATGCCCAGCTCTGCGGTGTCGTAGGCGGCGGCGCAGGCTGTAGAACGGGACACGCTGGGTGGCGTTGGCACAGAATGGCAGATCTCGTCGGGCGGCGCCGGCCGCCGTAGATCTAGACGGTCGGGGCGGCGCTGCGCTATCATCCGTGCCTGCCGTCCGTGGCGGAGCGACGAGGCGCTATGGGGCGGTGCTGGGTGGTCGTCCGTGTGTGGAGACGAGGAGGGCGGCGATGTACGGCAGACGGAGGCGCGGAAGACAGAGAGAGATCTCGAGATATGAGCGTTGCGGGGGAGAATGGTTGGCTCGGGTCGATGCGGCGCGGTGACCCTAGCGGTCTCGGTGCCAGTCGCGGGAATAATTTCGGGCTGCCGCGTGGACGAGCTCAGCCAGGCTGAGTAGCGAAGCTCACCGCGAGCTTCTCTGTCGGGCATGGCTGAGAGCCGTTTTTCGAACGAGGTGGGCATGGCTGAGACCACAAACACCGGCTACCAAATAGCCAAATCTTGGTTGGGTTGGGAATATCTGAGTGGAACCACCCTACCAAACACGCCCTAGTGATCCCAACCATTTCCATGATCCCATGCTCCCATTTTGGAAAAACCAATTTTATTTGTTTCAAAAAATTCTAGAAAAAAGTGTGTATGCTCACACGTTATATGTCTATGACCTCCAATAATTTCAGATCCAAATTCGAAAAAGCACATTGAGAAACAAAAAAGACAAACATAACAAGCAAGCAAAAGTGACACTATTCACATATGGATTTGTCTTTTTTATTTCTCAATGTACTTTTCGAATTTTGTTCTGCAATTTCTGGAGGTCATAGACACATTCCATGTGAACATTCACTCTTTTTTCTAGAATTCTGTGACACAACTATGGGATCACTAGATATTTTCCCCCAGTTTTTGTTGTAGCCTACTCCATGTGCACAGCCCGTTTGACAGATATGCAGATTAGTCAATGGTATGGTAGTAGTACGAGAGTGAGATTTCTGCATGGAGGATTAGCCAATGGTTTCGCCGGCCTCGTATGTTTTCTTGGATGCTGTGTATGTTACTATGTATGCGCTCCCATCATTTGGATCAAATGGATAAGTTATCAAATTCAGTAGGTCGTCTAACTGTACACTGTCATTGATGTTTAATTGGCTCTCTAGTACGTAGCAGACTCACTAGTAGCTTACTCGTCATTGATTCTTAGTTTCTTACAGTAGGAGTATTTTGCTCAATATAAGATGTTTCAGATATCTTATATACGAACTGCATACGAACTATATATGGATAGAAATAAGTGAACATACACGTCTAGGTATATCCGTATCAGAAAAATGCTGAAACATCTTATATTTGGTATGAAGGTATTATATTACGCCGAGTGTACATATACTTGCCTGGAATCTCCCAGCTACAGGAGAATTCACGCAAGAATATTCGGATCTGCCGATGCATGGCATGCAGGATTTCATTCATCAATTAGAGGAGACAGCGTTAATTAACTAACTAATTTATACCCTGCAGTGGATCAAAACTTTTGTCTGGCCTAGTGAGACGCATGTGACATCACAAGATCGCACAAAACTTCGCGCCGATTGGTCAGAAAGAAGCCACATGTGGATCGGATTCTCGTCTCCACCGATTCAAAGCAAGAAAGAGATGTTGAGTGTATGTGACACTATAAAGATGAACGATCCGTACCTGTCGCCTAACGTTATTGGTATTACTATATGTTATCTCCTGTTTCTAGCGTGGCAAGGGCATGATCGTTACGGCTACATGAAGAAACGACAAAAATGTCATCTTGTTAGAAAACCAATAAAAATTAGGGAATCCAATGTCTTAATGCATCAACATTATGTCTTTATCTATCCATTCCACCCGCTAGGAGGCATATACTCGCAACGATTATACTACAGTATATAGCATCGCAAGTGCGGCGATATGAACCCTGATCATGAGAGAGCCCGGTATTAAGAAAATAAAAAATAAAAAGTTTTAAATTTCTGAACATTTTTTTCACTGATATATGTAGATGTTTTCTATGAGCCAGTATTTTTTTTTGAATAATATATTATATCCCGGGCTACACGGTAACCATCAAAATATTTTTGTGTCTTCCCATTTGACTATTTTTGTGTAGGTAACATCTCAAAGATAATTAAATGAAACATTAAAGTACAAATTAGACATCTATATGTTTTGTTATACTCTTCCTTTCCCGAAATGTTTTTGTTGGAAAAATAAAATTGAATTTCTTTAAAAGGGGTTCCCAGATCGTATGACACCTAGAGGGGGGGGGGGGGGTGTGAATAGGTGCTACTTCAAATTTTAATATTTTTTTAAATTAGGCTTGACACAAAAGGTAAATTCTCTAGATATGCAAATACGGTGAATTTACCTATATGACAAGCTAGCAACTAAATAAGATACACAAGGTAAAGCCGGTAAATAAGGATAGATGTAACTGAAGTGAAAGCACGCGGAGACACATATGTATTCCCGAGTTTCTCCTTTTTAGGGAGTACGTCTCGTTGAAGGGGTGTGAGCTCGCTACCACAGGCTTGCTCAACGCCACAACAGGCTCACCCTATTCTCCGATGAACCGCACCACAAAGGATTGGTTCACCTTCTACTATCGGTTCCCTTCGAGGCGGAAACCGGAGCCTTTACAACAACGATTCGGGGCACACACCCACAACTGAATTGGGGGCTCCCAAACAGCTACAATCTGTCACAAGAACAAGTGAGTACAACAAGGAGCTAGGTTTTTTCAAAGGGAAACCCTAGCAAATGGTCCCTCAAGTGAATGAGGGGGGAATGTAAATCGGCTCGGTGAAGATGTAGATCGGGGCCTTCTTCTTCAATCCTCCAAAGATCAATGAGTTTGGGTGGAGGGATTGGAAGATCTAGTGATTCTTGAGCTTGCGATAATGGTGGTCTTCAAGGTTGGGCGAGCAAATTGTCCAAAGGTAGGTGGAGGGGAATAAATACCCCTCCCAAAATTCTGGCCGTTGGAAGCAGAAACTGCGCGCATCGGTAGTACCGGGCCAAGCCCGGTAGTACCGACCGCGTTGACTTGGGAACGAGACGAAGACCGATCGAAGAATCCTGCGCCAGCCCGCAACGGTAGTACCGGAAGCCTTGGTCCGGTAGTGCTTCCTTCGCTGTAGTACTGTGCCACTACCGCAAGACGATACCCGAACGGCCTCCGGAGATGCGGTACTAGCCCCGACACTAGCCGCGGTAGTGCCGCAAGGCAAAACGCTGGGGTCACCTGGTAGTACCGGGATTGACCCGGTAGTACCGGCTGAAGCAATAAAGCCAACACTTCTTCATATTTGGATCAAAACCTGTGCACGCAAAGTATAGATATATTCTTGCACACTTTTAGCACACACATTAGACCTCTAATTGTGTTGTCAACAAACATCAAAACACCCTATGGAATGGATATGCTCTTTCACATACTCCATTTGAAGTTTATGATACCATTGATCCTTAATCTCGTTTAGCAATTCCCCTTTAAAAAAATGACCATGGAGAACTACTTTGTTGCATAAGAGCATCCACAATGGAAGGGCGCTTGTCTAGACTCTTACGAGAAAAAAATAAATAGCAACAAATTAGTGGACGCGGCGATTTGGGTAGTGGGTGCAGACCCAAAAAACATTTTTCCAAATGTCAAAAAATTCAAAATAATTTTTTTGCATGTAGTCCAACACATTGCAAGTCAGCACAAAAAGTTACGCGAAGATTTTTTTTTCCAACCTGTGCAAAAAAGACAAATTCGGACATACGGAAATGTACATATACGTGTCGGAATTTTGTCTTTTTTGTACAGGTTGCTAAAAAAGTTTTTTCACCATGCCAATTTTTGTGCTAACACATCACGCTGTAACGTACATCCGGATTTTTTTCTGAATTTTTTTGACATTCTAAAAAAAACCAAAAATAAATTAGCTAATGGGTACATCTAGACCCACCACCCGGTTTGAATATCCGCAAATTAGTTTAGTGTTGAAGCGCCCGTTCTCCCAACGCCAGACGCTAAACAGCAGATGGCAAACTGTCCATCCGCTCGCGCATCTTTCCCTCTTTTCGTTCACATCACACAGAGAAAAGGTAAGCGCTCGCCTCTTTTTCTTGCGCCCATGCCAGACCTACGCCAGGATTGTACTCCCTCCGTTCCAAAATAGATGACTTCAATTTGTCTAAAAGTGGATGTATCTAGACATGTTACGTGTATAGATACATCAACTTTTGGATAAATGGAAGTCATCTATTTTGGAACGGAGGGAGTAATACTTAACAACTGATCTGCCAGGAAATAGACCTTGGCGCCCCTTGTGGATAGCCCAACGTGCGCGTAGGAAAAAAAGTAAAGAGGTCCTCGATCTTCCATTTGAAATGGCATCAAATGAAAATCCATCTATCTCTGTCTATCCGTTGGCTCATTTATAGTACTCCCTCCGTCCTAAATTAAGTGTCTCAAATTTGTCAAAAAATGGATGTATCTAGACATGTTTCATGTATAGATACATCCAATTTTATGCAAACTTGAGACACTTATTTTTGGACGGAGGGAGTACCAAATGACCCAGCAACCCAACTGATAGGGATTCGAATCCTATGTTTTTTCATCAAGCCGATCGATAGTGTCCTCTAGCTAGTGTTGGTAGAAGATATGCATGGCAGTTGGCAGGATTAGTAATTAATATAGTTTGGAATCTATTGCATGCATATGGTACTAACCCAAACCGTTCAAATTCAAGTGGGTCATCATCCATCACACGACCAGGCGCTGCGCCCAACTGGGCATATGCCTGCCAGTATCGAGATGCCGCCGCTAATCGATCGATCGGCTTGCGTCGTGTACCTCTTCGTGGCTAGACGCCCACGCGCGCACGGCAGTGTGACGACGACCTGGGCTGCCGGCGTCTCTGCTCGTGCGCGCGCGCGGCAGATCTGAACCTGCGAATGCAGGTCCGGGCCCGTCGTCCGTCCTGCATGCCCGCTGCTAGCTGCTGTACGTGCTCGAGCTCCACCAGGCTTTTCCTGGGCAACCGTTACCACTCGTCCACAGTTTCTGGAGCCTGGACTACGTGTTGCAGCTCACAATCCGGCCGGGGCCGGGCCCCAGCTTCTGCTCCGTTATTTTCTTCAGTTCCCTTTTTCCCCTCTTCACGGCACGAGTTCCCTTTTTCGAACGTAATCCTGTAACGCAACAACGGCCCTGGCGTAATCGAATCCCAACGGCACGTACGGGTCCCCTCCCTTCCTCCCAGCGGTTCAAATTTCTTTAACCCCACCCCAGCCGTCCGATCTACTACCAATGCAAACGTGTCTCGCCTCCATCCAAGGGGTAATCTCGTCCTACACGGTCCCACGCAGTCCCGTGATTATCACGTTCCGTTTGGATTCTAAAACGCCGTTACCACCGGCTGAGACAGGTGAAATCCACCGTCACCGCGCCGCAACGGCCAGATCAGATCCGGTTAACGGCGCCGTCAGGGCGGCGAGGCATTCCTGGCCGTCCGATCCGGATCTGAACCCCGGGCCGTGGGGCGTGTTATATGCATGTGTACGCGCACGGGAACCGCCGGGGAGAGGATCCAAAGAGGCAGGCAGCATATCCCACCCCACCGGCCGACGCCCAGAGCGAAACAGCCAAAGACAAGCAAGGCACCGATCGAGCGAGGGAGGACGATATGGGGAAGTACATGCGCAAGTGCAGGGGGGCTGCCCTGGGCGAGGAGGTCACGCAGCAGGCCGTCGGCGTCCGGACCAGGTCCAGGGCCGCCGCCGGAGCCAAGCGGATCAGGAGGCCGCTGCCGCCGCCTTCACCCTTGAGAAGGGTCGCCGCCGCCGATGCTGCTGCTGATACCCCCTTGAGCGGGAGCTGCTACCTGAAGCTGCGGAGCCGCATGCTCTTCATGGCGCCACCTCCATCCTCGTCCACCCCCGCGACGGCTCACGGGGAAAATTCCGGACATGGGGCAACGCCGCTGGCGGCTGGCCTCTCGCGCTGCTCCAGCACGGCGTCGTCGGCGGCTCAGCACAATTCCACGCCGTGCCGCTCCGACGCTGCGGAGGTGAGCGCCGGAATTTCGGTTCAAACAAACCCTAGAATTCGAAATTCAGATACGATTCGAGATCTCTGGCCGGCTGAATTCTGTTGCTAAAAAGGCGTTGGCTTTGTGTGTTTTTTTGGTAATCGACAGGCAGGCAGCGACAACGTTCGGCAGGATGGATCGGCAAGCGGCAACTCGGAGAGCGGCGGCCGTGACCGCGAGAGGTGCGCCGGAGATCGAAATTCCGGCTTGATTCCTGCCAATTCTGCTGAATTATGCTTCCTGCCGTGCTCCTGAAGCCCGTCCCGCTCACCGTTTTTGAAAATTCAGGAGGGAGACGACGCCTTCGAGCCACCGGCGGCACGGCGAGCTGAGCCTGAGCGACCTGGAGTCGGATCTGGCAGGCCAGAACCGAAGCCCTTCGCTGCCGTCAGCGCTGACGTCTACGCAAGATCAGGCGGCCGCGAGGGCGAGGATGCCGCCGGCGGCGGAGATCGAGGAGTTCTTCGCCGCGGCCGAGGAGGCCGAGGCCAGGCGCTTCGCTTCCAAGTAAGTACTAGCAGTACTCCTGTAGCAGCAGCTAGCGTTCAATTACCTTCCGCGCTTGCATAAAAACCTCAGCTTGCCGCCGCCCACCGCCGGCGTCTTAACTAACGTGCGATCTCCGTGGTCAGGTACAACTTCGACGTCGCGCGCGGCGTGCCCCTCGACGCCGGCCGGTTCGAGTGGGCCCCGGCGGTGAGCAGCAGCTAGGTAGCTAGCTGGTGAAAGCGAGCGCGTGCAAAGGGGGTGGAGAGAAGCAGTAGCTACAAAATCACTCACTGTAGAGGCGCGCCGGCCGGCCGTGTAGAAAAAGGGAAGGGAAAAGATGCTCCGGAAAGAAGAATACTCCAATCCAACAAAAGAAGCATTATAGCCTAACCAACCAACCAACCACCGATTCGATCCACCTTTCTTTACTCACAGTTTCACCATCACCCCGTTCTAATTATTTCCCTTATTTGTTCAGAAGAAATTAAGTTATCTGGACAGGATAGATCCCTCGATCAGTCCCTCACCTGTAATTGCTTACTTACTAGTTACCTGTATTTTGTATGAAATTTTTACTGTACATCGTCAGCATGCAGGTGCAGCAGCTAGCTGCACTGCAAGAATTAATATAACCATCGCCATTGTTTCAGTGTTTCCATCTTACTGTACTAGTTCTGCAAAACTTTTATTACTTGTGAAATGTATACGTTGTGCAATTATTTGGCTTTCTATCTGAAGAACAGACAAAGCTAGCTACTGGATCGAGCAGAAGTTGAGGAGTGCAGAAGCCACCATTATCGACAGGAAGGAACATGGTACAGGCAAACTGCAGTGGAGGCTTCCATGGCAGAGCTAGCATGGCGTGCCGTGGAAAGGAGGTTACTTCTCCACAGTCCACTTGGACGGCCGGGGGACCAAGGAAGAGCGGCCACACGCCATTGGAAGTCACCTCTGCCGTCCCACAGTAAAAAAATGAAGTGTGATGGATTAAACTAAGCTGGTAACTATGATTAGTGAGGGTGATTCGGATCGAGCTGGCTTTGGATCCAGCATATGGAAGCATCATGCCATGCATGTGGGAGGAGGAGGAGAGAGGTGGGCATTAAGGAATGTTACTTGCATCGGGATCTGGGTTAGTCAGTGAGTGAACGAATGAATAGCTAGGTTGGGTAAAAACTAGGAGGAGAGATTGGAGGGACCAGGGATTCGGTGCCACTCACTTTAACTGGGAACCACACTACTGCTGTTTACTGGCTTCGCACTGAAACTTGTGTGGATCTTAATGTATGGCTGGCTTCTCGTGACCTCACCCCATTGGGCGTGTGTGCCCTTCTGTCGGTTTGTACCTCTAGCCCAATGTGGAAAATTTCAGCTACTCCATGATGTTCGAGTCAGTACTTCTCTCCTGTGGTGGCTGTGGCTCTACCTCGTGCTGAATCTGGAAAATTGGAGGTTCTTCTCTGTTATCCCTCTTTGGCTGTGCCAGCGGCAACAGAAAATACGTTTTTTTTTTTTGGGTGTGAGAAGAATATGCAAAGGAAGAATTCTTCTAGTAGCGGCAAATAAGAGCAGGTCACTTCCATGATCATGTTCGAGTCAGTGTGCAGGTAAACTGAGCTCGCCCGCCGTGATAGGACGAACAAAAAGTGGCACTTAACAAAGTGGAAGAGAGAGGGGGCAACATGCATGAGCACGTTAGTATGAGCATAAAAATAGTCTCGATCGCTCTACAAGACGATCCGTGGAAGGTGGGGGTGAGATCATGGTAGATCGATGGATCGATCAGGGTGGCAGTGTGCAGTTCAGCGCATTGTTTGCTGTCAGTAATTTGTCTCAGCGCACTCTCACCGTTTCACCACAGGCGCATATAAAACGCCGTTAATTTACCTGGGGAAGCGCGGTTTGGGACTCTGGAGAAGAAGGTGGGGATCCCCAAGCGAAGCGGGTAAACATTCCGCGCACGGGGGGTAATTATGGCCATGCAGTAGTTGTATACTTCCAAGCGGTGGCACTGAAACTGTTGGTTTTGTACTCCACTTGGGGGCAGCATTGGAGTCCGCGGTGCCAGAGTTTCCTTCTTTCTTTGCTCCTGCCAGAGTGTGAAAAGTGACTGCATATCCGCGGGTAGTTTTGCTGCGTCAGTTCAGGATACTGCAGCTCTTTCAAATGTTCAGAGCAGAGGAATGGCAGCGTGAAACTGCAATCCATTCAGAAGTTGAGAGCAGAGCACAACGCAGGAGTACTTGTTCTGTAATTAAGTGAGTTGCGTGTCCAGTTGTCCCAAGCTCAAGTGATCATCTATCTATCTATGAGAAGTGTACCGCCGATGCAACGGACCAGCGGAGTACAGATCCACCGAAATTAAGGGGGAGAGCACTGTGTAAATCGCCTGTAGTACGAAAGGCCGTGTTTGTGCTAGCAGCGATAGCCAACCACATGTTAAGGGGCCAAGGATTAGCGGTACTTGCGTGTACGTACGGGTTTGCTGTACTCTAATAGCCATGCCATGGTGGTGCACGGTACGGGTGCAAATGGGTTGGATGTGTTAACGGGATGTTTAGACGTTCGTTGAGGCAGATCGTATAGACTTTGCATGCCCAAATTGATGTGATGGACCTGATACACGCATTTATGGGTGTTTAATACAGATCGAAATCTGAAGGATCTCGATCGGATACTTCTTTGTGCCCTATACTAGTGTGTACGTACGTACGTACGTCCCGTCTGCAGAAAAACAGGATAGGAAAGACATGTAAAATAACAAGTTTTCTTTTGATTTGAGGTAGTAGTAAAAATACAAGTTGGTTACACTTAAAGTGTGTAAAGTATGTTTGGATTGTGGTCAAAACTTTACCCGACCAAACTTTCGGTCATATCCGAAACTCTGCTGTACAATAATTTTTATTTTCGACTACAATAAAGTTGTAGTGTCCAAGTATTTATATTTTTTGGTAGAGTATATGAGTGCGGATGCTTATTCCGCCTATCCTTTTCGGAATTTTGCAATAAAATTATTAATCATGTTTACAACAATGGTGAATCAAATGTATGGCATTAACGATATTTTTCATATTAATTTGGTTGCATGAAGAGGCTGGGAAATATGAGTTTAATTCTAAAATTCACTATTTTTAAAGGCTCTAAGTGTCAATTCTGTTTTTAATCAAAACAATCTTGCAAGTCTCTTACGATTGCGGAATAAGAAACTAGGAGGAGATACTTCCGTAGTTCTGTGTGCCCTCTAGAGACTCTGGACAATTGGTGCTCCTTTGACTTGCGCCCACGCCATCACTGAGCACAAGCTACGCGGACACGAGATCGATATGTTGCTGCCTAGCCGCTGCATTAGCGCGCCGCCCTTTCCTGCCGTTGATGAGCAGCGATCGATGATGCAACTCCTGCTCCCATGCATTATCCGACATATCCGCCGACCGCGCACGGTACTTGCGAGGAACGAGACCGGCGGCGCCGCCACGAGCAGAGCAACCACGACCACGTGCAGCGCCACGGTTACGCTTGATGGGAGACATCGGTGGCGGGGGATCGCCGATTGTGAGGAGGGCGGGAACGAGGTGGGCGGGGGAGGCAACAAGCAAGAGATTTAAAACGGAGAGGGGAAAGTGAAATAGACGTGGTGCGCGTTGCCGCGTGTGGTGACCCAGCACACCACTGCATGTTGTAGTGTACAAGTCGTTGACATAATACTCACGGAAGGACCATTCCGTAAATATTACATCTTTCAGAGTAGTACAACAGAAACATAGTCGGTCCAAGGTAACACTATAGGATTACAACACTATTCAATACAAAATCTCGAGAATCTCCTTTACAAACAGAAGTAGGTCTCGTGCAAATGAAACTCCAAAAAATCCAAGTCGTAGAACTAAGCTGGATATCAGCTCTACCTCTAACTTCTGATCCACTACTGCTGTTGTCACAACCCTACTATATCCATCTGGAATATCTTTGCCCAGAGTTGTGCTCCTCCTTCCAATTATAGTCGTCTTGTCCATAGGTATTGTTGTCGACGTGTTCACCGTTGCACTGTTGTCGCCACTCATCCGTTGACAAAGTAGAGGTTGACTCCTTAAGGCTCCACCAGGTTGATTTGACTCCTTGTCGAAGATCTCACCAACATCGTTATGGATTTCTGTCCTCCCTCTGCTGTCTCCAATAATCTAAGCAGGGGTCAACGGAGGAAAGGGTGACCAACACGTGTCGTGGTGGTATCACGGCAGATGCCATAGGATGGCTAAAGTGTGGGGCCGATGGACGCTGGTGGATCCGGGGGAGGGCTAGCGCGCTAAGAAGCACACACAAAGAACTCACAAGCACCAGAACACACCACGATCTACCCATGTTCGGGGCCCTCGTGAGGAGGTAAAACCCCTACTCCTGCCTGTCTCTCTCTGTATATATCTCGGTACCAGGCGTACAAGCTGCTCCTTGAGCTGTATATCTCAACAATGGGGAAGAATACAAGGAAGAAGATGAAATACCGGTGGAAAGTTGTCTCTGGGCACCTTCCTCCCTTTCTCGTGGCCCTCTCTCACGCAGGAGGGGGTGAAGTCCTATATGAAGGCCCAACCGAGTTACCGAAGTACCCCTGAACGCACTGTAGCCACGCCAAGGATATGTCATGATGTTACTCTTGTCAGAGACAGGACGTGACAAGCCCATCTCCTGCAGCTCTACGGTGCAGCTAGAAGGTACCCTGAAGCAGAGACAAGACAAGGCCTGCCCATGCCTCTGCTTCGCAGTCTGTCCCCGGATAACCCAGAGTCAGCGGTGGAATGATGGCCTGCCATCTCGGTCTCCTGCACGCTCCCGTGTCAGGCGCTTCCGTGTCAGGCGCTCCCGTGCCAGACGGGATGTGACAGGAGCATTGACCTCTGTTCGACACAAGGATAATCTGGCATGGATATGCCGGATTCCCATTCCCGAATGATCTTCCCTGCACACAAGAAAACACGCAAGTTACCGACATACAAATGTCGGTCAGCATAACCGGTTGGTATATGTCGGTTAGGATGACTCAGCTAACATAACCCGGCCTTCGCGATCCGGTTACCACAAGCCGGTTTGCAGTGACACCATGCCTCGGTCCCTCTGGGACTTGGTTAACCCGGTTTGACCTTGACCCGGTCCAGTCTTTAGAGCTCTTTATACCACAACTTTACCCTACCCGGGGGTAGCCCCCGACATTAGTCCCCGAAGCTAGTGTGGTCCCACAGCATCGGATGGAGGGCCACACCAGGTTAAACAAAACAACCCAAACCAACTGCCTTTCCGAATCCAAATATGCCTCGGGTTGGCCGAGTTTCTCCGAGTCAAACTAGTAACTTTGTCAGACTCTCCGCCTCCAACGGGTCTAACCGACACACAAAGATTCACACAATCTCTCAAAGATCTCTCCACAATACGCGGCAGAGAGACGCTGTGCGCTACCTCGGTTCCTGCGCGCGGACAAACATGTCTCTGCACACACACCGCACACGTCACAAGCTTGTCACGCCTTAAAGGCACTCGAGTGCATTTGACCGTGGCGTGCCTCCTCGATTCCCGTGCTAGTAACCGCACGCGATCACGCCGCGGGCCGTTACCACCTTGCGGCCCACGATGCGGCTGATCGTGCGGCCGCAAATGTCGCAACCGCGTAGATCGTGCGCGGACAATCCGCACAGGCATTACGAGAAACGTGTGCGGGGAAAACGCTAACCGCACACGCCCCGTGCCCATAAATAGGGGAGCGGGCGCCTCTCCTCGTCCTCTCCGCATCCATCTTCCTCTCTCTCCTTCCTGCGACATCGCCGCCGTCGAGCAGCGAGCTCCGCTACCGCGCGACGCCGGGAACGCTTCACGGCCGTCGACGACCGAAATCGACCGCGCCGCCGCCAAACTCCTTCCCGCGGGATCTGTATTCCGGTATGAATCCCCAATCTCTATCTTCTTCATGAATCTTCTCCGTTGTTCTTCCTAGCATGTTCTTCATTGTTCATCTGTTGGGCGCTCTAGATCCCAACTGCTAGACTTGCTAGGATTAACTTTGCTTGCTCATAGACGTAATTGCTTAGGTCCCTTTTTAGATCTTTCTCGCACTGGTATCTTGACATTGCTCCTGGTAGTTTCAACTTTCTCTGCCTTATGCTCATGTTTTACTTTCTTTTTTACTCGCTCGGTAGATCTTGCTTGCTCACAGATTCAGGCAAAGTCAAGTTTATAACTTTTACCCGAATCACCCTTCCGAGATAAACAGACAACCTAAACCGAGATACTTACTTCGGTTTCCGAGTCACTTAACTCGGTTTCCGAAATCTATTCCTGAGTCAGTTGTATGGCTCCTCTGGGTCACTTTTTCCGAGTCTTGATTCAGAACTCCGGGTTACTTATCTTGGTAGTGCTTGTACTCTTTGCAGGTTTTGATCCGGAGATGTCAGGTCGTAGCACCCCTGACCCGGCCGAGTCATCGGCGGCAGCCAGCAACCGAGGTGGATGGGAGGGATCCGACATAGAACAAGATGACCTCGACTGGTTGCTCAAGACCCGGCGCATCACGGCTGAGGTTATATGCCGGCGTCCTGGATCAGAACTCGAACCGGTTCTAGAATCGGGTGAACGGGTGGTCTTCCTTGCGCACTTTCAGCGCGGGTTTGGACTCCCAGCTAGCCCCTTCTTCCGAGAATTTCTTGACTTCTTCGGTCTACAACCTCACCATCTCCCTGCCAACGCCATTACATCTCTCTCAGCTTTTACCTCCTTCATGGAGGGGTATCTCGGCCTTGGCCCACTATCGCCGCCTGGGCCAAGTACTTCCGCCTCCGGAAGCAAACCATCCGAACAAGGAGGAGGTCGTGAAGGAGATGACCGCATGCGGAGCAGCTAGCATCACTCCGAGGAAACACTCCCCCTTTCCTCGGATTACCGGCTTAGAATCTTGCCGGAAGTGGCAAAGGTCTTTTTCTACGTGAAGAGCCCAGAAGGGCGGGATGTTCTCAACCTGCCGGAGTTCAACATTGCTCCCCCCACAGCCGAGTTAAACTGGAACTATGACCCGCAGGACACCATTCCTGAGGTCCAACTGATCCACCAAACCCTTGAGGGTCTGCTGGCAAAGAAGTTCGGTGCAGACGACCTCTTGAGGACTTTCGTCACGCCGAGTCAACCCCCTCCAGTATCGTGTGCACAAGATTTGCCACATGAGTGGCCTGCTGGACCCTACCCGGGTCAGCACCCATGATCTTACTCGTCCCCAAGTTAGGAGACGGTCAAGGCCATCGCCCAGACCGAGATGGAGGATGACTGGCAATGGGGCGTAGAGCCATTTGAGCGATCCCGGCTTCCGCCTCCGGTTAGTTTGTCACCTTTGAACTGACATAGCTCTGCCTTCCGAGGTTACTTTTATCTCGGTGAAGCACCATCTGACTAATCCGAATCTACTTGCTCCTCCTGCAGCTGTTTACTCGACAAGCCATCGAAGATGGGGACCTGAAGACCAGGAAATGGACAAAAGATCGCCATGCGTGACCCGAGGAGACTGAAGATCCGGACAACGAGGATTATATGCCGGTTCCTCGTGCCAAGGCTTCTACCTCGGGTAAGCCATCCGCTCGAGTCTTCGTTCAAGACTTGTCAGACGACGAAGATGACGATTGTCGAATCCTAGATCCCATTGATGCTATTCCTATTTCATGGTATGCACCTCTGCTACAGCCAATCCGGGTGCCCAAGGCACATCCCGGAAACGCTCCGTTGCGTCCGGGTCAGCGGCTCCTCCGGCTAAGAAAGCCAAGAAGGTTGTCATCAAGCGTAAGGCTAAGGCCCTACCAACCAGCAAGGGGTAAGATAAACTTCGCATAACTTTTCTTGCTCTCACTCTTTCCTTCTTTACTTTCACCGAAGTTATTCTCACCCGAGTTAACACTTTATCGGTTTATGCAGCGATCCCATCGCCGCAAAACAGACCCACAGTTCCATTTTGTCTCCTATCCCTTCATCGCCACCCCTGGCGGCCAACACCGGGATTAGCAGCCCCGGAGGGCAATCCCTTCCCCGGTGCGCGCTACCTCAGCCGACATTCCGCCGCCGAATCTTGCTTCGGACCTGGGAGGAGACCAAGGCCTCGAGCAAACCTCGGCTCCGGGTCAAGACCAATCTCCCCTCCCGCCTCTTAAAGACTCGGAGACGGAGCGGGTGAAGACCCCGACTAAGACCTCGTCTAAGCCGGATCCCCGCCTCTCACCTCGTGCCCAGCACAAGCACAACAAGCAACAACAGTTGAAGCAACAGCAGCAACAACAGAAGCAGCAGCAGCAACTGGAGAAGCAGAAGAAGCAACAAGCAACAGGAGAAGCAGCAGAACAAGCAGCAACAAGAGAAGCAGCAGAAGCAGCAGCAGGAGCCCCCAGTACCAGCCCATACTCCGGCACCACCGCGTCCAACTGTGCCGAGTCAGCAAGCCTCTGGCCAACCTTCAACCGACCAGAGCAGGCAAATTACCGTGACTCCAACAGCAAACCTGGCGTACAAAAATCTCTCCGAGATGATTTCCCGCCCCCGGGTCAACAGCCATGTTCTTCCGAGTCTTCGCACCCCGAGTGACAACAGCCTCGGCTCGGTTGGACAGTGCGTGATGGACTGGAACGCCGCGGATCCCAGCGAAGTTTCCTCTACTCCGGCAAATCCACACCCGGTTGGCCCTGGCCTTGTTGCGCAATCCCTGCACTCTTTGCAGGTCTCGGCCCTTCAGGCTAGCAGGGTCGTCGAGGTAACTTTCTTAGAACTTTGCACTTACTTTTCAATGATCAAAAGTCACACTACCCACAGTCCCCGAGATTCGGGTTGAGTAACTGATACTCGTCCGAGTAATAGGTAACTCGGCTTGAATCTTCAACAACTTGATCATTAAAATTAACTTGTTAACAACACTGGAAGCCCAGTCCCCGAGTCTCATGTCGAGTTTATCCGGCATGAGCTTACATTAAACTCGGACAACCAGTCCCCGAGTTTCATGTCTAGATGACTCGGTATGATCTTTCATTAATCTCGGGCTCACAGTCCCCGAGACTCTTTTTGACTTAACTCTGTCAGTACTTTCCGTCAATCTCGGGCTCCAGTCCCCGAGATTCTTTTTATCCTCACTAACCTCTTTCTTCTGGCAGGATTGCACCAACACTCGCAGCCGGATTTTCAAGAATCTAGCCCTGGAGCACCGGGCGCTCAAGCTTCCTTCCAGAACCAGCAGGAGGAAATGAAGAAGAAGGAGACTGAGCACAAGCGTGCTCTTAAAGAAGAACAGTCCGAGGTGACTCGGCTCAAGCGAGATCTTGACCGGGTCGAAAAAGAGAAGACCGAGCTGAAGAAGGAGAGGAACACACTGAAGGCAGCTCTGGAGAAGCGTGCTGCAGGTGACCAGAAGATCCAAGCGCATTTCTGAATGCGAGGCTAAAGCTACCAAGGCTGAAGGAGAGTTGGATGCCTTCAAGGCAAATGCTGCCAAGTGGCTGGCTGAGCTCACCAAACTTAATGCCGAAATGGACAGTAAGTTTCCTGAATCATATTTTTTTCTTTATCTTCTGATCCGGAATTTTGTGTCGGTATCTCATTTGATTCGGCGTCAGCCTACTTGCTCTCAGAACACTTTGAGCACTGCCAAGCTGCTGCAGCCAACACTGTGAAGAAGGCCCGAGCTGCGAGAGCCGAGGCATCCGGGGCTCCGCTATCCGAAGCTTGGGACATCGACGACCACTTGATTGCACTCCAAGCTCGCATTTCTCCCTTGAGGAGCATCGGCGTCGAGCTTCTTAATGCCGGTATCCGAGCCTACCACGTCTTGTGGCCCGACTCTCCCAGTGTCAAGACTATTGCCGAGTTATCCACATGCTTGCAGCAAACCGAGACTCGGCTAAGGGAATGGAGGTCTTCTTCTGCTCGTGCCGGGGCCGATGCAGCTTGCTCTTCTTATGACCTGGTACGAGGAATCAACCTCGACGGCCTGCGTACTCTACGCGATGGCTCCCCATGGGCTACTGACCCGGCATTGATTGCGAGCGCGGGGAAGCTGCTACCTTCATGGCCAGGTTTGCCAACACTCGGTCTGTTGAACCTGGTGTGGTTTACTCTGATGATGAAGATGAAGAAGAAGAGGTCGAGGTCAATGTTGATGATGGCTCCGAGCAAGAGTATGTTGCGTCTGACTCCGAGTCTACTAACTCCGAGTCAATTCCTGATGCCTCGGCTAAGACTGCGAAACAGTCTCCGCCGAGATCTCCACTGAACCAGCGCCTGACTCGGCAATCAAGTGCTACCGACGCTTCAGCAAGCAGCAAGATCATTCCGACTGCCCCCGAGTCTGCTACTCGCTGACCAAAGCTACTCCTGCAACCGAGGCTCCTCCTTCAACCGAGGTTCCTCCGTCATCCGGGTCTGTCCCTGCAACCGGAGCTGCTCCTTCCTCCGAAGCTGCTGCTTAACTTTGATGAATTTAAACCGTTAAATCCCCGGAATGCCGGGTGCAGATGTAATATACATTTTAAGTTCCTCCAAGACTACTTTATTTTGCTTAATTCGAACAAGACGAGGTTTATGTCGGATCAATTTAAACCGAGTCCCCGAGTTTATTTTCTTGTTCACTATACTTGTCGATCTTTGCTCTTGTCTACCATACAGGCGTTCGACAGTCGAGTCACAAGATAGAAAATATAGCATACAATACTTATAAATTTTGAGGTAAGGTTTAGAGTCATCCGACACAAGAAAAAAAAAACCGGGTTAGTAAACGACATATGTCGGATCTTTCTAGGACCGAGTCCCCGAGTTCACTTTCATGTTTACCATATACCATAACCTCTGCTCTTGACTGCCATTTCGGCGTTCGTCAGTCGAGTCACAAGATCACAACAAAATAGCATACATTACTTGAACTTTGAAACGAGGTCTCAAAATCATCCGACATATGAACAACATAGATAAAAACCGAGACAAAAACACATGCATATAGACAAGGCAGTCCCCGAGTTTCTTTTCGGAGTGCCGGCATTTTATTCAAAGGAAAAACCGAGATACATACACTGCGCCCTTATGAGTAAAAGGGACGGAGTAGAGCTACATTCCAGGGTCTTTTCGTCTCCTCTCCGGATTTGTCCATCACATTTTTCCTCGGTGCCTGCGCATCTATAAGATAGTATGAATCATTGTGCAGAGCCTTGCTCACAATGAATGGTCCCTCCCATGGAGGTGACAACTTGTGTCGGCCTGCTTTGCGTTGCACTAGCCTCACACCAAATCTCCCTCTCGGAAAACCCGAGGGCTGATCTTCCGGCTATGATAGCGTCGGAGATTTTGCTGATATATAGCTGACCGAGATAAGGTCAGTTCTCGTGCTTCTTCGAGCAAATCAACATCATTTTCCCGAGCTTCTTTTGCCTCGGTTTCAGTGTACAGCGCCACTCTTGGCGAGTCATATTCCATGTCGGTTGGTATACCGCTTCTGCTCCATAGACCAGAAAAAATGGCGTATAGCCAGTTGATCGATTTGGTGTGGTCCTTAGACCCCACAGCACTGCTGGTATCTCCTCTATCCAACATCCCGGAGTTCGCAACAGTGGTTCAATCAACCGGGCTTTGATACCGGCTAACACCAATGCATTTGCTCTTTCCACTTGCCCATTTGCCTCAGGGTGTGCCACCGAGGCTATGTCCAACCGAATTCTCTTATCCGCACAGAACCGAGCAAACTCTCCCACAGCAAAGTTTGTGCCATTATCCGAGATAATGCTATGGGGGTAACCATATCTCAAAATGATGTCCTTCAAAAAGGTCACAGCTGTGTGACCATCACACTTCCGGATTGGCTTTACCTCGATCCACTTGGTGAACTTGTCCACCATTACCAGCATATGAGTCATGTTACCTCGGGCTGGCCTGAATTCTCCCACCATATCCAGACACCAACTGCAAAGGGCCAAGTGATTGGAATTGTCTTGAGTGCCGAGGCTGGCAGGTGGATCTTTTTAGCAAACCTCTGACATCCCTCACACTTTCTGACGATATCTTCTGCCTGGTTCAAAGCACTGGGCCAATAAAACCCATGCCGGAATACCTTAGCCACCAAGGCTCTTGATGAAGCATGATGACCACACTCTCCCTGATGAATTTCCAAGAGCATCTCCTGCCCTTCCTGCGGCTCGACACAGCGCTGCAGTACCTCGGTCACACTTCTCTTGTATAACTCGTGTTGATGATGGTGTATGCCTTGGATCTTCTTTGCACTTGCCTAGCTTCAACTTCATTACTTGGCAAACTCCCATCCATCATAAATGCCATTATTGGTTGTGCCCACTCCGGCACAGGACGCACAGGAAATCGGATCATCCACCTCCATGAGATCAACCGACATTACTTCTTCCGAGATAGAGTAACCAGTCCCCGGGTTCTCCAAGCGCATCCGACATCGACGTCCATGGGAACAGCACCAGACTCCGGTTTTGCCGGGATAAAAATTGACTCGGACTCCGGCGATGGTTTGATTGATGGCTTCCTCAATGCTCCAAGGCTATGCCGGGTGGAATTGGATCCCGGGATGAACCTAGCTTGGACAGTACATCGGCGGCGTCATTTTCAGCCCGAGGTATATGCGTGAGCTCGCAACCTTCAAAGAACCCCGAGATCTTCTGGACATGAAACCGATACAACGCCATGTTGGCGTCTAAAGCATCCCAATTTCCCGAGACTTGCTGCACCACCAAATCCGAGTCTCCGAAACATTCTATCCGGCGAATACCAATTTCTTTGGCCACATTTAGCCCATGAACAAGTGCCTCATACTCGGCCACATTGTTAGATGCCGCAAAATGAATCTGCAACACATATCTCAGTTGATCTGCTTAGGCGAGGTAAGGACTACCCCGGCACCTAAACCAATTTTTGTCCTTGAACCATCAAAGTGCATTCTCCAGTAATTGGGGTCAGGCCGTGGTGGCTCATATTGCATTTCAGCCCAATCCACCAGGAAATCCGGCAGTGCCTGAGATTTAATGGCATCTCTTCTTTCATAGTGAGGAGTGTAAGGGGACACCTCGATAGCCCACTTGGCTACTCGGCCAGTTGCATCTTTACACCCAATGATCTCCGAGATAGGAGCCTCACACACCACAGTGATTGAATGCTCTTGGAAGTAATGTTTCAACTTCTTAGCAGCCAGATAGACACCATATGTCATTTTCTGGTAGTGCGGATAGTTCTGCTTGGACAACGAGATCACCTCGCTCAGGTAATACACTGGCCTCTGCACAGTTTTGCCATCTCTTCTCGCTCCACTACCAATACGACACTCACAACCCGGTTTGTGGCTGCAATGTAGAGCAACATCGGCTCTTTGGGTAATGGTGAAGCCAGTATCGGCGCAGTTGCCAACATCTTTTTTAACTCGGTGAACGCCGCATCTGCTTGCGGGGCCACACGAAGTGGGTTGTTTTCTTCATGAGTTGATACAAAGGCAATGCCTTTTCCCCAACCTGCTAACAAACCGACTTAAAGATGCCAAACATCCAGTGAATTTCTGCACGTCTTTGAGACATGTCGGTAACCTCATGCTTTCAATAGCACGGATTTTTGTCGGGTTCACCTCGATACCTCGGCTGACACGAGGAAACCGAGTAATTTGCCTGCCGGCACACCGAAGGTACATTTGTCCGGGTTAAGTTTTATCCGGAATTTCCTAGATTCTCAAATGTTTCTCGGAGATCATCAATCAGAGTGGATTTCTTTAGACTTGATGACAATGTCATCGACATACACCTGCACATTTTTTCCTATTTGATCATGCAAGCATTTTTGCATACATCTCTGGTAAGTGGCACCAGCATTTCTCAAACCAAAGGTCATGACACGATAGCAATAAGCCCCATACGGGGTGATAAAAGCAGTTTTCATTTGATCAGCAGGGTTCAGTGGTATCTGGTGAAAACCAGAATACGCATCTACAAAGGATAACAGCTCACACCCGGCTGTGGAATCGATCACTTGATCAATCCGAGGCAGCGGGAATGGATCCTTAGGACATGCCTTGTTCAAGTTTGTGTAATCAATACACATACGCCACACAATGGCCACATTCGGGTCATCTTTTTTCTTTTCCACCAGGACCGGGTTAGACAACCAGTCCGGGTGCAGCACTTCCATGATGAACCCAGATGCAAGTAATCTGGCCAGTTCATCACCTATCACCTTTCTCTCTCATCCGAGAGACGCCGCATAGGTTGCTTCACCGGTTTCATATCCGGTCTGACGAACAAAGAGTGCTCAGCCAACTCCCTCGGAACACCTGGCAGGTCCTGATTTGACCATGCAAAGATATCCCGGTTCTCACGGAGGAAGTGACTGAGCTCGCCTTCCTATTTCTCAGTTAACCCGGTACCAATGATGACGTTGTGGTCCGGACATGCCGGGTCAACATTGATCTTCTTGGTCTCCTTGGGCACCTCGAAATTTGCATTCTGCTCCGGGTTAGCCATACCCGGCATGCCGAGTTGTGCGGACTGAGCCAATGCCACCACTTCATGGATCTTCTTCTTCTCTGCAGCGATAATCAGTGACTCGGCTAAGCACGATCCAGCCGAGGCACACTCCAGTGCACGCTTGTAATCACCCGAGATTGTGATGATGCCATTAGGACCCGGCATTTTCATCTTGAGGTAACCCACATGGGTGGATATCATGAACTTGGACAGTGCAGGCCTACCGAGTAAAGCATGGTATGGACTTTCGAGGTCCACTACTCAAACTGAATGCTCTCAGTTCGGCAGTTTTCCTTGGTGCCAAACAACACATCAACCCAAATTTTGCCCATAGGTGCACATGAACACCTGGCACTATGCCATGAAAGGTGGTAGAACTCGGCTGCAGCATATTTGCCGAGATACCCATCTTCACCATGGTGTCCGGTACATGATATTGATAGCACTCCCATTATCAATGAGAACTCGGGTGAACCGAACATTGATGGTGGGTCCAAAGAATGTGGATCCACTACCAATGCATAACCTCCCGGAGTTGGCATAACTCGGGGATGATCCCTTCTGCTCCAACGATCTCTTGCTCGGACCAGTGCAAATACTTCGGCACTGCCGGCATAACTGCGTTCACCTCCAGTGCACGCCGATGCAAGCTTTCTTGTCAGTTGGCTCGGTCACAAAGACCACATAGCTCTGATGAGCTTCTCTGTAATCTCCCTGGGGATACTCTCCCTGCCTGCTGGGACCAGTGTTGTTATTGTTCCCTCCGACATTCACCTGATTCACAGGTTTCGGATCTGCTTGCCTCGGAACTGGCGGATCACCGGGATAGCATTTGCTCCGGTAAGTGGCAAGTTTTGCCTCGGCGGAATTCTCTGAGGTGCCCCCACTTGATTTCCTCCGGCTCTGGCTCCTTCTCCCTTGTGCGCTGATACCAGCTGCACTGCCGAGTTGTATGGTTTGCTGGCCTGCGAATGTCTTGGGTGTGGAAACTGCAAGGCCCATCCAACATAGCCTCATAAGTTAATGACGGCTTCTGGTCACCCCATGGCCTCTTCCCTTCTTGATTCTGGCCCCATGCTGGGCCGTTGAACTTCGGACGCTGGCTATTACCGGCATCTGGCTGGTCTTGGTTTACGCTGCAACCTGGTTTGAGCCATACGGTAATCCGGCTCTCTCCTCTTGTTTCCGAAGTCCTGGCGATCGTTCTGCCTGACTGGCCCGGGTCTGTTATTCACCGGGTATCTTCTACTCGGTTCCCCGAGTTCAGCAAGGGTTGCATCGGATCCCAGTGCATAGCTATCCGCAATCCGGATTGTCTCGGCCAGGTGGCCGGCATTTCCCTCTGCAACTTCTGCCAGAGCATGGAGCCGTGTCGGCACCCCTGGGCAAACCAAGATATGGCCTGTGCCTCTACAACTCCTTCACAGGAATTGCGAATAGTACTCCACGGGTTAAGTAATCCCGGTCAGTTTCATTATCCCTCTGCTTGCACATCGCAAGCTGCTGAGGACGATTCGGTCTCTTGTACTGCTGGAGAAGTTGCTAACAAATGCTTCTTCAAAGTAGCCAGCAATCAACACTGCCCTCTCGCAGGTTGTTCAGCCAGATCCGGGCTGGCCCTTCCAACATCTGCGGGATATCTCACCGCCCATCGGCGGTTTCCCCCAGCAATGTGCACTGCCGACACATAATCTGTCAGCCAGTCCTCTGGCTTGGTGCTGCCGTCATATGTTTTTGCACCTCGGTTCAACTGAAAGTGCCTCACCGGTGGTTCCCTCATTATCCGAGGTCCAAAACATGCAGGGCCAGGTGGACCCTGCTCTTCCAACATCCGACATATAGATCGGTCCAGCTTGTAGCGTGCATCATTTGGTGACAACTGGCGAGGTCCCAACCGGGATCCCAGTGCACTGTCATATCTCGGATACCCGGCTTTCTCCATAGCCGAGTAACCATCATCATAACGGTTGGCCATCTGATCAACACCTTGCGGCTGCTGAACATACTCGATGTTCTCCTGCTCCCGTGCGGGATTTCGTGGCGGATACCGAGGAGGGCAACCTCGGCCAGCCGAGTTAATATTTCCGACATTTCCGACATTCGGATTACCCGGACCGGGATTGCTTTTACCCCGGCTAGCACTACCTCGACCAACTAACTATTTTCCGGCATACACCGGGTCATATGTCTGCATTTGTTTGTTCTTACCGGAGTTTACACTCCGGTCCCGCTCTCCACCGACATGCGGTGATGAAGCTTGCCCCTAGATTTCTCCCCGGCTGCTCCAGCCGAGTGAACAATCCCGGATCCTCCTGCAACGGTGTTAGCCTTGCGATAGGCCTCATTCTGCCGGGTCGCCACAGCTACCAACTCATTAACTCTGTCTTGCTGCCTACGGAGAGCTTCTCCGGATAAGCCAGACAACTCGGCTCTTGCTGCCTCGGCAGCCCTAAGAGTCTTAGCGGGGAACTATACTTCGGCTTTTCAACCGACAAGTTACTAGGAGTCTTGCTGAAGCTAGATCTACCATCTCTAGCAATCTCGGCATTGAGGTTTTTACCCCTCTTACGCACCTCCTCTACTCGGCTAGGGCGAGTAGCTACCGGGGTTAAACCATGTGCTTGGTTATACTCACGGAGAGTTATCCCGAACTCTCTCCTCACCTCGGCCATTTCCAAAGCCTCCTGATGCAATCTCTGACGCCGTGCCTCCAACTCTGCCTCCACTTGGGCAGCATCTGTACCAGCAGCTACCGGCACAGCCAGCTTCTCGATTATCTCCTCGAGATGACCCGCCCTAACCGGAACATCGGATGTACCGGCCTGATCTCGGAGGTTCTCCCTCCTCTCCAGCGGCACTTTCGCCGATCTGGTGGCCTTGGGGGCAGGATTAGCGACATCTCCTTTGCCGGGTTCTCCTCTACCAGCACCACCCGCTGTGCCGGTCATCATGACCTCTGCGCAGCTCCCGGGGCGAGCGCTACGCCGGCCGCGAGCCGCACAGATAGCAGGAGGATCCTCCGCCACAAGCACCTGCTCGGGGTACTTGCAGACAACCTCAGTGGGGACGTAGGTCACGAAGGTGCCGAAGCTGATGAGGCAGCCGTTCGTCGGGAACGGCCTGCTACCGAAGCATCCCGCGTTGTCGCTGATGAAGTTCAGCGCGCCGAGCTTGCAGACGAGCCCGCAAACGACGCGCTCGCCGGAGTTGATGATGGAGCCCATCCGGAATGTCACACCAGCCAGCGCCGCTGACTGCCCCACGGTGGGCGCCAACTGTCATGGTGGTATCACGGCAGATGCCATAGGATGGCTAAAGTGTGGGGCCGATGGACGCTGGTGGATCCGGGGGAGGGCTAGCGCGCTAAGAAGCACACACAAAGAACTCACAAGCACCAGAACACACCACGATCTACCCAGGTTCGGGGCCCTCGTGAGGAGGTAAAACCCCTACTCCTGCCTGCCTCTCTCTGTATATATCTCGGTACCAGGCATACAAGCTGCTCCTTGAGCTGTATATCTCAACAATGGGGAAGAATACAAGGAAGAAGATGAACTACCGGTGGAAAGTTGTCTCTGGGCACCTTCCTCCCTTTCTCATGGCCCTCTCTCACGCAGGAGGGGGTGAAGTCCTATACGAAGGCCCAACCGAGTTACCGAAGTACCCTGAACGCACTGTAGCCACGCCAAGGATATGTCATGATGTTACTCTTGTCAGAGACAGGACGTGACAAGCCCATCTCCTACAGCTCTACGGTGCAGCTAGAAGGTACCCTGAAGCAGAGACAAGACAAGGCCTGCCCATGCCTCTGCTTCGCAGTCTGTCCCCGGATAACCCAGAGTCAGCGGTGGAATGATGGCCTGCCATCTCGGTCTCCTGCACGCTCCCATGTCAGGCGCTTCCATGTCAGGCGCTCCCGTGACAGACGGGATGTGACAGGAGCATTGACCTCTGTCCGACACAAGGATAATCCGGCATGGATATGCCGGATTCCCATTCCCGAATGATCTTCCCTGCACACAAGAAAACACACAAGTTACCGACATACAAATGTCGGTCAGCATAACCCGGTTGGTATATGTCGGTTAGGATGACTCGGCTAACATAACCCGGCCTTCGCGATCCAGTTACCACAAGCCGGTTTGCAGTGACACCATGCCTCGGTCCCTCTGGGACTTGGTTAACCCGGTTTGACCTTGACCCGGTCCAGTCTTTAGAGCTCTTTATACCACAACTTTACCCTACCCGGGGGTAGCCCCCGACAACATGAGCATTACTCAGCAAGTTCATATAACAGAATAAGGTGTTTTATGCACTAGCTACCATTCATACCAAAAGGTCATGGATGAACATGCATATCTTTGTAAAACATTTTTAGGAAAAGATTCATTTTATCTTCAGAAAACTATGCCCGTCAACCATTCACAGGTGCTAGAACTTCATGGAGCTCCTTTCCTGCAACGTTCGCAACTCCTTCCCGGAACAGGGAGTAACATGTCACACTTTTTTACACTCTGTAGATGTGCGTTACTTTACCCATAAGAGATCAACGCCTTGTTGCACAACCGGGCGTTTCTTTCCCGTCCACACTCTCTTTGGTGTGGGGCCCAGTCGATGATCCAAGCCATTCGCCGTGCTTCTGCAACAACCCCGCATGCCCACCCTTTTGTAGGTTTGTCCTCCCCTTTATCTTATGGTAGACCGATCCAGACCAAGTCCTCCCCTATACCAAAAAGATAGACCGTTCCAGACAACCCCTACAATCCATCATAGACACCAGAAACCATGGGAATTAAGGGATCCCACCCATGTGCATGTAGTCCTGCAAGATCTACAGCCTACATAACTGGCTGTCCGTTGACATGCGAAAGGGAAAAGGTCACAGATGACTTTCCCGTCCCATTCCAAGTCTTATGGTTAACGTGTCATTTACAGCGCAAGAACACTGACGACATTGGTTATTAAGTCCTAGGTAATACTTTCCCGTGCAAATGGAACCTCCACCACAACATCAAACCATGGTTCCATTGCCAACCAACAATATTTATATAACAATTCACATCATTCGAAAATATGTTTTTTCTTTTTCATGCAATGATAAACCATAGTATTTTGCATTTACTTTGATAAACATAATCTAGTAGGACATGAGCAAGAGTGAACTTGCCTTGGATAGAAATAGCAGTTCAAACCCTTCGGGGTTCTAGGGTTTGCGGTAAAACCCCGATTTCCGAAAAAGGCAACGTAATCCCGATAAGGACTACAGAAAACTTTGGCAAGATGCTATTATGCATAGTAATGGAATGCATCTCAAATACCGCAAAGATACCCCAAGCGTAAGTAAGCTTCGTCTTACGTACTAGTTCAATACCATCGTATTAACTTGACTTAAGATTGTTTCATCACCTTTAGGTGATGTTATAAGTACTTAAATTGATTATGGGTTGGGTCTAGTGATTACTTAGAATGTGATGCCTTCATGTTTTTAAGTGTGTATCACTTTTATTTAACTAAATAAGTATTATCAAATATTAAGACTAACCACTTATAAGTTTATCTTTTATTTAAGTATCACACTTAAGAGAAAACAAGTAGAGTAACATCATTTTATGATACAATTCTTAGTTTTAGAATATGGATCTAAATGAATAAGACTATAGCACAAAATTAATCCAAATAGTAATGATAATAAGAATAGTTATCAAGTTAATTAAATAGAGAATTACTTTTATGAATTAAGAACTACTTTGGAATATTCATTACATCTTATGAAATAATAGTATGGTAAAGTTATATATTTCAGATTCAGTTTTGTATTATAGAATCATTACCTAATAATTAATTTCATTATGGAAAATATTATTTTAATTAACCACTTGAGGAATATTATTTACATATATGTCCACACATGGAATTCTTAAAATGGACATAATGTATGACATTTTATGATTAAAACATATGGTCATGTTTGAAATTTAAACATATGAAGAAATTTAAATGGAATTGAAATGCATCCAAAATAGCATTTCAAATTAACTCTATATTTAAAATAATAAGTAAATTGTTGTTTTAATTTTAGAATGATTCAATTTTAGTCAAACAAATATTTTATTTATACAAATAGATAGATTTTATTTTTTTGAACATTTTGGTATATTGTTTGTATTTTATGATTTAAAATGATTTCGTTATGAATTTCCAAAGTTTAAATTCAATTTAATAAATTTCTGGATTTTATTACAATGGTTGGTCCCACTTGTCATAGTTTTAAAATGATTTCCTAAATGATTAAATGTCTGACAGTGGGGTCCACCTGTCATATTTCTATTTATTTTTAAAAAGGAAATTCAGGAAAAAACCTGATTGGTAGTTCATCTCCAATCCGTGCACGGATTCAGCAAACGCGGGCGAATTAGCTAGCGTGAGTGGTCGCAAATGATGCAGCATGTCATGGGCTACCAAAAGGTGGCGGCGTCGCTCCCTAATGGTCGCCGGAATTAGCTCGGCGATGAGCTTCCGCGGCGGTCGGAGACGATGCATGGCACGACGACGATCCCGTACCGATTAAACCAAATTGAAGGCATGAGGAGGAGTGTATGCTCACCACGAGCACGATGGACGGCTCGGCGATGCTTGGGGAAGACGGACGGCATCAGAAACTTCCACGCACCACGGCGGCCAGACTTGGAGAAGACGGTCCGATTCCTTCTCCACCGAGCTCCACACCACGTACCACTCAACGAGGAGCAAGAGGGCGACACGGCGAATCCTCCAGAGCTCCTCCAAGCAGCACGGAAGCGACGACGCAAGGCGACGGCCCGAGAGCTAGGGTTAGGGTTTCAGATCGGAAAATGGCGGCTAGGGTTTCCAAATGGCGGCGACGGCTACTTATAGACGTCCAACGTCGGTAGCGCGCATCACATTGCATCCACGGCGACGGACAACGCAGGAGCGGACACGGCGATGCCCAGGTCGGGAGGTTGAAGATGGTTCCGGCCATTTTGCAGAATACCCCCAGGGTTTCCAGGAAATAGCAAGAACAGTTGAAACAGGCCCTGGCTCCTGTTTTAAATGATTTGAGGAACTGTTTGAGATGGTTTTAATTGCAGGAAAGTCCCTAGATATGTAGAATTTCAATATGATGTTGATTTCAACTTTGAACTTTGAATACTCGATGTATTTGAAATTCACTTATCATTTGAAGTGATTTTTCTTATTTTGGATTTATTTCCCATTTTGAACTTTGAACTTAGCACCTCAATTTTTGTTGTGCATTATTTTTAGCAACATGAAAATATATTGCTTTGCGGTTTATTTGTGAATATTTGTTATTTTCAAATACTAAAGATAATTTCTTGATTGATTTCAACTCTAGATAAATATTCAAACTTGTCTTGGGTGCTTTATTAATTCCTGGGCAGCACCAAATTGTTGTCCAGCAATATAAACATTATTTGCTCCCTGTGATGACTACAAAGAGTATACACAACATTTCAATTCAAATACATGCCAAGCACGATGTATTGACTTACTGGTTTTGACTTGTGATACCTGACAACTAAATCATGTGAAGACATGATCAAATGTCTGTGGATGCACAAAGTACAGATATCCTACCTGAGTTCTGGTCTTATGGCTAGATAGATGAATATAATGATGAGAATAGAATCCTGCTTGATTCCATAACTCATTCTGAATATAAAAGATTGATGCACTCCCCTTTGATAGGAATGTTCAAATGATGCTTTAATGTGTGGAAGCAAGTTGCTAGAACACCTGCTGACTAAATAGTCTATATGGCTCCAATAACCACATGTCCAGATTTATCTCTTCTTGAGAATGAAATCTTAAGCAAGCCAAATGGTCTTGGTCACATGATGAACTTGTGAACACCTCTCGTATGAGATTTGTCCACAACCATAAATATGAGGGTTAACTCATGTGATTTCTATTTATGGGTGATGATTATGTGGCTTTATGATTTGACTTTACTTTCTCCTGGGAAATCATATCCTTGAGAAATACCGTAATTCTCTAGGTGTCTTTATTACTTAGAACTTGAATATTTGCCTAAGATATAATGTGGTGTATTATTTTCTCTTTTTCTTTCTCTTGTATGGATCATGGTTGTATCTTATCATAGTTTCCTATTTGAATCCAAATGATCCATAGTCCATTGTGGTCTTCACTTTGGTATTGATTCCTCAAGTCAATACCTGGACTTAAGACAATTTCTTAAAGTCCCTGATCTAGTATCCAACATCACCTGCCTCACCCTTGTGGTGAAGACATCCATCTCAGTCCTAGCAAAGCTTTCTATTGGTTGGTTATAGAAGAATGTATGTGTATTTCATAACATCCAATTGCCTTATGCATATAAGAAGAATTTGTTAACAAGGTAGCTAGTCTTGTTACCAAATTACTTCCCATATTCAAGTGGCTGAGATGTATTGGACTATCTGACCTTCTGTTTATTTGTATATGACACTCAATTGTTTGAGTATACAAAAGTGATTTGTTAACAAGGTCTCGAAGCTCGTTATCAAACTACTTCTATATGACACTAACATCGGAATATCACACTATTATTAGAGAGATTAGTAAGAACAAATCAGATATAAGAGTTTCCAAATTCACAATGATGGATTGGCATAACACTTCTATGCTTATCTGAGAAATCCTTCTTCAAACTCTTCTTGCTGCATTTCTTCCTTCTTGGGTTGCTTCTCTTGCATAATAACTTCAAGAAAATTGGGAGATACGAAGATAAGATAGTCTAGATAAAGTACGAAGATCTAGATTACGATTTAGTTAAGACTTCTATTCTCCATCCTTACACTTCTCCATTTCTTTCCTTTAAGATATGTACTTATTCAATAAATGATGTGATATACCTTTCATTTGATTTATAATTTATTGTATTATTATCTTGTAATCAAAATGTTTAAGAATTTAGATAAGATAAGATTTTGAAGTTTATAACACTCATGGTGATGACTAAGTCTAATCCACCAACATCAGCGAAACCTCGATGTAGATTTCACAAGTTTGATTCTAAGTTTTTAGTTACTCGTCAATCTAACGACATTTTCAACTAGCCTTTCGAGCGGTGGTTGAACACTCTATGATTTCGTTGAAAAAGTTTTAAATTTTCCCGTATTTTCAGATGCATGCTATGCAAATGCACAAATCTAATTTAGCCTCTTTCTACTATCTGAACTACGGGTTATTACACCGCGGTTGTCGGCGCGTCCGGTTGTCTCCCTACCAACAGGGCGTGAAGCAAGGTTGCCGGACACGCTATTGGGCCTGTCCGACAACTTTACCGCTATTGGTAGGCCCGGTGGGGGAGTTTTCATGCCAGCGCACGGAATAGGGCTGTTGGAAGCGTTATTGGGAGGGTCGGTGGAGATATTCTTTTATTCGCTTTGATTCCCTTGATGATCGGTGAGGGCTCTCCGCGGCCTGGCGAGGGTTCTATCTACAGTGTACAATGGTGAGAGGCATGATCACGCACCAGAACGGATTAGCGGTACTTGCGTGTACGTACCCATGATATCTTCCCTCTTGTCGCGTTTGCTGTACTCTAATAGCCACGGTGGTGCACGGTACGGGTGCAAATGGGTTGGATGGATGGATGTGTTAACGGGATGTTTATACATTCGTTGAGCAGTTGAGGCAGATCTTGTAAGCTTTGCATGCCCAAATTGATGTGATGGACCTGATATACGCATTTATGGGTGTTTAATACAGATCGAAATCTGAAAGATCTCAGATCCTTCCGTAGTTCTGTGTGCCCTCTAGAGACTATGGAGTGTACGTTCTGTGTGCCAAGAGAACGTCTGGTTGAGGTCGACTCGGAGCCGACGTTCGGCGAGTCGGAACCAAGGTCGCTCTCACCAAACCCGGGCTAGATCCTTGTCCCTGAACGCGGAGTTGCGCTGCCGCCATCGAAGTCGGCTGGGTTTGACGGCGACGCACCCCCGACGCGTTGGTGCTCCTTTGACTTGCGCCCACGCCATCACTGAGCGCAAGAGACGCGGCCACGAGGTCGATATGCTGCTGCCTAGACGCTGCATTAGCGTACCGCCCTTTCCTGTCGTTGATGAGCAACGATCGATGATGCAGCTCCTGCTCCCATGCTTTATCCGACATATCCGCCGGCCACGCACGGTACTTGCGAGGAACGAGACCGCCGGCGCCACCACGACCACGTGCAGCGCCATGGTTACGCTTGACGGGAGACATCGGCGGCTGGGGATTGCCTATTGTGAGGAGGGCGGGAACGAGGTGGGCGGGGAGGCAACAAGCAGGAGAATTAAAAACGGGGAGGGGAAAGTGAAATAGACGTGGTACGCGTTGCCGTGGTTGCCGGCGCGCCCGGTTGTCTCCCTACCAATAGGGCGTGAAGCAAGGTTGTCGGACACGTTAATGGGCCCGTCCGACAATTTTACCGCTATTGGGAGGCCCGGTTGGGGGATTTTCGTGCTGGCGCGCCAAATAGGGCTGTTGGAATCGTTATTGGGAGTGTCGGTGGAGATATTCTTTTATTCGCTTTGATTCCCTTGATGATCGGTGAGGGCTCTCCGCGGCCTGGCGAGGGTTCTATCTACAGTGTACAATGATGAGAGGCATGATCACGCACCAGAACGTAACACGACAATTTGGCAACAAGGCACATGCATAGATGTGGCCGATCGATCTGGTTCTCGCCGCTAGCCGCTTGGCTGATCGATCCACAGGCACAGATCAGCCGACGATTGATGTAAACCAACAACGGCAGCCTTCCGTACGTACTGTCAGAGAGCAGGTGCATGGAGCGTCGTCAGCGTCACACTGCCGTGCGCGCGTGGGCGTCTGGCCACGAAGAGGTATACGACGCTACGCTAGCCGATCGATCGATTAGCGGCGGCATCTCGATCGATACTGGTAGGCATATGCCCAGTTGGGCGCAGCGCCTGGTCGTGTGATGGCAACGCGAGTTGCAGCTAGCTGTCCCACCTGAATTTGAATTAATCATTTTACCATGCATGCATGCATGCAAGAAATTCCTTTGTAAACTAGATTCTGACATGCATATGTTCTGCGAAAACTTAGCAAAGGGGCCACCGTCGGCATGGCGAGAAAACATAGGATTCGAATCCCCAATGAACTTGGTTGCTGCTAGAAATGAGGCAACGGATAGGCACAAATAGATAGATTTCCATTGGATGCCATATTGCCATTTCAAATGGAAGATCATAGGATCTCTTTACTTTTTTGTCCTATGCGCGGGGTTGGGGAAACAAAACACACAATTAAAGTATACATGTCATAGTAATGGGAGCCATCTACATAGTGTAGAACATCATTGGTCTTAGGAGGTTTCTTGCTCCCGAGCTCCAGAGCTCCCTGTGTTTGTAAAATGATATTTCAAAAATTCAGAAAAATATGACAAACATTATGCTTATTCTAAATGATGTATTCTAAAAACATGCAAAATTTTAAAAAGAAAAACGACTTTTTTTGTGTATCTGAAAATCCAAATGTACAGATCTGAATATAGTGTTTCAAATCTCCAAAAAAAAAAAGATTTTCTCATTTTTGTGTAACCCATAATATAAAAGATTTCGCATTGTGATTTTGCACGTCTGTAGCTTACATCATGGACTATATCCAAAATTATTTTCAATTTATTTCAAAACTTCTATATTTTTTTATTTTTCTAAAACGAAGGGAGCACTGGAGATCAGGAGCACAAATGACTTTCCGGTCATTGGTTGGCTTCCTATGTTTTTGGGATTAGTGCGATTGAAATTAACTCGCGATAAATAAATTTTTGCTTTCTCAGCCTTATATTTATCATGTGTATGTATATCATATTTATGTTCTTCTTTGTTCCTCCATTTAGTAATCTCGCGAAACAATGAAGCTATAGTCATTTGCAGTGAGCAAGATCGTTAGTTAACCCATCTCCAACTCTAAAACTGTGTCGTTAAACTTTAATACGACTGTTGCCTCTCCTTCCTCCCCGATTATTTTGGACGGAAATTAATGAAGTAAAAAAAAGGTGCTCGATTCTAAGAAAAGGTAGTACTATTCTCGAAAAAAAGGTAATACTCTACAACAAAGTAGTCTCGATAGTCATTCTTGATAGAAGAATTACTTGGAGATTTCTTATTCCCGAGCTCCAGTGGTCCCTTTGTTTAAAAAATTAAAAAATACATTTAATTTTTCATAAAATCTGAAGTAAAATGTCTGATTGGTATCAATGATTTATCAAAATACGTGCAAAATCTCAAATTGAAATACTTTATATTCAGAGCTACACAAAAATAACAAATGTGCTGATCTTATTAAGTTATTATACACACTTTAAAATCTCTAAATAATACATGATTTTGTTATTTTTATGCAACTCATACTATAAATAATTTCGCATTGGGATTTTGCATTCTTATAGGATGCATCATTGACGAAATCCAGAATTTGTTAAACATTGTCAATATGGTTTATAAAAATTTAAAACAAAGTGACTTTGTGAATTACTAACGAGTTTAAGGATCGATGCTGCATAGTATACTCGTTGAGAGCAGGGGCGGAGCCAGCACCCGGCGACCCCGGGCGGCTGCCCGGGCTAGTCCAGCATCTCTCCACTAAGTAGTAGTCTAATCACAGTGCTTAGCGCTAATGTTTACTGGGGCAAACGCCGGCGGCCGGCACTGTACGTAGGATCTGCCCAGGCTCCATAAGTGCTCTGGCTCCGCCACTGGTTGAGAGTACATATCCTCCGAGCGGGTGGAAGGGATAGATAATGTTGTTGCATTCAGACATTGGATTCTCTCATTTTTATTGGTTTTCTAACAAGATGACATATTTGTCGTTTCTGCTTGTAGCCGTAATGATCGAATGCCCTTGCCACGCTGCAAGCAGACACGTGATAACATATAATAACAATAACGTTAGGCGATAGGTATGGATCGCTCATCTTTAGCGTCATTCATACACTCATCATCTCTTGCTTTGAATCGGTGGAGACGAGAATCCGATCCACATGTGGCTTCTTTCTAACCAATCGAAGTTTGGTGCGATCTTGTGATGTCACATGCCTCTCACTAGGCCAGACAAAAGTTTCGATCCACTGCCGGCATAAATTAGTTAAGTAACGATGTCTCCTCTAATTTTTTTTAGTCTCACTAGGATTACAAGTTGTAGTACCTGTTCGGACACACAGGACGCATACCACACGCACACCACACACACGCACACCACACATATGTGTCTAAACTAGACCTACACCCTATAACTCAGCATTACGTCCTAAGAGACTTAGCCGAAGACCAGTGCTTCGGTGACCGACAGGCACGTCGATCTCGCCTGTGGCACATAAACGTGAGGCAAAGCGGACTATCTTATTGCGCTGCTCCTAATGAACAGTGTTGCTACAGTACTCTATGAACAGTGTAGCTGCGGTACAGTGTTCGTGAACAGTACCGTCTTAGTGAGACACCCGAAAAATCGCTCCCTAGTGGAGTCGATCCCGGGCGGGCGGGCTGTACACCAGCAGGCCACACCACTACGCTGAAGCGCAGTCCTCGTCTCCTCTAATTTATGAATGAGAACTCCTGCATGCCATCGGTTGGATCCGAATATTCTCGTGTGAAGTGCTCATGTAATCGTGGGATTCCAGGCATGGTATATGTACGCACACTCCGTGCAGAGATATGGCAGGTTAAGTAAACAAAATACTCCCTCCGTCCCAAAATAACTGTTTTAGATTTGTCAAAAAGTGGATATATCTAGACATGAAATAAGTATAGATACATTTACTTTTAGACAATTTTGAGACACTTATTTTAAGACGGAGGGAGTACTTTAGAGGGCCAATGACGTGTGAGCTACTACTTGCTAGTCTACTACCAGAGCTAATTAAACATTCAACGACAGTGTACAGAGAGACAACCAAGCTAGCTAGTTTACCTATTGAATTTGATAGTCTTATCAATTTGATCCAAATGATGGGAACACACACATGTACACCGTATCCAAGAAAACATACGAGGCCGGCGCAGCATGTAATTACTGTAATCCTCCATGCATAAATCCTTCTCTTGTACTGCCATACCATTGATTAATCTGCATATTTTCCTTCTGTCAAAGGAGCTGCGCACATGGAGGCTAAGCTACAACAAGAACTGGGGTTAATTAGGAGCGTAACATCGAACCCACAGATGAGTTAAGCAGGCTGTCCTTGCGGCAGTAAAACTCCATATCCCAAGCCAAGAGCTGACAAAGTTACTGCCCCTATACGGCTATACCGTTGCAAGCTTCAATCAATGCACTGTGCGGCAGCAGATGTGGGTAGCTCCAACCAAAGGAGGAGCAGCATGCAGGAGACAGTCCAGTACGAGAGCAGAAGGAACACCTGCAACCCAAGAAAAAACTTACAGTGGTGGCTCAGAGCAGCAAGATCCTTCTCTTTTGGCACTTCCCCCGCCGCATGCATCCGCGGCGCAGTGCTGGTAGCATGCACACTGTTAACCCATGCGTGCGTGCATCTATCCATGGTCCCCGGCATGGCCGCCGTTCCCCAACCCAGCCGACGGTGCAACGGGAGGATGGATCGGCAACGGCAACGGCATGGCGCGCACAGTAAATTGACGCATGCAGCACGTCGGCATGCATGGGCTACCTGCTCTCGAGGATGCAGTGCATGGACGGGTTACGGTGCTGTATGTTGGTATTTATTCTATAGCTGGTATAGCAAGCTAGGCCGTTGGCTTGTTCTTTTCTTATTCGTTTCTAGCTAGTACTCCGATTGGGAAATGTTGCTTGATTTTTTCCTTGTATAGCTAGGGGAATCCGATGCTTGAATCGCTAGCTAGGATCCCCTGCTGCGATGTCGACGTTCGAATGGATGGCTGGCTCTCAAATGACTTGGGACGGCAGCTTCTCGCTTTGCAGTTGCAGTAGATCGAGGCGGTGTGAAGCGAGAAAGAACAGGAGCTAGAATCAGTCATATCACAGCACAGGCGCAGGACCAAGCTATTTTTTAGGACCAAGTTTATTCGTGCTTGTATGGTTAGCCTCGATCGAAGCAGGCATCTCTACTGCATGCACCGGCGCACCTGGATGCTAAACCGATCGAGCAGGTAGCTGGTGCTGCCGACTGACCCGCGTTTCTTACCTTACACGTAAGAATCTAGGTTGGCACCGTCTAATCGATCAGACGGTCTTCTAACTGCTGCCAGCGTCTTATTTTACCAATAATCGAAGGCTGATACTGTAATGGCGACTTCCAGCGATGCCTGATGCAGTACCGACTGTCGGTCTGCCACTGCTTCTCATCAAGAAAAGAGGAGAACGGGTAATACGGTTAGTGCAGTTACTGGCCTACCTACCGGATACGCAGCCCGTGAATTGCGAGGAAGCCGGTCACGTGGGTGCGCACGCGTGCGGGCGTGTGCCTGACCCGGCGGCCCCGTGACAGGCGACGGCGGCTATTTATGCGACGGAATCAGCTATGGGCGATGGCACCGATCCAGCATTCATGGACTTCATGCAGACCTGCAGGATTGGACGGTGCCCGGCAGCCCGGGTGGGGTGGCTCCGATCGAAATGGTTCACGAGCCGTTGAGAGTATGAGACAATTCCTTTCGACGGAGTTGGGATCAGGGCAGGTATCAGTAAGGAAAAGGATGACTTTTGTACCGCATGCATATAGCAAAATGAAACTCTGAATTTTGTACCGCATGCATAAAAGAATGATAAATCATCTTTTGCTTTCAAGGAAGTCAATCAACTAAAGATACCATGTAAAATCTATGGAATGTGATTCTTCACAAACATTTACACCTATAAAATGTGAGAACACTTATTTTCCGAATTTGTATGAAAATTATTTGAAAAAAAGTTCACATTTTCGTTATGCAGGGAATAGGTGCACCTACCTATATTTTGCAAAGCTGCACATTCAAGTTTTTGATGGGAGAGGATGTCAAGACTCAGTTTGTGCTTGCTATATTGTGACATGCTAAATTTATTTATAATCTGCTGTGAGAAAGACATGAAAGGTTAGAAAGTGCCCCAGCCAAATGGAACAAATATGCGCAAACTAGTTTGAAAAGCTGGATTTATCATGGTCATCGGACCACCTCGATGCCGAACGCAGCCCCATGCTGATAGCTTTGTATAAATTGACATAGAGCGTACTACTACTAAACGAGCGTGCGCACTATTTGAAACAAGAAAGAGAGACAAAATGGCGTGCATAGCCAGTGATGTTTGCAAAGTTCATACTAGCAGCTAGCTAGCTAGCTAGGAGGAAAAGTAGATAAGATACTTCAAGTTCAAATGGCTGATTAGCTGCGAAAGGAATGAAATGATGACAAAAGTGCCCTGTCATGATCTCGTGCATGATAAGGGGGAAGATGAGCAATAAAATATTCCCCTTCCTTTTTCGCCTTACAATAGGAAGAAAAAAAAGGTGCATGTGTCCAAAGAGTGAAAAACGCTGAGTCTTTTTTATCAGAAGCAAGACAAGCCGTTATTATAACATGATCATAAGCTTGTACCAGTAGCATCTTCCCATGTGCTAAATTTAAATGTTCACTTTTTGCTTCTTTTTTGCAACAGTAATTAAGAGTGCCTCTCGGAGGTAAACTTTCTGATCGTTTTACAAAAACAAAAACACGAACCTAGCAGCCCGCGGAGCTCAGGCCTTTACAGAGTACGGCTCAGTATAGACCCATACATTCTGGGCCAACCATGACCCAGGTTTGCTGGCTCCTTTTGTTCGGGAACTCCTATACATCGCTCCTAGCGACCGGGAGCATTTGCCTCGCTCACGTCGCCGACGCAACACAGACCTGGGCCTGACCGATCAAGCGTCTGAAAAAAAATAGCGATCAGCGACGCGCGTGTTTCTTTTTTCTTCCGTTATCTTACATTTTTTGCTTGTCCTTTATATAGTTAAAATTTCTAGAAAAAAATTCGAAAATTGTCTGTGAAAAACGGTTTTTCTATACTTCTATACTACTATTAAAAGAGCAAACTTAACTTGTTGGGATACTTTAAATCTGAACCGTTCAATATCCGATCAAACGGCCCAGATCGTCCCAATGTTTGACAACTCAACATTGTCCGTTTTGGACCGTTTTGCCCTCCCACCAAACCATATAATACAACCAAATTGTCACCGTGCCGTTTTGCCCTCCCACCAAATCACATAATACCACTAAATTGCCACCGAACCGGTTCGTTTCTATTTCTCCTCTCCGAGAACGTCCGTTCCCAGCAGCCAGCTCGCCCTTGCCTCCATAGCTCGGTACGCCGCTCTGATGTCTCCACGCTGAGGAGCGCCACGGGCCGGCCGCAGCCGCAGACGAAGGCGAAGAGGATCCGCTGCAGCTCCTCGACGAGTTGCACCATCCGCCGCGTCGGCGCTAGCAGCAACGTGAAGGGTAGCACCCAGGCCCAGCTCCAAGATCAACATATCCGATCGATCGAGGTGCCTCCTTCTCTGCTTCCAACTTCTTGGCACGGTCAGAAGCAGCAGCAGCTGATCTTCCGGTGGTTCGTTCCCAACAACCCGAAATTCGCGATGAATGATTGGCGTGCTGGGACCTTGGCAGAGCGACGAGGGGATGGCGCCGGAGAAGTCGTTGGAGCTGAGGTCGAGCACCTCGAGGTCCGGCAGCGCGGCGCAGGGGAGTCTTCAGCCCGGCGCAGGGGCCGGCTAGCGCCGCCAAGTCGGCGACGGAGCCGCGCATCACAGCATTTCCGGAGAGGGTCGAGCTCCTCCAGCTTGCCGCCGCACTTGGCAACGGCGAGCGCCCCGCTCACGTTGGTGCCGCGTAGGCTGAGCCTCTCGACGGCGCCGAGCTACAACAGCGTGGCGACGACAGCGCGGAAGTCGGCATTGAGGGGCACGGTGGCAAGCGAGAGCGACGTGAGCCGGCCGCACGGCAGGCCGCGCTGGGGAACCTGCAGGCGCCGTCGAAACTCCTCCAGCAGCTGCGGCCGCTCCAACTACAACTCTGCTAACAACGCTTCGATATGAACTCTTCTTTGCCTGTTCGGATAGCCTATAAAAAGGACGCGATTCCTCGACAAAATCACAGCTCAATCGCGATTGCAAGTTCCATTGCCACGGTCCTGCCCTTCTGCCGTCCGTCGTTCGGATTTTCCTCGACTCTGTGCTTGCTTGCGCGTCCTCTCTGATTTTACCTGACAGGATCGAGCTCATCCACAACCTCACCCTCTACAATGGGAACTCCAGACTTTTCAGGCACGCACGCACCCACATACTGGAACTTCGCTGCAACAACAATTGAATCCACACTCAGGATGCAGATGAATATTGCGGGCAGTCATGAGTCCTCCCTCCAATCAGTATGAGCATAGGTGCGTGTCTTCTTCACTGAGCAACCTGGGATGTATATTATCACTGGGTACTGATCAAGATTTGGATACAGGCTCTTCAAAATTGGAAGGCCAGAGGCGCCATGAAAGTTCTTAATCGGTCTCTCCTCTGACTCTCTGTAAACCTAATCATGATGTTTTGCAAGCTTTATAAGATCTGTACAATCTTGTAAGAAACATTTCGCTCAATCAAAGAAAATTGGGCGGCGTCGTGTTTTTTGTTCTTTTCAAAGGAATTTTGTATAGTAGAAATAGGAGTATTACAATTGTGGTGTAACTCAACAGTCTAAATTATAATTTCTAATAGAAATACAACCAGATTCAGTGTAGAAATCCTAGATATTTAAATTTGGTTGTGCCATCTAGACAATATCTTGCAGTCTTGGAACTAAAATTATACTCAATACATTATGTTTTCCCCATGGTATTTGGATAATGTTTTTTTAATATATATGTGAGTCATGCTTTTGATGCTAAACAAGGAAATATTAATGACTGAAGAACATGACTATTCATATATGGACTATGAGTCATGAATCTTCTAATCGAAACCAAACTAGGTTGTTTCGTCGGCCTTTGTAGCAATGACCTTCAAATAATTTTTTGGTATCCTTCTATTGTTCCTAAGTCATTGTGCAAATATTTAATTCGAGGCGACATAAAAATAAATTGGACATAGATTGTGTAACATTTACTTTTATCACAATTAAATTTCAAGGGGATGATAATCATGTGTTATTGTTAACCAATTTGTTAGGATACTTTGTCATCCTCGCTGTGATATTTGTAGCAGAGTTATCTTATTACCGTGAGAGGATTGTGATATGCAGCTCACGATAGGAAGATTGTGCGCTACACGTTATGTCAGTTGCATTAAGAAAGAGACGTGCGTTGCACGTGCCCACTAACTAGTCCGTGAAAAAGTAAAAATATAACCAATGTGGCCGGAGCTGTTCGTTGATCCCCAATCTCACCCTCCACCTCCGTCCCTCCGTCCCCGGTCGACAGCGCCGCCATACCCTTCAGAGCTCCTCTCCGGCTGGATCCCCGGCGCTCGTGCCCCCCGCCACAGCCCCGCACCGGGCGCACTACCTCGGCGTTGAGCCTGCCCGCTGCGCTCCGCTCCAGCACGTTACTCACCGCCGGGAAACTCCTCCACGATTCATTCCTCACCGACTCACTACGCGTCGGCACGTTGCTGGTCGCCCGCGAAGACCAACGGCACGGTGAAACTTCACCAGGGCGTCTCCGGCAGGCCACGAGCAGCCTCCTCCGCCACAGAGGCGAGTGCGGGCGCGGCGGCGGCCTCCTCCGGCGAGGCAGCGAGTGCGGGAGCGGCGGCGGGCCTCCTCCGGCGAGGGCAGGCTGCGAGGAGGTGGCACATCGGCGGCCGGGCGGACGCGGAGACGCAACGGGCGCGGCGGCGGACGGCGGCCGGCGGCCGGACGGCGGAGGCGGAACGGCGGCCGGACGGATGCGTAGGCGCGGCAGCAACGGCGGCCGGCGGCTGGCCTCGCGCACTGCCCTCTCCGGCCTGCTACGCAGATGGAGATGGAGCTAGCTACTCCCTGCAGCAGCCACGTGCCCGTCAGGCCTACCTCGATTCGGGCGTTTCGCCGGCAGGGCAGCATCTCTGCCGCCGGGTCGAGACGAGGTCATCGCTCACGCGCTGCTAGAGCAGCTCACCCTGGTCGCCATGGCCGAGGCTTCAGGGACCACCTCCACTGACGATGATGCAGAAGAAGCTCGCCCAGGTCGCCATGGCCGCGGCCTCAGGAACCTCCTCCGCCGACGATGAACAGTGCGCCACCGTTCTCGCGCAGTTGTGGTTCTGCCCCGAGATCATGCGACCTCGGAGGAGCGGCCGAGCGGGCATGGGTCCAATTTCTTTCCGATGCGGTGTGTAGCAGCGGCAAGGCCGTACCCGTCCAGGCCGTGCTCGCCAAGGAGCGTGCCTTGAGTTCAAGCTCAATGGCAAGGCGGTCTCCTCGAAAATACCATGGTGGGGAATTGACTGTCACGGTAGCTGCACTGTCCAGCTGTGGGCAATGGAGCGGCAGGCTGGACCACCGGCAATGGCGCTCCTCCGGACCGGCAAGGGTGCAGGGCAGCGCATATGAACCTACAGCCATCCAAGCGCATATGAATGTGCATTCTCTGCTCATGAATTTGTAAAACCAATGAACTGAACCCCATCCACGAAATGAGCCATAAGATTGGTTCTGAGTTGAGTAATTTTGCCATTGTTATACATAAAACCCTCTAAGAGTTAGATGCCAGTCATAGGATATGCGAGTCGAGTCTGTATCAATAAGAGTATTTAGGAGAAGACCTATGTTTTGGATCAATTTCTGAACAGAACCTTTGCTCTGCCCTCAGATAGAGAATGTCCAACTTCAGTGCCCCGTAGATATTCCTCTGCACATGCAGCTGTTCTCTTCTGAAGAGAGAAGTGAACACTTGCCAATATTAGGCACAACAAGTTTCTATGATAAGGGGTGGAGTGTGAATTCAAGCGACAAGACTGTCGTTTTATTTGGTGCAGTAGAAGCACTTGCACAGGTGAGCATACAGAGGATTTTTTTTGTTTTTTGAAACGGGATACAGAGGAATCTGGGCGCACAAAGTACTGAGAGTTTGTCACCGATCTTCAATGCAATTTTATGCCACCGTGCTGTCATCTTATCGTGTCATACATGTACGAGAGAATATATGGGCATGTCATGTATTCGTTATTGTACGCAAACACACACGATAAGCTATTTTTGTGTTAAATCTAGGTAGTTTGGTCGTGTGCATCAGTGTGTGAACATTACATGATGACTAACTCACCTCAGATGAGATTTTGTTGTGTAATGTCTAGATTGTCATATTCTTTTCTCTTTACCGGCCCCCCTCTCCCGCAAGAAGAGAAGGCGATTTGTGCGCCCCCCCGTCTGCTCCCACCTCGACGCCATGGATCCGTGCGATTCCTCGCCTCCGCCGGCCGCTTCGGCGGCGGGAGGCTGGGGAATCGCCGGATCCCGGCGTGTACATAGTGTAGGAAGTAGTTGAGCTTCAACTGGCGGCGTCTTGGAGGCGGAGGCTTCGTCGGCGGTGTGTTTGCGGGTGGCGTTCGTCCCCTCTGGCAATGGAGCTCCGCGGAGGTCCATGGCGGAGCGTCGTCCTCTTCTTCGTGCTCGCGGCCCTCCGGGGTCGCCGTGCGCGGAGTTCCCCCCTCCAGATCTGCTTGCGGTGGATCTGGTTGACCTTTTGGTTGCAGATGCTGATGGCGCGAGCGACGACGGCGATGGAGCAGGCTGGAGGCCTCTCGAGGTTCGAGTTTCGGAAACTTCCCGTCCGCCTGGGGGATGCTTCTATTCCAAGGTTTCTAGGAAGCAGCGGCGGCGGCGCGTATCCGATGCGGCTTCTTCACCGGCGACGTCGACGCAGAAGAATCGATGTGTAATGTTTATCTTCTGTTTGATTTCTTCTGCCTACTCGATGTAATCTGCATCTGTAATCTCGCAAAAAAAACTTTCCTTAGCCACACCCAAGACGGACCAATTGTTTTCAACCTGTGCACGCACTCGCGCCAAACTGAGTATTCTACGTGGCAACTGCTACACGAGAGCGAGACATACAAATATCTTTGGCTTTGCAAAGAATTTCCCTGCTATGCGTGCAACACGACGTGGATGTTCGACCCAGTTTCTTGACGGGCGAGACTAGCTTGCGCGCGCGCAAAGCCTCGCGCGGTTTCCGACCAGCGCACGTGCGCGCAAGTGGGTCCCTCGACAGCGACGTGGAGGAGGAAGAAGGTCGCCGCGCCCCCGCCACCGACGCCGACCGAACTGCCTGCCTCCGCCACCCGCGGCCGGCGGCGCTCCGCGACCGCCCCGCCGCCCCACCCTGCTCGAAGCACGGCCTCCGCCGGTCCGCCGCCGCCGACCATCCTTCTAAAAGCCCCCCCACACCGAAGCTCGTCGCCGGCGAACCCCACCCCCACCCCCCAAGTTAAGTTCTCTCCTCGCCTCCACCGCCTCCGCCGCCTCCGCCGCGGCCAGCCGCGGCTAGCCGCGGCTCCGGCTCGGCTTGGCCCCGTCGGAATCGAAGGATTGGGTTGGGCACGGGAGGAAGAAAAGAAAAGAGGAGAAGGAAAGGAAGGACGAGGAAGATGAGCAGTACGTGGGTGGGACCCACCCACGTGGCCACACACACGCTGCGCCTGTGCGTCGCCCGTCGCTGCGCGAACCGCGCGAGCAGACGCGCGCTCGACAGATAGCCATCTCGTTTCTTGACGGTGATATACATTGGCATGAGGCATGGACTAAGGATTTCTTAACGTGGACACGAAAACTTCAAGAAAAGCACCATGTTTTGATCTAGATGAAAATCGTCAAGAAAGACCTACCATTCTTGATGGTGGTACGACCGACAGAAAACAAACTGTAACTACAAAAAATGTATTTCAAGTAATGTTAACCCGTTGCAACGCACGGGCACATTTTGCTAGTACTATTAAAAGAGCAAACATGTTCGGGATACATTAAATTTGTGCCGTTCAATATCTGATTAACGGTCTGGATTGCTCCAATGTTTGACAACTCAACACACATTTTCAATTTCGTTATAATTACAATGGATTGGCACCGCCAAACATAAATAACGGTTCGCAAAGAATGAAAATTGTAAATACAAACCGTGGGCGCCGCCGTTTGCCGCCCATCGCTGAACCTTGCCCGTCGCCGCTGCATCCAACCACTCGATGCTCTTCCACCTGAGATGCCTGCGAGCTGCTCCGTCTACGCCGTCGGCGCGCAAAGAAAACCTTTGTAAATACAAACCGTGGGCGCCGCCGTTTGCCGCCCATCGCTGAACCTTGCCCGTCGCCGCTGCACCCAACCACTCCATGCTCTTCCACCAGAGATGCCTGCGAGCTGCTCCGTCTACGCCGCCGGCGAGCCCTCGTGGACGCGCAGCGACCAGCAGTCAGTCCATGGGCACGGCGATTTTTCCCGGGACCCTTTGAACCGAACGAGTCGAAACAGAGGAACTGAATCGTTCTCCGTCTACGCCGCCGGCTCGCCCTCGTGGACGCGCAGCGACCAGCAGTCAGTCCATGGGCACGGAGATTTTTCCCTGGACCCTTTGAACCGAACGAGTCGAACCGGAGGAACTGAATCGCTCGCTCATCTCGCTCCCCTTCGTAGAACCACCGGGGAGCACAAGGAGGGCGCTCGTGGCCGAATCGGATAAGGCGACGAGCACGCGCGCCCCGGCCATGGCCGGCCCGTCCCCGATGCGGAGGCCGTGAAGTTGCGCACAAGCGAGGCCGACGCGGCCACGAACGCCGCCGCGGTGGCGTTCGAGCACACGGCCGTCACACCGTGTCGCTGAACTCCTCTGGTTCGGATCGATCCGGTTTGTACGGGATGTTGTGGAATACCGCTGCCACTGCATCCCGCCTGCCGTGAAGGTGGCTGCTGATTTTAAACTACTCCTCTGCTCGGATCCAGTGTCCTACGGGACAGACGCTAGCTCAGGCCAGGAAGAACAGATGGAGGGGTAATTTAGTACATGGCCCCGGGCTGTCGGGGGCAAATCATCAAGAGGCAAAGTAGTCTGTGGCAAAAAAAGAAAGCGCAACGTAAATATAAGGCCAAAAGGGCGAGTACCAAAGTAAAGGAGGGCATGCTCGGACCAGCAGCGGCGATATACGAGGAGTGCCATCTTTTGAGTTGTAAAATTACAGAAGTTTTGTTTAGTAAGTGCCTTAGGAAGCTAATGTGGCAGCCCATGTAGAGCGGAGTATACTTAATAGAAAATCTGGTTTGAGGATCCCGATTTTCTTATGCATTTATTAGCAAACGATGTATCTACGATTCATAATCAATTAAGCATTGCCATGATCCAATGACTGTTGGCCGTGCATCGAATATGGGTGAAAACGAAAGCGGTTTTTATTTTTCTGTCAAGGAATGGAAATATGAAAGTGAAAATGGAATTTTGCGGAACAAAAACAGGAATGACGTATTTCGGTGGAACGACCATGGAAAACGAAAATTCATTTTCCGGTAGTACGAAACTTTCATTTTTACTACGCGGTGCTTTCCGAATTCAACATGCCCAATAGTTTTAGTGGGAAGATTTTTCTAACAATATTTATTTCTGCAATGGTTTCCTGGTTTCTACCGTTTTACTTCTGCAAAAAAAAATCATCCATCTTTATTTGTGCCCGCTCTGAAGACGTGCGTTGCACGTACATGCCAACTAGTAGATCACAAATTATTGAAAAGATGTTGAGGGGTATTAAAATGTTCAAGTTACTAAAATGTGTTCACGCACCCTAAATAAACTGTTCACTCTGTTAAAAAAGGTCTACGATATTTACAAAAAATGTTTACACCATTTTACAAAAATATTAACGTAATTAAAACAATCATGCTACTAAAAAAATGTTCACACTATTTTACAAAAATGTTCACGTGTTTAAATAAAATGTTCATTCTATTAGAAAGTTTCACATTTTTAAAAAAATGTTTACTTCATTTAATAAAAATGTTCAAAGAGTTTTAAAAAAGTGATCACAATTAAAAAATCACTGGTTTGTGTTAAAAGAATGCTCCGGTTTTTGAAAAGTTTGGTCAAGAAATTGTTCGCGGTCCAAATAAAATATTCACAAAGTTCAAAAAAGTTTCACGATAAAACAAATGTTCACAGGTTCAAAAATCGTTCAGGGGTTCGAAACATTGCTCACGGGTTCAAAAAATGTTCACATGGTTCAAAAAAGTGTTCACGGGTCAAAAAACGAGGTAAAAAATGTTTGTTGGTTCTAAACAATTGATCACGGGTTCAACAAAAGGTTCAAGAGTCAAGAAGAAAATATTCTCATATATTACCAAAACATATGTACAGAACAAAAATAAAAGAGGAAAGAAAACAACATCAGAAAATAAAAAAACTGAAAAATGACGGAGAAAAGAAATAAAAAAGTTCAATTAAGAAGAAAAAAATGGTTAGTGAGCCTCAGCCCATCGGAGGTCCATAAGGCGAGCGCACACTACAACTCGCAAAGAGCGAGAAATAGTGGCTGCACACATGTGCGCCTGTGGTCGCGGCGAAGCTCCATCACTGGACGGCCTGGCGCTAGGGATGGCACCCGCAGGTAAGGGTATGAGGTGGACCCGCCCCCTAAATCTTGCCCGTCACCCGTACCCATACCCTTGTGTGGGTACAACTTTTTCCCATACCCTTCACCCGATAGGGTAAAAAGGTACCCGCGGGAAATATATACCCGCGTTTGCAACACAACACATTGAGTAGAAAATAGTCGTAAACATCATCATATAATCATATAACATTAACCAACGACACATTTAAAACCACAGCACATACTTATAAATAGCAGCACATTGTCAACAACAACACATTGTAAACAGTAACACATATACTTATAAACAGCAACACTTGTGCATAAGCAGCAACACATTTTAATGATAAGCAGCACATATAGTCATAAAATTTAGTAGCTACATTATTAGGTTATTATTGGGAGACCCACTTGTCACGGATTTAGAAGGGTACATGGGTATGCGGGTATGGGTTATACGGACACGTACCCGTACCCTCTCTGCCAATGGGTACAAGATTTCCACATTTATATACTCATGGTATTTTTTCTCCCCAAACCCTTAGCCTAATAGGGTTTTCACCCGCAGGGTACACGGGTAATAGGTACTCATTGCCATCCCTACCTGGCGCTCGTCGATCGTGCAGACGCCGAGACGCGACCATAGGCCCAGGTCGACGTCGCCGCTTTAATTTCCGGCAAGCCGTAATGCGATCAATGGGGTGGCTCGTGAACATACGAGTCGTAGGCCAAGGATGGAGCGTGCAGCGTCGTCGTCGACCGGTGATGGTGATGGTGCGTTGCATTCGGTGATTGGACGCGACGGGTCGCTCGCTCGAGACGCCCCACCACGGGCCGGTGTCCATCCGCAGGCCCAGCCATGCATGCACGGAGCGGCCTACCAGGAGAATCCGTTGATAATTAGGAGTACTGTATGATCATTTGATTTGATTGGAGATGCCAACACATTCAGATGTTTGTCCCGGGATGAAGGAGATCGGGACGTACGTACCGCTCCAGTCGAAAGGCGCTGTTCTAGTTGCGTGCCCGGCCGATGAGATCGGACCGGCGGGCGGCGTCATGGTGGTGAAGAGGACATAGTTGTGCACCGACAATGGACTATGGCTTGAATTGCCATTTTTGTGCCGACAAAGTTTCACTCAATGTTGTTACCGGTTGACGCAAGTTACCCACAAGTACAGCATATAATTCACACTCTTGACCTTTCATTATTTTACTAGAGTTTTGACCAAATCTAATACACAAAAACTTGCAGTGTGGCTCATATAGACGTGTTTTTCAATATCGTCCTACCGGACAACGTCTTCGCTCATGAAGCCACACATAACACACTAACATATAATCAACACGTCTGATAAATATCTATGATATAATTGCATTCACAACGGTGTGAGTTTTATTAAGATTCTCTCGACTAGTTTGAAAGGTTTGCTTCCCCATCTACTATTTCACGGAATGTCTGATCAAATATGTTGGGTTACGCCATCGTCAACTCAAGTGTGTCTCAAACTGTCTCATCCATGCAATATCTATCACATTTATTGATAGCCCTTTTCTGAATGGATCTACTAGATTTTAAATTGATTTGAAATAATCCAATGCTATAATTCTGGTGTTTTCAGTTTTCTGACATAGTTCAGTCTTCTATTGACATGTCTTGAACTCGTCATATTATCATTAGAGTTGTCCACTTTGACAATCAATTTTGATTATCACACAATGCATGAGCATAGTTAGTATTTTTAGTTAAGAGTTCACGAGGTCATTCTAATTCGACAATGTTTACATCTAATCTTGTGAAATCTACTTCCATTATTGTTCTCGTTAAGATAGTCTGCTTGTAAGACTTTAACACATGCATTTTGTATCATCTATTTCATGCCATATAGTAATATTATTGCTATTTCCATCAATCATGCATTATTTCTAAGAATTTATATGGTTTAGTGGATTTTCCTGCAAAATCCCTATGCATTTCGATTTAATTCTGATAGGCAAAATACCTTATTTTTGTTCTTTTGTTGTTTCAAGGACCCTCCATACTCCAAAATGACCAAGAAAAAACCCACGCAAGTTTTTTCATGAAATACAAGTCAACCAACACTGGAGGGTCACGAGGGTTCAGATGGTTGTATCTCAGACACCCTTTTAGGTTTAAATAACAATAATAGAAATGGTCTATCTCAATGTAAAAATATCTGGCTTATGAAGAAGCTCTTCTTGCGCGGAATAAGCACAGATGGAGGGCACCCAGGATTCGGCGTGCCATGGACCGAAGGTATGCCTCAGTTGGGGATACGTTTTATTTGTAAACCCTATTTTAAACCTTAAAAGGGGAAATGAGAAAAGAAAAAAATGAAAAAAAATATTAGTGTTTTGAATGGTGGCAAAGAAAAAGGCAAAGAGAGATAAGGTGTGTATAACAAAGAGAAATAAGGTAAAGATGTTACGATAGGGGCAACGGAGCCCCGTGACTATGGAACTGTTAACATGAGCAAAACTCTCTCAAAATGTTTTCCGTTACTTTGTTTTTGATAACCAAACTAAGTGCATGACAATCCTCCCTACTTCTCTTTGCGAATATTTTTTCTTTATAGAGTCAATAAAGAAATTCAAATCTCTATTATTTTTTATATTATAAGAGTAAGAGGATCAGAAATTATTTTTTCTTGAGCTCAGAGAGTCTCATGTTTCACCCACACATTCTCACGTACATGAGCTTACAAATGTGGTGTCGTGGTGCATGGTACGATATATGTTAAATCATTTTTCTGCTAGATTACTATCATGATGAGAATGCTTTTAGATTTTTTCAGTTACCTTTTATCTTAGATTTGAACATAATGATATAGAGTTTTGATGGTTCATATTCTTCATTATTGCATCCCAAAGATATTAAACTTCGAAAGTCCTTTTTTCTCATCCTACATACTCGAGGACGAATATAAATTAAATTTAGGATTGTGATCTGTCCAAATGTATGTAGTCCATTTGAAGTTTAATACAGTGTTTACATTAATATTCACCAATATTTATCGGGCTCTTACACTTTTCCATTAATTTGATCAATTAACTTCAGAGGCAGATACATCCTTTTCTTGTTTAATACTTTCAAATATTTTCTGGAAAAATCATGTACGAGTTAATTCTGAGTTGTTAACGTAGGTTACTTTAGGAAAATGAAATCCTACACGACCTAGTCATTGACTGGATTGGACACAAATCATCCTTATCACTGTCAAAGTGATTTGTGACATGTAATTATTTGATGAACTCAAGAAATAATATTTTTGGGCTCCATAATATTCACGAGATCAAACTTTTCACATGTTTCAATGTCTTTTAAATACTAATTATTCTCTTGGATGTAGATAAAATCAACGACCTTTTCACATGAAGCAACATAGTTGATTCTAAGGGGGTAAACAAGAAATTGGATGGTACTATTGATGGGTACAAGGCGGCAAAATGATTCAGATATATGTATGAGATTTGTTATGAGGACACACTTAGTCCGTTGGTCAAAGAACAACTATTAGATTAATTATTTAAAATTTCATATCAAGAAACTGGTGTATGCGATAGTTAAATGTGCATACTGCGTTTCTTCATGGTGTTCCGAATGAGGTGTTGTTTATGAGACACCCACCATGATATGAGAACTCTGAGAAACCTAGGCTTGCATGGATATTGGATAAAGCATTCTATGGGTTGGAACATGCGTTTCCATATGGTACCCTCGGTCGTCACCAAAATTGTATTCTCTAGGTTTTTTCCTTGAAAGGCTCATATATGATTGTTCTTTTATAATAAGAATAGTAAAGTTAATTATTCCTATGCTTATTTGTGTTGATAATTTATTAGTTCTTGCATTCCCTTGCCACGGTGCACTGGTCATCGGTCAAACAGATTCTTAGGTATCTTCAGAGAACTTCATATCTTGGGCTCAAGCTTGCACAGTCAGACCCCATACTCAAGTGTATTTTCTAATGTGGATGTGGCAAGTTGTCCACAGAACATGAGATGTACTGGTGGTTTTGCAGTGTCCATTGGACGAACGAGATTCTCTTACTCAGCCCAGGCTTACTTTGGGTCATTGACAGGCGGGTCCAACATCTGGTAGGCCCCATGTGCCAATTGCTCAAAGTCAGAAAAAAATCAAGGGGGGGGGGGGGGGGCAAGGTCAGAAAATCCGTTCCCTCCATTAGATGCAACCTAATTCCTTGGAGTGCACATGAGCAAATTATGGTGTCTAGATCTAGCACTGGAGTGGAAGTCATTGGCAAAGGTAACAACTGAGATAATCAGGGTACATAAACAATTGCGTGAACTTGGTGTAGATCATCCAAAGACAGTGTCACCATGGTGTGACAATCTTGGGGCGACATACCTGTGGGCAAATGTCAAGTTAAAGCATACAAGATCGGATTATCATTTCTTAAAAAAAATAAAAACAGTGGCGAGTAATCTCTTGGACATTCAATTTGTACCAGTAAGGGATCAGGTTGTTGATGTTCTACCAAACCTTTCTCAGTTCGACAATTAGAGGCTTTCAGACGTAATCTCAACTTTTTTTTTGCGAAACACAGTACAACGCAAGCGCTCATATACACGCGCACACACTCACCCCTATGAACGCACACACGCACACCCTACCCCTATGAGCACCTCCGAGAGACTGAGTCGGCGGGTCGAGTCTTGAGATTGACGAAGTCACCACGGGCGCCTCGCTGTCGACGGGAACGTCGCCTCCCACTGAAGAATATTCCGCCTTAAATGAGAAACACCAACGTCAAACCTGGGGTTTGAACTCTGGTGGGCTGGGGGTACAACCACCCACCTAACCATCTTGCCACAGGCAAGTTCTCTGACGTAATCTCAACTTGGATAAGTTGTGATTGATAGGGGATGTTGAAATTTGTACGTGTAACGTGTAATATGCTGATTAGATTGCCTCCACATGTGCATGAACTTGTGGTGCAAGAAGTACAAGATTATCCAAGTATGCTAATTAGATTGCCTCCTCATGTGGATGAACTTGCGGTGCAAGAAGTACAAGATTAGCATCTTGAAAGCTCATTTTCAGCTCCAAATCAAGGTTTGGTCCACTATTTTTCTTTTGAGAAACAATCTTCACAAAAAGTTTCATGAAAGCGTCACTGGGGCTTGATCTTTTTTCTTTTTAGGGGATTGGGAGCCCGACCCTGTTGGGAGCTGATCTTGGACATAGGTCAAGTGATGATGCCGACCTCTCAAGGTGGGAACAGTTTTGTAGTTTGGCAGGACTAATTAAGCAGCCATAATTGTCCTTACTGCAGTTCCTGGGTTTTTAGTGCGTGGTCAAATCAAAGGGAAAACGGCTTCTTGTCCTTAAACCCGTTAATCATTGTTCTGTTATATTTGCTTTTGGCGTCGATTGTCACAGATTGGAACTTATCATATATTTCCTTGCTTCCAGCAACCTTATCGGCTTGTTTGGAAAGGAGAAGTTTCAGAGAAGCTGGGGAAACATTTTCAAAGATCATGAGAGTGACAGTAAAGCCCAATGAAGAGGTAAATTCAAAATTCAAAAAAAAAAAAAAAGCCCAATGAAGAGGTGCAGAAAGTCGAGTCTTAGGTTTTTCAGTGCTATCACCACGGCACCACCCATGGTCATGGACCTCTTTAATTTGTTGCTTATCCTGTTATCTTCTTATACAATCATCCACTACGGCTACCGACTGCCAACCTATACTGGAGACAGACAAGGCGGCCACGAAATCCGCTAAAGCAAACACTAACACCAGTAGTATAACGTTCCCATTACCCCTGCAAAGATGCATGGCACACTTCAAAGTTTTCTTTTGTTTTTAACGATAAAGTTCGAGGCTGATGGAGCACCATGGCTTGCAGACCACCCTAGACAGGAGGATGCATCTAGTGCAGATGGCATGTCGGGGGAGCTAGCTAGCTAGCTACCGATCTTCGTCTTCCTCCCGCAGGCACGCGTCTGTTCTGTGGCTCTTGTCTGCCTTAATAAACTCACATACAGCAGGGCACATCGTGTAAATAGAAGAAAACATATATGTGAAGCATAGCAAGGAGACAAAGAAGCACACTGTTGCATGATCCCCACAGGTGCCAGAAAGGCTCCATCAGTGTAAGCTCGTGTCGTCACAGATCTGGCCATCTGGCAGGCTTATCATTGCAGCATAAATTTCCCATCTACACACAAGCATTATGTACTGGTCCGGCAGGCAGGCAGACAAAGCGAGATGGTGAAGGAGAAAACAAAGATTGGAAGAAGAAGATGTGAGGTGATTGGGATCTACTAGTGGACAGCTAGCTAGAGGGAGCAGAGAGCACTTATGAAAGGAGAAAATTACATAATCTTTTGCTCTTCAACACACACAAACACTGGCCATCTAGCTAGTTAGCTAGCACACAGGCAATCGGAGAGGCAACCCACAAAACAATCTACAGACACTAGCCATTGACAGGCACACCGCAAGAAGACGGATGATGATCACAGTAGGAGAGATGAAGAAGAAGACGAAGAATGGAGTTTCACGTCGTTTAGTCCCCATCGATCCGTCACCTCATAGCTCCTGCAGGCGGTCAAACGATCTGTAATGAGACAACAACCTATCATTATTCAACGATCATATTATGTTAATTAAATGTGTACGACTATGCAGCACGTAATTAAATGTGTACTGACCTGCGGCTTGGATACGGCCATGTTGACGGCGATCTCAGCGTCGACGGCGACGACCTTGTCGCTCTTCTTGGCGGCGGTGGCATTGGCGCCACCGCCGACGCAGAGCGACTTGCGCAGGCCGAGCATCTCCCTCCACCGGCTGGACCCCTTGGACGACGCCCTCTCCTCGTCACCACGGAGCTCGTCGCGGAGCGTGGTGGGCGGGCGTCCCTCGCCCTTGAAGGGCAGGATCCTGCCCTTGGAGAAGAGCTGGTCGGCGGCCATCATGGGGTGGCTGCCCATGCCGGAGAACTCGAAGTTCTGGTCCTCCTCCTGGCACCGCAGCCCCATCGCCCGGTTCTGCACCGGCGGCGGCGGCTCCATGGAGAAGTCGCTGGAGAAGGAGATGCGCTGCCCGGCGAACGCCGCGCCTCCGTCCGGGTTGTACATGTTAACGCATGCCATCACGCTAGGCGCTAGCAAGATCACTTGCTCGATTGATCGTCGTGGGCTGTGCTCCGGCCGGCGTGATCAAGCTTCAGTTCGCTGTGGCTTTTAGAAGGTGGTGAAGTGTGTCTGGTTGTGGCGTGTGGTTTGAAACGGGGCAGTACTGTACTGTTACGGGTGAGGAGACGATGGTGGATTTGGATGGATTATATAGAGGAGAGGAGGAAGGTGGGCTGCTAGTTTGGGTAGATGTGCGCTGCAATTGTTTAGCACCGCCTGTAGTAAATCGTGACGATGATTGAGGCACATGGTGATTTGGTTTTCCAACGGTAAACTGTGTATCAGCGGCGCGAACACTGAAATGCTACCACTTGAGTAAAAACAGGTTAGGGCGAACATATGTGCGTGAGTCCACTTGATCTGTATAAAATACTGCGGAGTAGCAGTCAGGCGTTTGGCTTAATATGTCACTGAGACTGAAACCTGACACTCAATAGTAAGTATCTCGAAAGGAGTTGTAGTTGTCAGCGTGGGTGTGCGCGCGGCAGTCCGCAATGTAATTCTGGTTTGCTTGGCCTCCCAGATATGCCATCCAAGACATCTCCTTAAAAACTGAAGTATCTCGAAAGGATCGTGAAATATTAGGACAATCGAATTTCTTCCATTAAGAACCAGCCACCGCTACATCATCATCATCCGTTATCATTTAACTGTTTGAACTTTTCTAGAATTTCACAATTCACCTTGTAGCTTTAATTTGCTATCTAAGAGGATGGGGTCGCTCTGGAACCAACTCTTGCTTTTTTTTTCTATGTGTGACAGCTCTGGGATAAGAAGGTTGGGTTGTTGGTATGCGGTCTTGGGAGGATAGATCACAGGTCTCAACACGAATCGGATGCATGGACGTACGTGTGGCGCTCATGTCGAGAGGGGAATCTTGAGCGTCGGCAAATGCTACTCTTCTTTGTCCAGGACCGTGCTAGTTGCTTGGATAGGTGGCAAAATGCCGGTCTTCGGCTTCGCTATGGTCAAACAATGGTTGTCCAGGACGCCGTGCATGGCCCTTGGCACTACAGACCAGCTTATAATTGACACTACAATAATCCCAATATGGTGGTTGGATAGAGTGAGCCTGTCACGCCCTAGTTACACTTGATTCCAGGCTTTTTTAGTTTTACCACTGCGAAAGCAAGAGCACGTGCAGTGCATGAGTCAGACGCAACATGGTCTGGCTCCCCCCACCGACCAAGACCACTTGGGGTTTACCTTTGAGCTCGACACGTAACCTCGAATTATTATTTTCAAATCACTACTATATACATGTCTGTCATAACATGAAAGACGACGAGCTTTTGTAGGAAGGAGCTTGCTATTTACTGAAATCAAAGGGCTATAAAACGTGCACAGTACATCGAAATCAACCTTCGGTGGCTTATCTAGATTTTGTTTGCAAGTAGTACTACACAAGAAACATGTAATAATTGAGTGTGTCACTAGTGCCATCAAGAAACATGTAGTATAATAATTGAGTTCAAGGGCATAATTATTTCATCAAATGCGCCAACGGGCATGATTAATAGTGGGGTTTCTTAGGGGTATGGTGCAAGGGTACCAACCTTCAGTGCAACGAGTGTAGAGTACAACAAGAAAGACCCATCCATAATTGCAGGGGAATTAGCAAGGCGCAGACAACAGTCCCTTTCCTCATTGAACGCACGATGATCCACCACACCACACAGAAGCTTACAAGACCGAGCAACTGTTGGAAATCATGCGAGACAACAGAATCAAAGGCTTTGTTCATGAACCATATACCAAGGAACAAGAAATCCGTACAGGTCTTGAGTCTGACAGCCTACGGTGCAGGAGTGTAGCGTGTAGGTTCGGTGGTAGCTTTCTTTCCTTGTATTAGGGACCAGCGGCCCTGCGAAGACCTGGCGTAGAGGACCTGAAGAAACCAAGACCAGATGAGCCTAGAAAGCAATCTGCTTAACAAATGAACATAATGTGCTGTTGAGGGAGAAAGCGACTTAATGGTAAGATTCTCCAGATGCAGGCTAAGCGTTGTTGAAAGCAGAATGAAGTACGAATGCCCAAGCAAAGAATCAGATAAGTTGGCATTCTTAACGTCAAAAGGAGACATGGTACATGGCTCAATCCTTTGGCGCTAGATGGCGCAGATCAAGGGAATTTTGTTTAGAGAGATGTATTCAACAGAAGGACAGGATTGTGCCAGTGATGGTTAAATCTAGTTAAAATAATGAATGCTCGAAGTCTAAATCAAACACACAGAAAAGGAATTGCAAATCTAATTTCTTCAAACCATGATTCAGACCTTCTATGAAGTGAAACTTCTCACTGTATAAAAAGAATTAAAGGGGGACTTCTAATCTGGCAGCTCTGCAGAAGTGTGCATGCACATGGAGGATTAACATTATAAATGCTAACTAGCGAAAAAGAATTAAAGGGGGACTTCTAATCTGGCAGCTCTGCAGAAGTGTGCATGCACATGGAGGATTAACATTATAAATGCTAACTAGCGTAAAGATGTCCGGAAGTGGAATCAGCGGGGCACCAGCAGGAGGGAGAAAGTAGGTAACAAAATCATTTGACCGATACTTGACTGGTTTGTTATTTAGCCTGAGTGAGCTGGCGACATCGACCTCTCAGAATAGGACCATGTGATCCCAAAGGATCCTCCTCGCACCGGTTCCATCTCCATGACCAATGATAACACGGGTCCTCCATCCTGTGCCTCCTACAGGTCACCTCAAAGCGGACCAGTCAAAGAGTTTATGTTCCTTACTAATGCCTGTCCTGTTTGTATTAAATCGCAACTATAATGTTCCTAGGGTAAATAGGACCATTTTAAATAATCATGTTGTCTCAGGTCATGTCACATAGAGTTAACATGCCTCAATGACAATTACTAGCAACAAGACACTCCATCCAGACCACGAAAATCTAACGTTTCGGACAGGTCTCCAACACACAATGAGCACTAAATTCTATTTATAAATATTATTCATAACGCCCAACAAATTTTGATGTTATGAAAGTACTTATCAAGTCAAAACAGCACATACAATCTCGAAGTATCAAGCCTAAATATTTTAAAAGCTATCTATAGCCAAAGTTTTGAAAGTCCTACTGCTTGATGAATGGCATTTGTGCCCATTACTAACAAATAGATTGGTTATATAAGGATCTAAATATTGTTGTGACACAGTAATATCGAGGACAACAGAACTAGATGCTCTGGAAAATTGGAATATTTAATGGAAAGGGAAATGTGGCTAAACCATAGGGCGTGGAATCATGAATAGGTCTTTCCACAGCAATATCATTAGATAAAAAGAAGCGCATGCGAGTTCTTTAAGAACATGGAATCAAAAGTTTAAATTATGTGCACTTTCTATGAATATTATGTACTCCCTCCGTTCCTAAATGTAAGATATTTTAGCTATTGTACATGTTAACTAGATGCAGACTAAAATGAATGAACATACACAAAAACGTGTCTACGTACATGTAGAAACATGTGAATCTGGAAAAAGGTTAAAACATCTTATATTTAGGAACGGAGGGAGTACCAAATATTCTTACAAATTGCAGACTAAGGCATGGCCTAGTGGTGGGGAGGGGCTGATGCCTTCCCACCCACCCGAGTTCAAGTCCTCATGCTTGCAATTTCGGTGATGTTGCACCCCTATTCTATCAAGAAAAAAAATCTTACAAATTGAATGACATATTAGCAACTGGTGACAAACCATCTGATCAGAAGTTCAGAACCGTTAGGCTGAGGGTGGTTCAGCTATTTTAAGTTAATAAAGCTGGCAGGTTTCCCCTCAAAAAAAGTTCAGAACCGTTTTAGGAAAATAAGATAATTGATGGGGAGAATAATATGTGCAAGCATCTTCCACTTAGTTGAGTTGCTTGAAAACCTAAAGAACCACATAATGGTTAAAGTTTTAGTCTAAGCAAAGCTCTTAAGATCAAGAGAAGCCATGTGAGCACATGAACAGCACTAATTCTTTTCTTCCAGCAATGTGTTAACTTTTGTGACTGCACATGGTGATGGGTGGGAATGAAGACCAGTCTCATTGTGACTCAACTCACTACCTTTAATTCTACAGATCTCAAGGAAAAAGGAAAGAACGGGGCATATTTTCTTACAGTTATAACTAAAGGAGATGACCACCCACTTTTTTTTCCCTGGCTACATATCTCATGTATGTAGAAGTTTGTCACTTATGAGCTACAGGGTCCAAATTTGAAACCAGAATACAATAAATCATATTAAGGGTGATCTGGGGAAAAACGTCCAGCTTATATTGCAGGCTTGCAGCAAAGTTGCGTTTGATTTAGAGTTAAGAAGAGTGATAAGCAGGAGTTTCCAGTTTTTCAGTTTACACTTATCCAAGATGATACTAAATAGCCGCTAGGCTGGATCTATGACTACTTTGATTTGACTATGCTAAGGGGGTGAGTGTAACAGTGCAAATGCCAAGCTTTTAATACAATAACTTAAAAGTACGGCTGTCACCCACATGGTAAGGCCTAATAACAAACAGCTGGAAGTGAAAGCAAACAGCCCAGTGCCTGATCTAGTTGGTCTCCTTTGCATACTACAGATCTCACAATTTCCTGAACCTCTATTACGGTAACAGCTACAAGCTAAACATCTTTCAGATGCAGGTGGTGAGGGGCAGAGGCGGGGGCAGCAGTACATTGTAAAACCAAATTTTATTTGAGAACCGCGTTATTAACCGGGAGCTAACAATGAAAGAATTGCTGGCCTAAAAACAATGAGAGAACTACACTGTGGCCAGTTGTGGGAGTACGTAGAATCAGACAACAGTAAACAGCCTAAAGATTTTAACACAACATCAAATGAAGTGACAAGTAGATCTACAGACAAGCACACAGATGCCATGAATACTGTAGCGAGAATGTGGAATCAGCATCGCACTACACGACTGTAACATATGAAAAGCGAAACGGAAGTGGACCTTTGATGATAGTATTGTACAAGGATTAGATTTGCAGTGAAGTCCATCTTGAAATGATCTGCGAGTAATCAGCAACCATGTCAATTTTTCTTACTGTGATGGAAAGACCAAGTGATTAATGATGCTCTTTTCACTTCAAAAGGCGGTTAGCATCTACTCCCTCCGTATCAAAATATAAGACTCTCTACTAGGTTGTACACACATGTATCTAGACATGTTTTAGTGCAAGAAGATTCATGTGAACCTTGCACTAAAACATGTCTACATACATGTGTGTACAAGCTAGCTAGAGAGTCTTATATTTTGATACGGAGGGAGTAAATGTTAACCCTTTTCATTTCTTCATAAAGAATATTTGATATGCATTTTACAAAGGGATGCAAGCTCATGGGATTTTTTTTCCAGTGGACTCGTTAACTCACCGTAACCGTATGCAGTATTTACACTGCAGAACGCAGATGACAGTATTTACACAACATAATACAGATCGACAGATGACATTATCAAGGAAGAATTTAGCTCTAAGTCAGATACTCAAACAAAATCATCATCAGATAGATCAGAAGCAACATGGAGTCTTTTAGTCCGAGGTTGATGATCTGATGAGGGTTTGGTTTTATTCAATGTTTGCAATAAAATTGGAGATGCCCTCTTGGATTCAGTTGGACATTTCAAAGATGAATTCTTCAAATTGAATCCCATCATCTTCAAATTCTTGCCAATTAAAGATTGCCTCCCAGGTTTCCTCGGAGAATTTATTTTCGCCGCTTTTTCTCCACTAGCTGCCGTTCCATTTGGTTGATGAGTTGTTAATCGCACCATAGATTCAACTGGAACAAGTTTCCCATCAATCTGATTGGTGAAAACAAAAGAAACCTGCAAGGTACACATGTCATTTGTTAACACTTAACAGCATTTCCTGAGAACCACGTTTTAATCAGCCTAAACTCCAAAGCACAATTCATACTATTTCAAAAGACTCTGTTTTCCTCAAAACCAGATGAAAACCTGGTCAACTCTTAAGAGGGTGGTTTGTAAAGCAATTTTTCTTTGTGAATTCTAAGAACAAGTAGGTCCAGTGGAAGTGGTAGAATCTTAAAACATCTGGAAAAGCTACAAAAAGTAAGGTCTGAGACATGCAAGTTCTAACACAAATAAGACCTATATAGCGAGACATATAAGAGACATGAACTGCAGGTATCACCTCATCACCAGCGGAACACTGGAGTATAGTATCAGGTACAGTTGATGGATCAGAATGGTGGCCCCAACTTCCTAAATCTTCTTCAGAAGGTTGTTCAATCTGAAATGGCATAAATGGAGCAGCACAGCAAAGTACTTAAGATCTGAAACAACTACAGAGTTACATTCCAAAACAGAAGGGTGTTGCATAAACTACCTGTTGATTTGAACTATTCATTTTCTGCATGCATCCAGAGATCTCTCCAAATCCACCAATATCATTATACAATTCTTCTCTTGATGTCGAAACTGTATTGTGCTCGGCAGCTAAATCCAAACCATTGCCATCTAACAGCATATGGTCATTCTTGTTACAGCGGTTACACTTCAAATTTTCATGTATTTCAGACCTACGTGACCAAATGCAAGGAAAAGTATGATGCATAATATCAACTAATGTACTGAATTTAGATAGAACCAATGCATTTACATATTTTGCATATACTATTAAATGGTAACAACATGGTATCTAGGCCTAACTTGGAAACGGATCTGGTTTCTATGAAGACATTATATTACACCATCAACCTAGAAGGAATGATCATGATCTCTTTTTATCAAACAATTTATGAACTACTAAGGCCTAATGTTTCACATAATAGGCAAGAAGCGTGATCTTGCTCCCAACAAATAATTGTGACTGTAAAGGCACCTTAATTGCACCTATGTACATGAGTGGCAACTGATATCAACCAATCAGTTTAATCATTAACTGCATGAATTTGAGCATGATTTGATCATCGTGATTAACCAAAAAAAGTAGGCAATGTCGATGTATTTCTCCCACCCGTTCCCTCATAGTTTATCCATACCATGTCCAGTCCAGTTATATCAATTATCAGCTGGTTTGGGTTGATTTTTGGTAATCTTTCATGAATATTTTAACAGAAAAATAAATGACAAAAGAATAAAGGGTAGATCCAAGCAATAATAGAGAGGGAGAGTTCACCTGACATGTTCATGAAAAGTAAAAAGATCACGCAGATCTTCTGTTGAAAGAGAATTGCCCTGTAAAAGTGAAACAAAGATGTGAGAAATCGATATATTTGGCACTTTCAAAGATGGAAAAGAAAGCAAATGATCACTCCAAGTACTTGATCCTGAATTTTGTCGTTGGCTTGTTCCTGCTGAATAACTTTTTGGAGGCCTTCTTTTGACATTTGGCGCTGATATACCTATAGATTAATGTGGCATATCACATTGTCAGCAGCAGAAGTACGGGCAACTAAGTATTCCTTCACTGGATAATAAAAAAGAAAGTGATAAGACACGAAAATACAAGGATGAGAGTTGGCAACCTTCTCCTCAATGGTTCCAGTGCTCAAGAACCTGTATATGTACACTCTCTTCTTTTGGCCATCTCTCCATACTCTAGCAGCAGCCTTCACAAATTTCAATAGACGAAATGGTTCAACTTAGACAAGGTGTGTGGAGTTAAAAAAAACCTAAAAAGGTGATGAATCAATGATGCATAGATATTAACCTGCTTATCGTTGGCAGGGTTCCAATCAGGGTCAAAGAGAACCAGCCGATTTCCACCCACCAAATTAAGCCCACAACCACCTGCCTTGCTACTAAGTAGAAAGACAAACTCATCCTGACAAATACAGTAATTTCAGATATAATGGTAGGTTCTAAGTTCTTCAGGATACAAGGCTGAGTTTACGTACTCTAGATAGATCATTGAATTGGTTCACCAACTTTTGCCTTTTATTAATGGATGTTGCTCCATCAAGTCTAACGAACGGGTATCTTCTTTCCCGACATAATTGTGCAAATAAATCCAATGTCTGCACTTTTAGACAATGATAATGGTTAATGTTTCCAGCTGTGCAGGTACCCAAATAGCAAATTAATTATAACTAGCATCTTCCATTAACAGAAACCCTACACATGCATTTTAAAGACTTCTCTCATTGATGACAGACATACAGAGAATGTGGTACACAAAATAAGTAGGCAGCTCTCTGAAGGTGCAAAATAAGATCATGTAAAAAAGGGCGTACCCAGTGCCGAAAGCACATTGTGCAGTAGTTTTAAATATATGATTTTGACAGTTCAAAAAGGAAACCAAACATATATCCCAATATATAGGTTTCAGATAACTCGGTTACCTAATTCACTCTTAATTTGAAGTACCCTGTTCTTGACTTTGTGCTGTAGGGCTGCTGGTTGTAAGTTTTTTTTTAAGCGGAAAACTGTAGGGGAGGCCCGGACAAGTAGGTTGTAAGATCCTTTCATAGTTCTTATAAGTAGTATGTCCACAGGATATGGTCTGACCATAAACATGATAGAAAAGGCAATGAAAATTTTAGGATTAATGATGGCGGATTAATGATGGCCATCTGTCATCCCTTTGTTTTTCAAAAAGTATTTATAATTTAACTTGGAAAGCATGTAGTTCAAGTCAACAATGACATTTGCTCATATTTAGTATTTCTAAAGAAGTAAGTGCACTCCTATTTGATTTATTGTTGCAAGACCCGGGAGAGTTTTGGAGATACGAATTTTGTCATCACCAACGATAACTTTATCCTTTTTTTTGGAAGATACAACAGGAGCTTTGCCAGTTCATTAATGGGAGGAACATCGTTTAAATCTTACTCCGTCCATTCCCGATGGACCCACCAACACCAACAAAACCTTAACACAACGATACAATGTCATATCAAGATATATCAGAAACACTTTACCTGAGTATAATTTGATACAAGGACGATACGGTCATCGGTTTTCAGTCGGAGGTGCCCCAGCAATCTAGCCAACACATGCATTTTGCCAGATAGTTCTACCCACATTCCTCCTCCACCAGTCCATGATCCAGATCTTGCATAAATATACAATACAGATAAGTTGGGTTAGCTTGAGAAGCTAGTGAGATCAGAAAAGTGAGGCATACCTTCCTTGAAACAATTCTGGAGGGAAAAAGCGTAGACAGTCATCAAAATCTGAGCCTCCCGACTTGGTACTTTTTATAGTGTCGTAGATTAGCTGCAATATCAAGATAAACAGCCAATGAACATTGTCATGGATTCTATATATAGTTACCAGAAAGTGAAACTGATGCTTAATGGCTATGCAGAACAGTAACACAAGCAACAATAGCCCAGAATTTTCTCATAACCTATCAAATCATATTAGTAACTTCATAGCTGCAGGGTAATCAAGAGATAATGGTCAGTGCAAGAGACTTGCCAAGCCTATTCTGCATTCTACAATCACTAGCTTATAACATCTTGCTTTGTTGCTTCTTTTTGTTTGGGTAGGTTGTTTTTGGGTTCAGCTTGACATTCTAAATCTCGCGTCATTTCGATGTTTTCTTCTTCTAATACAAAATGACACGCAGTCAAGTACATGTTAAAGATAGCTTATAACATAGCTAACCTATGCAGGATACATTATCATGGCCAAGAACTGTCAACAGACCTTGTCTTTAAAAGCACAGGATTCAATATATAATGCAGGGTAGCACATGACAGCAATAGAGAAGTATAATGTTATACTTAAGCCTAGAGTGTTTGAAAGAGAGATATATTACTAGTTCCTACTATAAATATTTGAGTTTATGAAGGTGGTGGGGGTTCATTCGCCCTCTTCAATCTCCCTAATACACATCTTAAAAAGAAAAGAAACACTTTTTTAACCAAAATGGAAAAAAAAACAAATACGTCAACATAAATCATGACAGGCATAAAGACAAAGATCTACTGGGTGTGGCAGTGACGCTGAGGACGTGGCGCAGGCCAAGCAGGGCCACGGCATCACAATGCCAGGTGAGGACCGAGCCAGACGGCAGCAGCTCGACATGTTTCCGCTTAGCAAAGTATGGTCATTCAACTAATTGCAGTAAAAACTAACAGATTGTCAATAAACTCTGAACCTACAGTTGAAACTACTTTCACTGAAAGAGCATGATGAATGCATCGCAGATAAACCATTAAATTAAAATTATTTACCTTTGGATGGTTGCATAATTTCTTAAGAGCGGTAATATATGCTAAAACTTTAGATTGCTTTGCTTCTTCAGATAGCAAGCGTTTAACCTGACAGGGCCAATGGTAGAATATAGTAAATATAACTCTGACTGCCTTACATGTGCCTCCTGAATATTGCTCGAAACCAGACCAAATAAAAATTTCTTACATTTTTGGAGTGTATGAAGTGGTTGTACAATGTCATCTGCAAAGGAGTCAGCTTGCAGCAGACTACTTCAACAATCTATACATAAGCAAGGTTAAGTAATGCATATGAGCAATTAAAAATTTATAAAAGAAAGAAGAGTGGATCACTATAAAAAGACAAAATTGACAGTAGCCTAGCACATACACGATTGTTTTTGAATTTTTTAATGTGCGATGACCATATTAGGTCAAACATACCTTTGGTGGCAAGTGATTGGACAGCAGCGCATTCGTTCGTCTCAATATAAACTGAATATCATTGACAAACCATCAGAATTCAGAAGGTAATTAATCTGCAGCTAGCCCAAAAAAATGTACTGTAGAAGGAAATGCATCTGAAATTTTCTAAAGGAGATTATAGCATAACGTGTGAACAATACAGTGGTACAAAATTACGTAGTGCAGACAACCTTCTTCGGAGGGAAAAGACTTGCCTGATTTACTTTTGCACTAAGCTCTCCAGATCTCTCGGATCCCAACTTCTTTTCTTCTGCAGTTGCCGTGGGTTCTCTTCCACGAATTATTGGTGCCTTCAGTTAGGGGTACATAATGTTAGAGTTAAGTACAGTGCAAAGATAGAATGCAATTAATAGGAATAACACATAGTAATTCATAATTTAGCAGTATAACATTTCATAAAGAAGTACATACTTCATAATATCGGCGAAAATATGCAGCATCCCCTAGAACTCCTGGATTTGTAAAATTTACCATTGAAAAGAACTCTTCCAAATCATTCTGCAGAAAATAAAATATATATATCAAAATCTAAAACAATCGTTCCATCTACAAAATGAAAGGAATGGGAAAGAAAAAAAAAACTACCTGCATTGGGGTACCTGACAACAGGATACGCCGTGTACAAGGAAGGGCGGCCAATGCCTGGCGCATTAAGTGTTTTGATGAGTTCAGGCAGAACAAAATGGATAGTAACCCAAGTGCAAAGATCTTGCCGGTGTATGAAATGTAACTGAATTGGCACAAAAAATGAGAACCTGAATGGCAAACTGGTATACCTTATTTGTTAGTGTCTGGTCATTTTTTAGCCTGTGAGCCTCATCACATATGAGAAGGTCGCAGCTTCCTGGTATTTCAAATTTGGACGAATGCATGCGGAAGGTCTCATAAGATATGATAAGTACCTGAAGACAATTCAAAATATTTAAAATCACAAGACATTGTCGTGAACTTGCAATTGTGATTGCAAATAGTAAGGATGGTATGACAGTAAGCACGAAAACAGCAAACAGCATAAGAGTTTGGGTAAAAGAAAACCTGAAGACGGCTCAAGGGCTTTAAGAAACTCCCTATTCCAGATAGAACATCAGCACGCGTACTTTCACAGAGGGCAAGCAGGTGCACTTTGCCTTTTAACCATTTACTTATCTCGGCTTCCCAGTTGCTAACTAGGCTTGTAGGTGTTACAATGACAGCCCTTTTAACCATCGGCTTACCATCAAAGCCTTGAGCCAGAAGGGTATACAGTAAAGTGATCGACTGCAAAGTCTTGCCCAATCTGGAAAGTATTAGGTAGCGTCAGAACTAGCTTTCTGTAACAGTGACTAAGTAAAAGGGTTGAAAGACAGATGCATTACATATTTACATCAAAGTATAAAAATGGACAAGAGGGAGAGAGGGATGGTTTTTCCAGCTTATTACCCCATGTCATCAGCTAAAATGCATCCAGCAATACCATCATCACTTAGCGACCCAGAGACACAATCGAACATAAATTGAACTCCTTCCCTGCATTACAACACAAGCATGTGATGTATTGCATGCTCAACTAGAACTAAATATTTCAACTCGAAGATTCAGAACAAATCAGCTTTCTTATTTATTGTTTGCACTGTACAAGTTGGATCTAACATCAGGGACATAGAACTGCTCAGCCTAAAAGTACAGCTACAGTGCAATTTTAATATCTAAATGATTACAACTTAGAGAGCATGTGCTTCATGTAAATGTAACACTCATTCATTTCAAAAGATTAATATGGCACTTCTGTTATCTAGCGTGTAAAAATGAACATAGAAGAAAAAATATGATACCATATTTACCTTTGATGAGGGCGAAGATAACGTACAAGCAAATGATCAACTTCTATAGCAGTAAAATTGTTATTCTCCTTGTCACATTCCTCGGGCTGCCACAAAATTAATGGCTCTATGCCAGGAGGAAGAGGTTCCTCCTTTTCTGAGGAATCATCACTAGCAATAGAAGGCACTTGCGGAAGATTATTTATAACTGCAAATGGCTGCGCTGAACCCCACGGGACAAATCTTTTACGGGCTGAAAGGCGCCGAGCAAGATGCTCACTGCTTTCACTATATCCGTTATCGCATGGAGGTTTGAATGGTTTTCGAGCTATCGCTGCTGCGTCAGAAACTGAAAGGATGCGCGGAATAAGTGGCTGCCTTCTTACAACCAGATTTCCCCTGAAAGAAACCAGGAAAAACATAAATATCTTCAAATAAGAGAATGCATGTCAAGCTATAGTCGATTAACCCAAAACAAAATTTCATGTGTGGAAGGCAAGCTAAGAGAAAAAAGACTTATAACTGACAAAGATTGTAAGGAGCCATAAAAAGCTTGAAGTGAACATTAGCAATACATCACGTAGAGCAAGATTATTCCAGCTCTTCTAACTGACCGATACAATAACAATTCAGGATTCTTTTGAGAGACTAGTCCTACTGTCCACAGTACTCATGTCATACCTTTATACTTAAAATCCTGGCAGAGATGACTAAGAGGTTATCTACACGACAGAGCAATCTGTTGCACATACAAGACAATACTTGCTCAGATCAGGTACCCATTGTTTACTTGATGCACACTGAGTTACTGACTCGGTTCATATATAAAAAGAGTTGCAAGACAAAATACACAGGTTAAATCTCTCGTTCCATACTTGCTGACTTTATGTGATCTCCTCCAAAATCATTCTGTACAGCCCTGCATACTCACCAGTCACTCGCACTTATGTGAATGGCAATATTCAGCTTGAAGCTGTTATGAAAACATGAGTGCCTGGTATAGTTAGTTAGTGAGAAGCCCTAAATCAGAAGATCAACATTCAGGCTTGGATACTCCAGAACAAAGTTCTCAGGAAATAGCCCTTCAGAATACTTGGAGACAACCAATTCAGTAGGATAAAAAAGAGGTGTTCCTCCTATCACATTTCAAGTTACAAATCCCTCTAATTTGCACCCACGCGGAGATGGGATACAAATTCTAACCTGTTAACACGCCACATAGAGGAAATTTACTTGGATATCTTCATCTAAATTCTAGAGGAACCGGAACAAACGAACCCAACATGAGGCACATGATTCACATGTAGCACTCCAGGGTGTGGGTTAGTGTATCATTGGGGACCCTAATGCTGAATCGGCATCTGAAACCACAATCAAGTCCTAAAACAATTCAGGGGCATTCATCAACTAGTCTCGTCAGTGACGAGTCGTCACCATCAAAATCCAGATGAACAAGCACACGAACCCTAGGAATCCACTAGGACGCGTCAATACACCACCACGGGCACGCACAGATGGGCCGAGATGGTCGGGCAACAGCGTACCTGACGAGCGCGTCCACGTTCTGCGATTTCCTGTCCTCATCGGGCTCCGCGACCCCGCGCCGCCCGCCCCGAAGCAGCCGCCCGCCGTCGCCGTCGCCGGTGTCGCAGTCCCCCGCTTCCTCGGCTCCGTCCTCGACGCCGCCCTCGTCACAGCTGTCCGCGACGTACTCGTCGTCGTCGTCGTCGTCCGCCTCCGCCCCGCGCTCCGCCTCGGACTCCGAGTCGGAGGAGACGGTGACCACCTCCTCCTCCTCCTCGTCGGAATCGCTGCCACGGCGGCCGCACTTGCTCCTCGACGGCATCGCCCCGCCTCCGGCGAGTGGAGCAGTTCGAAATGGGTGTGGAATCGTGATTTTTCGGTTCGGTTGTTTGGGATTTTGGGGAATTTTTAGGAACGGGGAGGCGGGGTTTGGAGGCGCTGCGAAATGTTTTGGCGGTCTGGTTGGGGAAGAAGCGTGCCGGAGAAGATCCGGGGTAAAGAGAAACAGAGAGATGATCAGGTGAATGGGCTGGACGGGTCTGTTTCTAAGCGGCTAAGCCCATATTGCAGGCCCAAACTCGTCGAACAGCTCTGATCCACATTTAGGACCTGTTTAGTACGGAGTGTATTTTCATCCCAAGGAGATTGGTGATGTGAGTGGATTTGATGAAATTCTTGCTTTCACCTAATTTCTACAAATACCCACAAATATTTTTTCCCACAATATACTAGCATGGTGTAGAGTTTTTAATCTACGCAAAAATGAGGTGGTTGGTGGGGATATATAGGGATTATCCCTTAAAACCTTCGAAAACCTTCGAAAACTGGATTAGCAAACAGACTATTGGGAATCGTATGGGATCTGTGATAATCCCCTCCAATCTCGGGATCAAAACGATAAGACAAGTGAATACCGCCGGCGTTTACCGGCTCGACCGATATATTGGTTGTCATACGGATACATCGTCGATGTTCGCCATATTTCGCCGATATTCACGGGTAAACGTGAATTTAGCTCCGGACTTTTAATTTGGTTCATTTTTTATAGTCTTGATGCCTTCTATTTGCGTAGATGGCTACTTCATGTACATCTCATGTTGCTTAAGAGGAATACAGATGACGGCTTACAGAGTTTGCCACGCTGATGATACGAAATTGTGAGATTTTTAAAAACCTAGCCGATAAATAGTCAACCGATAAATCGGCGATAAACAGATTTATCTCTTATGTTAGGTCGGCCGATAAATTAACGAGAATTGATATCCCGAACGTTGCCTAAAATACACTCCAAATACACCAGAATTAAACAAGGCCTTATGCACCCGGGAAAAAACAAGGCCTTATGCTTTGCCATAAGGGGGTTGGATCTTATTTCCCGTCATGGGATACAAATTCTAACCTGTTAACGACTAGGGAACCAGCACGACATGCGCATGCGCAGAGGTGTAGTATTTTGTAAACTGCTCGGTTAACTACTGTGCACTTAAGTTCAGTAACAGAGGAAGCTGAATCTCTTACGAAGCCTTTGCACAACGCAAGCCAAGCCATCATAACCAGCTCTGAATTTACAACGCACTTTGCGTGTACCATGCTCAAAGAAGATCATAGGATCAGGTTGTCTATAGTGAACTTCCTAGCTTTCGGTGCACGCACGAACGCTACATTACGAATTACTGCACTGGTCTACCCAGAAACCGTACTGATGAACCATATACACAAAAAGCTCTGTTCCGGGCATAGCACCAGGTGCTACGAACCAGTCAACAAAGAACAGAATTCAGATAAGAGTGACTCAACGTCAACACAGCTAACTATTCAGTTGTCCTCAAAGATGCCTATAGAAATAAACATACAACTTGCCTTAAGCAAGAGGCATTCAGAAATGCCCCCCTTTAGTAAACACACACACACATACACCAGAGTTCGATGTACTTCATCATGACACATTGACACTTATTACATTAGTAGTAGATTATGTGCAGGGTGTTACAAAGCGAGATAATTCAGTAGTTCAGCAAGATCACAAACAGCTGGGTGTTACGAAGCCATCAAATAGAGCACAAACAATGACATCATACTGAAGTGTTGGCTCTTAGGTTGTTCCCTCCCGTACTATTTCCTTCTTCTTCTTCTTTTGCATCTGCATCAACAAAAATACCCACAATTGTCTGACCAATAAAAAAGGCCCCTGCATACCTCAGGCAGTCACTGAGGATTTTTCCTCGTTGATACGAGCGCCTACAGGTAAACAATATATAAATAACACTCTAAAGTAAAATAAAGAAAAGAAAATAAGAGTATATAATTTGTAATTGTTAAGAGGCTATACCAGCGGACGTCACTGGATTTAGGGTCAACTTGCACAGAAAGAAGCTCCAGTAGTTGACCATTTTGTCGGCCTATTCTGACCATCATGTTGTCTTGTTCACACTCAGCAATCAGACTGTATAGGTCCTCTTTCTTCTTCTGGATTTGCCCCAAACGATCGGCAGTGTATTTTTCCTTGTCGATGGTTAGGCCCTGCAGTAGCGTTTGCAGAAACCCAATGAGTTTGTCTTGTTAAACACTGGATAACTGGACTACGATCTCCATTAGAAAATTCATGCCTTTTTGCTGACAATGTTTTGGAGGATAGGATCACTGAGGCTTCTTGGTTCAATGTCATTAGCTTGCCAAGCGCCTATTTGGCAATCTTGCTTAGGAATCGTGTTTATGGCTTTAATTATGGATTGTGAAACTGAAAAACTAGCTAGCTTAATCCAATGATTATATCTTATTTTCTTGCTGGTTACAGAAAGATCAAGGAAGAATTGATACTATGGTCATCGCTGCGCGTAAGTCGTAACGTACCTTTGTGTTGCTGACTCGTGGCTGGGCAGCACCGGAGGCGGAGAAGTGAGACGAGCGAGGATAAGAGGCCGGCCTGCCGCTGTGGATGAGCCTCGGCAAGAGCCGCCGTTGCTCCTCTTGAACAACCACCGACGCATTTAGTCGCTGCAGCGCGTGGCCGCAAATCTTTCTCGCCGAATATCGAAGGGCCGCCGCCATCGTCAATTTCCTTCAGGATCCTCGCGTCGCCTGTACGAGTGTATACTTCATTACTTCGTCGACTAGATTAGATTGGGAGGGCTAAATATATGCTCACGGCCGTGCTCCGAGTACTTCACGAACACGTCTTCGTTTCCGTTTCCGACGTTTCCTCCACCCCTAGGAATCCACTCTCGAGAAATAATGGCGGGATAACCCACCAATGTCAATTCTTCTCGTGGCTGGCTGTACTTGGACGATGTCTTACTGCTGATAACCTCCAGAAACGAGGGTGGCCAAATAACCCACTTTGCCCACTGTGTCTCACCCAGCCTGACACTGTTAATCATCTGCTTCTAAGCTGTCCGTATGTTGGTCAGGTTTGGAGTTTGGTGTTCGGCCGATTGACTTCACTCCGCCTACTGCTGAATGAAAAGCAATTAACTCTTAGATTGGTGGAATATGCTAGCCTTGCGGCTGTCTAAACAAGATCGTACCCGATGGAACTCGACTGTTGCTCTTGAATTGTGTGGTGGGAGCTGTGAAAAGAACGAAATGAGAGGATCTTCAGTGACCAGGCATGTTCAGCTCAACAAACTTATGACAAGATCGTTGCCACAGCTGTGGACTGGTGTGCTGCTGACCTTGTCTCTGTGCGCGCCATTGCACACAGACCACGCAAACCTGATTACTTGTCCTGGCTCCTTTAGTCATTTGGCAGCAGTGGTTGTATTGTACGGAGTATATAGCTGTTTCTTACCTTGCTTTACCATTTTGGCTCCCGGGATCCAGTGATCTCGCCATTTTCAAAAAATTAAAAAGTATATTGAAAAGTTTTAAAAAAAATCTGAAAAAAATCAAACATGTTTTCAATTATATATCCTACAAACTTGCAAAATCTAATTGCAAAATACAATATGTTTTGAGCTAGACAAAAAAGACAAAAGTTAAAAAAATTAAACTACATATTGTACATATACTTAGATCTATACATTTGTCATTTTTGTGGAGTTCAAACCGTGAAGTATTTTGTATTGAGATTCTACACGCTTGTAGAATATATTATTGAGAACATGCATGATTTTGTTTCAGATTTGTTTAAAACTTTTTAAAATATTTTCTAATATTTTGAGAAAGGCGGATCACTCGAACTCGGGAGCACCAAATCTCCACTCACTTTACCAACCTACAGTTTCCTCCCTATGTAATATGTACCTTTTCCTCCCTTTTTAATCAGTGAAAGCCGACGTTGTTTGCATTCGTAAAAAAATGGCGGGAGCAAAGAGAGATTTTAGTTTGTGTACCTGGCGGATTTGGGCGTTCCAATGATGAGTTTTATCAAATGCTTTAGCTATTCATGAGCAAGTAAGTTAGATGCACACCCCACTAGTTTTCATGGGAGAGTTTGTATACATTTGTAGATCTAGTGCATCAGTTGTGTGAAAATCACTCACAGTTTAGATTATAAGACTTCTCTTGTCTAATGATCACTTTCAACTGTTTAAAAATGTCTTCCATTGTTTTTCTAAACCCCCACTAAAGTTCTTTTAGCCATAACCTCATGGACCAAGGCCCACGCTTAATAGTTGTGTTTATATCGAAATAGTTGACGCGAAAAAGGGTATGTTTAGATTCACTTAACCTTCTCTAAACTTCTGCCAACATAAGATTTTCTTCATACTTTGGAAAAGGGATTGATATTCTTACATTTGAGACATAATTTACTGTCCTCTTCTAAAGCTTATGTACAATTTCATGTCTCCAAAGTATTGATTCATAATCATCTACCTACTCGGGGACGAGCAATAATTAAACTTGTGGATATTGATACGTTTCAAACGTATCTAAAAAATCAATTGATTCATGCTATTATTCAAAGAGATATGTCCTAGAGGTAATTATTATTAATAATAATATTTGTTTCATAATTAATATTTATATTTCATGCTATAACTGTTGTGATTTCTAAATTAAATTCAGAGAAAAATCCATACACCCGTGTGGAAATATATACACCAAGTAAAGTCCTATTCTCGCCTCTAAAGACTAATTCATTGGTTGTATGATGGCCATGTTTTCCTGGTCATGAGTATGATGTATGCCGACAACAATGGGGCACATTGTTGGCGGAACAGTTTTGGCTGGGCAGACCTAACTTATTGATATACTACGAGATCTTATCGTCACAGTGTTATTGGTAATATAAAAAAGTTTAACATACTTACATAGTTACATACCTTTTGACCATGAGCGTGTTACGTCCATGCATGTTTGAAAGGTTACTTTGGTTCTGTTTAACGTCACACCGTAAAAGGGTGATCATAACGATAGCTTCTGAGTAGCACATAAAAAGTGCATTGGACTTAATGATCTGAGACTAGGAATTGTTCCTCCGGAGATGAAGAGATGCAACCGGCCTGGGCCCACTCGGTATGATGGTATCCATCATCATGCGCAGATACGGCATGATGTAAATCATGGGGATACCGGAATACATGAACGAAGAAAGTAATCAAACCGGTAACAAGGTTAATAAGATATAGTGATCAAGAGTTGCTTTACATAGATATGGGAATGTCTCGTCTCGGTTTTTTTAGTATCGCGAAGCAATGGGAACCACGCGCGGGAACCAGCAGGCTCACTCAAACTCATTTGTATAAAATTGGGAATCAATATGGACATCCATGGCCCCGCTATTGGGTATTGACCGAAAAGTGTTCTAGGTCATGCCCATATGTTATCGAACCTGTAGGGTCACATGCTTAAGTCTATTTGAGTCAGTTGTGTATGTTGAAGGTTTGGAACAAGAGAGAGTGTCACTGCAATACTTCCGAAGTGATCGAAATAATTCGGAGAGATTTCAAAAGTGTTCCAGGAATAAAATAAGTAGACATGCATGAGATGTCCCGGAGTCATAGAAATAGTTTCTATTGATATTAAAATATTGGAGAGGAAATCGGAAGAGTTCCATAGTCCCGGGAAGGTTCCGATGAACCTAGATTGCATTGGAAGGTCCTGTAAGGCTTTAGAAACTTCTAGAATGTTCTAGAATATTTTGGGGAGTCTCGTAGGCTGCCCACTTGGTTCAACCCAAGTGGGGGCAGCCACATGGGCCAGAAGGCCCAATAAAAGGAGGCGCCCACCTTTGCTTGGGGGGAAATAAACCTAGGGTGACTAGGGTTGGGGGGATGCTCCCTCCCCCCTAGGGGTAGGCCCTACTTGGGGGTTGTGGCCAAGGAGGGGAAACCCCTTCCCCAAGCCTCTACCTACCCCCTCCCTCCTTTATAAAGAGAGGAGCTCCCTCCTCTTGACACACAAGTTGATCTATGGGTTTTGAGGTGTACTCTCATTTAGTTATGTTCTCTCTCTCCCATGTGTTTGATCTCCTCCTTCCATACACCAGTAGGTACTTAGTTATGTACGCCAAATTTCTACTAGACTGGAGGAGATATACACGTGTGAACCCTATGCGGAATCATACCTTTGATCATATTCGAGCGGGACACTGATGCTAGAGAACGGGATGCGGGAATCGACGACATCCTCATCGCTAGGAATAGCCATGAGGATTTTCTATGGGCTTCATCAATTTATATTTTCCGCTACACGGTGTTGGTATGAATCTAGATTTCAACCAGATATGTTCTTTTGTTTGTACATTCACAAATAGATCTAGATTGTTCATTTAAGGCGATTTTTCCATGCTTGTAACCCTACAATTGTTATATCATTGATACATGATTTTATATCATTGATACAACGTTTTGGACTAACCTATTACCCAATGCCAAGTTCCAATTACTATTTTCTACCTATTTTGCATCGCGGTTCACACTCAGGAAAATATATGGAAAATTCAGCAAAATTAGGGAAATCAACATAACTATTCGACACAAAGACAGAGAGCTAAAGAGCTGCCATGTGGCAACACCGGGGGCCGGCACAACCAACCCCTTGGCCGCTCCACCGCCTCCTGTACCCCCTCGCGTCGTCCTTTCGCATATATATTGTCCCAGAAAATCGAAGAGTGGAGGAGGAGACGCTTCAGAAAAATGCGATAGAGAGTAGCCGCCGTCGCGATTCTGGATATGGAACCCTTTTCCGGTAATCCGTCGGACAGGGAATTCATCACCGGAACCATGTACACAACCACTGTCACCTCCATGATGATGCGTGAGTACTTCATTCATGGACTACAAGTTTACATCAGTAGCTAGATGGTTATCTCTCCTCCAAGTTTCTTAATACAAAGTTCTCATGAGCTGCCTAACATGATCGAGCTTCATATGAGGTAATTGATATTGCTATTGTGTATGCCGAGATATGATGAATTGTGAAGTTATGATCAGATCGTGCATTATATATATATGATGCTATTTTGCTATCTTGAATTACTTATTTATTCTTCATACATGCTCTATGATTTATGTGTACACTCTAGCCAAATTTATGTGTAAATCTCCAAGAGGTGTATATGTTCGATAGTGGATTCAACTTTACTTTCTCTGTGCTTGAGTGACAAAAACGTGCAAGAGGGGTATTGTGTCGTTGATACTAAGGATAAAATAATGGTTGATGTATCACCAATCACCTTTCTATTGTTCGTTTGATCATGTGACTGTTCACATCACTGAGTTTAAGACAATACAACTTAATAGCTAGAGATGCAAGCATAGAAGCGGTCTCGAAGTGGAGTATTAGTTATAGATGATGTCGGGGTGGCGGTCTATATATGTTTGACGTGATGCTTGCATGAATATTGCCATGAACTTTTCTTATATCATAACTTCTTGTTTAGAATTATGTCAATTGCCCATCTGTAATTTGTTTACCAAAAAATGGTTTATTTTTATAGAGAGATACCTCTAGTGAAGTATGGCTGCCGATCCATCTTTTTATACTGTTTACAATCTCGTTTACTTGCTTTTCACCATCTCTAGATCGTTGATCCGTTTTTACTTTTGTTGTTTTAATTCCATATTTCCACATTACACGTTCATCTTTTTTTTACGAGACGGGAAGGTTGACAACCTTCGTGTAAAATAGTTGGTTCAGTGTTTTGTGTACAGGTTTTGCTAATTTGTTGAAGACTTAATATTCTTACTGGGTTGGCAAACCTTGATTCTCAATCGAGAAAAATTCTTTGTTGTTGTCTACATTATCCCTTCTACTTGGAGGTTCCCAACAACGTTATCAGACGTATTAGATAACCGCCAGGTAGGGATTTGGGCAGCTACGGTGGATTCACAATGGTGGTGGGGAAGTAGGGTGGAGGCGGGGAAAGAATGGTGGCATCACATGAATCGTGCAACGCGGGGTCGCTCGACACGACGCTCGATTCGCGGTGTCTGGGTAGCTCGAGGGTGTTAGAGTTGCCTCAAACTACATGTCAGCTTGATGGGCAACTCGTGAACATGTATTCACTTAGCGGTGACTTTTCCTGTAAATAGCTCAAACTTCGGGTTTTTTAGCTCCTAGGATCATCGAAAACCCCGCTCCACAAATTGTAGGTAGTATTGCCTCAGATCCAGGGGTCTAGCTCCACCCGTGAATTCGTTGCCGAACACGGTCTAGGTACGGACCTTTAACATCCTTGAGATTGTTTCAACTTGTTCATATTTGGTATTATGCATTTTCCATCATATAACAATCGGAAAAATTGAGACACAATGGAGTTAGAGTTGACAACTTTGAATGACTTTGATGTAACTTTGTGTTTTATTGGACTGTTTGTTGTTGGTGTACATTTCAGATTTTTTTCGGTCCAGTATAATTTGTTCTTTGATCAATAAAAGCCAAATCGGTTCCTAAAAAAATGTTATCTAGGTGCAGTGGCAGGATAGGGATTCCAGCAGAAAACAACGTAGCAACGGTCGGACAATGTCTCCAAACATTATTATCATCCACATACAGACCACGTTTTCCTGTTTGGATGTGGAGGAATCATATGTTCTGAAGATACTTATTAATGTTTCAGAGACCCTTCAGTTAAGAACTACTCCTTCCGTTCGGAAAAGGATGTCTTGGATATATCTAGATTTGGATGTATGTGGACATGTTTTAGTGTACACATACATCCAAATCTAGATATATCCAAGACATTCTTTTCCGAACGGAGGGAGTAAAAAACTCGCCCAGAGCTAGTACAAACAATACAAACCGACTTTATATAATTTACAACCTAACTAATCAATCAGAATCAGGTAGATCAATCAACTGCACGGCCAAACCAGCTAACCAACAGTAGGAGATCGATGGACGGATCGATGAGAAGGAAATTCAGAAGCTAGTAAGCTGGGCTTCCTGCAGGTCGCCCAACTTGAGGTGGAGGTTCCTGCGCGCGAAGGCGTAGAGCCTGCCCATCTCGTCACCGTCGACGAGGCCGTTGCGGTTGGCGTCGGCGTCCCGTAGCGCCTCCCGCGCCTTCCACCACGCGAACCACACGTCCAGGCTGCGCAGCGCCTCCCGCAGCTCCTCCCGGCTGATCCGCCCGTCGCCGTCCTCGTCGAACTGCGCCAGCCACGCCCTGAACTCCTCCACCGTCGCACCCCCTGCGGCAGCGCCCTGTAGTTGTACCTCATGAACGCCATGCTCGATCTCTCTTTCTTCTTGGCCAACTGCTTGCTTTTTCACTGTACGTACGTATCTGTGCGTGCGTGTTTGTTTCTCCATGTCTGCAGCTGATACCGATCTCTATATATCTCCGTTATCCATTTACACTTTCGGTTGCCGCACGTTTCGTGAGAATTCCGGTGTGTTGTTAGGCGAGACAGAACGGACAGAAGAACATGGTAGCTATATATGAGATTCGATGCTTGAAAGAAGAACATGGTAGCATCCTCGTGGATGCACGGACGAAGTCACCGAGAATCGGATGCCTTCGCCTTTAACGGTAGCCTTCTGATAGGCTTCCTGCGGACGCATGCAGTGATCTATCTTATACTGTAGGGATGAAGACTGTGCGAAAAGTTTCCAACTTTGCTGTGAAAAATGGAAATAGAAAGAAAATAGAATTATGCGGAACGAAAACTTTTACTCCCTCTATCCAAAATATAAGTGCCACAGTTTTAAACTGGTGTTAGTTCAAAACCACGGCACTTATTATGGATCGGAGGGTGTACGTAGAAAGGCAAGTGGAAAAGCAACAGCGTTTTTCAACTGAACAGTATAAAACTTTGTGTTTTAACGTGTCTGTCTACAATCGATTGTCAATCTCTATGAAACATGCCCATCCATTCATCACTCTTCCCTAATAGAGTAGTCGCAGCTGCGCAACGTAGGGTTAAAGACACCACAACGCGGTGTTGCCCATCCATTCTCCGCTTTCGTATCTACCGTATTCTATTTGTTTCTCTTTTTAACAACATCTGATTTTGTATTCATTTATACCGTTTCTTACTTTGTTTCTGCTTCTTGAAAAAATATGAAACAAATGTGGCAGCACTCAGTCTTTTCCGTTTTCATCCCAATTATATTGGATAAAAAGAGAAAATTACAGCCATGGTCCTTGACCTTGGACGGTAGGACACGGCTTTCTAAACTCTTGTTGGTGCTTTACTTTGGTCGAGCTCACGATTTGCTGGCAGATTTGACATTCGTGGGATCAACAGGGAACATGAATTTTCTAACACGGCTCTGCAGCTTACCGGACATGCATCGGCCATTGATAACTCTTTGTGGTTCATGCTACATTTCAGGATGCTTGACATTCCCATTCGGGTCTAAAATATTTCGCAGGTGTATGTGGTGCCTACTCCCTCCGTTACTTTACGTAAGGTGCCTAAGTTTTTGAGATTTTTTTTGAAATATAGGATATATTGCGATATATGGACACTTTTACCCATCCACAAATGAATAAGAATCAGGAACGGAGTGATGTGACGGATTTTGTTTTCAATTTGTGGCTATTAGGGACTCCAATCTCTCGATTTTTTCCATTAAAAATGAGTCCACCGCATGCCAAATACGGACGTCTTAATATTCGTGCCAAAACCGTAGACACCTTACGTCAAGAAATAGAGGGAGTATTAAATACCACCAACGACCTTCTCTCTCGACCAATGTATCTACCTACGTTTGCACTTATGACATGTGCTTATAGCTGGTTCGTGCCCCACATGTAAGTATAAATGGCGGGTATGTTTGCATTGAAAAGTGAAATATTGATGTTCACCCACTCATCAGTTTTAGTTGATTCTCAATTTTGTATCATTCTTATCTTTTGAACCAAAGATACGATTTTTTAATTTTCTAATATTTGGGTTACTCGTGACGAAATATTCAAAACAAGCTCAATCTTGTACGCGTCTTAGAAAGTTTGAAATGCAAATTTTGAAACTATAACGAGATTTCAATTAATCTAAACTATCACATTTGACTGGTTTAATATCGATAGGACATATGCTTAATTACAATAGAGGATTCATGCATATCTCATTGTGTTTTCTTGTGATGCCACATATATTTCATAAAAGTATCACACATATAAAGAGTTTCATCATGTTTTGACTATACCTCTTACAAATCTTCAAAATTATATGAGACATTAATAAACTTGTTAAACCTTTTAACATGTCGTTCTTAAATCATAATCGACTAAAATAAAACTGAAATAGTCCAAATATGTGTGAAATATATTTGGAAGTTTCTGAAGTTTTAAAATTGTCCACGTATCCTTGAAAATAATTAAAAAGGATAACGGAAAAGTGAACTTTTGAATTTCCGAAGTAATAATTACTTTTTATATAGAAATACATGTTGAAATGGATACAACTAAATGCGGAACACATCCCTACATATATCTTTAGTTCTAGAACTTTAAATTTGTTGCCACATTTGTGTATTAATCGTCATGACATGAATTGTTGCAGTGTCCCTCTTATCACGACGTGTGTGTGCATTTTAACCATTGATTGATCTCTCTTACAAAATCTTGTTTACATTGCTCTGTTCAGTTTGCTTCACTTGTTCGATCACTTGATGTTTTAGAACTCACCAATAACCATCTTTGTTTCTTTAATTTATTTAGTGCATATAAAACTATAATTGAGACACCTTAGTTTAAGAGAATAAATATTTTTAATTTGTTACTCATGTTGTTCGATACCCTTAGTTCCACACCGATAGGTGTTATGTACCAATATCCTATCTCTGAGGGTTATCAGTGACACTCAGCAAAGTGGCGCCCTCCATCTCTTTTTTGCCGAGTGGCACAGTAAACCGAGTGTCGAGCCGTGCACTTCATGTTTACGAAGTGCTCGGAAAAGAAAAGAAAATCAGTTCGCAATATATCTGCCGAGCAAACTGTCCCGATTATTAGTTGCTTGATTTTGACATGGCTAGACGGCAAACATGTACTCCCTCCGTTCGGATTTAATTGACACATATTTTGTTACACATGGATGTATTTAGACATCAAACAAGTATAGATACATCCATATTTAGACAAAGCCAAGTCAATTAATTTGGAACGGAGGGAGTAGTTTCTTGTACGTGTGGCCAGGGATTTGCCAGCAAATCGTGATTTTTTACCCAGCGCACAAGTCAGAGCTCAGGGAGCAAAATGGATGTTTTTAGAGTGGAGCCCAAAATAAGCACACCCGTCCAAATTTAGTGACCGTGACATTCACTGAAAACTTGTTGTATTGATTTATGCCCGATCCCTTGGTCCACGTAGCAAAAGAAAACAAATAAAGGTTGGTCCACCTAGCAGTAATATTGGACTCATGGAGCAATGACGACTGTAGGGTGCGGGTATATGATCAAACTGTAAGTCGTAACCAACTAAACCACCATTCTTTGTGGATGTCAAAAAAAAAAAAACTCTTGTTCTCTGCTTCTAGTCTAGACGATAAGAAGGGTCTTGTTCATGAATTGATATTGGAAGTTTCCTTCCGAGAACCCTAAACAAATATACGGTCAACACTTATCTATTACGAAAGCCGTAAGCGTCAGCCGATAGCTTCAGCAAATACGTAGGAAAAAATTGGCTTCAGCAAATCCAAAGTTGACACTGCCATGTTGCCATGTTTCCATAAGTATCCCATCTTACACTGCTTCTGTATATTAAAAGAAAATAAAATACAGCTAGGTGCTGTTTTTTTTTTTTTTTGCGAGAAAGTCGCAGTTACAGCAGCCAAGCTCTTACAGAAAAGCCCAGAAAACAGAAGAAATTACAAAGACACCCTTCTGAGTGCTGTTAACCTAACCAAGATCAGAAGAAGTGGACTATTATTGATTGTTTAACATCCCAAGGTTTTGCATGTGACGGAGTAGCTGTCTTCAAGACAAGCAGCGCAAACCAATACGAGTACTTTGTTGTCACCTCGTTTGATTAGACTTCGATAATTTTGAAACCTAACCCCTTATTTAATGTTTAACGACGGTTAGCCCCAAGATAGCAACTGTTGTTGCGTGGTTCGTCTACAAGTTGGACAGTAGCCAACCGTGCATGGATAGGAAAAGTAAATGATAGCAAAGCTAAGACTCTTTTTTCTCTTGTTTTTTTCTTGCAAGTTGGTTAGAAAGACCGTGACTTGGCATAATAAAATGGTTATATACCTTTGCCTGGAGATCTCTCTGTACCTCTTTCTCCTATCTTAATAAAAAAGTTTTGGCCTACCCCCCTTCAAGAGAAAGATGGTTCTATAATCTATCCTTCCATAGATGTAGTGAAAATGCCATGACTCACAAAGTACTACTCATGTTCTTCCCGGCAAACAAAAAAACTATCTAATGTGTGTTCAATAAAATTTACGAATAGACACATTTTCGTCCGTCTTGGCAAGACCGAGCAGGTACATGCGTGGGCGTGGACGGTAACACATGTTCGTACATGGACGGAACTCCTACTAGCTACTCTGCCAACAACAGGTATGGGGACGGCCGCCTTTGAAGGCAATGAGTGAAACATAAGAGGTGCAAGGAGAAGAGAAGATAATAGAGAAACCAAGGGGGTTTATTATTAGTGAGAAAGAAAACAAGGTGGAGGTCCAGGACCTGTCTTTGACGTGGACTCCTAGGTGGTCCCACATGTCATAATGATTGATGGTTTTTGTTACTGCGTGCCAATAGGTGTTGTTTTAATTACTGATCCCAAATAGTCACGCTGTTGTTACGATAACCCGAATAGTTATGTGTTTGTGCAATTTGCTCTAACTAAAATATAACCTTAATTTGGGACACCGTCAACTGGCATGCGCAAGGTTTTGACATTGGCCATGGTAGAGTGCGAGGTCACCATGGCCGTGGATGACGCGCACGAGATCGCCGTCAACCACGTCATTGAAGTGATCCACGTTGATATGTATGAGTTCTCCATAGGAACACACATGTATGATGCCAATTTAGTGTTTAACGACAGTTAGCCCCAAGATAGCAACTGTTGTTGCATGGTTCGTCGACAAGCTAGTTGGCAAGTAGTCAACCATGCATAGGAAAAGTATATGATAGCAAGACTAAGACATTTCTCATTTCTCTCTCTCTCAAGTTGGCTAGAAAGACCATGACTTGGCATAAGGAAAATGGTTATATACTTTCGCCCCTGGATTTTTTCCCGTACCTCTTCCTCCTATCTTAATAAAAGTTTGGCCTACAGCGCTTCGAGAGAAATGTGGTTCCGCCTAGATGAAGTGGAAGGCCATGCTGCTCCGAAAGTACTACCCATCTTCTTCCCCTGCAAACATAAAATACTTTCTCTAATCATGTTCAATGAAATTTAGGAAATACACACACACACTTCCTTCGTTCATGGCAAGATCGAGCAGGTACAAATTGCACAGAGTGGCATCTTTTACACATACCATGGCAGTTTGGTCTATTTGGGTCGCTGACTGTGGGACCTCCATGTCGAGGCCCACATGTCAGTGACCCAAAATCACCCGATGTTACGTCAGCCAATCTCCTCAAGCACGAAGCATCCAAGAAATCACCGTGGTGCACGTACTGTGCGTCAGTACTTGACTTGGAAGACTGGTCAGAGCCCTACTGATTGGCACAAAAAAAGAATAGGGAAAAGAATAAAGAAAAGACTTGGGAGAGACTCATTACTGAATCCTTTAAAGAGGAATCAGGTCCTGTCTCTCGCTTTAGCACACTGATAAACCAGGCACGGCCGTATTTTCCAAGCAATGTATCCCACCACCCCTGAGTCGTACGACGGCAGCAGCAGGTACAGCAGCGGCGCTCCAGCTCCGGTGGCGCGGCCGCAGCCGACGTACAGCCACTCAATGAACCACTCGACACCCGCCGCCGGGCTGAGGCGATGGTCCACCAGCCTCTTCCACTGCATGGACGACCCCGGGAACTGTAAGTTGGTCTCTGTCCAGTAATCGATCGATTTCCCCTCTTGTTCAGAGCTGAGAGCTAGATAGATAGCTACCAATGGTCGCTGAAGTTTGTTCCTCTGTTTCCTGAAGGTCTTATCACGTGCCTGTGCCCCTGCGTGACGTTCGGGCAGATCGCCGACATCGTGGACAGAGGATCCGGCTGTGAGTTCTTCCAGCCTCCTTTAATCACCCCTTTCTTGAGTTTCTTCCTGTGTTTTATGGAGCTCACCGGGGTGTGATGTTCTGTGATTTGATTTCTGCAGCTTGTGCTGGGAGCGGAGCGATCTACGCGGTGATCCTCTCCCTGACGGGGATGGCGTGCCTCTACTCGTGCGTCTACCGGACCAAGATGCGGGCGCACTACGACCTGGACGAGGGGGAGTGCCCGGACTTCCTCGTGCACTGGTGCTGCGAGTGGTGCGCGCTCTGCCAGGAGTACCGCGAGCTCAAGAACCGCGGCTTTGACATGGGGATCGGCTGGGAGGCAAACATGGAGCGGCAGAGGCGAGGCGTCTCTGGGACGCAGGTGATGGGGGCGCCGGCCACGCCGGTCGGCATGATGAGATAGATAGATGGGAGCGCCGGCCACGCCGGTACTGGCCGCGAAACGATCGATGGTGCTTTGCTACGGTGATTCTTGTGCTGCTCTGCTGTGTCATTTCTCCTCTTTTCTCTTTCTACTAGTAGCGTGTGCAGTATTATCGGGCTTAGTTTGTGCAATGGACTTAATTCAGTGGATTTCGTGTCATTCGTGACGCATGCGTTCATACGTTATGCAGATTGTGACGGATTTGATGATTCGTCGAGAAGAAGATAAGCTACACTCGCATAATTTGCTTGTACTATCTTTTATTTTCATATTTGCTTCCCCATTTTGCTGATGTGGAACTGTTTTCTTTTAATGTTGCCATCACAGATGGGCCGTTCAACCCATGTCCCTATTTTATGAATATAGAATTATATATAGATGTGTTTAACGCGGCACTAACCAATCGGTAGCAGGCAATGCCAAATGTTGCCTTCAATTCCTCTTTGTAAAATACCAAAAGATCTACACGAGCACCGGACAAAAAGGAAGAAAACAAGAAAACGTGTAGAAGGGTAAACAACGAAAACCGCATCAAGCTATGTTGGCTAGGATGTTTTAGGGGCTATGGCATGGTCGATTTGGACTACTCTCAGTTATCTGGTTTCTTAACATAGGGTTCTCTCATTGCTGCTCCAAAGTTTTACATATATGTTGCTTTACTCTCGTAGTGGATGCCGCTGGTTGTAGGTGCACCTGCGTGTCATGTTTTCATATCCTTGTCCATTGCCAGGCTCAGTTTTTTGAGCTTTTTTCGCTCTGATTTGAAGTATAGCGTTGCTGGGACTTGCACGCTAGTTTGGCTCAGCTCAATTCTATATAAAAAAACAAAGTCACATGACCTTTTTATCCAAAAAAATGATGTGACAATGCATACATGTGAACTAATAACAACATATGTGTGTGGTATCCAAATTTACTTAGCAGATATAAATATGAATTTTGATTTGAAAACAAAGGTAGGTGTGAAAGTATATGCATTCATATCCGAATAAAATTAATTTAGCCCATTTCATCATTTCTAGCCCTATGTGTCAAATATCTACTTTAAATGTGTCTCCCTCGTTTTCTCATCATCTTGATCTTTTGTGGTGAGCTGGTTCAATGTGCCAGTTTTACATGGTATCAGAACCAAGAGGTTTTGAGTTTAAGACCTATCTGGCGCAATATAAAATAAAAATTGCAACACACTTTTGGTCCATGTTGTGGCCTCAGAGAGCCACACGTGAGGGGGTGTGTTAAAATATAAATGGATTGCCCTCATTTCTCCATCAGTTTGAACTTTTTGGGAAAACTAGTTTGATGCGTGCGATTCTACTCCGCTCCGCATATTCAATAAATTTTCTTTGTGCATTAATATTTTGTTTGCAAGATATGAAAAACAGATGTGACAAGGGTACTATGTGATCGGCTTTCGCGTGTAACTGCACCCTTAGTTCATGATGGATTCAGCCTCATACTCCAAAGTTTGATTACTTAACGTTGTATGTGCTCATAAATAGTCATTTATTATTTCAATGGAAGACGATGTTTTGTTCGATGCTAAGACACCTATGGTCAAATTCATCAATCTTAAAAACTTCAAGATTTGAGTATTAGCATTCAGTAGTCAATGTGCACGTACGACTATTTTGTAATTGATGTTTCTAACATAAAGCACATGCCCTTCTGCCCCTCTAGTTCCCTTCATGTTAGGTTTAGCGGACTATAGTTCCATCGCCTCATTTTTAGTGTACTATGTTTCCCTTCTTTTTTTTGAGAGGAATGGCCGAGCTTTATTAATCAACTTATAGAGAGTTTACAGAAATTCCCACTCCCGTAGGAGGGGTGCTAAACCACACACGCCTGCCAATATCTAGAGTAGTAGCCATTCTAGCAAGTCCATGTGCTTCTCCATTAGCCTCTCGCCGTTCAAAACTAAAAAACACCTCTTGAAATTCCTCACACCTGGATTTTATTTCTCTAAGTATCATCCCATTTGCTCCCCTCAACAGGGGAGTGCATCCAATGGATTGATGAATGGATAAGTGTGCCTAGACATTGTACATTTTAAAATATTTTTCACAATTCTTTTTCCACCATTTAGGGTTATGACCATCGAATGTGGGAAAATCAGAGCGTGGCGGCCGTGAAACAGGCTGATGTCGTGTGTGATGAAAGCCACCGTTACCCAAATGCAATTCATCCTCTTGACCAGAAACCAGGGTGAAATTGGAGGTTTGATCCTCTCCAGTAACAACAACCTGGGAACGATGTTGTAGGCGGTGCCTGTTGGGCCGAAGCTGTCCCGAGCACATATCGGCGTGCATCGGTGTCGAGCTAGGAGGCATGGCCTTCTCCATGGCCGTGATGCGCGGCGCCACCACATCCATCGACAGCTTCAAATCGGACACAAAATCAATCCAGGGCTGTGTTGGACTGAATCACCCGACCCAGCGTGGATTCCACGCAAGTGGAGGCTCGAGTCGCCTCCTGTTGCATCACCGAGAGCTTCTCCAGGGTCTCGTTGATCTCGGAGATGTGGGTAGCGTTGACTTCCGGCCCCTGCTTTGGCCGCCGCTCTGTTGGCCTCGGCGGAGGCCGCAAGTAGCTGCCGGATATCGGCGCTCGCCGCATCCGACATGTCGGCACGCTGCGTGAGGTTGGGCTTGCCGGATTTCGTCGTTGCGCCTGCTTGAGACCCGTCTCCCGATCTAGGGTACACCGGAGGTGTTTTGCGAGAATTCGCTAAGGAATTCACACCCTCGTTCGGATTTACTGACAGGAATCGAGATGATCGAACACAGAGAGAAAAAAAATTCCCGATCTAAACCTTGCTCTGAATACCAAGTGTTACGCGATCACGGCCCTCGCGTCACACACATGTAGCTGGATCTTAATCCTCAATTACAGAGTAATATTTGGAGAAGAGGTTTGCTTGGGGAGGAAGAGATAGTAGAGAGGAGCAGGATTATTCGATACAATGATCTGCATGTAGGCAGTACCGGGAGCTCCTAGTCTACGACCTATGCGGAGGAAATATACCTCCGCATACCCTTTCGCACTATTGGGCCGGCCCATAATGCATAAACATTTTTTTTACGCGACTTGTGCGACTTCAAGGGTGTGTTCAGTTCTGGAATGGAGTGGAATGGAACCATTCCATTCCCAGAACCCATTCTTGCGTTCGGTTGGAGTGAGGAACGGAATTAGGTGGTTCCACAAAAGGGCATATTCCCTCTAGATGCGGAACCGACCGGTCGGCCGGACGAGGTGGAATGGTACAGTAATGCTGGGCGATTAACTCTAATTTAATCAAGTTTAGCAATAATTAATCAAGATTAATTATAATTAATCAAGATTAGGAATAATTAATCAAGTTTAGCAATAATTAATCTAGATTAGGAAATAATTAATCGAGTTTGATGCCGTTCTCATTCCATTCCATTCCACCCATCCCAGAAAAGAACACAAGAATGGAACAGTTCCGCGACAATTTTTTATCCAAACTGAACACAGGAACGGTTCCATGACAGTGGAATAGAATGGTTCCATTCCATTCCACTCCATCCCAGAACTGAACACACCCCAAGAGAACCAGGTCAAACACCTTGGGTCACTCACGGTGGTCCACCGACCAGCGACGAGCGATCAATTTATCACGTCAGGTATGTACCAGACTATTTATTCTGCGCAGGATCACGGACGTGTCGAGTACGTTTGAAAAAAAATGGCTGCAAATATCCAGACGCCCAGGATCACGTCTGTACAAGACTATTTTTTTCGCATGGTTCGTATGAACGCGCGTTCACAATGCGCGCAGTTCCATTTTCTTTCGAAAGCCTACAATTACTATCTTAACTTGTACTCGGTTTCGAGTTTTTTCTTTCCTGCACGAAAATTATGCGCTGTCAACTGATAGGTTCCATTCCAGTACTCGGTTTCGAGTTTCGTCGATTGTAACTTCTCAATTTTGAATCGATGTTCAAAACCTTTTTAGACAAATTTTATTAAATTCATCGCACTCGGTTGACCGTTTGAAATATTCTTTGACGAGTAGGTTAATGTCAACGTTTCACACAACTTTCATGTTGTAACTTTTTCGTTTCGACGGTCATATACGAGATAATCTTGTTCTGTAATTTTAAATATTTTTTAAAATTTTATACATTTTTAAAATAGGAAAATTATTGAAATCAGGACCAATTTGAAAAAATAAATTTTTTTCAAACTATGAACAATTTTAAAATATGAATCATTTAAAAAAATAAACAATTTTGAAATCTGGACCACTTTTAAAAATGAACAATTTTCGAAATCTGAACCATTTTCAAAATATGAATATGAACAATTTTGAAAAATGAACATAAAATGGCAGTGAATGTAAACTATTTTTGAACGATTTTAAAAGTGAACATAAAAGGCAACGGAAACTATTTTTGAACGATTTTAAGAAATGAACTAAAAATGACGGTGAACAGAAACTATTTTTGAACGATTTTAAAAATGAACGAAAAAGGCCGATGAACGAAATCGATTTTTCAACCATTTTATATAGTGAACCGAAAAACATTTATGAGCGAAAATTATTTTTGAACAATTTTTAAAAGTGAACAGAAAAAACTCTATGAAGGGAAATTATTTTTGAACGATTTTTGAAATATGAACAATTTTCAGATATGAACATTTTTCAAAAATGAAATTTTAAATAAAAGTTTAAAATAATATCTAAAAAGAAAACAAAAAAGAAGAGAGAAAAAAGAAACAACCAAAAAAAGAAAAACAAAAAAAGAAATATGAACCATTTGAAAAAATGAACATAAAATGTCGGTGAACGTAAACTATTTTTTAACGATTTTAAAGGTGAACAGAAAAAGATCGGTGAATGAAAACTATTTTTGAACAATTTTAGAAAAAGAACTGAATATGACGGTGAACGAAAACTATTTTTGAATGATTTTAGAAGTGAACAGGAAAGGCAGATGAACGAAATTGATGTTTGAACGATTTTATAACGTGAACAGAAAAAGTCTATGAATGAAAATTATTTTTGAACGATTTTTAGAAAAGTGAATGAAAACTCTATTAACCGAAATTATTTTTGAATGATTTTTGAAATTTTAATATTTTTCAGATATGAACATTTTTCAAATCCAAACATTTTTCGGATATGAACAATTTTCAAATTTAAACATTTTTTAAAATTTGCATATTTTCAAAATTTTAGATTTAAAATAATATCTAAAAAGAAAACAGAAAATAAAAAAAAGCAGCCAAAAACAAAAAAGAAAATGGAAAACTAAGAAAGAAAAAAGAAACAGCCAAAAGAAAACGAAAAAAAGAGAAGCAGGTGCACTATTGGGCCGACCCATAAGCAACAGGGCGGGGCGACCAGGTGTGCGGAGCACATTGCGCTCCGACCTGGTCGTCAAATAGGGTTTGCCGTCAGTACGTGTTGATAACGCTCAGCGTGGTTTCTCCTTAGGTGGGCTGGGCCGCCACGTTGCTTGCCTTCGTCTTTGGTGTCGTTGCAGATGGGGGTAAAAGTGATTCAATTCCTAGTGCTAGCAAGTAGCAACTGGCATAGAACACCAACTGGCTGCGGCAGGAACGTCCATTGACTTGACTTGATATGGAAGAAGCTAGGCAGATGGAAATGAGAAGGTTATTGTCGTTTTCAGTTTGTATCCACTCTCTTTTGCGTTCCACGTTGGGTTGCTTCTCTTTCCATCATTGCAATTGCATAATATTCAGATATTCGATGGATACGTTGTTTTAAGTTAAACTAACTGTCTCAAAGATGAAGACAACCAAGAACTACTAAACCAAAGCCACACGCATCCTCCCAGAATCAGTTGTCTGTGATTAGGGACCTGAATATTCAATAGAGACAATATGTTTACCACTCAGTATTCAGTACGTATCATCGAGCAATCTCATCAAGCAGAAGTAAGTTCAGAGGTAACGGGGAGTTAAAGAATGCCCTGTCAATTCGTCAACTTTCAATATATGAGCAAACACAAGAGTGCTGATCAATGGCTCTGCTGGCCCTCAATTCTGGCATGGCCGTGGACTCCGGCAGGGTGATCCTGTTTCTCCAATGAAATTTGTCATGGTGGTTGATGTGCTGAATGCAATCTTCAAAATTGCAGAGGAGGCCGGAGTCTTTGAACCTTTGGGGAACTGTGGCATCAAGCATAGGCTGTCCCTGTACGCAGATGATGTAGTCCTGCTAATCAAGCCGTTTGCAAGTGAGGCAGTGGCAGCAATTGAGCTCTTAAGGGTTTTTGGCAGGGCATCCGGTTTGCACTGCAATCTCATTAAGAGTTCAGTTACGCCTATCAGGTGTGAGGGGTTAGACTTACAGCCGATTCTAGATGTTCTTGCATGCCCGATAAAGGCCTTCCCAATCACTTACTTGGGCTGCCGTTGTCACCATTTAACCTCACCAAAAGCCAACTGCAGCCGACGATTGACAGGGTTGCAAGACATGTGCCATCTTGGAAAGCAAAGCTTCTGCAGAAAAGTGGCAGATTAATTCTGGTGGATTCAACGATGGTTGCAACTGCTATCTATCCAATGCTGGTCCTAGTTTTGCCTCCCTGGTTCTTTGAGAAGGTGGATAAAATCCTGAGAAGTTTTTTCTGGGCTGGATCATTGGAATCTAGAGGTGGCCAGTGTAAAGTGGCGTGGAAAAATGTTTGCACGCCAAAACCCCTTGGCGGGCTAGGCATCAAAAATCTTCGAACCTTGAATTTGGCACTGCGGATGAGATGGAAATGGCTCGAGCTAACTGAAGATGGAAAACCGTGGCAAGGCCTGGAGTTCTCAATTCCGAAAGATGCAGAGCAGCTGCTTATGGCTGCATTGGAGTGTAGAGTGGGGAATGGGCAGCGACTGCGGTTTTGGTTAGATCCATGGATCGATGGACGCTCGGCAAGGCAGATCGCGCCCAGCTTATGGCTTCGTATCAAGCCAAGTGACAAAACACTGCCGGTAAAGGAAGCCCTCCAAAATAATAGATGGATCAATGGGATCAGGGGTCAGCTCACGGTCCAGGATGTTGCTGAATATCTGGACCTTTGGGAACTGGTTCATGATCAATTCTTGTCAGAAGAGGAAGACTTTGTCAGATGGCGTCTGACGGAAAATGGCAGGTACTCCGCTAAGTCCGCGTATAATGCATCCTTTCTTGGAAGAACAGCGGCACCGTGTGCTTCGGAGTTGTGGTCTGCCGGTGCCCCACTTTCGCAGAAGATTCACATGTGGCTTGCGCTCAAGAACAGACTGTGGACAGCAGATAGATTGGCAAGGAGAGGGCTGCAGCATCCACCACGCTGTCCGCTCTGTGATCAGGAACCCGAAGACGGTGAGCATCTTCTGGCCAGATGTGTATATGCACGCGAGGTGTGGTTTCTGGTGCTTCGTCAGGCTGGGCTTCAGGCTTTCACCCCAACTCAGAACACCTTCTTTGCCTCTTGGTGGAGCGAGTTGGCTACTACCGTGCCACAATCAAAGAAGGAGGTTAATGGACTAGTCATCCTCACTGCCAGGTTCATCTGGTTGGAGAGAAACAGCAGGGTGTTTGATCATATCTCCTCTTCGTCAGATGTTGTTCATGGTCGGATCAAGCAGGAGCTTGAGCTGTGGCGGATAGCAGGGCTGTGTGGAGAGAAGCGAGGGAGAGAGTAACCCTAGGCATTGAGCTGATTAGGACCTGCCGCCTGTGGCTGTGTCCTAGAAAACATTCTTGTAATTATGCCTCACCTTTCTATCTTAATATAACGACACGCGATGCTCGCGCGTGTTCTTGAAAATATATGAGCAAACATCACCAAATGAGTCGGTACGCTGACGATCCAAACCTCGTCATTGTTTGGACCTGTAGGAGTTGGAAAACTACGCATTGTTTAACTAGACATGCATGAGAGCTACAGCACCACAACTTTGATTAGTCAGTTATTAGTACCGACTTAGTCCATGATCCACAGGTATAGTTTTTGTTATTTTGGCAACTTGACCAAAACTTTAGTTTGATAAAACGACTTGCGATACAGAAAAAGGATGTGATCGAAAAGTTATTGCAAACATACATGCATGGTAAGTGGTTATCTTAAATTGTGTTGCCTTGTTGAACGAGTCAAACACACGCATATGACATATTTACTTGTCTCCATTCGTGAATCTGCTCTTCGGAGAAGGATGCCTCAAGGTTGACCTTGCCCGTGCCGTTAGTATCCTTTTCTTCAAAAAAGGGGGTATACTCTGGCCTCTGCATCAATTGATGCACACAATCATTGATCAGCTGTAAATATAGCGGAATAATTCGCACATAAACAACGGATGTCGTGTTCTCCTCAGGGACTAGGCAACGATAATTGAGCTCGGCTAAAGCTAGATCACAATATTAAGGAGGATTTGCAGGAATTTAATCTAAACTATCAGATGCATCTTTTTGGTATTTTCAGTTTGGGAATTAACAAAGCACAGACAATGATTATTTAAAGATACACAAGGACTAGCAACTGAAGACACACACACACAAGCATAAGAATGAGATAGAAGCAATTTTATGAGACAGGGATAGAAAACATCACAAGGCACATGTACAAATATATATCACATTCATATGCATGTGTACGTACCACACAGTTCACTTACAAAACAGGAATTTAACAAGCACACAAATACTATTGCATCACAGGATTCACGAGTACACAAGCAAGCACAATTATTTGTTCTCACGAATTCACTACGGCACACGCACTTATTCTGAAAAGTTGCAGCAAAAGGGAAAGAGAAGGGAATCGATTGGAGTCAACCCAATGGATGTTTCTGGTTGGTGAAGAGGAGCAGCACGCAGGGAACTGGATGGAGGGCTTCTGGTCCTTGAGGAGCAGCACGCAGGTTGAGGAAGAGCAGCTTCAGCAGCAACGGCCGGAACGCGTCGGATGGAGCAGCAGCAGGGGTGGTTGAGGAAGAAGTTCAGCTTCAGGTCGTCGGCGTCCTTGGGGCAGATCAGCAGCAGGGGAGGTTGAGGAAGAACAGCAAAAGTCTTGAGGAAGAGCAGCAGGTCACAGTTCTTGGGAGAGGTCGTCGTCGCTGAGTCGTTGGTGAAGGGCGGCAGGTCGGGACGCAGGGGACGGAGCAGCTCGTGGTCGTGGCTGGTGGCGTGCTGGAGTGGTGGTGGCGCGCCGCCACGCCTGCCTGGCCGCGGCGGCGGCCGGCAGTGGAGAAGAAGCTAGGGTTTGGGGAGAGAAAGCCAGACCTGCTTGAATTGGGAAATACGCTAGGGATTTAACCCACACGATCAGATTTGGGTCTCTTGCATTTGTGTCCCTCCTCTCTTCTTTCTTCACAAGTTAGTTATTTTCCTTCTCATCGCACCCCTTGTGGTATTTATGCCTTCAAGTTCTGATCCCTCTGATTAAATTGATATAGATGCAGCTTGTCCAAATGAACCAGACTAGTAGAAATGTGCCTTGTCGCACTAATCTGCAAGGAATGGAAACAAGACTGTAAATATATTCATATAGGCATTATTCTTCTATGTAACAACGATTTTCAATCCATTTGATCAATGAAACAATATAAGAACTTCAGAAAATGGCAGATAAAAAGGTATAAATATGGTGTTTATCAATCATTTATAGTAAAGTTTATCATTTAACTTATTACATCACGGAATAGAAAATGTCGATACAAAAATCAACCATCGAAAAAACATATGATAACTAATGCAGCTAGTATCCTGAAGCCACCAATTTAGGCGTCATCCTTCCTCGAAAAAAAAATTAGGCGCCGTCTCCCAAAACCTTTATGTTGAGCCAAAAAGTTCTGGGAAATGATTGAGTAGCTTTGGCATCCTTAATTGTAGTTTGGACCCAGAATGGAGTTCTTCCTATGCCGACCATGGGCTCGGAGCCTCGGACGTGAAAAACTTGTACCTAAATTTCCTTTCTTTACCCAAGTTAGTCAGGTGCACTCTCTAACCTTTGGTTTGTGAAATGCCAGCAAACAATGCCTTCTCCTCCTGGGAAACTCCCTGATTATCTTTATCTCGATTCTGGACGTCCAACCTACTACTCCATATCTATTCTACACATTTTCTATTTTCGCAACTTGGTGCACTACTCTCGTTTGGTCAAACAACTTTGCGATATAGAAAGATGAATGATTAAGATGGTATTTCTAACATAACTTAATCCTAGACCATTTCGCCTTCCTATCAAACGATTCAAATTGTTCATCATGAAAAATGATAAATTAACTTGTTCTCTATCCATTGACTGAGGTGGTGCATTGACTTTCATCTTGTTTAAATACTTGCCATCTCCACAGAAGTTAGTGGTGATGCTACCTTCATCTTGCGACTACGTAGTCTCTGCTATTGTGTGAGGTACGTTACTACTTCACTGAGTTTATGCTTCTCTAAGTAGAAATTCAGTTATCAGTCTGATTGATTTTACAGGATTTTATGTACATTGATCTTAAGAAGAACTAGGACTATGACCCACCGGTTTAGTGTTTTTCCCTTCATAATCAGTGGCTACACATTTACTCATAACTGTATTAGTTCAAATTCATCATTGCATTTTTCTCTTCCCGCGTGCAGTAAGTTAAACGAAAGACGGAGATGTCAGACATAGCTAGTTCATCAAGAACAGGAGCAGGAGAGCAACATATGAGCGAACTGCTAGTTCATCAAGAAGAGGAGCATGCAGCGAGAATGGTGGACATGGCTTCCCATGATCCAGACATAGCTAGTACAGTGGTGATGCCATACATATCTAGTACATCAAGAGCAGGAGCAGGACATGAACAGAATATTGCAACTATGCTTCTGGAAGCAGCCACGTCTGGTGATTCCCCTTCAATGCAGGACATGGCTGCACTGGACCAAAACATTCTTCTCGGAAGAACTCAGCGGGGGAACACTTGTCTTCACATAGCCTCCATCCATGGTCACCAGGTATTTTGCACGGATGCGGTGGCTCTGAAGGAGTCTCTCCTCGTTATTGTAAACTTGGATGAGGAGACGCCACTTATCACCGCAGTGAGAAATGGTCAACTCCCTTTGGCTTCTTTCTTACTCTGGCGCTGCCGTGAGCTAGGCTTGAGGCAGGCAATCTTGCAACAGGACAGGTATGGGTTTAATGCATTGCACCATGCTATTCGCAACGGTCACAAGGATCTTGCACTGGAGTTGATAACCGCAGAGCCTGCCCTGTCGCAAGCTGTGAGCAAGTGCAAAGATTCACCCTTGTTCTTCGCCGTGATGAGAAATTTTACACATGTATGCGACAAATTAATGCAAAATCCTGGGTGTGCTTATTCGGGAGGACCAGACGGTCACAATTGTCTACATGCTGCCGTCAAAAAAGACGATAAAGGTGAGATTTTTACAGTATATAGAGTGGCAAATTATAGTTTCTGCAATTTGTTACAATAGTATTTCACGCTGCTAACAGTCTTTTGTTTACAGAAATTGCTAGAATAATTATGGAGAAACGTCCTGAATTGGCCAGAGAATCTGGCAGGGAAATATGTACTCCAGTAAGGCATGCTGTACAGTTTGGCAAGATTGACATGCTAAAAGTAATGCTGGAACATGATTCAACTCTAGGGTATGAAATATGCAGCAAGGGTAATCCTCTCCTTGCTGCTGCCGCATATCGAGGTCAAGTTGCTGCTGCTCGAGAGCTTCTGAAACACTGTCCCGATGCACCTTACAAGAACACAGGTGGTCAGACGTTGCTTCATGTAGCTGTATCGTATGATCATGCAGAGTTCGTTGAATTTGTTATGGAGACACCATTACTTCGCAAACTTGTTAACGAGCAAGACAACAATGGTCAAACCGCTCTACATTATGCAGTCATGAAGTGCAATCCAAGAACGGCTGTTGCTTTACTGTCTCACAAGGACATAGATGTGACGTACTTGACAAAAGGGGTGATTCAGCAGCTTGGAAACTGTCCAGCGACATGCAGAACGCCAAGACTTTAAACTGGGTATGTACTTTCTCCTGCCGTTCCAAAATAGTTGAAGTTCAGGTTTGTCCAAAGTCAAACTACTTTTAAGTTTGGTCAAGTTCATAAAAAAATATCAATATCTACTACACCAATTTAGCTTTATTAGATTAATCATACAATATATTTTCGTACTATGTAGATTTGACACTGTAGATAGTGACACATTTTTCTTTAAATCCGGTCAAACTTAGAGAAGTTTGACTTTGGAAAAACCTAGAACCTAATTATTTATGAATGGAGGGAGTATGTTACAAGTAATATTGATCACGCATATAAACGATTTTGAATGTAAGGTAAAATATTTAACTCTGCTGTAAGTCTTCCCTCTACTATGCGGGGCCTAATTGTCTAGAGTGCAGCATACATAACCTCTTTTAGGCAATGCGGCAAAATAGTTGGCTGATATTAGCTTACACAAACTAACAGTAATAAGAACTAATTTTTAGGAGTTTAAGCCGCATAAATCAATTTTTGTTTCACCTCTACTTACCATTGCACAAAATTAACCCCATTGCCTTTATTTATATAAGTGACACTTCAAGTTACAAAACAACTATTAATTTATTTATATGCACATATTTGAAACACCTCTTTGTTAAAGCTCAGGTAACTAATTTTTTCCATATATAATTTTTTCCTTATGAATACTTTGTGAGTCATGCTGCACCTAGGCAGTGATGTAGAACAACAGTGCCAACGGAGGAGAGAGTGGGATAAGATTAAGGTTGGGAGCGAGGTCACTAGTGTCGGAGAGATGTTCCCGCTAGGTTAAACATACGGTTGGGCAGGGTATAATTAAGGGCTGATCGGAGCGAAAGACGAGGAAGATGGTGAGGGGTAAAAGAGGCAGAGCTCATGAAAATATTTTAGTCCAAGTTGTTTAAATTTTTAATTCGATATAAATTTGTGGATATCATTTCAACATGTGAGTTAATCCTGTCGTGTATTCAGTTTCATAGCATATCTCCTTCCCATTTACATGCTATGTACACGGGGATGGTCCCCAATAATCACATTATATTAAGGTAATGATTCAATGATCAATTTAAATGTAGTGACTATAGTGTTTCACTGAATATATTTGAACTAAATAAACTACTAAGAATAACACTATTTAATCACATAGTAGAGCATCTATGATTTATTATTGTCTTGTGATATTTATTCGAACTAATTTGTGAAGAATGAGGTGGCGATGCTTATGTCGAAAGCTTATCCACAACTGGCAGCCGCTCTTCATAATCTTCACGTGGCAGCCAAGCGACTGGCTACCGATGAATCGAGAAAGGCTGCAAAGTCACTAATTCAAACATACACGAGCAACACTTCGCTAGTGGCGATTCTCATGACGACAATCACCTTCGCAGCAGCTTTCGCTCTGCCTGGAGGATACAACAGTGCACCTGGAAGTGAGGGACTTCCCTTTATGTATCGGAAGATTGCATTTCAAGCATTCTTGATCTCTGACACCTTAGCAATGTGCTCCTCATTTGCTGTCGCCTTCATATGCATCATAGCAAGGTGGGAGGATTACGAGTTCTTGATATATTACAGATCCTTCACGAGGAAGCTCATGTGGTTTGCATATGCGGCCACAACTACTGCCTTTTCAACTGGTTTATACACGGTGTTGGCTCCACGTCTCCATGGGCTGGCCATTGCTATTTGTGTTATGGTAGCTTTGTTGCCCATTATTACTTGGCTGATGGGCAATTGGCCTATCTTGAAGCTCAGATACCGCTTGGGTAAAAGTTTCAGGTCTGGTCTCCTTGACATGGTGTGAGTCATCGAGTTGTCTTATCGTTCTGCTTTCTGATGTTTTTTTCTAAGTTTATCTGTAGTGGGCATTGTTTGGCTACTCATATTATATTGTTAACTCAGCAGGAAATATTGTACTGTTAATTCTTGTATTATGTTCACCTTTGGCGTAGTGTTAATTCTTGTATTCCGTTCACGTTTGGCACAGTGATTTGATCTATCTAGAAATGATTCATGTCATCTCTCGCCATGCCTTACTACATTTGAAATATGTGAAGAACGGAAAAAGGCTAGTTGCTCCTAGGTCACCCCCGCGGGAGACAGAGGGGCGATCCCTAGCTCGCACCCCTCCCCAACTGAAATAAGCTAACGAGTGCAACGAGAAGTCCAGAACGCCATGGCAAGGTGGTGGTGCCAGGCTTACAAAATCAAACACATGGATTTGGTCAAACATGTGATCAACGGTCAGCCACGGCCTGCTAGAGTTGCTCTGAGCAACCGTGTCTGCTTCGCTCTTCGTTTACAGATACCGCAAGCGAGTCCATCGGTAACCTTCAACATGGCAGACATCAATAGTTCTTAACTAGACTCCTTGCCGATTATAATTTACTAGTCAATTTTTTCCCCTCGGGAGGGAGTGGGCAGGTCATAGAAAAAAAAATCACGACCTTCGCTAGTGGCTGTCAAGCACACAGGATTACAGCAAACTTTGTATATGGACACGCTGTAGAAGCCAAAAACTCTCTGGTCGAATATGGCTTCATTCTGCATCTACCTGTGAAGATTAGGCTATGTGCAGACGCAGATGTAAGCTATGCACATGGCACAAACGGCTACATGACGAAAGTAGTTTACGCATTACAATTCTGCATCATGGTTGCATACCAAAACCACCACAACACCACTCACTGGCGGCGTGCATCACCAAGGTATCGGCTAATATATATATCGATACTGGGTATTTGACAAATTTTGGGTTACAAAATCATCGATGCATCATCTTCACCCATTTCAGACTTTCTTGGATAGGGGTTGAGGGAGTCCTCACCCATCCAAACAGACCTTTATTGTCAAATCGCAGGATAATCATATGTAAGCATACCATAGTTCTTGCTTCAAATGGCACTGGCTAGCATAAACCAATGTGGTGAAGCCAATTCTCTCAGGGATTTTTCATGGATTGCTGCATGAGGTACCTGTAAAAGACTTGGACGATTCAGATTAATGAGAAAATATTGGCAAAATGACATGAGCCGCTGCAGAAATGTAAAATCAAGGGTGCAATTGATCCAGCCACATATCTTCCTCGACTATGAAACAACAATAACTAGGTACTAAAAAATAATCACAGAGATAATGTGGATGAACACAAGATACATATCGCTTTGCAATATGAGGACGGGATTGAGAGTTCAAGGATTACCTGCCAGTGTAAAACCCTGCTGTGTACCATGCATTTAATACAACAGCATGATCACTGTCTGCTCCTGTGCCATCGAAATTGGGGTGCATGCCCACAAATGTGCTATTTTCCTTTCTAGTTTCACCCTCACTTCCTGTATATATTCAAGAGAAGAGGTGGTGAGAAAACATAAATGTATGTGCTATGAATTTTATTAGGATGTTATGATCTCAGGTTGATCAACACTCACCCTATCAAATGTGAGCTTTTGCATTGGAGTAACATCATAACAAAATTAAATGTTCGCATTAACCATTAATGGTATTTTTGAAATAAAATACAAAAGAAAAGGATTACATGAGAAACAGGCTCAGGGTGTGATACAATCCTAAATACAGTTAAAGAGTTAAAAGAAAGCTCGTGGTGTGATTTACAATCACCTGAACCACATTAAATGAGTGAAACTGGGAGTGCAAGTACGAAACTAGCTCTTGCATTCTTCTTGCAAACAGAACTTTTCCCAACTTTAATATGTCCGATTCCAAAAACAACATAACAATTCCACGATACAAAGCACAGTAGATGAAGTATCATCACCTCCACGTGAAAAAATGCTTACTTGGAAAGGAGCCAGGGTCTGCAGATATTGTACTTCTCATTAAATTCATGGCACCTTCAGCAGCCATCATCGCAGCCTTGTCAACTTGATCATTGTTTGTAGAGACCTTTGCTGGGAGCTGCACGAAGGTTGCACCAGACCACCAGTAGGATATGTGGTGCTTGCTCCAGGGCATTGATCACCTGGAGGTGAATTATATCATGCAGTCCATTACAAGGCAATAGCCACAGTATCAATTATCAAAGCTCATGTATCAGACAAAAAAAGGACCGAAGCTTAACCAAACTAGACACTTACAAGTCAATGATATGCTGCAGGCTCCAGTGGAATCACCACTTTGCTGGCCTGTTGAACAACAGGAGACTGACACCATGGGAACATTCAAAGAGCAGCATGAGGGTTGAGCGGTTGAAGAGTATGGATCAGGTGCTGTGACACTATAGGCAGGAACTTGCTGCTGTTGGTATGCTGAAGATTGTCCAGGGGTTTGATAATTCCAGTAATTTGTCTGATGGAGTTGCTCAAGAACTTTCTGGCTTTGCACCTCAAGTTCATAGTATTTTTTGAGTAATTCATTGTAGTCCCATGTCTGCTGGTTTGAGCTAGCCATTCTCTCAGTATCATTAACATCTGAGGCGCATGCGTTAGATTCTGGGACATGAGTCTCTTTGTCCAGATCAGTTTCTTGAAGAGGAGCTTGCTCAGTGGTCTTTCTTTCTTCACAAGGCGGCTTGGCTTCACCGTTGGATCAACAGGTAAGGTAGTGCAGCTGTCATCTTTCTCTAATTGCCTTCACAAACAAAGAAGTACTTCATCAATTCTTGGACAAACAGAGCACCAAGACAATAAAGCAAGAACTTTGAAGTGCAAATTTATGACATGTGAATGAAACAAACAAAACAAGTTCAGGTTAAAAAGGGCAAAAGGACTATACATCTCTTCGTGTGAGGGTCCATGGCAGGATTTTATGAGAAAAAAATATCTTGGTGATGAGGGTATTTATGCTACAAGATTCAGAACTTCTGATTCTGCTTTCTGGTCTGACCTGATGCATGTTAAGGATGTTTATCTCTGTGGGAGGAAGATAACAGTTGGTAATGGACTGTCGACACACTTTTGGAAAGATGCTTGGTGTGGACCTATTGCTTTTAAAGAAAGATACCCAAATCTCTTTGAGATTTGCAATGAAGACAATATCACTGTGGCAAGGGCTTCTGAGTTGAGATGGAGACTAACCTTCAGGAGATGGCTCCCAAGTCACTTGCAGGACCAGCTCAGAGAGTTGCAAAATCTGTTGTGTACGGTGGCTTTGAATTCAGAGAAGGATAAACCGGTGTGGAAGTGGACCAAAAATGGACAATTCAGTGTCAAGTTGATGTATAAACATCTGTGCAGTGCAGGCCTGGACAGATCTTTTAAGAATCTTTGGAAAGCCAAAGTTCCTCTTAAGATCAAGATATGGCTGTGGCTGATTTGGCATAATGCGATAGCTACCAAGGACAACCTCGCAAAAAGAAACTGGAATGGGAGTCTGAGATGTCAGTTCTGCGATGAAGATGAAACGATTCATCACCTGTTATTCACCTGCTCTGCAGCCAAATATGTCTGGACAGTTATTGATGGTGCAATCGGAGCCCCAACCCAACCTGGATCCTTTTCTCAATTCTTTTGGTGGATTCCTCGCTTCCTTCCTGTTAGCAGGAACATACAGATTGCTCTGGTGGCTGCGGTGTGTTGAGCTATCTGAAAAGCCGCAACAACGCCTGCTTTGAGGGGAAACTTATCAAATCACCTAATGACCTGATCTGTTATTTGTGTGTTTTTATCAAATATTGGGCATGTCTTCATAATTCTGTAGATCAGGAGGCTTTGCGTGCTGGGACTGACACACCGATGAACATTGCTACCTCGGTGAGGACTGGCGGAAATGCGAAAGCTCAGAGACAACTGGAAGATGCTAGGACGGGAGATGGATAGAAATGGTTCTGTTGTTGTGCGCGAGTAATAAAGAGAATTTTGGTTGCTAAGTTGGTCGATGACAAAAGTCTGCAATGGTTTTTGCTTGGTGCTCGAGACGTGTGAAGATGGTAAGAGGCTGTTCAGCTCTCTTCGTTTTCCATCTTCTTTTGGCTAGTTATCTGTTTTCATGCTCTCAGGATGGTTGTAAAGCTGTTTTGCTACCTCTTTCTTTTACTCTACCTTCGCAGAACTTACCCAGCTCTTCGCTAGCATTAGGCGGTGTGGCTGTGGTTTTACTTTCTGTCTTTATTTTTAGCACATTTGGATGCTGGTGGTGGTTGTATTTCGTTATCTTGAGGTAATGAAATTCGGCCGGTTGGGGTCGCGTTGTAAAAAAATTACATCTCTTCGTGTGTTTTAAAGCAAAACGAAAATAAATTGGCAGTAAGCACTTTGAACAAGACTAGAGACTTAATCGTGGATGATAAGTTCACCAGGAAACTACGAAACATGTTCAGTTACAATTTGAACAACTTAAATACTTCAACCTATGTATCTAAGCATACATAGAGCCCGTCGATTGTTACATATCATGAATAACACACTTAAACTCTTCCCATCACGAAGAACCATCTAAGGAGGAGCAGCTAGGGAGGCAGGCCATCTAAAGTAGTCCCCTTAGGGCCCAGGAAGGAGGCTACAGAAAAGGTTGCACATAAACACCAAAATTTTCCTTGCAATGGGCCCTTTCTCTGGGTCGACATTAGCTGTTATTTTCTCGTAGCCACGCCGTTCGGAGCCTGCGACTTGCGAAGCGACACGGTCCGATTACTCCGGCACTCCGCCGCTGTTCCTGCACACAGCACGCGCCATTGGCCTGGCTGGGCTTCGCAGTCGAGCACCGCACAACTACTCGCGTCCCGTCGGCCGTCGCACGAGCTTTGCCCCGCCATGATTTTCAGCTGTTGCGTCTTCTCTGTGCATTTCGACCGGCCGGTGGCGGTGAGACACCTCGGACCGTAGCCGCCGACGAGGCACAGTGGCCAAATGGCCGGGCCATGCCATGATGCGGGCACGATAAGTGGCTGGACATGGACACTGGCTAGCAAAACTGGGCCACCAGACAGCACCAGACCACCAGTCACTAGGCACAACGTCCTTAATCATGCACAGGCCGGGCAGTGCGCGAGCCGTGCTTCGGAGTTAAGCCCCACGATACGGCCACCGTCTCCACCGGCGACCACACGTACGCCGTGAGCGATGGACACGTTTGGGTTTCGCCCCTGTAGAACGGCATCTCCTTTCTTTCCGTCACGAGTGGTTTCAGTCCGAAATCACTCCGACGCCGATAGGTCGTGGCCTTCTTTTCCGATAGACTGTGGCGTTTTTTTTCTTCCGAAAATGACTCGTCTATTAATCATCCAAATCAGTATAAAAGAGCCAAAAGTAATAAAAAATTAAATAGGTCATTCAATCACCTAGTGACGACTACAAACATTGTAGCGAGCCGTAGGCGCGCCGCTGTTCTCGTCCCTCTCAACAGAGTCGGGCAAATCTTATCGTGGGATAGCTTGTTGTATTAGACACACGGGAAGTCATAGTATTAAGACCCAAAGGGCTAGCGCATCAGAACAGTAACCATCGCCAAAGATGAAAACTGTAGATCGGAAGAATCTGATCTGCAACCACACCAACAAACACGAAAACTGACAAGATCCCATAAGATACGCCGGACACATAACTCCACACGTCCTCCATTGGTGCTAGGCGCACCACCAGAGCGGGGATAGAGCCGGGACTACGTTACTCCGACACCGGGATGTAGCCATCGACTCACCACCTGGGCGAAGACGCAGAAACTAGCTAAAACATCAACCGGGAACCCTCCAGCCGGCAAATGGCCGGGGTCCACGGCCCCTCCAAGGCTTGGAAGTGTTAGAGTATATCACGTTAGATTATACGAGTAGGACTCTAATTAGACTTGTAGTCCAAGTTAGGTTAGCCTATGTCGGTTGTCTACTCTTCTATATAAACAATGTGTTCGGCCGTATCAATCAACCAATATACGAGTTTATCAATCTTATCATGGTATCATAGCAGTTCGCTCCGCAACCTAGGGTTTAGCCACCACAGCTTCCGCCGCACCGCCCCCGGGGAGATTCATCTCCGCCGGGGGCTGCGCAAGTAGATTAGATCTTTAGTCGTCGAAATTTTCTCGCCGACCACTTGACCGGCGTTTCTTCTTTTTTCGCCGATCATAGATCGGATTGCGTCGCCCGTTGCCTGTCGTCCTCGTGCGCCTCTACTGCAACATGTCGTCGACTCCTCTCCGGCAACTACTCGTCATCGACCGTGTGAAGGACACCGTACACGGCGCCCCACGCGCCGTCGCCGCCTGCAACCTCCACGTCGCCACCACGCCGGGTCGTCTTCGACAACATCAACCGGGACAATCTCGTCCCCAAGTACGCGCCCCGTCGTCAACACAAGGGCTGCACCAACAACGTTCGTGGTCATCATCGCCGACAAGTTCTGCACCAACAACGCATCAGCATCTTCTTCCTCTACATCGCCGACAACTATCTACATCGTCAAACGTCTTCAACAACCACAACGCCATCTTCGTCCACCGCAACCGAGCCGCCAGAGTTGCAGTCTATTTTTTATTTTGCACAATTTACTTTTTGCAAACTTTTCGTCTACTCCGGCAACAAACGACGGAAAATCTGCGCTACGCACCGACCGATCGGAGATCTTCTCTGCTTCCTCATCCGGCTCTGGCTCGCAAGTTTCATGGTGGTCCCTGTCTTCGCATGTCCGGTACTGGCAATGCCGGCACGTGCCTTCGTCCCCGACGCGTTCCCGAGTCTGGCAAGCTCGGCAAGGCGTGCCGCCTACCTCGTCTACATCAACTCCAGCAAAAGTCTATCTCGTCTACCCAACAACGGCAACATCGACCACAAGTACAGCGCCCACAACTCGGCTACATCGACATCAGCATAAGGGCTATCATCTCGGCTCCCTCTCTAGTTCGCGACTTCGGATTGTGCTCCAGTCAGACCGTCCGCGACGCTCCAGCTGTCCGCGTCACTACCGATCCGACTGCGGGGGTGTTAGAGTATATCACGTTAGATTATACGAGTAGGACTCTAATTAGACTTGTAGTCCAAGTTAGGTTAGCCTATGTCGGTTGCCTACTCTTCGATATAAACAATGTGTCCGGCCGTATCAATCAATATACGAGTTTATCAATCTTATCAGGAAGGCCATCGGGGCGCGGAAGTCCGGCGGCAGGGACAGAAAACCTAATCGCCTTCTGATCGTCGGTGTTCCTTTGTCTCAGTGGGTGGAGAGTACTTAATTCCTTATAGACTGTGTCGTTTTATCTGCCAAGGCGGCATGAGGATGATTATTATTGTCCACGAGGTCTGACAAGAGGGCTGATCTGCACGCCCTGCTTGTATTGTAGTAGTAGTAGTAGTTGGAACGTAGTTGTTTCTTGTGGTGTTGGAGTACTTTGGATATCTCGTGCAATTAAGAGTCAGGAAAACATGACAATTTTTTAATTAACATATAGTTCATTAGACAGTCTATTTCAGAGACTACACAAATGGTCACCACATGAGACAAACATGCAACTTTGCACAAAGAACCCCGCAACAAGTAAAATTACAATTCCACCAATTGAGAATCTTGTGACTCGCCGAATCGTCCTCCACCGCCACCATGGCAGCGCCGGAAAAGGAGGCGAACAGTCGCCATACCCAGATCTGGGAGATCACCTTCACATACAAGGATGCTTTCCAAGCCGATGAACCGGGTGGTCGCTAGCGACGAGACCGAGACTTTGTGGCACGTCGATCAGAGATCTTCCTCGTGGTCACCATACCCCGACGCCGTCAACTTCATCTGACACGGTCGAAGAAGAGGAACATCGTCGTAGCCGACTCGGCTTGCACCAGCGAGAGTGTCGAACATCAACCACCAGACATGAATCTCACCAAAATACAAAGACCGGCGAGACGACCGGGCCACCTACCCCCGCTGCCGCCGGTTAGAGCGACATCGAGATAGAGGAGAGCAGAGGCAAATTATTCCGACGCGATGCCGTCTGCTTCAAGGAAGCAGTAAGCCAACCCTAACTATAGGCCAGAACCGAAACACCATGATCCCTACCCCCTCCCATCACCGAAGTGCCCGACGGAGGAGGCAGGGACCGACAACTTGACCAGTGTAGTTGGGAAAGCCCCGCTCAGATCCCTCTTTTTCTCGAGCAGTATGTCGGATAAATACTTCAGCAACCATCTCCCTCTCAGGTGGAAATCAATGCTGAAACGCTTATCCGTCCCCTTCGCCTGCTACAGTAGAGAGGAGGCGAAAAAGCGGCGACTCGGGGGTTTCGAGCTCTCGCCGTCGTTTCCGCCGCTCTCCTCCGCCTTCGGTCGCCGTCGAGGCGCCGCGAGGTGGGGCGAGCTCCGGTTTGCGCTCGTGCGTGTAGATAGGTACTAGGTGTGCGTGCTTGCCGGCGGCATCGAAGACGGTGGCGATGGCGTCGGTGCGTGGCGTGTGGTCCTTCCCCTCCTTGCCCCGTTCCGGCTTCGACGTCGGGGAGGTCGTGAAGGTGTTCCGTCGGGTGAGTTCCTCTGTCTCTGTTTCTCTCGCCGGCCGTGGTGGCGAGGGGAGAAGGAGGTGGTTGTGCTCGTTCCGCTTTTGGTGGTGGTGCTGGTGGTGTTCTTCTTCGGCGTCTCTGCTCCGGCCGGCCTTGGTGGCGAGGGGAGCGGTGTCTGCAGGAGGTCGGGTGGTGCGGTTGGTTGGCCTGGGCGGCGCTGCGTCGGCGGGAAGATGGTGTTGTGGCCGTGTTCGTTCATCGAGTCCAGATTCCGTCGCACGGCGGCGGATGGATCTTGCGGCCGTCTACAACATGTGGTGGTGCCTCTTCCCTGGCGGCAGGTGGTACGGCGACGCCGGCGACGACTAAGTTTCTCGGGAGCGCGGCGGTGGATCTGATCGTGTTTCTTCCACGAGGCTCAGGGTGCTTTGTGCTTTTTACAGGGTTCTTTTGTAATTTCTTTTCTTTGCTGGACCTGCTTGTAATTTGCACTCAGTTTCCTGAATCCTTCCTCAAAAAAAAAAAAAAAAATCAATGCTGAACATTTTACGGAAAGTAGCCTCGGTTGGTAAGTACTGCCGGTAAACACGTTTGGTACCTACTACAGCCTGCTTGTGTAAATCAGGAATGCACAGTGGTACTCCTGCAGCCACGTGGCGGCACCCGCCAACACGGAGCCGAGCCTGCTCCTGCAGAGCACTTCCACTGCACTTGCGAAATGGCTGCATTCCTGCATCAGGGGCACAGGGGGAAATGATCACTCAGCACCAGTACCTACCGCACCGACGTGAAAAATTACTACAAGCTAAAACCTGAACACACACGCGTCACGCTGTAAAAAACCATGTGTGTACAGTGTACTACCGCGGATGTTTTTTCCTTTAAATAATCCTATAATTACCGCTGCCGGCCTAGACTAAAACTTGCGGCTGCTAATCTATGGTTAGAGTCTTGTACCCCACCCAGCGGAGGTAATCAAAACAATAAGAAATGTATTGGAAGAGTATCAACTAATCAACTCGTGTCCACGATTCCACGGCCGATCAAGTAGGCCATTCTTCGCAGCTAGCTCGGCGTTGAAAGATTCCAGGATGCATATTCTAGAGCTACTACTCGACCACCTACCACCGTCTAGTTAAGCTCGAATAATGGACGTGGGAGCCTATGAAAGCGAAGGGGTAACCATAGTTGAAGAATCAAACCACATGAGCTAGCTTCGGGAGGTCGTCTTCTTGCGTTGCGATCGATCCATCAATCAATTTCATCTGAAAAAGAGAAAACTACAGACTACTACATGGTTCCAACGCAAAGTCCTTGTCGCAAACTGACACAAGGCAGGCCACCATGTGGGGCTGCCCAACGACAGTGGATCGCGATGGAGCCCGGGGCTAGCTAATCAATCGTGTGCTATTTTAACTCCTTTAAAAAGGAAGTGTGGTACCGTGCTTGAAATAGAATGATCGTACTCCAATCAACCTCTACATAGGGTTGTGGCTATTTCGACGTCATCTACCCTTTTTTTGGTGAGCAACCTCATGAAGAGTTTGAATATCGAATTACGAGACTTGTATAAATTCGGCGCCCAACACCTGATGCCTTCGGCAATGCAAAATCTTTGGAGTGCATTTTGCTTTTATTCCCAACGTTTCAGAAAAAAAAGCCGCATACATTATGTTCATAGTCAAACAAATTTCAATCAAAATTTTCTTCTAAGTCAAACAACGTAAAATTTGACCAATTCTGTAAAAAAATAACAATTATTTCTCGGTTCCACAATATAAGACGTTATGGTAGCTAAAACAACCAGCCAAAACGGTTTATATTGTGGAATATAGGGAGTACAATACTTTATAGAGAAATTTAGACAAACTTTATATTCTTGATTTTGAGCAAAACATATACGCATGCATTTCAGAGTAGAGGGAGTATCTAATTCCGAACCTCTGAGAATATCCGGCGCAAAAGCTGGGTCGTGTAGTTGGCGGAATTTGCTTGTCGAATCTAAAACAATTTCATAAATGTTGTTATAATTGTATGCAACTCGAAAGAATTCATGATACTCCCAATGAATATTCTTATGAGATGTTCGTCTAGTCAACTACCAGGTCAGTTTAACAAGTTGGTCCAGATTGTGAGTTTGGAAAAATGATAACATTGGCAAAGTATATTTTGCGGTGAATAAAATAGGTAAAGTTGTCACATACTGACAACTAAAGCATAATTATGTTATACTTATATATGGTAAAACTTGTCAAAAAGTTACCGAAAAATGTAAAAAAAAAACTCCCTCCGATCCAAAAAAAAAATGTCGTGACTTGTACGTATAACTTCTACGTGAAATGTTCGTCCTCCGACATTTATTAGGGAGTAGTCATTTATAAGAAAGTGCGTAACTTCATGTTTTCTAATCAGTTGGAATGTAGGTGAAAACAAATTCAAAATCTGAATGCGTTGAGAACAAAAAACTATGACTAATGAACTAATCAAACCATCACGAAGGCTAACAACTACTCTGCTGCCGGATTAAAAATTATACTGTCGATCGCAGAAGGCAAGGTGGGAGAAGTCTATGCAGCGGGCTCACCACACGTCGGCATCACTCGCTCCTTCCTCCATTTCAAGCCCCGCGTGGCTGCCAACAGTTTGACCGGCTCCGAGCAGCGAAGCCGCCAGGGGAGAAGCCGGAGCAAGCAAAACCACCAGAGACATACGGATCGAAACAAGCGCTAGCTAGCAAGCTAGCTCGGGAGGCAGAGGAGATCAAGAAGCAGAGAGGGGGTGCGAGGAGGCGACAGTTCGTGCAGAAGGGAAGGAGATGGACGTGAAGCGGGGGCGGAGCCCTCGGGCTCAGGCCGACGACGAAGACGACAAGAGGAGGGCGCCCAGGTGGAGCGGCGCCGTCCGGCCGTCGATGGTGCTGCTCGGCTTCCTCATCACCCTGGCCCTCCTCGCGCTCGTCTTCGGCGGCAGCTCGGGTTCCCTCCCGCCTACCCAGCCATCCTCCGTCCCTAAGGTCGGCGACCACCACGTCGTCCCCGGCGCCGGCGCCGCCACCGCGACGCCCAAAAGTAAGCTTTTCTTCTTTCTCCTGCACGCACTTTCCGACCTCTGAATTGTGAAGATCACGTCCCACGTTAGGCGAAAAAGCTCGATCGTTGACCGCCAGTACGCAGGGGAAATTCTTGGGTGGGGTTTGGCTGGCCTATGAACAAGCAGCTGCCGTCGTAAGCAAATCCGTGTTTTTATTATTCACAAAGTTGTTCGGAAATTGCCTTTTTGTCAGGAGGTACGAGGATGCCATCGCTGGAACCAGTAGTACTCCCTACTGAATGCATTGGCATTGTGAGTTCTAGCCATGGCCAAGCCCTACAAACTAGTACACTGTAGATCGCCGAATTTTGCGCAAGAACTGCAGATCTGGCTTGCTCAGGCAGCCCAAATTTTCCTCGGATCTGCGAGCTTGAACAGTCGGCTCTGGTTTGGTGAAATGGCAACAGTGCTGCGCCTGATGATGCAGTATTGTGACGCTGGCGCATCCTTTGGCGGATCTTGTCCTACATCATCAACCTTTTCCCAAAGGGATATAGCTTGCGCCATAATGTCGGTGAATTTTCCTTGCGAAGGGTGTTCCAAAGTGTCCTGCCTTTTTACTTGAGTGGTCCCTGACTTTGGGATGCAATCTGTACTGTTTTTTCTTAATTAAAGTGTCTGGGTGAGGCTCCATAAAAGTAGATTCTTAAACAACTGAGGCTCCAAAGTGAGGAGTCAAACTCCAACACGAATAATTTCCTTCGCTTGTAGTACAATGTCAGTAAGAACTGAAAATGTTGAACTTTTACAATGTTCCTGAAATCAATCCCCATTTCTTGCTGTTCCGTAGAGTGTTCCAACAAGAAGAACTTTCGGTGGATTTGTTGGTTACAACAATATGTGATGAGGCCATTCTCTGAAATGTTGCTGGGGCTGTAATTCCTTTTGACCCAGGTTGATTCCTTTGGGTCCTTTTTTACCGGGTGACATGGTTTTACTGGCCATGCTTTTTCACCTGCCTCTGGAAAACTCTTCTTACTAATCATTGAATTTAGCGGTTCTCCTGCTAACATTCAAAGAGAGAGAGAGAGAGTTGTTTTCCCCCTCTAAAAATGTTCTGGCTCAGAGACCTGTTTGGCACTAGATCATGTCTATTTGTTTGACGCTCATGGTTAGTTGCACTGAATTGTTAGCATGAGTGAAGGTAACTGTTTCATTGATACTTTGCTTCTGCAAATGCTGAATCCATTGCGATGCTCTTCGTCTAGCTTCATGCCTTCTTTTAGCTGACGGATTATAACAATTCAGTTACCTTCTCTGCAAAATTTGCCGACAGATTATAACATTCAATTACATTTTCTGCAGAAACCACAACTCTTGCGAAGAACTTGTCAGCGCCAGCCACGACTCTGTCGCAGGACAAGCTTCTGGGAGGACTACTCTCGGCGGCGTTCGAGGAATCCTCGTGCCAGAGCCGATACAAATCATCTCTGTACCGGAAGCCATCCCCGTTCCCGCTCTCCCCCTACCTGGTGCAGAAGCTGCGGAAGTACGAGGCGCGGCACAAGAAGTGCGGCCCGGGCACCAAGAGGTACCGGAATGCCATCGAGCAGCTCAGGTCGGGCCGGAACGTGGAGAGCTCCGAGTGCAAGTACGTGGTGTGGTTCCCCTGCAATGGCCTTGGCAACCGCATGCTCACCATCGCCTCCACCTTCCTCTACGCGGTCCTCTCCGGCCGCGTCATGCTCGTCAACGTGCATCAGGAGCAGGAGGGCCTCTTCTGCGAGCCGTTCCCGGGCACCTCCTGGGTGCTCCCTCCAGGGTTCCCTGAGGGCAACCCCATGAAGCTCCACTACGATGCGCCGGAGAGCTACGTGAACATGCTCAAGAGCGGCCTCGTCCGCGGCGACATGCCGGCGTCGTCGCTGCCGCCGTACGTGTTCCTCCACGTCGAGCAGAGCCGGCTGCGGCTGACGGACAACATCTTCTGCGACGACGACCAGGCGTTGCTTGGCAAGTTCAGCTGGATGATACTGAAGTCTGACAGCTACTTCGCGCCGGCGCTGTTCCTGACGCCGATGTACGAGAAGGAGCTGGCGAAGATGTTCCCGCAGCGGGAGTCGGTGTTCCACCACGTCGGCCGGTACCTCTTCCACCCGACGAACAAGGTGTGGGGCATCGTGCGTCGGTACTACGAGGCTTACCTGGCTCGGGTGGACGAGAAGATCGGGTTCCAGATCAGGATCTTCCCGGAGAAGCCGGTGACGTTCGAGAACATGTACGACCAGCTGACCCGGTGCATCAGGGAGCAGCGGCTGCTGCCGGAGCTCGGTGAACCCATGGCGAACGCGACGGCCGACAGCAAGGTGAAGGCGGTGCTGATCGCGTCGCTGTACCCGGGCTACTACGACAAGATCCGCGGCCTCTACTACGAGAACCCGACCAAGACGGGCGAGATCGTGGCGGTGTACCAGCCGAGCCACGAGGAGAAGCAGGAGTACACCTCCAACGAGCACAACCAGAAGGCGCTCGCCGAGATCTACCTCCTCAGCTACTGCGACAAGATCGCCATGAGCGCCTGGTCCACCTTCGGCTACGTCGCCTACGGCTTTGCCGGCGTCAAGCCCTGGATCCTGCTCCGGCCCGACTGGGACAAGGAGGTGTCACAGGTGGCATGCGTCAGGTCCACCTCCGTCGAGCCATGCCTGCACTCGCCGCCCATCCTCGGCTGCAGGGCCAAGCAGGAAGTCGACGTGGCCAAGGTCAAGCCCTACGTACGGCACTGCGAGGACGTCGGCTTCGGCCTCAAGCTCTTCGATAACTAAACATGGTTTCCAAGGTTCGGATCAATTTTACGTGACGGCAACTGCGTGAGTACATTAATTTTTCCCCCTTCTTTCCCAGCTGTGGATTACTTAGGCGTTTGGGGGGACATCGTTGTGTTCGTTCTGTGCTGTAATATTCAAATTCGTTCTTTGTACTAAAAACACAACGGATGCTTACACCTGTATACATAGATCGTTGTTTATCTTCCAATTAATTATCGCGCTTTTGCTAACGTTTTAGTCCGTACGTGTGATCGATCAATCGGTGTTCGCGATTGTTACCACGTACTGTAGATGGTTGCTCGGATTGTGGCTCGTTTGCAGGTTGTGCTTTTTTGTTGCTCCTTTCGTTTTTTTTTGCCTTTTTTTGTTGGGCCTTTTTCTTTTCGAGTTTGACTGAACTTTTTTGTGTTTTTACGTTTGGGCTTTTAATATTAGATATGTAACCTTTTAAACTGCCTAATTTTTTTGCTGGTTTTATTTATCTTGGTCTGTTACTTTGTTGTGATTTTTTCTTTGGCAAGAAAACTGTAGATGAATCCTTTCGTATGTAATTGTACATAATATTATACAATTGTATGCAATTGTAAATGAACTCTCCAAGTTTAATTGGCAAATTAGTATGCAATTTGTACAAATAACATATGAATTGCAGCCGACGGGAATTATAATAGAACATGAAAACTTCGCGTAATCGCATCTAAATATTAACATTGTGAAATTGCAATTAATATTTAACTAAATACTAATATGCAATTGTACATTAATATTTCTGCGCAATAGTGGTCATGAATGTGCAATTGCACTATGGCCGGTAATCCGCAATTGCATATTACTACCAATAATGTGTAATTGCACAATAGTAGCCATAATGTGAAATTGCACACGTATTTGACTTTTGCGTATTTTTTTCTCATGTTTTTGTTTCATTGTGGCCAGTAATGGCAATTGCATATTATTGCCAATAATGTGTAACTGCACAATAGTAGTCATAATGTAAAATTGCACACATATTTAACTTTTGCATATTTTTTCTCACGTTTTTTTCCACTATGGCCAGTAATGCGTAATTGTATATTATGGTCAATAATATACAATTGAACAATAGTAGCCATAATGTGAAATTGCACATGTATTTAACTTTTGCGTATTTTTTCTCACTATTCGAAATTGTATAACCCAATATATATCCAAGATCGATGGACTTTTCTTTATTATTGGTTGATGGGAACGTGAGCCAGATTTTTTGAGCAAATACCATATATATTAAACCGGCAAATAGTACATGATTACATCGATTACAAAAATAATACTGAAAGAGACGAGCAAATCTTTGAGATCTTCAAGCCCTTTCTTTTCCATGACACAATCTTGTACTTTTCTGAAGGCAGCCGTAGAACAATGACGAATACACCAAACCACAGACCTGTGAATACCAATGAAGTTCTCCTCTTTTAATTTTGAGCCGCAATGCAAGGGTTTATGCACGCACGCATCTATTAAATTAATCAAGCAACATCGGCAAGAGCACCACCACTGATATTTCAGGGAAAAATAACCGAACAACTTTGTCGACGTCGTTGGGAGCCGAGAGAACGAATCACCATTGCCGAGGACATAGTAGCCGGGACAGATATTGCGAGGACAATCCTCCTCGTGGCAACCATGAGAAAAATCCAAGATTGATCTGGCGAAGCAAGATCTGAAGAACCATACTAGACAAACTTAATCTTTCAAAACCACCATTAACGTAGGGAAGGAGATCTCGCCGTCGAACGAAAACCGGAAGATTGCTTATTGTAGAAGATGTCATCTCAATTGATGAAGACGACAACAACCAAAATCCTAAATTGAAACACTATTTTTATTAAAATCCACTCATAGATCGGATTCTCCACCCCTCCCGACGACGGCAAGGCCGGCCGAGGAGGGGAACCAATCTACGGTGGAGGAGAAAAGTGGCGGCGGAACGTGAGCCAGATTAATTTTGCTACTCCGTACGATTGCATGCTGTTGGGCGATAAAAACGAAAAACAAAACGAGCTAGCTAGCTGGTAGATTCAATCGATTGATCCACCTTGCCAAATGCCACAGGAAATCGAACACGTGTAGGTGATTGGGCTGGCCCGTCTCGCACTGTCAGCGATAGTATGCGCGCAGCACACGGGAAAACGGCCCGCTTCCTCAGGTAGCTCGGCCGAGAGCTAAGAAAAATTTCGGCCAAACTGTTGGCGATAACAACGTTAGTACTCCGGCGGTACTTTTCGCTCGTGAGCGCTCGGAGACTCGCGAGGCGAAAACTTTTTCCTACCCTAGCCGCCGCCATCGCCGTAGGCCACCGGCGCAGGCCACCGCGGAAAAGCTGGGGCCCTCTCCTTCCGCTTGCCGCTCCGGCGGCAGGAGGGAGGGGGACCCCGTTTTTTGCATGGTAATTAGGGTTAGGAGTTTCTTGGCATGGTGCGTCGTTGGGGTGGTGGGAGCGGCGCCCGAGCAAATAAATCTATCTCAACTCTTCTCCCACACCGGCGTTGTCCTTCATGGAGGCGTCTCGGAGTTGGTGGCGTTGTGTGCTTGCCGATCTGAACGATCTTTCAGATCGGTGGCGGCCGGGTTCATGGATGGTGTCGGCGAGGCGGCGGCGGCGACTCCATCAGATGGGTTTTTCCTCCTGCTTTGTCCCCGTTGCTGCGGTGTTGTCTCCGACGCCATGGTGGAGCAGAGAGGATTCGTCCAGGAGTACGTGCAGACGGTGGTCTGCACTGATGACAGCTGGAAGATGATGCACCTTGTGGTGGGTTCGTGGATGGAGGCTGACGGTTCTGGTTCCCTACTCCGGCGTCGTTGTGAGGGGGTGCCAGTGCTGGAGTTCGATGGCGTGTCCGGGGTCGTGTTGCCCCGGTCTGATTCTTTCAACGGCAATGGTTTGTCCTATGGCAAACTATTTTGGAGGTCCGAAAAGCTGATGATCAGCGATGGAGCCGCGTCGAGCTCGGGTGAAGAGGTGATCTGTCTATTTTCTCCTTGGTGGCTGCTACGGTGGTGCCGAAGAAGATGGATAGGTGTTAGTTTATCACATAGGTTTATCCTATCTTTACAGATCTGTAAGATCGGTGTATACGTATTTTGTATCTCGTGTTTTGTTTATCAATGAGAATCGTATTACCATGAAAAAAAAACGTTAGTACTCCGTGCCGTGGCCGCTCCTGCGTCTCATAAACGACATGCTTGCCCGTTCCCGGGGTCGCCAAGTGCCAGTCTCCAAATTGTTCACCTGTCATGCCTAACAGATCAACAACAATACGTCCACATGCATCGTGTATATCGCGCTCAAATCCCGTAATATACTATGGATGATAAAGACATAATTGTTATGTAATATGGTAATTTGTACACCATTTTAGCTGTCATTAGCTTCGAGTAAACAACCTACTCAGTATTGTCCAAGACTCTGACTCCATATCGGCGTTAGAAATTATGAAACCAAAATCTGCACTCCTATCTTATTTCTTTTCAGTTTGTTTGCGTCTCGAATATACAATTTCCACATTGTATTTCTATTTTTTTATAGTTTGGTTCTCAAGGCTCAACATTCTACCTGCCACCTGTCATCTTGCGTATTGCGTGCGAATTTGAATGATCCTGTGGCGCCGTGGCGTCGTCGCGCAATTGTATATGTTCAGTTGAAACCAGGACAGCGGGCGGCAAGCCAACAACAGATGGGGGCCAATCCGGGAGGAGCGCACAAGGCGGCCGTCGGCGTCGGGAAGGTGGTACGCAGCAGTGAGAAGGAGCCTCGATGGGGACGGCGTGGGCCCGCGCCCGCGGTGCTAGTGGTCGGGCTCTTGGCACCATGGCGATGCTTGCCTTCTCGTTCGGCGCCGGCAGCCGGATGTCGATCGTGCGAAAGCCAGGTGAGCAACCATACACGTGCAATGAAACCGTTCGTGCTAATTTGTTGCAGCGCACCAATGAAAATCCATGCGTTTCTGCCATTGCTGCTCATGCTGTACTAATTTGTTGAAGCCATGCATGTATCGTGCAGCTGCCGCGGCGTCACCTGCTCGTGACAAGCCGGCATCGTCGTCTCGGCACGACCAAGACGGCCGCCGCCTCCTCGGCGGGCTGCTCTCGCCGGCCTTCGACGAGCACTCGTGCCGTTCCCGGTACGCGTCGTCGTCGTCCCCATACCGCCGTGCGTCACCGTTCCGCCCATAGTCTTACCTCGTGGGGCGCCTCCGGCGGTACGAGGCCCGACACAGGTGGTGCGGGTCCCCGCCCTTCAAGGAGGCTGTCGAGCACCTACGCTCCCGCCGCAACGCCGCGCTCTCGGAGTGCCAGTACGTCGTGTGGACGCCGTTCAACGGCATCGGCAACCGCATGCTCGCGCTCGCCTCCACGTTCCTCTACGCGCTACTCACCGACTGGGTCCTGCTCGTGCACGCGCCGCCGGAGTTCGACGGCCTCTTCTGCGACCCCTTCCCCGGTAGCTCCTGGACGCTGCCCGCGAACTTCCCGATCACCGACTTCGACGGCACCTTCACCATGTCGTCACCGGCGAGCTACAAGAACATGAAGCAGGCCGGCGTGATAGGCGGCGGTGACAACCTCAACGCCACGGCTGAGACGCTGCCCCCGTACGTGTTCCTCGACCTTATCCAGTCCTTCACCGATGCCGCCTTCTGCGAGGCCGACCAGCGCGTGCTCGCCAGGTTCAACTGGATGGTGGTCAAGTCCGACGTCTACTTCGCCACCGGGTTCTTCCTCATGCCAGCGTACCGGCGCCAGCTCGAGCGGCTGTTCCCGGAGAAGGAGGCCGTGTTCCACCACCTCGCGCGGTATCTCTTTCACCCGTCCAACGACGTGTGGGCTATCGTCCGCAGGTTCTACAAAGCCTACCTCGCCGGAACAGACCAGCGCGTCGGCCTCCAGGTTCGCGTCTTCCCGGAATTTCCGGTGCCGTTCAAGACCATGTACCGGCAGATCATGCGTTGTTCGGAGCAGGAGGGCTTGCTGCCTAAGGTAGCACGGAAGGACGGCGCGGCGAGAAACTCCACCGCCGTGCCGCAGCCGGACGGCACCAAGAAGAAGCTGACATCGATACTGGTGACGTCGCTGTCACCGGACTACTATGAACGCATCCGCAGGAGTCCGGGGGACACGTGGCCGTGCACCAGCCGAGCCACGAGGGAGCGCAGCACACGGAGGCGCGCGGGCACAACCAGAGGGCGCTGGCGGAGATATACCTGCTGAGCTTCTGCGACCGCATCGTCACGACGGCCGTGTCGACGTTCGGCTACGTGGCGCACGGGCTGGCTGGGGTGCGGCCGTTGGTGCTGCTGCGGTCCCCTTCGCCGGAGGCGCTTGCCGAGCCGGCGTGCGTCCGGTCGGTGTCCGTCGAGCCCTGCCTTCATGCCCCGCCGGCACGGGTGTGCGGTGCGGCAGAAGGAAAAGACATTGGAGCTATCGTGCCTTATGTCCGGCATTGCGAGGATGTCTATAGAGGTGTCAAGCTGTTCGGTTAGCGCAGCGATTTGTTTGTGTAGTACTCACTCCGTTTATAAAAGGATGTCTCAATTTTACATACAAATCTAGAAAAGATTGAGACATCCTTTTGTGAACGGAGCGAGTAGATGCCTTATTTGCTCATATTGTAGTGTTGTACTTTTAAATTGTTGAAGGTGCAAACTGTTACATCTAGGCCCCGCCTGGGAATTCGGTTTCAGTTTCATATTTGCCAGTGCACGGCTGATACAGCGAGTACGTCTTCGTTCGGTTGAGCCAGGGTCTTTCGGGGTCAGCAGGGGTTTGGGGTCCAATCTTCTCTTCTCTTTCCCAATGAGTGAACTGCCTTATGATATTTCACTTCCCTGTCATAAAAAAACATTGTCACTACATATCATAGCATAGGTAGTTTAATTTTTGTGCACTCGATGGCATTGGTGAATGGTAATGTACTCATACTTCTAGAGACCACAGTTCGTAGCTGCTTGGTGTTAGCGGCCAATTCGGTGTTTCATGATTCAGTCCATGCTCAGGTTGGTTGTTAGTCACATTGGAGCAAAGTTCAGAATGCAATATGGTATCCTCTATGTACACTATTCTGCAACTTACTGATTAAATCTTGAAAGTAGTGTTCCCTTAATTATTACCTTGCATTCATTCGGATTCTCAGTAAATGTTACTCCGTACTTCGTTTGAATTTATGCATTATATCCATCCTAATATGTTTTTCCTTTCATATTACAGTTAGCAGACTGCAGTCCCGATGGTTGCGTTTACTGCTTCAAGTTTGTTTGGATGAAGTGATGCTGACCGTCGGGGTGGCAAAAAACTCCCAATCAAAACAAGATCTTTTATCCACCATTTTCAGACATTGTCTAGACAAACCATACTTCAGGACCTGTATTTGTGAAGTACTGAGGACAGTATAGCCATTGCTGTTTTCCTTGAAACATTGTCAAATGAACTTGATCTATCAAGAGCTGAGAGGGTTGATATTGGACTTTCCCTATCAGATTCTGAGAATATAGGATTCAACCTGATAAGTAAGTGTTTTGTAAAACAAATTTGTTGGTTTGATCAGTTGTTATAGGTGCTTACTCGCTCCACTCTTTATTTGTTTTGCAGGCCAAAGATTTTCAATTGCTCAAATCGTACAGTTCTGTGAAAATCCTTCACAATCTATATCAAATGAACAAATTCATGATATTGTTGTGTTTCTTCACCATATTGATGGCCTCTCAAAGAATATGGATTCTCTTACTAATATAATCTCCCTATTCAAAGTCAATGGCATGCCATTCCATGATCTTGTCCCTATTCATGATGGCAACGTTCGACCAGCTTCAAGGTTTCCAGAATTTTTCACACTAATACCTTTTTCATATCTTCTATAATGCTATATTCAGAGTATGTGTTGATAAGTTAGATGATGATTTTGATTCCCTTTTATCTGAAATTGGGAAACAAGAAAGCATGTCTGACATCATTGGTTATGGATATACTGCTGATATTGCACATTGTAAAATATACTATCACCATTTGAGCCTCTCAATGATTTGGGGATATCAAGGTTGCTTGAGGCTGTTGTTTCCACTACTCCCGGTGTTGGTGAGGCCAATAAAATGTATTCAACCTTCGTTTCGGCTTTCGGCAACAGCCAAACAAAAGTCTCAAGTCAATCACCGGCATGGAATATCAATATTCTTGTGGATTCTTACCTAGTTAGTTTAGGTACGTATGAGTTACTGTCAGCTAGGTTTGGTACGTAGCGCGTGTGGTAGTACTAGTCAGTTTAGGACTTGGTGTTAGACTAGGTTTATTGTACTGAGTTGTTTTGGGTTGGTTGTACGTGCATATATATGCACACGTTATGTAAGCAGAAGTTGCACCGTGAGATTGAGAAGAAAACAAAGAAATATAGACGGGCACGAGAAGTGTCCTTGGCAAAAGTTTTTCGTTCGTGTGTTTGTCTAATTTGATGTGATCGATCCTGTGGACAAATCCCAACAGTGAGTTCTTGTTAACTTTGCCTGCTGTTTTTTGCTTCATTGTAACGATCTAACTTGTTTATGTTGCAAATGCAGGCTCCAAGAACTAACTTGACCAGTGTAATGGAAAGCCTTCACCATGAGGGCTTCAATATCCCTGATGAAGGGGCTTTTCGTTTACTGGTGGGGTGCCTATATATTCTCGGGCCTGCAAGATATATACAAGCGTTCCAGTTTGAGGAACTGAATGCACTGAATTCCTGTGCGTGTAATTGATTTGTTCATGGGTTCTGCTTCAGTGTACCCCTCCCTCAAATTTAAAAGGATAATTTGGTCATTTATCATTAATTAATGAGCTAATAAACCTGGACATAGCGCATAATCCCCCGCGCTGGTGACGCCATCCTCCGGGAGCCCCCTCACCGCCGCATCGCCCGACTAGAGGTCCACGAGGATACCCGGACACCGCAGATAACCACGCGGCGACGGCGAGGACTCGCCCTCCTCCTTCCACACGTTCCCACACCGCTCCGCCATGTCCAGCTCATCTCGAGCGCGTACGACGACGGTCTATTTCCCCAGCAAGTCTGGCATCATGATGGCGTCTCGCATGCATGTAGCGCAACATGTTGAGGCAGTACTCGTCCACCATGACATGCTACGGCAGCGTCGCCGTGGCCTACTCGGCCGGCGTCGTGGCGTACGACCTAGCGCCCAGAGTGTTCACCGAGCTCCCGCGGAGCCAACCCGTGCATTTCGAGTACTCGATCGATTTCCTGGCGTGCCACCGCCAGTCCCTCGTGATGGTCCTCGGGGAGTACCTGGACACGGCAAGCCTGCGTGTATGGAGTTCGTCGGCGGCGCGTAGCTGCTGGTGGCGTCCATACCACCGGCCATGTCGTAGATGCTGATGGGAGGAGTACCTGTCCGATGCTTTTTGCTATCTCGGCAAAGCTGACTTGAAGTCATGATGCTAAAGCTAGCTCGCCGAGAGCGTGAGACACAAGCATGTACTCGATACAAGCTAGATTGTTTACTCCCGTATGTATGCAATACACACCACAGACTCATATCCGATTGTTTGACGGCGAAGTCGCGGATTTCGTGGCCGCCTCTCTCCGTCGAGCCAAGAATGGAGGTCGCCCTTCTGATGGCCGGATCCTCGCTGGTTGCATCCAATTGATGATGCGTGTAGTGTAGTGTACGAGGGAGATGAGATGATTAGTACTAACGCAAGTACTACTAGCTATTTAGGGGATTAATTAATGACAAAGGACTAAATTACCCTTTTAATTTTGGGGAGGGGGTACACGGAAGCACAGCCCTTTGTTCATTGGGTCATACATCATCCATTTTCTCAGGTCGTCTCGGCACTGACCGCTTAGAACACAGCTGATCAGACCGCCTGTCGCCATCAGGTTCTTGGACCTTAGCCTGCTTGCATGCCCTTCATCTTTCCCGTGAGACCAAGAGAACAATCCTTGTGATCTCATATTTGAATATGCTTGCCTCTTTCATGGGCGTATATCAGGGTATGAACAGTATGCCATTACATAAATTGATATACTTGTAGGTTCATTTGTATAAGTAACATCAGTTTCGTTCATCAAACAAATGAGAACAATCTGAGTTTCCCATTGATGACGTTACATGGTGTGATACACCTATGAAGACACAATATTGAAAGTTCAGTTTTGATTTTGTAATTATTGTTATAATTCAATTTTTTCAGTTTGTTTTCAGAAAATTACTAACTATATAAAAGGAGTGCAAAACGGCGAGCTGTGGGGTGGTCACGTTACTGTATCATCTACAGTGTTCAGCAGTGATTTCACCGTTTGGTTCGCTTCCCTGTACCGGATCGTCCGTGTGGACGTGTCGGTCCTCTAGCGCTGCCACCGCTTGCCAGCCACCACTTCCCTGTATGCGTTCCGGTCGAAAAAAAATCTCACCTCAAAGCTAAGTGAATCCATTAAATTTCTTTTGAGTTTGTGGTGGATGTCAGTTGGTAATATATTTCTTATTAATTTGGTGGATTTACAGCTATGGTAGCGGGGATTTACCAAACTGAATTGTTTTTCTCCATGTGAAGTGCTCTAGAAGTTCCTGAGTACATCAAAAGACGTCAACAAGTCCAGGAGGAGCTTCACAATATGCGTGTGATGGGCGACACGACACATGAACTGAAGGAGCAGTTTACGGTGTGCCTTGGGCCAGGAGCGAGGCATGGCCGCAAGCGAGCATGACAAGCTCCTCTTGCAACGCCAAACCTTTTCCTTTTGGAGTTGTAGCCGGTTCATTTTTATCAACCGACTGGACTGATGATGTATTACAGTTTGCATCATGTACTCATGAGGGTATTAGCACATAAGTTCTGGAGAAGTGCATATATTATTCGGCATCTGTGTAGCATACAACTTAAGTTTGTTTCAAATTTCAGACATGAACTTACTAATATGTCATCTGTTATACTGGAAGTTACAAACAAGTTAATATTGTTTTCCAACAATTTCTACAATATAGTTCGGGAAGCCACTCGACAATCTGAGTGTTCCATTTATTTTTGGCTAATACATGATTATTTGGGTTACAAATTATTTATACTCATTAATATTTGTTTAATTTCTTTTGAATTTATTTGGTTAACATTTGGATCAGATATTTTAGAAAAAATTAAAGCAGACTAAAATTTTGTGCATTAGTAAATATATGTGGGTTGCCGGTTAACATTTTGGAGAAGTGCATTAGTAAATCTACAAGGGATTAGCGGGATGGTCGAGCCGGAGCCCGCGGCCGGAGGGCGGCGAAGGAGGTGCTCGGTGGTAGGCAAGGCGGCCAGCAGCAAGGTAATGGGCCGTCTATGGGCGGCAGGGACATGCAGTTAGGCGAGTAGTTCGGGGGCCGGGAATCACCAAAGGCGGGAAAGATGAAGGGAATTAGGGCGACGGTGATTTTGTCCTTAAACGGCCAGAAAACAATGCGTCGTCGCTTCAATTACCTGTGGCCACCAATTAACACCCTCTTTCCAAACACAAGTTATAAATACATACACTTTAGTCTCATTATATATCTTGTTTATAGTTTATATGGACAGTCGGCTTAGTAATGGAAAGGAACCCATGTCATCGATTCTGAAACCATGAGATGCAACCTGTTAAGGAGCGGTATGTGCATACGGATAAACATAAAAATGAGAAGTAACTAACAAACACGGCGATTCATTTACTTGCGTCCCCGTAGCAATGCACGAGCATTTAACTAGTACTCGTCAAATATATCGACGTTGTTTCGTTCCAAACCTAATAGGTTTTGGTGTTCGGTTCGGCCCGGTGGGTATTAGCTCCCGGTCCATCCGTCGAAATCCGCCTTGTTAACGGCGGGTACAAGTGAATGAAAAAACAATGGTATGCTTGCTATATTTGGTTAGCCTGGTATTCAGCCGAGTATTCTCTCCTTCCTATCTAAAAAATGAGTAAGGTTCCCCGTCCGTCAATTTTCGCCCGTCCTGCGATCCTGTCACAGCGTTGAAAAAAGCGTGCCTGGAAAACCGGTGGAAAACAACTGACATATCCCCTCCCAAATCTCTCGTGATCTCTCTTTTCCTGAACAGAGTGCAAGTGTTATCTTCGGCCTGATTCACTCTCACCCTGGTGTCCTCGGTGTCGGAGATCTCGGTGCCGGGAATCACCCTGCAGAGAGGAGCCTCGCCGTCGTTGACTTTGCTGGATTCGGCCTCCACAGGCCGACGACCGGCCACCACCGCCAGTTCTTCTTATATATCAGTCCCCTTTGAACTTGATTTTGTTCAGGTTCTGCAGATCCGAACTATTGGGTTGTTGGGTGCATGCAATTGGATCATTTTCATTTTGTTATGTCGTGCACAAGATCAATGTATTGAACCGCATGCTCTAACCAGTTCTCCCAAAAGACCGATATGATGGAAGAGACTAGGCAATTGTATTTCAACACCCTCACCCCCCTCCCCATACTGCGTTAGCAAGGATTTGAACTCGAGACGTTTTAGCTCTGATACCATATTGGGATCATATGCTTTAGCCAATTCTCCCAAAAGACCGATCTGATGGACGAGACTAGGCAATTGTATTTCAATCCAAAGAGCCCCCGTTCATGAATAGGACCCAAAATATTTCATCAAAGTTTGAGGGTCTCTATTATGCCGTCTCAAATTTTGACTACGTCGCTCAAGCTACGATTGTGGTTGGGCTGGTTTGACAACACTTATGGGACTTCCCATGGTCCCAGGCATCCTAAGGTTGATGTGGAAATTAGGACCTTAGTCATTTGTGCATAAGAGGAAGCGAAACCCAAGCCATTTTCATAATTCCTATCGCAAGACAACTTAGAGGTGAGCCGGGATAAGGTGTCAAGTGGGATCCCACCAAAATTGCACTTCTAGTTATTTTGTGATTTCTAGTACAAAAGTTGGACCCAAATTTTACACGAGAAATCACAAAATAAACTATAAGTGGGACGTTGGTGGAATCCCACTTGACACCTTTATCTCGGAGGGGCAACCCAAAATTGAACAAGACCACCAAGAAAATTAAAGAATCAAGAAGGCCAACAACTAAAAATTTATGGTGGCAGGGTGGGCGGCCGCCCTGGCCCCAAAATCCAGGGGCCCCACCTCAGATACGTTGTACTATAGAGAATATATCTGTATATATATGTATTCAGTAGGAAAAAATAGCAATGGGCCGACCAGGCCATAGGGACGTGGCCCATGCATCTAGAAAGAGCTAGATCGCATCGCTAGCGCAAAGGCAAATCACACGCGTCGAAACGATCCCATCCCCAGGCCGCCGCCGCCATTAATCGGTCCCAGCCGCTGCTCCTACGGTAATTTTTTCCACTCTTTTTTTTCTATCCGTGATGCGTGACGGCGTGAATCGTGAATTCATGATCCGTAATGTTTCTCCTAAATTCCTCTAATATAGATTGTCATCATCTTGTCGAATTCAATTCTGGGCCCCGATCGCGAGAATACACCACACTGATTTGACCAATCTAAGGTATATAGACATATAGTATTACTATTCTCTAATCAGTTTCTTTAAATTCATATACATGCTGTATAGTTTGTACCATTCATCTTCAATATCTGATGTAATGTTTTTTCAAGCATTGTGTGTGAGTGTGATCATGTCGACCAGAAGGTATCCATCTTGTAGCGCTAAAAAGAAAAGAGAAACACTTTGGTTGCCTTGGTACAATCACCTATATTCATTATTATCAGGAAAAGAGCAACACATGTGATCATGTACTTCTTTTGCATGCATTTAAGTGTTATTGAAAACATATATTTTACACGTGTATTTATTATTATTTGTATGATGTCTATATTAAGGGCCCCGATTTTTAGTTTCGCCCCGGGCCCCTAAAATTTCAGGACCGGCCCTATATGGTTGGCAAATGGGAGCGATGGTTATTGTTTCGGCTTTGTGTCGTGTGGAGAAACTTTCAGTTTTTGTACGCCGATGCTGTAACACTTTGATTGATGATTGCATCTAATTATATCGTGAATGGGCCTCATACCGTCAAACTACAGAAATATTTTGGATCAAAACTATACGTCACTGCAGTGTACACTTTGACTACTGCTTTTGTAATATGAAAAGAATGGGACACACTTTATAGAAATAAGAGCGGTTAGCTGACAAGAAATATATATAGCTCACATTTGTTGTTATAAGACAATTGCACAAATCTCAAAGAAACCACTAGATGGCTTGATAAGCCCGGGACTCCCACGCAGTTGTAGAATTAACTTTCCGTTGTTTTCTCTGTGTGAATCCACTAAAAAAGCTTTCCGCAGCCTTCATGCGCTAGATATAAAACATACACTTTATTATCCTGTTTTTGAAACTTTTCTACTGCAGGGGAGCCCCCCACAGCCTCATTTTCTCTCTTTATTATATATAAGAAAAAGACAGCGTATATGTACAAAAAAACTTACAGATATTTACAAAAAATCAAAAAAGGTTGTCAAGCCATGATGACAATGCAGAAACATCAACACTCTTTGCCCTATACTTGAGCAAAGTAACCTCATGGACAAAGCAGGATTTCCACCCACGAAAGGATGGTTTGACACGCTTGAAAATCCACCCATTTCTTTGTTTCCAGATCGCCCAGCATGCAAGAATCACTATCTCTGTGAAGCAGGGTCCAGCAAAGCTTCTTTTGGCAGCAGAAAGTACCTGTGAAGGATTGTTTCCTGCGCTCCATGATATCTGCAAATAATTCCAGACCCGAGTGCTAAACAAGCAACTGAAGAAGAGATGTCTCCAGTCCTCCAGTTCATGCGATAGGCACATAATACAATCAGAATTATCCGAGACATTCCAGTGCCTTCTGATCAACATCTCCTGTGTATTAATTCTGTCATGTAGAACTAACCAGGCAAAGAATTTGTGTTTGGACTGACATTTGCTCTTCCATATCCAACAAGAGGGAACATCCGTCTCACAGTTGTTGAAGTGGAGTTTATACACCTTACTAGGTTTGAAAACTCCATTGCCAAGGGTGCATGCCCAGACATCCCTCACTTCCGCATTCAGAGAGACATCACTAAGCAGGGACTGCAGCTGAATGTATTCATCATTCGCCTCAATGGAGAGTGGGAGATAAAAACATTGTAGATGGTTTGGAGTACTCATGACGCACAAACACTTCGCTTTTTTTTTGTGAAACACGGACACTTTGCTAGTCACACATACAACACCAAATGCTAGCAAACTAGTGCGGAGCGTGCCAAAGCACTACAGGAAAGCCACAAGATGCCGACGGCCTGATTATACGCCGACGGCCAAATGTCGAGGCCGTCGGCGTATAAGGCGAGATCGGGGAGCCACGAATGCGGCCGTCGGCATAGCGAACCCGGTCGGCGTAGCCCGACATAGGCCGACGGCCGCCGTCGGCGTACAAAGGGCCGTCGGCGTATAACGCCATCCTTGACGGTGCTCAGACGGGAGGCCTTTTGCTACCCTGAGACGCCGACGGCTACCGTCGGCATATAAAAGGCCGTCGGCGTATAATTTTTTTTTTCAACTAATTATAAATTAATTTAGATTTATTTATTTCTCTATGTAATATTTAATGTAGGTATAATTTATATATAAATTGGATCTATAATATTTAATGTAGGTATAATTATAACTTATTAAAGGAACCATATGCCTTTGCGTCTTTTCTTCCTTCCGGCCCTTGGAAGATCGATCTAGCCCTAATTGAGATAGTGTGTGTGCATAGTGTCTCATGCAAAGTTTCCTATACGTCCTAGGGTGGCGTAGGCCGTGTGTTGCCTTTCGATAACAGGGTCGACACCTCGGTGCTGCATGCATGGGCTAGCATGTATCATAACATACCTTTTGGTCTCTGTCGCGTGTTGCCTTTCTGTGTTGTCGACAACACTTTGGTGCCATCATGTAGTGTCTACACACTACGGGACAGCAGGACTATGCCGACGGCCAACACCTAAGCCGACGGCTTTTTGTTGGGGCCGTCGGCATAGAGTCCGTCGAGGCCAGCCCGCAAAAAAACCCGTCGACATAGAAAATGCCGTCGGCATAGCTACTCTAAGCCGACTGTAGCCGTCGGCTATAAATTTGCCGTCGGCAAAGGTAATTCCAGACAATTTTTAAAGAATAGGAGAAATTACGGCCTCACCTACGCCGACGGCAATGCCGTCGGCAAAAACAAAATTATTTTTACTGTTTATTCTTTTCTATTTTTTTATGCTTGTAGCTGTGCCGACGGCACAGGTTCCATGTTTTTTATAATCTTCAATTTTATGTATTTATTTGTACCTATAAATTAAATTTAACATTTTTAATATGTTTTTATTCATTTTTATGTATATAGCTACACCGAATAGCGGTCTCCACCCACATAAAATGATGACGCGAATCTTGTCTCTCAGAATTGCACGTCAAGATATTGCGTAAGAGGTGGGGTATAAATTTGTTTAGGGTGTTCCTAGGGGCTAACCTTACACAAGCAACCAAAAAATTTCACTTTGCTACCCCTTTCGACTACTTTTCACATTGATATTAAACAAACCCTGCAAATTACATTGACAACATAAATTACACAGAGAAGAAAATATCGGTAGTAGCGAGAACACAACATAAATTGAAGATACATGGTACTCTGCAAATTAGAAAAAGAAAATTCATCTACCATCGACGCAGCCTCCCGCATCACTCATGCCTTTCGACGACGCAACACCCTTGCCCTTCGACGACGCAGCACCCTTGTCCTTCGACGACGCAGCACCCTTGCCCTTCGACGACGACGCCGCTGCCGCTGCTGCAGCTTTCTTGCTCTCTTCACTCGGCATGAAGATATCATCTTCATCCTCGCTCTCCTCGAGCCATAAAATAGAAAATCTTATAGCGCTGGCCAAATCTGTAAAGCAAAGGTTGGGACCTGGATATGGCATCTACCAACCTTCTATTTGCTATTCTAACAAAGTTATCCTATTCTAGCACATCCTATTCTAACTATTCTAACTATATTATCCAGTGATGGTAACCATGCGCAAGCACTACCTAAATTAACCATGCCCCTTTCAGAACCACGTCGGATCGAAGTTGCCTACCTTCTCCAGTGGCCACTCTGACCGGCAAATCGGCAAATCATCGCGTGGTCGTGAGACGGCAAATCGGCCTTCGATCCAAACAGCGGCAAGACGTCTCTGATGATCTGCAACCGTCGGAACAAGTGTTGGGAATGTTGCTAATCATCAGAGATCCTTGCCGCTGCTTGGATCCGACCGAGGGGAGGGTTCACCTTCAGCCTCCGCTCTAGGAACTCCTGCCTCTCAGAAATCTTGCTCTCTGCTACCCGTGTACTGCCAATGATGGATGTGAAGTGTACTCCTGCCTCTCTTATAGACCCGCCTCTCCGAGTGACTCCCTCCAGCTAGCCAATCAGGAACAAGTACGCGGATCGTGTGTTTCCTTCGAGAGCTTGGGAGCCGTTGGATCAAGCGAATGACTCTCTTCGTCTAGCCAATCAGGAACAAGTACGCGGATCGTGTGTTTCCTTCGAGAGCTTGGGAGCCGTTGGATCAAGCAGTTGCAGTTTGTGTGTTTCCTTCGCCGGAGTGCGGGCCAATCAGGAACAAGTACGTGGATCGTGTGTTTCCTTCGAGAGCTTAGGAGCCGTTGGATCAAGCGAATGACTCCCTTCGGCTAGCCAATCAGGAACAAGTACACGGATCGTGTGTTTACTTCGAGAGCTTGGGAGCCGTTGGATCAAGCAGTTGCAGTTTGTGTGTTTCCTTCGCCGGAGTGCGGTAGTAAAATAATTGATACTAATAAATAAATAAGTATAAATATAAAAAAGATAATAATTAGGCATTTGGCCGCCGGAGCCCACATTTGATTTCTCGATGTCGCAGTTCTTGTGCCATACCATATGTATACAAGTGTGTGTTGTGTGTTGTAAATGTGCAATATCCTACTCCTAGGTGTGACCGGCTTCACCGACTTCACTTTCTCTCCAGTGAGTTTCTGCACTTAGAGGTGAAAACTCCCCTTTCGGGCGAACCGGATGGAATCTTGTGTTGATTTGGTGTAGACTTTGGTTTCTCATGTTCCTATGGCCTAGCTGTAACATCCCAAATTTTGGAAGTAAGAAAAACTTAGTTTTACCAGACCCAAAATTCAGAACCAACAAAAACTTTTTGAAATATTTTCACTAAAGGTTGTGGATTCCTTCCCATTGCTATGTTTGACCTTGTGTGACTGGATGTTGAAATTGTTTGACCACTAAATATTAAACTAAGAACTCAACCAAGATAAAAATATATTAAACTTGGGTGATCATGTCATGACAATATGTAACAATCCATAACACTTTTCTAATCTTAGTTTGGCCAAAGTCCATTTCAATGATACTTGGTTTAGCAACACCCAAAACTAATACCCATTATTTGAGAAAGTAAAAGTATTTCCAAAACTATGTGTTCCCAAAAATGTGGAGATCTATATGCTATCTCCTATCTATCTTTTAACCTTGATATTTTGCATTTGTTTACAACTCCCATTTTATAAAATCTTATTCTCACTCTATTTGAAAATAACACTAGTGGGAAAATATTACCCCACATATTTCCTTTCTCAAATCTTTTTGAAAACTATTAAGTTATGAGTGGAGATAATTCCTAAACATCCTTTGTCATAATTAAGTATGATCATTTCTACAAGATAGCATTGTGGAAATGGTGGTATGATTAAGTCTTGTGGTTTGAATTGTGTGGACTTGGTTGTGATGTTGATCTTGCTGTGATTGTTTGCTTGTTGGACTTATGGTTGTATTGATTGTTAGATTCTTGTTTTATTGTTTGCTTGGGTGAATAATTACACCAATGTTTGGGAGTGATAAGTTGAGAATACACTTGAAAACAAATGTGGAATGTGACTTGAAAACAAAACAGACCTCCATGATTATTCACACCCTCAACATAAAATCTTGATTAAAAGAAGTGATCTTATCTAATTTCCCTCTCTACTTATTTCTCTATTTTGTTATAACAATTATTTTATCTTATAAAATCCAGAAATGAGATGATAACCGTCTCATTATCATATTACTCTCTCCTCAAAATATCTAAGCTCCAATTACAAAGATATTTCAATTGTCAAATTGGTTTTATCCAAAAATAACTTATTTAAACCCTATGAACAAAAGTTGTCCAAAACATTTTATTTTGACACCCCAATTTTTGTGGAGCTTCTACATGTATATGGGAGGCTACATGAATAATTTCAGAATTTTTGAAATGAATCTAGTGTCTCAATTAAATCCCTAAAAGCTACTGGTTTTTAAAAAGGAAATAAAAAGAAGCAGAAAAGGACCTAGATGTAAATAGAAGAAAAAGCAGCCAGGGGTTTTCTGCAATTGTTGCAACATCTTCCTGTAGCTCACATGGCGCCAGTGTCGCCGTGTCGTCCGCCTATCGCCGAGCTCGCCCAGGCCCCCCCTCCCGCTCCTCCTGCCGCGCGAGGAGATAAGGAGGCCCCCCCAGGCTCTCCTCTGCTCTCTCCCCCTCACCTCGCTGCTCCGCCTCCTCTCTCTTCTTCTCCATGAAACCGAACCATCGCCGAGCTCGTCGAGCTCGCCGCCGGCGATAGAAGCCTCCCCTAGCAGATCGACGACCACCACCGTGTTCGCCGCGTCGTCCTCCCCCTCCACGCAGAAGGAATCGAAGAGAGGTGCCCGCAATCGCCGCCGCCATCAGGTTCTTCTCCGACCACCAAAGCATCTCCGGCGAGCCCGCGCCGCCGCTGTGGACCACCTCCACCCACGCCGGATGTTCACACGCGTCAAGGGTGAGCGTGCGGTCCTAATGGACATCTCCACCCTCCTCCTCTCCCTCTTTCTCGCCGTAGAGCACTAGGTCCGCCGTAGCCCGTAGCTCACCGCCGCCGTAGCTCGTCGTCGACGCCGTCCCCGGCGACCATATGGTCCGTGGCTCCACCCGTAGGTTCCCCGTATCCTTGCGCGTCGAATGCACCCAGTAGTCCATCCCCGCGCGCGCTCCTTCGCCGGAGCCGTGCTCGCCGCCGTCGCACGGTCACCGTGCCCAGCGCGCCGCGCCGTGCCAGCGTGTCTGCGAACGTGGCTGTGGGCTTCCACGCTGACGTGGACTGCCAGCGTGGCCTTGGGCCCACAAGTCAGTGACCGTGGGTAGCCAACCCCGCGGTGAAAAACGTTTCGGCTAGATTTCTCTGAAAAATAACATAAAAGACAGAAAATGCTTTAAACTTCAAAAATCCATATCTTTTTGAATACTTGTCCAAAAATAACAAATGAGGTATCAAAATGTTCAGAAAAATAAAGTCTGTAAGATGGCATAACTCACACATCCAACTAATTTAGTTTAGTGGCTGTTTAATTAAAAAAATGAAGAGGCAGAATAGAAACGGATTTTGTAAAATCCATAACTAAATTAATATTAATCCAAATAATGTCAAACCAATTTTGTTAGCTTAGTACTGTTATCACTTAGCTCCCATAATTTTGGTGGAATTAATTATAAATTATTAATTAATTGGCATTAGATTAAAGGTTAGAAAACCTTTCTGGACCAAAACAATTATTGGAAAATAATGGTTAACCCAAATGAGTTAGGACAAATTTTGTTAGGTCACATTTAATCAATGTTAGTTACCCCTAAAAGGATTTAATTTTTGAAAAACATTAACTTGAGTTGTAGCAAAAACTTGATTATTAACTCACTGGATTAAAACAATTATGTAGGGAGTTTAATAACTCCAAATGAATTAAATCCAATTGTGTTGCCTTCTACACATCAGTAGCTTTCTGTAGAATTTTAGTTTGTATTTTTGTGATCAACAGAACTTAAGTTATGCAATTAAAATTGAAGAACTAGTTTCTGCCATATTTAAGACATAATTAAATAATAGTAAAAATCAATTAAATTGAAAACCAAATTGCATTGCTTTGTGTGTGCAGTAGCTTGTGTGATGCTTAAGACTTGTTATGTTGATGCTAGTGGTAGGTGTTGTTTTGCATATTGGTTAGTCCTTTGTTAGTTAATTGTTGAGCTTGGGATAAGTGATGTCTAATGGTATGGTTACCAAGCAGGTTCATGTAGGTAATATAATTGCCTTGCTTGTTAATATTGGTTGACTTTTAGTTGAGTACTAGCTTGAGTGTCTTGTTAATGTCTCTACCTTAGCTTGGTGAGATATTTTGAATTACAGAGTTTAATTGGTAGCTTAACTTTTGTCTGAAGTATTTCCTGTTAAATAAAGAGGTTTAATCACAACCTTAATCATATTTTTATAAACATGAGTAGTGTGGTGATTGCCAAACTTGTTTGTTAAAACAAATAGTCTTCCCTCATGATTGTTGTGTGTTAGTATTGCTTGATATTGTTGTTGGAGTGTCCTACTGTGTGTTGATTGTGTTCTTTCCCTTTTGCGACGCTAGATATAAACGTTACCGGAGTGATCTTTGGAGAAGAGTTATTGAAGAAGGATGGGAGTTTAATTCTTTGATCGGTGAGGAGAAGTCCAGGGACATTATGCTGAAATCAGGCAAGCTACTCTCTGAGCTTGCATCTACATACATCTATTTTGATTCACATGTTTTACTTATAAAAAGCATAAGTGATTTATGTGGTGTTTGCCACCAAAGCTATGATTTTGAAAACCTTTTTTTCCAAAATACAAGTATATTATTTTGACAACCCATATGGAGTTACTGGAGGGAAATTCTTTTTCAAACTATAGGATGGGAAAAATATTGTTTACTCAAAAACTCCTTTGAAAATACTTGTGTGGATATGGAATGCCGAGATGTCGGTGTTGAAGTGGAGAAATGGAGAATGATGGGTTTTGATAAAAAAGCACATTGTGTCCTTGTACTTACGTCGACCAGCCAATAACCTGTGCGACCACATTTACCCACATATGGCCAAGGGCGTAGTCATATAGTTTGCTCATATTAGTATGGGATGCCTCAACAACGGGGATGACCCCGTTCCATGAGGGGATGGTTTGGTGACCTACCCCTGAGTCCTCTTAAGAGAAGTCTGCCAACAGGGTTGCTATGAGTGTATTGGAGAAAGAGGATTGAAGGTTCCACCATAAATCGCCAGGCAGAACTACGAGTCCTCACACTTAGATTCCGACGGGCTGGGTTAAGTGTGTTGGAAAGTTTCGTAGCGGTAGGGTCCTATACTAGCATGAGCAAAGGACAGGCTATGGTCGGTGACTCAACTTCGCATACACCTTGTATGGCGGGACGTGGCTGACACGATGAGTTACCGGATGGGTGTGGGAAAAGCGTGCTACCTCTGCAGAGGGTAAAACTATTCGAATAGCCGAGTCCTCGGATATGGACAGTTGGGAGGCCCTACCTCGACCTATGTGCAAGTTTTGCAAAGTTTTGAGATTTGAAAATAAAATGGAGATGTGTTGTATCTGCAACTATACCGACGAGCTGGTATGAGGTTGCTGGGAAAGAAGAAGACCATGGCGGGCTATGGTCGAGAAGTGCAGAGTTTTGTGATTTGAAAGTGGAAAATGTTTTATGCAACTATACCGAAGGGCTGGTATGAGGTTGTTGGAAAATGTTTTGACCATGAAGGGCTATGGTCGAAAAAGGAGGAGTTTTGGGGAAATAAACAAAATGTGAATTTCCGGGAAAATGTTTTAAAAGAGACTTCTTATCACTTTTCAACAAAGATATATTTCGGAAAAAGATTTTAAAGAGACTTCTTACAAAGACAGATTTATGGGAAAAGTTCTAAAAGCCTTCTTTCCTTTTTCAATAAAGATATAGAGATTTCAAAACAAAGTTTTATTAAACAGAAGTATTTAAATAATACCAAGAATAGTGCATGCTCATTCCAAGGGTAGTTTGCGAGTACATTCAAATGTACTCATATTGGTTTCGTCTCTGGCTATTGTCTTAGCCAGATTTTGAAGAAGAGCAGTTCAAAGAGAAAAAGGGCATTCACTGACGTCAATGCGAACTAGGGCGCTTCCCAGTCAACTGCCTGTAGGGTTATGGCACGTGACTTGGGCCCCACGTTGTTTTGGTGGTTTCCGCTGCAAGTACCTGTTGAAGTTATGGCTTCAATCAAGTAAGTAAATTCATTCGGTATTTATGGGTGTTCTGTGATGCCAATTCGAGTTATGTGCAATAACAGACTGATCATGGGATTGTTGCAGGAAACATAACGAGTATCTCGGATAGCTAATCCGGGGTCCTCACACTAACCTAACACAACCAAGCAAAAAACTCCACTGGCCTACCCCCTTTCGACGCACGTCTATGGGGGTAGACGAAAACGTTAGGGTTTTTCCAGCAGATTCAGGGTTTCGCCGAAGCGGGGCCCTGGAGCGTCGGAACCCCACCCAAACCTAGGTTGTGCCATACCATATGTATACAAGTGTGTTGTGTGTTGTAAATGTGTAATATCCTACTCCTAGGTGTGACCGGCTTCACCGGCCTCACTTTCTCTATAGTGAGTTTCTGCACTTAGAGGTGAAAACTCCCCTTTCGGGCGAACCGGATGGAATCTTGTGTTGATTTGGGGTAGACTTTGGTTTATCACCTTCCCATGGCCTAACCTAACACAACCAAGCAAAAAAGTCCACTGGCCTACCCCCTTTCGACGCACATCTATGGGGGTAGACGAAAACGTTAGGGTTTTTCCAGCGGATTCAGGGTTTCGCTGAAGCGGGGCCTCGGAGCATCGGAACCCCACCCAAACCTAGGTTGTGCCATACCATATGTATACAAGTGTGTTGTATGTTGTAAATGTGCAATATCCTACTCCTAGGTGTGACCGGCTTCACCGGCTTCACTTTCTCTCTAGTGAGTTCCTGCACTTAGAGGTGAAAACTCCCCTTTCGGGCGAACCGGATGGAATCTTGTGTTGATTTGGGGTAGACTTTGGTTTCTCACCTTCCCATGGCCTAACCTAACACAACCAAGCAAAAAAAGTCCACTGGCCTACCCCCTTTCGACGCACGTCTATGGGGGTAGACGAAAACGTTAGGGTTTTTCCAGCGGATTCAGGGTTTTGCCGAAGCGGGGCCCCGGAGCGTCGGAACCCCACCCAAACCTAGGTTGTGCCATACCATATGTATACAAGTGTGTTGTGTGTTGTAAATGTCCGGTATCCTACTCCTAGGTGTGACCGGCTTCACCGGCTTCACTTTCTCTCTAGTGAGTTCCTGCACTTACAGGTGAAAACTCCCCTTTCGGGCGAACCGGATGGAATCTTGTGTTGATTTGGGGTAGACTTTGGTTTCTCACCTTCCCACAGCTTAACCTAACACAACCAAGCAAAAAAGTCCACTGGCCTACCCCCTTTCGACGCACGTCTATGGGGTAGACGAAAACGTTAGGGTTTTTCCAGCGGATTCAGGGTTTCGCCGAAGCGGGGCCCCGGAGCGTCGGAACCTCACCCAAACCTAGGTTGTGCCATACCATATGTATACAAGTGTGTTGGGAGGCATTGGTGAACCGTCGTACGGAGAAATCTCGGGGTGAGATATGCGGGGCCCATCAGACTAGGGTTTCGCTAGAAAAGGATAGCGGAGCGCAGGAATAATTTGCGCGTGGGCCTACCACATAATACAATATATTATAATAAAAGTCTATAAAATTATAATTAAATAAATTAGGGAATATTGACTAATATTATTATGTAGTACAACTTAAATAAATTAGGGAATATTGACTAAAAAAAAGGATACGCCGACGGCAATGCCGTCGGCATATGCTTATCCACTTAAGCAAAACGCGCGGCCCGCGCCGGGTCGTCCCCAACCCCCCCACACACACACAGCCCACAACACGCTCGCCGCCGCCGCCCTCGTCCCCTGCTCGATCTTCGGCCACCGGCGGCGCCGCCCTCGTCCTTCCGCCCTCCTGCATCGCCGTCCCCCTCGGCCGCCGCTGGAGCTCGAACGCCGCCGTCATCCCCTCCCCACGCCTGCGTCCCCCGCTCCCCTCCGGCCGTGCACCTTCCCCTCTCCCCTCGCGCCCCAACCACGCCCCCTCCACCACGCCCCTCCTTCCGCCGCCCCTCCATCGACCGCCCCCTCGTGCCCCGGCCACCCGCACCCCGAGCCCGCCTCCACTGAGCCCGCCGCCCTCCCCTGCAGGTGAGCATCCACTGTAATTTTCTGTTAATTAGTACTGTTAGTAATATGTTAGTGTTAGCTAAATTTCTGTTAATTAGTAGTGTTAGTAGTATGTTAGTGTTAGCTGTTATGTAGTGTTAGCTATTATGTACTGTTAGCTATTATGCAAATGAGTTGGTTTTGGTTTGGATGATGTCCCGGTTCAAGCTAGATTGACTGTGGTGTCCTGTGTTCACTTGTCCAAATTGAAAACTTATCTGTCGTCATCACCTTGCCATATATTGTTCGGTTCAGTTCATTTGCTAGCTTTTCCCTTCGACAGATTATGTCGCCCATGAAGTTGGATAATGGACCGACATCTTAACCGATGTCACTTGTTTAGTTCTTGTCAAAATTGCCTTGTTAAAATTAATTGCATTGATACTTGAGAGGAAATTCCTTAAGTGTTCAAATTTAACAAAACTAATTTCTCTTATTCTTCAGATGTCGTAGATTCCCGGCACCCACCACCGCCAGTACCGTCGTTGCGAGGCTTCTTCCGGAGCTGAGGAGGGCCGTCCCGGTGCCGCTGTTCCATCGCCACGTCCTCGACCTTCTCCGGCCACCGATCACGCTTCGAGGGTATAAATCTTTCGCCTCTCTTGCTGCATAGGTTTAATTTTGTCTAGATCACAAAGTCAGTTGCGTAACCCGAGTCATGCTTTTCAGTTGACCCTACTTCATTTCTAGAATGCCGATGATTAAAATGATGTGGCGCACTATATGATATCCTGATAGTTTGTTGAACCTTGTATCATGCACACATATAAGTTATGTGCCTCCTACTTGGTTCAACAAAGCTATCAGGATTGCTTGTGTGTTTCCAATAATATTCTAAGTATGAGGCATAATTTTTTTTGAATCCTACTTTATTTTTTCAGTTGACCCTACTTCATTTTTTTTGAGTTGACCCTACTTCATTTTTTTTGAGTTGTGTGTTTACAATGTCGATGATTAAAATGAGGTGACACTATGTTATTCAGGGGTGGTGTAAGTGAAACTTGTAATTTGCAAGAATATAGATATTCTGCATCCTACTGGTTTCGCTTACTCCATCCCTGAATTTGTGTCTCCAATCTAGTATATGAGGCATATTTCTGCACGACATGTGAACAATTTAGTTGCCTAACATTTTTATTTGTCCTTTGTGTTTCACGGATTAGATTGATTAACTGCTATGCATTTGAGGATTGAACTGAATGCTTAGATCTATTCCGGCAGGTGATTGACCAAGATGAGCCAAGGAATCATCGGCCTCCTTGGTGAAGACGATGCGCCAGAAGAAAGCTACTAAAAGTGGAAGAGAGCCTATTCCGAACCCACGTTACCTGTCTGACAGTGGTGAGAGAGGAGGTGCTGGACGAGGGGGAGGTGCCGATGCACTTCCTCCGAGGGGACGAGGTGCAGGACGAGGTGCAGGACGAGCACGAGGTGAGGAATGACAAGGTCGAGGTGCATGACGAGCACGAGGTGGGGGCGACGTGTCTTCGGACATACCCTCCGCTTCTGGCGACGTGGCTTGCGAGGAGATGGAGTCTCGAGAGGAGGGGACGGAGTCTCGAGACGAGGGGACAGAGTCTCGAGACCAGGAGACGGGGGCCTCCGCGTCGCAGAAGAAGCCAAAGATTCGTGGGGAATCCATGGTCCCTGATGAGTCAAAGGAACCTGCTACCGAGGAGGAGAAAATCCTCATTGTGCCTAATGGGATTGAGTAAGTGACTATGCTAATTTTGAACATGGTAATTACATTGTGGTCAGTACAATTTGACATGTACTAATGTTTAATTATTTGTGCAGCAATTGGACATATCCTCACGGAGCCCGTGCGCCTAACACCATGATTGGAGCTTTGATTAGGAAGTTTTGGCCGGGCTTGTACAGTACGGTCCCCAACGGCGAGAGGAAGCTAGCCACCCATTGGGTAGACTATCAGGCCGCCCATCACCCGGGCTTCGGGAGATGTTCTGACGCCATGATCACCAAGTTTTGGGTAAGTTGAACTTTTCGAATTTCGTTCATAGTTGATGTCCCCACCATGCTCTCACAATTTTTTTTTGTGCATGATTAAAGAAATTCTATAGGGTACTTCCTAAGGAGCGTGCCAAGGCGGACAGGACTTTGGAGGGGGCTTGCAAGAAGTTGGCACGACAGCAATTCTGCAATGTAAAGCATACCTCCGTCAATCATTACAGTTCTGAGAAGTTATGCAAGACGGCGCCGAAGCATGAGGAACCACCTGATATGACCATGGAGGATTACATGTCGGTAAGTAAATTGTCAATGAGATTACATGTTGCTGCTAAGTTGCAATTGCATTATCTGTTCTTCACATGAGTATTGTTTTTTCAGGTTATGCCCACATGGGCCTATGGTAAGGCAGAAGCGTGGGAGGCGTTGGCGTCGAGGTGGCTTGGGCAGAACGCCGAGTTCAAAGCCTTGAGCGAGCGGAACAAGGCAAACCGTGGGAGCGAGGGACACATTGTGCGGGAGCCCGCAACCATGATCGCTTCAAGGCAAAGCTGGTATATATATACATGGAACAACCTTCATTTATTTCCCCTCATGTTCCTACTTGATACGCATAACACTTCTTTGGCAATGCAGGAGGCCGATATCGGGGAGCCTGTGTCGGACATGCAAGCATGGGAGAGGATGAAGATGAAGAAGATCGATCTATCCGAGCCTCAGCCCTCATTTCCCGATTACTTCGGCAGTGCCGAGGAGAACATAGATAGGTACATCGAGTCGTTCAAGGGTCGTAATCCGGAGGTGGATAGACCTCTTGAGCATGACACCGACGAGAGAGCGATGGTCCTGGCCGGGCACGGTTGGGAGCATGGCCGTTTGACCTGTCTTAGTGCGGTAATCCCGCGTACTCCTGAGTTGGGCCTCGTGTGTATCAAGGCTACACGCACCGCCGATGACCCCCCTGTCCTGCCTCCTCGCCGGCCTTCCCGAGCTCGCCCCGATGTAAGTTTTTCTCAATTTCATTCTCTTTCCGCATTCGTTCCTAGCTAAGTGGCTAAGTTGACGAGATTCGTTCTATTTTGAAATTGTAGCCTGATTTCGAGGCGGCCTTCGATGCCGCTTACGCGGACTATGAGGCAGAGTATCACTTGTGGCTGCAGAAGAGAGCGGACTATGACGAGTGGCAAGAGTTGCGCGATGCTGTAAGTTTCAACCTTTATATTTGCAAAATATGGCAAGTCCCATTTCCTCTAGTTTGAACCTTCTTTCTCTACAACTCCTGACATCTAAACTATCTTGTAGGCGAGCGAGAAGTTTTTTGCCACTGGAGTGTGGGATCCGCTGCCTCCGCGTCCACCTAGGGTGCAGATGCTGCCCATGTGCCCATCGAGGGAAGCGGTCGCTCGCACATACAAGCCAAGGACTCCGGTAAGTTATTTGCTAAACCAGCTGTTACCGCCGTACTGTGCTTTCCAAGTTGCTAACTTGGAATCAAACATGTAGGGATCGGGATGCTCCAGGAATGCACCCTTTGGTCGTGCTTCTGCCTCGCCGACTTCGACGCGCGCGCTCATGGAGCATGGCGGTGGTGGTGCCTCGCCGAGTTCGCCGCGCGAGACCACACCGTCTCGTGCCTCGCCGGGTGCCTCGCCGGGTTCCGCGTGTGATTCGACGGCGGCTGCCCCACGTGGTCGGTCGCCTATGCTCACGCGGGCAGAAATGGGTACCTCGAGCTCTCAGGAGATGTAGGATGTGTCCGGGTGTGTTTTGTATGAATGTTTGGATGAATTCGAACTATGTTTGTGTCATTTGGAGTTTGTATATATGTTTGTATGAATTCGAATTGTGTTTGAGTCATTTGGAATTTGTATGATGGTTTGGATTATATATGTGATGTTCTGTGATGTTTGTGTATGAATTCAAATTATATTTGTGTATTTGAAATGTGCTGGAAACAGCAGCAACAATCAGCAAAAAAAAATATGGTCACTCATACGCCGACGGCATAGGGTGCGTCGCGGACGCACAGGATGGCGCCACGTCGCCCGAAGTGGACCATATGGTCACCCATACGCCGACGGCAATGTCATCTCCCAGGCGCCCAGGAAGCGGCCACGTGGCGCTCAGAGGCCGACGGCAATGCCGTCAGCGTATGTTGAGCTAACGGAAACGTGGGGATGCCGTCTTGTGGGCCCCACCAGAGCGTACGTCGACGGCCGCCGCAGACGCCGACGGCAGTTTGGGTACGCCGACAGTTCGAGACGCCGACGGCGAGACGCCGACGGCCGCCGTCGGCGTATGTATACGCCGACGGCATTCGTGCATACGCCGACGGCGTCCGGCCGTCGGCGTCTTGGTCGATTCCTGTAGTGAAGGTTGTTGCAGGGGAAAATACATTATATACACAAAATTTTCTAACTTTTTAAAAGTGGTTTTGTATTCATAATGACACACAGTTTGATTACAATCAATCCAAGCCGATCTCGACGCGCAGGTCGGGACCACATTTAGTAACACACCCCCACTCAACTCTCTACGGCTTAATTGACACAGCTCACGAGGCACATTATTACAAATTCTATTAACTTTCACTACGAGAACTTCTCTATTTCATAGCTTGAATTCTCTTGCTATTACCCCCACCTCAGATCTATCTTGATCATTGTCTCTAAAAGAATTCTTAATGGAAGAGGATTCCGTCTCAATAATAAGATTGCATTTCAAATTATGTATAGCTATCTCCAGAGACCATGTAAGCATGCTAAGGCTCCCCATCTCAGCTGAGCAACAACGGGGAATCACATCCCAGGCTGAACAGACAACTTGGCCATCATGTGGTTCTCCATGATTAAATCACAAGCTGAACAGAGCCTTGCCCCCCCCCCCCCAAATGTGGTTGTCCATGATGAAATCACAAGCTTTGTATAGCTGATGGAATTAACAATCAAAGGCCAGGCCTTTTCCTTTCATGTCAGCTAGGTTCCTTCCTATAGCTAGACCCTGCAAGGTGGCTAGATAATTTTGTAAGTAGCTGATTGATGGCCCTTGACGTAGTTACCTGCGTCAAAAGAATATGGGTTACTCGAGGGTTTAATATAGTATAGGAAAGACGGTTTTCCCCACAAGGGGTGACTCGAGGGTTTAATATCGAACTCTCGGGAATCAGTAGTGAAAGATTTATCTTCTTATCCTTTTCTTGAAAACCTACAAACAAAGCAAATTGTTTTGGCCCTCAACCTCACCAAGTGGTTGTCAAGCACAAGGTGTGAGAATGATATCAAAATAAAATGAATGCAAAATAGTAAATAAATATGCAATGATGATAAATAAATATGCAAGGATGATGGAAACAATGATGGATGATATTTTTGGGTTTTGTATTGTGAATGCAAGATATAAAGGTGTTTTTGTATTTTCGGATTTTTAAATGGCAGAAAATATAAAGTGGATAAAAGTTGTTGGAAAGGTGTTTCTTATGATTAAAAATTGACCGGGGTTCACGGTTTACCAAATGCACTCTCTCTTTAATAAAGTGGTAGACAATGGAATACTAGAATTGACATATGAGATTGCAACAAAAAGGTTTCATGACAAGTTACTAATTATATGGACATCATGTCCTAACATAGAGATCTTTTGTTTAATAATCTCTCTTATACTCCACCAAGATGCGAACTAAATCATAACACCTTAATAATTATGATAAATCAGAGCATAGCATTAAGTATCATGACATGAAGTTAAAATAAGAACATGCTAGATCTAGTCGTGGAGTAGTGGCAATGGTCACACCCACATCTCCGGTAGCAAGGTATTTTTCTTTATCCCTAGTGAGGCAACAAAGTAAGGTAAAAACCCAAGTGGGTCGCGGAACTTTCTCTCACGTTCACCGCACTAGCCACCCCCCGTTACTCCAACTAATGCACATGTTCCCCCTCACACGCTCTCATACACATGCTTGATCAAAACAAGTAAACAAGAACGGGGTACATAATATGCATCAAAGAGAGGAGAGATACATAAGTTACTTCCACAAACCCATAGTCCAGGGGTGGACTACTCCCTCTTCATCATGGAGACGGTGGAGAAGTCGTTGGAGAAGATGGAGACCACACCGGCAGCGCCCCGCCGGAGTTTTCCCCCTCCAATCTGCAACTCCAGGTCTCTGTTTCGTGGTTTCTGTGTTTCTGCGGCGCTCCTTTCCGAAGTCGGGGACTATTTTTATAGTCGTTTTTAGGTCAAGACGGAGGCTCGGGAAAAAAGATCGACGGCAACGGAGCCACGAGGCCCAGATGGTGGGTCCCACGCGGCCAAGGAATCTGGCCGCGTGGGCCCCCTCTTCTGGCCCTCGGGCCTCCGTTTGTTCGCTTCCTTCGCTCCCACGCTTTGTTCCTTCCAAAAACTGATGCTCGTAAATTATCAGGTCATTTGGACGTCGTTTGGGTCCCTGAAACATCAAAATATAGAAAATAGGGTTTTCTGCCTGTGCAGGGTTAATTCCAGAAAAATAGGGAAACAATGAAATATTCCCAAAATCAATATAAAACAATGATATAACCCTTATATGATGCAAATATGATTGAAATATAAGTAATATAATGCAAAGTTCATGTATGCATTTTACATGCATCAACATCCCCAAGCTTAACCTATACTCGTCCTCGAGTATGAAGGTGATAAAACTAACATGGACTTTGCAATTTAATACTATCAAAGGATATCAAAGATGATTACTATTGCTACATAGAGTCAAATGATTCATTCTTCAAAGGAGTAGCAATATACAAGATAGATTATGAAGTGATATCAAATATTCAATGTAAGGATGTTCAATGATAATTCACAAAGTGTAACATAGAAGAAAGTACTATGGACCAAATGTATGCATAATGAAAAGTAAAAACATCCTATAATGGTCATAGAGTATTCTTATAAATCTGAATATAAAAGGTGGACACTTTGGAAAGATATATAAATGAGTAGAGGTAAAACATGAATAAGTTTCATCTAACTTCCAAATGCTTCTACTTAAGTTAATGTTTGCAATGTGGTATTCATTGGTGTCAAGCTCTCATTACCCCTATCATAGCATCTTGAATGGTTAAAGTTTAAAGTGAAAGCAAATATGAGTAGTATGCTTGACAAAGTATGGGTTGAATGTCTCATGCCCCGTGAATACGAGTACCTACACCACGGTGTTACTCAACTTGGGACACAAAAGCAAGTTCAAGTTAGGTCATTGTAAGTAATATAATAGCGTCATCAAGAGCGTCAACTGGGGTACCTCTTGTCCCAGGACATGGAACAAGCCCATGTCAAAATGACAAGACAAACAAACAAAATGAACAATCTCCACACCCTTTTTATTTACTATTGGTATAGCTTTTTATTGTGGGGTGCATCACTGAAGGTTCACCATAGCATGTAAGTAAATTTCCACCATGAATGATGCATGGCTTAGATTAGCGGCCCAGGCGTCTCTCTAGCCATTTATACAAACTCATTAAACTCACTAAGTTTCCACATTTATTTGGCACCATGATAAGCATCCATAAACAAAAGTACATGATATCAACAAAATATAAAGAGCACGTTGAAAGCTTGCCATGTGACAGCACATATGAGCTAACTCCCAACCAAGACTCTTGTCAAGCTCACAACTTCATAATTTTAATCACAATGGGTCATGTTTATTAAGTGCAATAAAAGTAAGGTGTGCATCAAGTTCGTGAGAGCTCTTTAACCAACTTTTCCCATAACAATCAATAACATAAGCATTTTAATTCAGAAGTATAGATAATACAAAATAACATGATAAACATACTCGGAATAGCATAAAGCTAATAGGTAGATATGGTGGACTCACTGGAAAAACTTTGGTTGAAGGTGTTGGAAAACAAGTTTTTACTTGTTGGAATTTTTGGGCTAGCAAGAGGGAGAAAGTTGACCGTCTAAATGCATGCATAAGTGTCCATAGAACTAACCAATCCATGTTAAACAAAGTAAAGTAACATTCAGCATCAAAACATGAATAAAAGATAGCTCTTGATAAAACACTTGCAAATTAATATTCATTAAAAGCATATGAATCATGCAACTATATGTATCTTTTTGAATCAACTCAAACATCCCTTTCCCAATCTTTTTAATAGCATCCAACTTAATTCAACCCAAATTTCCAGTAGCTCTCTCATATATAAATGATAGTGGTGGTCTCAAGACAAACAAAAATCAAACCGAAATAAAAAGCAAATAAAAGACGCTCCAAGTTTATGCGATAAAGTGCATTGATCGAAAAACAGAAGTTAGACGTGTGCAAACCGAGAGTGTGTTGGTCCAGTGGGGTTGTCTTCACATCCCCAAGCTTATGGTCTTCACCATCCTTGGATAGCTCTTGGTGCATCTCCTCTAATCCCTGTGAAAAAACTTCAAAACACCGTTTCTCCCATTTCTTTTCTGTGGGGTGACATTAGTAGTGATAGACAAATGAATTACTTGCTGCATAAAATCCTTAAACAAAAATTCATATGAATGTCCAGAAAGTGTATAATGTTGTATGCCTACTTATAAACTCAATTGGATAAAAAGATTCAAGTTAAAAGTTCAAAGAATGCATCAAACAAAATGGGACAGAATCTGTCCAGAAAAACAGCAGCAAAACGTATTTTTCTACCCTACTTAAATATGTCGAAAAATTCTGAAAAATTCATGCTTACAGAGGATGAAAAGTTGCAACTACAGTTCAAATATCAGCTCATTCGGAGTTACAGAATAGGAATTAAAAATCATACCGTGCACAGATTCGTGCTGGAATAAAATCTCCGAATGCAAATAGCAACTTTTTCAAACCAAAATAGGTAAAACTTGGCACTTTATTAAAAATTCCAGAAACAAAACTAAAAACTAAGTCTCTTGTTACAGCAAGAGGACACAAAGAAAATCAAAAATAAAAACAACCGGGTTGCCTCCCGTAAAGCGCTTTCTTTATAGCCATGTAGCTAGGCTTCTTACTTGATATTTATTGTGGACGAAGCTCATGAGGGAGCTTGAACTTTGATGTGTCCCTCTTCCTTGGGAAGTGTTCCATGCACTTCTTGTGTGGAAACTGAAACTTCACATTCCCTTCTTTTGAATCAATGATAGCACCTGTGGTACGAAGAAAAGGTCTTCCAAGAATAATTGGACTAGAGGTTTTATTCCCCATATCCATGATTAGAAAATCAACAGGTACAAATGTCATATGCAACTCTACCATAACATCACTTACTTTTCCTAAAGCATGTTTAATGGAATCATCAGCAAGTGCAAGTTCAATAGAGCATTTTTCAAGATTCTTTAATTCAAGAACTTCATATAATTCTTTAGATAAAACAGAGACACTAGATCCTAGATCTAATATAGCATGGTGTGTCTCTTTTCCAATGGTTACTAGTACTTTGGGAATCCATATATCCCCAAGCTTAGGTGGTATCATAGCTTCTTGGTTGTACCTAGCAATCTTTTCTTTTAAAACATGATTAGCAATATAAGAACCAAAACCTGCTTGGTTAACATTAATGGAAGGATCACTTGCAAATTTTTGTAAGATAGATATTAATTCATGCAAGCTACAATTCTCTAAGTCAAGTAATGGTTCCTTGACTTCACTAAGCATTTTAACTTCCTCAACTTTTCTCTCATTTCTCTTTCTTAATAATACATCCAAAGCTATATTGAGATCTTCTTTAATAGATTCTTCAAGATTCCCTTCCAAGAGTTCTAGCATAGAAAATATTTTGTCATTAAATTTCTTAGTTGCTCCCTTTTTAGACTTGGCATTGTTTGCTATCCTTTCCATTCTTGAAGCAATTTTAGAAAGGGTGTCATTAGTTTTCTTCATACTAGTTTTTGAGTAAAGGATGAAAGAGCGTATTTCATTTTTAGTAGGATACTCTTCCACATAGGTTTGTAGATCTAATATTGACCTATCAATAGAAACTTTTAGTTGTTTGATCCCAGTTTCATCTTTTGTTTCTATATAACTCCCAAATAAATTTTCCATTAAATTATTAGCATGTGAGGGATTACCAGAAGCAAATCTTCCATTAGTCAATGAGTCTAGAAAACATTTTGACCAGCCATCTAGACCATTATAAAAATTTCTTATCAAAGTAGCAGGGGTATGCTTGTTGACACCATTTTTATTAATTCCCTTCATTCTATACCAAGCATCCATTAATGACTCTCCATAATATTGACCAAATTTTCATTTCAACACTAGAATCCATTTTGATAAAGTTTTTATGTGTTTTTTAATTTTTTATGCAAAACTGAAAATAAAATGACACTAAACAATGCAAACCGAAATAACAAATGCAACACAAAATGCAAAACTGAAAATAAAAATGCAAACCGAAATATAAATATGATATGCAAGACAATAACAAAACAAAATAAAATGCTTTGAAGGTAAAGATGGATAAGATGATGCTCACGTAGGTGCAACCTCCCCAAGCTTAGGTGTTTGCACAAGTTGGTGATGAAGTTGACTTTGTTGTGAGATACCCTTGGATAAACTTTACAGCAATGATTCCCCGGCAACGGCGCCAGAAAACTGTCTTGATGGCCTTGACGTAGTTACCTGCGTCAAAAAATATGGGTTAGGTTGAGACTCCAAGTGCAGAGTGTATAGTATAGGAAAGACGGTTTTCCCCACGAGGGGTGACTCGAGGGTTTAATATCGAACTCTCGGGGAATCAGTAGTGAAAGATTTATCTTCTTATCCTTCTCTTGAAAACCTACAAACAAAGTAAATTGTTTTGGCCCTCAACCTCACCAAGTGGTTGTCAAGCACAAGGTGTGAGAATGATATCAAAATAAAATGAATGCAAAACAGTAAATAAATATGCAATGATGATAAATAAATATGCAAGGATGGGAAACAATGATGGATGATATTTTTGGGTTTTGTATTGTGAATGCAAGATATAAAGTGTTTTTATATTTTCGGATTTTTAAATGGCAGAAAATGTAAAGTGGATAAAAGTTGTTGGAAAGGTGTTTCTTATGATTAAAAATGGACCGGGGTTCATGGTTTCACAAATGCACTCTCTCTTTAATAAAGTGGTAGACAATGGAACACTAGAATTGACATATGAGATTGCAACAAAAAGGTTTCATGACAAGTTACTAATTATATGGGCATCACGTCCTAACATAGAGATCTTTTGTTTATTAATCTCTCTTATACTCCACCAAGATGCGAACTAAATCATAACACCTTAGTAATTAAGATAAATCAGAGCATAGCATTAAGTATCATGACATGAAGTTAAAATAAGAACATGCTAGATCTAGTCATGGAGTAGTGGCAATGGTCACACCCACATCTCCGGTAGCAAGGTATTTTTCTTTATCCCTAGTGAGGCAACAAAGTAAGGTAAAAACCCAAGTGGATCGCGGAACTTTCTCTCACGTTCACCGCACTAGCCACCCCCCGTTACTCCAACTAATGCACACGTTCCCCCTCACACGCTCTCATACACATGCTTGATCAAAACAAGTAAACAAGAACGGGGTACATAATATGCATCTACTTTCATAACTGAAACAAAACTATTGCAATCTCAAACATATATTAACTCATAAAAAGATCCACCATAAAGGTATTACATAGATGACCGTAATCATGTTCAGCAGCTCATACGGTACTAATTAGTGAAGCTCAAGAGAGGAGAGATACATAAGTTACTTCCACAAACCCATAGTCCAGGGGTGGACTACTCCCTCTTCATCATGGAGACGGTGGAGAAGTCGTTGGAGAAGATGGAGACCACACCGGCAGCGCCCCGCCGGAGTTTTCCCCCTCCAATCTGCAACTCCAGGTCTCTGTTTCGTGGTTTCTGTGTTTCTGCGGCGCTCCTTTCCGAAGAACGTCGGGGACTATTTTTATAGTCGTTTTTGGTCAAGACGGAGGCTCGGGAAAAAAGATCGACGGCAACGGAGCCACGAGGGCCCAGATGGTGGGTCCCATGCGGCCAAGGAATCTGGCCGCGTGGGCCCCCCTTCTGGCCCTCAGGCCTCCGTTTGTTCGCTTCCTTCGCTCCCACGCTTTGTTCCTTCCAAAAACTGATCCCCGTAAATTATCAGGTCATTTGGACGTCGTTTGGGTCCCTGAAACATCAAAATATAGAAAATAGGGTTTTCTGCCTGTGCAGGGTTAATTCCAGAAAAATAGGGAAACAATGAAATATTCCCAAAATCAATATAAATCAATGATATAACCCTTATATGATGCAAATATGATTGAAATATAAGTAATATAATGCAAAGTTCATGTATGCATTTTACATGCATCAACATCCCCAAGCTTAACCTATACTCATCCTCGAGTATGAAGGTGATAAAACTAACATGGACTTTGCAATTTAATACTATCAAAGGATATCAAAGATGATTACTATTGCTACATAGAGAGTCAAATGATTCATTCTTCAAAGGAATAGCAATATACAAGATAGATTATGAAGTGATATCAAATATTCAATATAACGATGTTCAATGCACTCCATCGTTTTCCACAATCTCCTATCACCATTACAGCTTACACTTGAGTTTGGAATCTCTGAATTCTTTAGGTTCATCGCTAGATTGTAACCACTATGAACCAAAAAATGCCACTTTTCTCACAAGTCCAGGAGACAAAATCTTCGCCATAATAGCTTGGGAGACAAATCTTGAGGATTTCTTCTGCATCCAGCATTATAAAAATCTTTCGGACTAGTTCATGTTTCCAAGTGTGATCATCCTGGTTTATCAATTGCTCCACTCTTCTTAGCTTTGAATTGTTGATATTTGCATTTATTTTCATGTTACCTCTTGGGACCCAATTGTGTCTCCAAAATCTTATTTTCTTTCCATTACCTATTCTCCATATGATGCCTTTTTCAGAAGGTCCATCCTGTGCATAATGCCCTGCCAACCAGGGGATAGATTTTGGATGAACATTGTATTTGTCAATTCACCTGAGGGGTAATACTTGTATTACAGTAATGTTGCACACAAACTCTCCGGATAAGCTATGAATCTCCAAGCTTGTCTAGCCAAAAGGGCTTGGTTGAAGAGATGTAAATCTCTGAAACCCATGCCCCCATGTCCTTTCCTTTTTGTAATTTTATCCAAGCTCATCCAGTGGATTTTCCTTCTCTCATTACATAGACCCTCTTAGAATTTTAAAACACTCATCGAGTAGGTGGTAATAGCTTGAGCAACTAAATTTATCAAGACCTCCTTTGCTCCAGCGGAAGAGTACTTTTTAGCATAGTCAGAGAAGTTCTTTAAAAAAAAACTTTAACCGGCTGAAAACCACCTTCTTTCATGCATCCATCAAGAATATGCAACTCTAAATAATTTTCTTCAAAACCAACAGATTGGGTATTTAGAATCGCAGCTACCACTTGACGATCCTCCTCTGTACATTTATTTCTGATCAGCAAGGAGCATTTCTCCGGACTTACAAAATTTTCTAACTTAAACTTAAGAAAAATCTTTATGCATGTGCACATCGGGATATGGGGGAAGCAGCTCCCCTGACGTAGCATACCCTACAGTGGAGTCACTGACATGTGGGTCCGCCAGGCATGTGGGCCCATAGGTCAGTGACCTCACGGCAGGGGTGCCGTACGTCAGAGGATCCACGTCCGGATATGGGGTGAGGGCGGTGGCACCCCACCACCATATCGCATATGCAGTAAGCGCATACTTGCACTATCATTTTATAAACTCATGATTAAAGTAATTTCATATCATTACAATCATCCAAGAAAACAAATCCAGATAGTTCGCATAAATATTGTTCAAAATAATTAATTAAATTAGAACAAGCGGAGCTGTCTCGTCAACTGCGACTACTGTCTCAGGACAAAATGACCCGCTACAAGCAATCCCAAGGCCAAGGCAGGCCCAGGCTGAGAAATACACAAAGAAGGATGAATGCTACCACAAACAACTCGTATGATGATGCTGATTCTAACGATGGACAACGGCACTCTTCCGACCGTGGTGATTCGGACGACTCGCACCCGGAGGGTCACCTGGTATGATTAACCTTGTTTATACAACGTGCCTTCGATTTACCGTTTACGGCACAATTTATTTTCTTTGTTTTTTTAGTCTTTGTAGCCTGGCCCCTTCTTTCTATTTGTAGGACACCAGCGGCTCTGAGCCCACGATTTACACCCTTTTGAGTGGCCATGACAGAGAGGTGTCGAAAGAGGCAGGGAAGTAATATTTTGGCGTGAGGAATTTTCCCTCTTCATGGATTATGAGCGGAAGCCGCCCGGACCTGATGAGGTTTGTCTAGAGGACAGGGAAGGTGATGACAAGATAATATCTGAAGTTGCAGAATGTTTGAATCTTGATCGAGGAAAAACGCTTATCTTTGAATCGGTCGATGATTTTTGCCAGAATGTCATTGCCTACCATTATGACTGATACCATCTTCACGAAGCCATCGGGACTACTCACCCACATGCTTGCTAACAAGATGCACCAAGGGCGCCACCGGTAAGGATGACATCTCACCCGGTCGTTAGCCTGAGACCTGATCAGCCCAGCTATGGGGGTAAGTTTGCGGAGCCCAACCGTAGTTCCACCATGGCTCAAAAGTTCATTTAATCACCTTCCACAAGATGGATTGATGACTACCCACACCGTGTTCGTTATGAATGTCATGGAGTGTCGCAAGCTTCTGATATGGGCATGTATGATGCTATTAAGCCCAACTGTAATTTGTTCACCTAACAGTCTACTATATTGTTTGGAGAGATGCCTCTTGTGAATGTATGTTCCCCGACCCATATTTTATTATCATTGCTATTATTTTCATCCTTTTTTTTACATATTATCTACAATCTAGCCCATTTGCTTATTTACCATCAGTTATCACTTCCTATCACATCATACATTTAACCATTGTAACTAGTAGGACATGAAGCTTGACAACCTTCCTGAAAAGTTGGAGGCTAGCTTTGTTTTGTGGTTGTGTGCAGGTGCTATTAACTTTGTTGACGTCTCACTAGTTCCTACCGGTTCGATAAATCTTGATTCTCAATCGAGGGACACACTTGCTGCTGGGTTGTATCATCCCTCCCATTTGGGGGTTAACCAACAAGCTTCTCCAGAAGTAGCATACTACCATGTTTACTGGAGAGAGATAAAGTGAATCTATAAAACCCATGTCCATTGTTTAAATAGCAGTAAGCTATTGGCCCGTCCTCTTGGGCTATGTCTGAGAAAAAACATCTTTGCATTCAGGGGCGGACCTAGAGAGAAAATGACCCGGTGTCTAGTGTAAATCACACAGATTTCTTTTCTCATCTAGAGTTAGGGGTGTCACAAGCTATAAATATATGAACTTTAGAAAGGAAAATGATTTGGACCCGGTGTCCTGTGACACCCCTGGCTTGAACCTAGGTACGCCCTTGTTTGCATTTAATGTTCTTCTTCATTTTTATTTTCAAGCAAGTAATTCCATCTTCACACTTTGATTTTTTTTTTTAGTGCAACAAAAAATTAGAATCGTGACACTCCAGTTGGAGGGAATAAATAGCTTTATCTTCTTCATCATGTGGTTCGATACCCTATACTTTTACATTAAAATGTGCTACAACTACCCCTGCACTTCCGGGTAATCACTTGTTGAACCACATTGAAAGGAGTGGGTTAATATGGCTATCCAAAAATAAAAGCCGTGGTTAGGAAAATATTCCATTAGGTGTTTTCATGATTTTAATTTGAATTTTTCTGTATTTTTAAGAATATTAAAACAATTTCCAATTCAAATAAATCCGACATAGAGAAGATAATTTTACTTTCTCAAAATTTGGAGTTGGAAATGATTTTTATAATATTTCTGTTCACTTTGGTATCTAAAAAATAGTTTGGAATATCTAAAGAAGCCGATCCTCCATGATCCCAAAGCAGGCCCTCTTTTGTCGAAGCGCTCCCGTGAGGTTGCGTGCATGGAGGAGCTCATCCTCCATCATCGACGTGGACACTGTCTAGTGGGAGGTGGCCTCCTCCCCTCCGGTGAGGAGATCTCATCCTTGTTGTCGAGCTCATGGCGCACCCAAAATCATCGAAGAGCCATGCCACCTAGCATCAAAACGATTTATTCATATTGTTGATATAAACAACATTGTTTATATATTTTGGTCTAGGCTCATGTTTCAGAGGGTTTTTTATTTAGAAAAGGGTCACCCCAGCCTCTGCATCAAAATGATGCATACGGCCGCTTTATTACTTTTATTCTACATAGCTGGCAAAAGCCTTACACGAACGAATACAACCTGAACCCACCAACAGTGAAACACCACAACTAGCACAAACGACAGAGGGAATGGGGCCTTGTACCCCGGCCACCACCGTCGCCGGCTCCCTGGCCAACTCAGAGATAGCGCCTTGTGCACATGCTCTGGAAATCGCCTCCATCATCTTCCTCCAACCCAACTTCAGCATGCCGATCGGAGCAAAGACTCTCGCCAGGCCTGCCGCCGATGCCACCATGACACCAGGCTGCGCCCCACCCTATGCAAGTCCACCAAACACGACCGTCGTCGAGTCCCCGCTGCACCACGCTGCCAAGACAAGCCGTCTTCGTCATGGTAGGTGAAGCTCCACTCCACCGGTAGACCACTCTAGGCAACACATGTTCCAAAACGATGTCCCCAAGAGGGAGAAGCGACACCGAAAGTGTCGCCATCATCCGATCCGGTAGCACCAGATCTTGGGTTTCCCCCGGAACATCAGGGCGGAAGGCAGAAGTGAAGGGGTTCATAGCAAAAAACAATAATTTTTCTAACTTACATACGCCAAAACTTAGCCAAAGATCTATCTATCTAGTAATGCTATAACAGAGAAGATATCGGTAACATACCCTTGTAGACCGATAGCGGGGATTACGCTCCCGCAACAAGCGTTGTCGATGTAGACGACGTAGCCGACCTCGAGGTCACGAAGAGCTTGGCATGACGAAGACGAAGGCGGCGCGACGATGACGCCCTGGCGCAGCTACTGCAACGCCTCCGAGTACTCGCACACGTGCGAATCTTGACGATGACTCCTGGGCTCTCCGATCCAGCCAAGATTGCGGAAGTAGAACTTTGGTGTGGAATCCCGCAGCACGACGGCATACTGCGGTATAGATTTCTCACGCGTGTGCAATCCTTACGAGTGAACACGCACTACGAGAGGTGGAGAGAGAGAGAGGAAGTGGGCGGAGGGGCATCCTCAGCTGACATACAAATTAATTGTATTTTCTATGTATTTTAATCCAATTAATATGCCCCACTATTCATTAGGGGAGAGGGGGTGTCCCTCTCCCTTGCTCCCCCATGTGGGACTAAACAAAGGGGAGGAGGAGGGGTGCTGCACCGGCCTCCTAGGGCCGACCGTGGTGGCCATGGTACCCATGGCCCAGCCGCACCACCTCTCCATGGAGGTCGGCCCCCATGTGGGCCTTTCCCTCCGGGGTTTGGCCCATTTAGGTGGGTTGCCCTAATTTTCCCTTTTATTTAATATTAAATATATATTTAAATATATATAATTCATAATTAAATATATTTACATATTATTTAATCTCCCGTGGCTCCGTAACAACTTCCGGACCACTCCGAACCATCTTCGGTTTTCCCCGGAACCCTTCCGATTCCACCGGAACCTTTCCGGTTCATTCTCTCTCTCTCTATTTCTATTATTCCGATAATTCCAAAACGATCTCTAAGCGTCGTCAAGACCTTAAGTGTATTATCCTACGGTTCGGGAAATACTCCATACATGGTCGAAACCCCTCACTCGCCAATGACCGTCAGGGAGACCTGGATGGCTATGACGATCCCTGTGCATTCCAGAATAATCGTCGTTGAACCGTTAACATGATATCCATTCCTTTTGTTCTTTCGATACTACCCTTGTCCGAGATATGATCGTGAACATCCTATGCTTTGTTTTATCTCGTTACCGACAAGGGCTACTTAACTCGTTCTGTGATATTACATCTCCAATGACCTAGTCATACGCTGCGCAGCTTTATAGATGTAATCTCACCGAGTGGGCCCAGAGTATCTTTCCATCACGCGGATGAACAAATCCCGCTCTTGATCCATAGGCCTCAACATACCCTTTTGAATACCCAAGTGTCCCATCTTTATAGTTACCCATTTATGGACTGACATTTGATGCACTCAAAGTACCCTCTAGAGACAGCGATTAATATGATCTCACAGTCTAAGAAATAAGCTACCATATTACTTTCCTATTGCAATAATGAACTTCGTGTCACCATCCTTTTTGCAATACTTTTTTGGGTATGTCCATCATTTTATTCCACTAATAAAATGACCTCCTCATCAACTATATAAATATCCATGATCGGGAATTCTCGATCATCAGTTGACTAATGAACTAGTTTATATAGAGGCTTACTAGGGACTATGGTTTGTTTATATACCACACGTGTATTAACAATTCCTATTAATACAGTTATAGCACGGTATAAAACTTATTATAAACTTAATGAGATAATTCAATAAATACTTAATATTTATTTGCCTCTAGGGCATATCCCCTTCAGTCTCCCACTTGCACTAGAGTACAAATAAACTAGTTGCATTTTACTATTAATCATAACACCTTATCTTATAAGCGATTTATGACAATGCTTGCTTGTGGAAGATTTTTCCTTCAACGGCTTGTACCATACTGAACCGTCCATTCTTTGCAATTCATTGATTATCACCTTGTCTAATATCAATCCGTTATCTTGATAATACGTATACATATTTGATGACTAAGTGGGACTTTCGTTTCCCTGTGCATATTCTGATTCATAATCAGCTAAGTGCACCAAGAAATCACTTAGTTAGAGAACACGTTTTCTCTTTCAATCAATATGTATAATTTTGCAGTATCTATATACCTTTCATACCTATGTAGATTCTGACATTCGGTTGTCAAAGTTAATATTCAGCTCATCTAGCTCCCACTCAAAAACATGTCAATCACCATTGAGACTATTCAGCTCATCTAGCTCCCACTCAAAAACATGTTGAAAGGGCATGGCGTCCCCATGTGTGGTTTTGGTAATTAATGACAATCCCTATGGACTAATGGTTGCATTGAGTTATACTTGTAGTGTTTGTCCATAAGCAATGCTTGAACTCCATATGTTGGATTCAAGGTTGATGCCATGAATATATTGATATAGTGAAGTATTTGGCATCAAGATCATCGACGTGTATTGATATATATTTGACATGATCAAGAAGAAGAGTATGTGATGACCAAGTTAATATTCAAGGAGTTATCCGATGATTGGTCATATGTGAGTTGAGCATATTGTAAGTATGTCTAGAAGAAAAGGATTATGTGATCATTCATGGTTATCTTCAAGACATCATCTATTGAAAAGAGAAGAAAAGATACAAGGTTGATTAAGATATTGATCAACACACAAAGCTACAAGATTAACCAAGTGGGATCATGTATCTCTTGGTATGGTAAGCAATTGTCCATATAGCTTTGTGAACTAAACCATGATATGTGTGTGGCATTTCTATGCGTGTTTAGGTATCTTTCTATAGGCTTGCATCAAATGAAGAATTCATATAGCCCATGAAGGATGACGTCAAGTGGTGATCGTCATCATGCTTGAGAAGTGCAAGTACAAGAGAAGTATCTCGAAGATATCATATGCTTGATGCTTGCCACCCATTTGTAGATAATGGTCAAGTGAAGATGTGCCTATGAGAGGCTCTCCCATAGTGGAGTATGGGGAGCAATATGTGAAACTTCACCAAGCGAAGCGCAATCAAGAAAGGTGGTCTACTTGAAGAGATCAAGGTCGACATTATTTAGATCAAGTGGAACGCGCAAGGCAAAGGTATGATCTTGATAGGGTTTATATTTTACCGGTCTCATAGTGCTAGTTGAGAGACCGGGCTATAGGATAGATACCGTACTATCAAGAGAGGCTCTCGATTGAGCTTTAGCGTATCAGTTGGAGAGAGCTCAAACCTTTGCATACTTGGCATCATCTTTCTTGGTTCTTAATTGGCTTTTCTCTGTGTGGGATTTTGGAGCTTGTTGTGATCTTCATAACAAGCTCAAGTTCATCAAAAATGGATTTCATATGAAAAACTTGTTGTGTTTTTTATGTTGGAGGTTTGACCGGTTGTTCATTTATAGAGAGGTTTTACCTTTCTACATTTGGTTTTATCCTCCCATGTTAAACTATGATGTTTCTCTACATGATCTTGTAATGCTTGTTGCGGTGATTCCAACGAGTCCAAGAACATCGAAAACAGAGTTCGTATGTAAACGATATCACGTTTTTCGTATGTGTGTTTCTGGAAATCCGGGTGACTCGGAATATTCCGAACTCAATCCGAATTGATTCCAAACTCATTCTGAACTGATTCCGGACTGAGCTTTTCGGTTCTGTACTCAGTCCGGATTCTAGTTGGTAGACATCCGGATTATTCTGAAAATCCGGAATTCCGAACCAAATCCGGATTCACTCCGAACGACACGAATCTGGCCCAAACGGTCAGATTTCGGGGACCTATAAAATGGGGCCTTCTTCCCCAAAGGTTCCCTAACTCTTGAGCACGGTTTTGACCTCCATTGTTGACCCCTTGAAGCTTTGCTTTCTCTCTATTCCTCCATGATTCTTGCCTCCAATTAGAGGGAAAAGAGAGAGGAGATCTAGATCTACCATTCCACCAATCAATCTCTCCTCTAAGTGAGGGGAAGCTTTTGGATCTAGATCTTGGAGGGATTTTGTGTTCTTCCTTGTTCTTCCTCTCTTCTCCCCCCATAAGCATTAGTTGCTTTGGTGGGATTTGAGAGTGAAAGATTTGAGCACTTCTTATGTTCTTGCCCATTGCATCGGTTTGAGTTCTCTTGGGTATTTGGGGTGAAGTTGAGAAGCTTGTTACTCTTGGGTATTTGGGGTGCCCTAGAGATTGTCCTCTTGGGTACTTGGAGTGCCCTAGACGGTCCTTATTGATCTCGGAGTTTTGGTGGCTCGCGGGATAGTTGAGAGCCTCCAATTGAGTTGTGGAGTGTGCCTCAACCTTGTGATTCTTGTGGATTTGGGAGCCATGGGAATTCGGTGAGAGCCTCCAATTAAGTTGTGGAGTGTGCCTCATCCTTGTACGGGTTCGGTGACCACCCTCAAGTGTCCTATAGTGATTCGTGGCACTCTACATTGGTAGAGGCACGAAGGAGATTACGGTGTGCCATTGACGGCTATTTAGGGATCACTTTGTGACTCCGCACCGCTCCAACGGAGACGTAGCTTCCATTGGGAAGTGAACTTCGGGATAAATCATCATCTCCACGTGCCTCGGTATTTCTATACCCGAGCTTCTACTTATGCATTTTTCTTAGTGATAGCCTTCGAGCTTGAAGTTATATATCCTGCTATCAGTTAGTTGATTATATTGCTTAGCATAAGATGTTGGTGCACATAGGTAAACCTAGCTTGTTTAGGTTTCGTGCTTGATAAATTAAACGCTAGTTTTATTCCGCATTTATTCAAGCCTAAACCGTAAGAATTTTAATCGCCTATTCACCTCCCCCTCTAGGCGACATACGTGTCCTTTCAATTGGTATCAGAGCGGGTTCTCTCGTTTTTGGCTTCACCGCCTCAAGAGTAAAGATGTCGTCTAGTGAACTAGTGCACAACGCTTCTTTTATATTAGATGGCACACATTATGATGTTTGGAAAATTCGCATGCTTGATAGTTTTCGGGTCATGGACCCATACATAGAGCGAATTCTAGATAGGGGTTATTCTCCTCCAAAGAATCCCAAAAGATTATCTTTATTGGATAAGAATAATTCCTATCTCGATGCTCAAGCTTCTAATGTGATTTTCAATGCTTTGAGCGATGTAGTTATTATGTCGGTCACTCCATTTCGGAATGCTCATGAGCTTTGGACCAAGCTTCAAGATAAATATGATGTGTCCAAGATTTGTGGAGATGATTGTTCTCCCTCCACCTGGCCGTGATGAGTTCTCAACTTATCCTACCTCACCTACATGTGGCAAGCCACAAAGTAATGCAATGGTGAGTAGTGATAATCATTACAATGATGATAGTGAGCTTATAATTGATGATCCTTCACCTCTATCTTATTGGAATGATTTATCTTTGGACTTAAACATATCTAGCACCAAAAATGATTCACATGCTTGTGTTGATAGTCCTTGCATATCATGTGCAAATTGCTTGACTAATACTCGGGATGATATGCTCTCTATGTCTTGTTCCCTTGATAAAAATACTTCTATTTCCTCTAGTATTTGTTTGGCAAACAATGTAGAGGAAACCGAACACTCCATGGAACAAGACATGGACTTGAATGGTGCTTCAAGTTTTGCTTCATCATCATCAACCACTTCGCACTTTTGCCTTATGGCAAGGGGATCAACGGTAACTTCTACCTTGATTCCCAATATATCTCAAAATGATAATGATGATGATAATGAAGAAGATGATAATGATGCTTCCCTTATTGAGAATGGTCAAATGGTTCTTCATGCTATTACTAAGAATAAAGATGCTCGTGCTAAATTCTTAGAAATCATGGCTACTTTTGTTGAGCCCAAGCTTACCATAGTGGATTTGGAAGCACGCATTGATGAATGCTTTAGCCGCGAATATAAGTACGCGGATGAGATCGCCGATCTCAAGGAAGCTCTTGAAGAAGAACAAACCACTAAAGAGTCTCTTGAGGAGACTTTTACTCTAGAACTCTCTATGATAAAGGAATCCCATGATAGAGCTATTGAGGTGGCTAATGAATTCAAAATAAAGAATAGTGAGCTTGTGGATGCTCATGCTAGACTCCTTGGGGATTTTGCGCACCTCGAAAATGGCTCTAGGGTCATTAAGAGTGAGCTCATCAAACTCACCGAGTCTCATGTGCAACTCCAAGCTTCATATTCAAAAGAGATTACCAAGTTATCTTCTCCTATTGCTACTAATGATAATGCTTGTGCTACTAACTCTATTTCTTGTGAGGCACCAATAGTGAAGGAGAATGTTGAGCTAAGGGCTCAACTTGAGTTGCTATCTAGCAAATATGGGAAATTGGAAGAAAGTCATGAAAAGCTCTCAAGCTCTCATGAGGATCTTCTAATCTCCTATGATAAGCTAAAGTTAGCTCATAAGGCTATTATTACAAAGGTAAAATCTTGTGAGCCTCATGTGGACAATGGCACAAGCACTACTCAAAATCCTTTATTGCCATGTGCTAATCCTAGTAATTCACCCACTCAAAATATTGCTCTATCTTGTGATAAATTACTTTCCATGCCTTGTTGCTCTAACAAGGAAGCTTCTACTTCCTCTAGTGTTGTTGTCGATACTAACCATGTAGAGGAATTAAAAGAGCTCAAGGCCCAAGTCACTTCCTTGAAGAATGACTTGGAAAAGCGTCATGTTGGGATGTCTACACTTGACAATATGTTGAGTGTACAAAAATGCCCCAATGACAAGAGTGGACTTGGATTTATCTCCAATAATAAGAACAAGTCTAAGTATAATGACAAGAAGAAGGGCCAAGAACAAGTCAAATTCGGCCAAGATAGTTTGCTTCAAGTGCAAAATTGAAGGGCACCATGTTAGGTCTTGCCCTTTGAAGAAGAAGTCTCTTAGCGAGAAGCAACAAGGGAAGAGGCTTCAAGTTCAAACTCAAGCTTCTCAAGTTGAAGAACGGTCCCTTCTCAAGAAAAATCAAGCTACTCCTCCTCAAGTTGAGATTTCAAGTAAGAAGAAAGGAGGAAGCCAATGTTGCTACTTGTGCCATGAAAAGGGTCACTTTGCCTCTTCTTGTACTAATGGTACCTTATCCAACTCTATCATAATTGATGATGTTTATTCTCTTCGAAAGGATAAGGTTGGAAATGTCTTTGCCAAATATATTGGTACTCAAAGTGGTTTCAAGAAAAGAACCATTTGGGTTGCCAAACCTATTGTGACTAACCTATTAGGACCCAACTTGGTTGGGGACCAACAAGCTATAACTTGATCAATAGGTGATAATGGAGGGCTTTGGAGACTTGGCTACATCATGAAGAATTAAGGGATCTTCATCAATTATATTTCCTCAAGCCAAGTCATTTGGATTATATTGCTCTATCTCATATCCAATGTCCCTCCTTGCGGTAATTTGTATTCAAATCATATATGCATTGAAAGTTGCTTGCTCCCTTACATGTGTTTGGTTTTGTACCTTGCTAGTGTTTGTATTTGTTGTTCTCTCTACTTACTTTTCTTGAATAATCAAGTATGTGTATGTTAGTTTGCACACCATGTACGTGTGAGTTTGTGTTGAGCCTTTATATCAACTTGCTTATTTCTTAATTGGTTCTTTTGAGAGATTAATGGACTATCCATTTTGGGGGTGACGAGGTGTGGACTCGGCAAATCCCTGGGTTGTGTACCCCGGGTTGATTGAGGGGGAGAGAGATGAGCGCTGGTGATCACGACGGCTGACAAGCAAGGCGTTTACCCAGGTTCAGGCTCCCGGAGGATACCACCCTACTTCCTGCTTGTCTGGTATTGAATGGCGAGTTGTGGCTACAATGGCGGGATGGCAATCTCGCTAGGGTTTGCGGTGGCGATTATGAGCGTGCCCTAGACAAAGGACCCTCCTAGCCTTTATATGGTAGGCTAGGTCTCAGGTGAACGGTGCCGATGGCGCTTACAAGCATGGCTGGGATCGCATGACCTAACGTCGACTATCTTGGGCCGCACGTCGTCCTTGGGCCTTCCTTGGGCCCTCGTCATAAGGCTGATAGGCTTGGCGTGACCCAGGTGTCCCCACCGTGGGACAGTCGAAGAGTGACCCCACGACAGGAGCCCCCGAGTGCTTAGTCGAATCGTAGAGTCGGGTAAAGGACTCCTTCCTCCTGGGCACGCCATCGGGTTCCTGAAAAGTTAGTCGACTCCGGCCGTTCAGGGCTTATGGAGGATTCCTTAGTCGAACCGTCGACGCTGGTTAAAATACTGTGAGTACAGCCTTAGTCGGTGTTTTTTCGACTGCTATTGTTCTGAGTCACTCGGGAGCGCGAACAGTGCTCCCGATGGGAGTAGCCCCGAGATTAAGCTGAATTGCTTGCAATTGAGGTTAAACTCAATTTTTCTTCAGTCGAAAAGCCCGCTCCCGATGGGAGTAAATAAAGGACGTGACCTGTTGAAGTCGTGACTGGCTTTGCCTGACTTACTGTTTATTCGGCCGGTTTGGCCTACTGCACGAGTTTGTTTGGCTCTTGGAGCTTACTGAATCTTCTTGCACTCGAATGAACTGTTCGAGATCTCGATCAGCCCATTGGCTTGCTTGCTACGCCTGCGCGGTTGACGTCAGCGCTGATGTATTTTGGCTCACTCTGTGTCCGATGGGACGTGACAGTGCGGTCCCACTGTCAGTATTGACTGGAGACAGCGGTCGCCGCTTTATACTGATCGTTGGGCGCGAAAATTTGGTGGTGTGATAATGGCGCCTTGATTCCCGCGCGCAGTGGGCGGCGTGGCCGGCGACGGTTGCTATCTCCGCGCGACACGTGGACGGCCAGATGATGTTGTGGAGTGCGGTTTCGCTGAGGACGGCCTGGATTAACTGGCCACGCGGTATATATTTTTTTACCGCGGCGGCGAACAGTTCATTCCATCCCCAGTCTGCCGTCGTCTCTGCTGCTCTCTCTCCGTCATTGTTGCTCTTTTTTGCCAGTTTCTTTTCTCCGCCTCCATGAGCAAGGCCGCGATGAAGAGGGGAAGCCTGCTGCTGGCGTCGTCGCCGCCGCCGAGGCGAGCGTGATGAAGAAGCCCGACGGCGACTGGGTGAAATCGTCGGTGAAGAAGGCCGACCTCGAGGCCCTTCGCGCGCAGGGGCTGCTGCCGCCGGCAGATCAGGCGACGGTGCGCGCTCCCGGGAAAGAGGTATTCCCTGCTCCTCGCGAGGGGGAATGCGTGTGCTTCGTGGATTTCCTTCCGCGGGGTTTTGGGTTCCCCCTCCACGATTTCGTCCGTGGTCTCTTGTACGCTTATGGGATTCAGATCCACAATCTGACTCCCAATAGCGTCTGAGCATCGCGAGCTACTTCGTGCTCTGCGAGTGCTTCCTGGGAAACGCACCCAACTGGCTGCTGTGGAAGTCGCTATTCCTCGTGAGGAGGAACGTGGGGAAGAGCAAGCAGGTCTACCCAATCGGCGGCTTCGGCATCCAGGTGCGTGGCGACACCTCCTACTTTCAGATGAAGAAGTCCGACTCCGTCCCGGGCTGGCGGAAGAAGTGGTTCTATATCAGGTGCGACCAAGAAGGGCTTCCCGACTTCGCGGCTGATCGCGAGTTGCGGAAGACGAATGCGTGGGCGCACCCGCTGTCGAAGGAGGACATGGAGACGACTCAACCCTTGCTGACGCTTCTTCGTGGCCTTCTGAAAAGTCTCGGGCGCGAGACAGGTGGAATTCACCTCATCGCCACCTTCTTCAGGCTTCGGGTGCAGCCGCTCCGCACTCGCGTCCACCCGATGTGGGCGCGTGAGGATGTTGGCGATGAGCTCGATGATGACGCAGTCGAGTCGAAGGTGAGGAGCATCACTAGTCTCCGAGCCGCTGACTCGTGCAATGTCAAGTGCCCAGTCGAGCCGTGTGGGCCTAAAAACCCTGTGCCTGAGGTGAGCTTCGTTTGCTTTTGTCTTGTATCTTCTTCTGTCGAATCTTTTGGCCTGACTCGAGTGCTTCATTTGCGACAGGGTCGTTCGAGCTATGTCAGTCTTCCTCCGTTGATGGAGAATGGACCTCATGAATAGGCAGAGTTCCCTGAGGAGGACGAGGTTGATGACGATGAAGTTCCCTCCGCCACCTCTCCGAGTGAAGAGATGGAGGAGGATGAAGATGAGGAGCCGCTGCGGAAGCGGCAGAGGCGAAAGAGTGGCGACTCTGGTTCTGCTTCGTCGCCCGTGAAGGAGGCGGGTGTGAACGAGGAAGAGACGAGCGAGTCGTCTTCGGGCGCTAGGCGCACGAGTGACCTGGCTGAGCCTTTGGTCGTGCCTCCCCTCGGCTCTGCACCGCCGACTGAGTTTGCGAGGATGGCCTCCGTATCCCTGGGAAGTGAAGATGATATAGACGTCGCCAGGTTAGTTACGTAACCATTGCCTTGTTTTTGTCGAGTGTGCTTTTTCACTTGCGAGTCCTTGAATTGAGTTGTCTTGTCACAGCGACCGTACTGGCGCTGTTGTTACCTCCCCTCGTGAGATGGAGCACACTTCTGCTCCCATGATCGAGCAGACTGCGAAGACGACCGGAGAAGATGCCTGACGGGTGATGCTTTGGCCTTGAAGACTTCGACCTCCTCCGTGCCAGAGAAAGCTGCTGATGCGACTCCGGTTGACGCTGGGTTGCTTGAGCATGTAAGTGTCCTTCGACTCGTTCTGCAAAATCTGTATCGGGTGCGCGAACAGCGCTCCCGGTGGGAGTAGCCCCCGAAGATGTGCGTGACTAGAATAGTCGGGCGCAGATTGATGTCTTGTGTTTCCTGCAGCCATTTTATCGCCAGCAGATGGAGGGAGCCGCAGCCTTCGTTCGCATGGAGCAGGAGAGGGATCAGCTCCGCACTGCTCTGGAGCAAGCAAATAGTGAGTGTGAACCCTTGTGTTTCGAGGGTGCTTCGACTGCCTTTATTGCTAACTTTGCTCCGTTGATCCGTAGGCGAGAAGGAGAACATGAAGAAGCGGGTCGCGGAGCTGGAGAAGTCGCTGGGTGAAGCCCAAGAGCGGGAACAAGCTCGGGATGATCTGGAGAAGACCCAGGTCGACCGCTTGCTCGCACTCGCAGATGTTGTTGGAAGTAAGTAATTCGGCTCAGTGCCTACTTTGTCTTTTGTCGACTTCTGATGTCTTACGAGCGTGGATTTCTGTTGATCAGAGACTTGCGGGGGTGCTCCTCCAGAAGGGTCCTCTAGCGAAAATGTCGACTTGGCGAAGGCTGTTGGCTTCATGGACCGCGTCTGCGCGTATGCTTCGGCGGCGCTGCAGAAGTCGACAGGCGCCTTGGCGACTGTGCACCAAAGCATCTTCCCCAGCAAGCCACCGCCAGTTGCCGTTGACGCGCTTGCGGCTCCGTTCGAAGGCAATGCGACCACCTTGGCGGACTACACGCGTGCGCAGATGGTACGCGGCTCCGAGCTCACTTTCCAGCTACTTCTTGGTCACCAAGTCGTAGGTGATTTTGAGAAGGTTGTCAGCGACTTCCCTCGGAAGCTGATGGCAGGACCGCGTCCCTTAGCGGTGTGAAGGCGCAGGCGAGTCAGCTGGCTGCAAAGTTGGTCGCCACTTCGAGAAGAGGATTGCCAAGGCTGCAGAGTTGGCTGCTAGGAAGAGCCGTTCCCAGTCGGAGTCTGTGATGTAGACTCCGTTCTTTTAGGATTCGTCTGCTTTTGGTTCTTGGTCTGTAATGAACTATATAGTTTGCGGGTCGTCTGGCCCGAACATGCTGATGTTGAAATGTGATTTTGTGCCTTCGAGTCTTCTTTCATATTTAAGCTTGAATGAATGTGTTCTTTTCCTTGCTTGACGCTGTCGAACTTGGCAGTCTGAGATGGGCGAAGCTCCTGGGGTCGCTGGAACGACTGGTGCGGGCGACGAGGAGGACACCTCTTGGCTGCCCCACTCGTCGTCGTCGAGCTCTTCCAGCTCCTGCGCGAAGCGTGAATGATCAACGAGTGATCACCTTCATGAGGAACAAGGTGTTGAGCTCGAGTCGAAGTTGAAGAGCGCGGAGTTGGAGTTGGAGCGCTTGAGGTCGCGGCCCGTTGCGCCGTTCTCCAGCGAGAGGAGTTTCTGCTAGGCGAGATAGACTTGATCGGTCGGCAGCTGCAAGGTTGGTTTTCTAGCACTGCTTCGACTTCTTTATCCTTTTACTGTTCTTAGCTTTGGGTCTTGATGCAGATGTGAATTCTGACTGGAAAGGCCGAGCAAAGTCGAGTAGACGAGCGGGTGGAGAAAGAAGCCGCCGGTGACTCGTCCCAGCGCGTCATTTTGGTCAAATAAATCCAGAGGCAGCGTACTGGCTCGAATGTTGGATCGCACCTGGCGGGCTGCTGTGCTCTTGGAAGGTTGTAGAAAAAACCCTCTGGCAGATCAACATGGTGTACTTTCCGCACAACGAGCAGCCTAATGGATGGCTGCGCTGCTGGAGAGGTTCCGTGAAGGCAGTGCGTTGAAGGAGTCATGCACACTCAGCTTGTTGCCGGGGCAAACGTGGCGCTGGCGTACGTTCGAATGCACCGGCCTAATCTTCCACTGTACAAGGTGCTTGACGGCTTACCTGGAGAGGGTGACTACGCCGATACTCTTGCGGCTGCGCGTCAGATGATTCAGCAGGTCCAGAGCTTTAGTGAGCACCTTGTAGGGCCACTCGATGCGCCAAAGGGCGAGCCTGTAGAATAAGAGTAGTAGATTGCTGTTGTATAGCGTTAGCTTGTAAAAGGAATTTTTCCAAGCGTAGGATTTTGACTTGGACCTGTGCGGCGCAGCCCCGAGTGCGTCGGGTGCGGCCTAGGTTTGGCTTAGACCTGTGCGGCAGCCCCCGAGTGCTTCGGGTGACGGCCAAGGATTTTCGAGTTGGACCTGTATGGCGCAGCCCCGAGTGCGTCGGGTGGCGGCCTAGGTTTTCGAGTTGGACCTGTATGGCGCAGCCCCCGAGTGCGTCGGGTGCGGCCTAGGTTTGACTTAGACCTGTGCGGCGCAGCCCCGAGTGCTTCGGGTGCGGCCTAGGTTTGTTAGACCTGTATGGCGCAGCCCCCGAGTGCTCGGGTGGCGGCCTAGGATTTCGAGTTGACCTGTATGGCGCAGCCCCGAGTGCGTCGGGTGCGGCCTAGGTTTGACTTAGACCTGTGCGGCGCAGCCCCCGAGTGCTTCGGGTGGCGGCCTAGGATTTCGACTTGACCTGTATGGCGCAGCCCCCGAGTGCGTCGGGTGACGGCCTAGGTTTATGTTGCTTTTTGACTAAAAAAGTAAAGGGGAGAGCTTGTTCCACAAATCACTTCATTGATTTTTGCGAGCAGGCCGCCTCATTAAAACCCTTCCAGTCCCCTCAGGTACCCTGGTAAGGGAAAGAGTGCGTCTGGAACCTGCCGCTCTTGACATAGTACACTTTGTTACAAGGGGGAGTCGATTAGGCGTAGAAGCGGCGCAGTTGCGCAACGTTCCACGGGTTGTTGCAGACTGTCCCCGTCTTCGAGTCCTTCAGGCGGTAAGCTCCGCCGCCGATTGCCTCTGTCACGATGTATGGACCCTCCCACGGGGAGGCGAGTTTGTGCACCTTCTTCTGTTTGAGGCGGAGGACAAGGTCGCCAGGGACGAACGCTCTGGGCCGCAGTCGCCGCCCGTGGTAGTTGCGTAAGTCTTGCTGATACACGGCTGTGCGGGTAAGGGCGATGTCGCGTGCTTCGTCCAGGGTATCCATGTCGTCCTCGAGTGCTTCTTCTGCGTCGGACTCGTCGTAGGCCACCACTCGGGGCGTCGAACTTGATGTCGCACGGCATGATTGCTTCTGCGCCGTAGACCATGAAGAATGGCGTGTACTGAGTGGATCTGTTTGGCGTAGTGCGCAGACTCCACAGCACAGATGGCAGCTCTTCAACCCAGGCGCCTGCAGCGCGCCTCAATGGTACTCGCAGGCGCTTCTTGATGCCCTTGCAGACTAAGCCATTGGCCTTTTCGACTGTCCGTTGGACTGCGGGTGCGAGACAGATGCGTAGTTGAGCTTGATGCCTTGCTCGGAGCAGAAGTCCTTGAACTCTTCGGCTGTGAAGTTCGTGCCGTTGTCGGTGATGATGCTGTGTGGCACTCCAAACCTGAAGATGATCGACCTGATGAAGTTAACTGCCGAGGAGGCAGTCGAACTTGTGATAGGCACGGCTTCGATCCACTTCGTGAACTTGTCGACTGCCACCAAGAGATGCGTGTGTCCTCCCGGCGAGGACTTCTTGAGTGGACCCACCATGTCGAGCCCCCATTGAGCGAAGGGCCAGGCGAGTGGAATGGTCTTTAGTGCTGATGCTGGTGCGTGCGGCTTGTTGGCGAACTCCTGGCAGCCGAGACATTTCCTCACGAGTTCTTCTGCGTCTTGCATTGCGGTGGGCCAGTAGAACCCGGCTCGTAAGGCTTTGGCCACTAAGGCTCGACTGCTGGCGTGGTGCCCGCAGATGCCAGCGTGGATCTCGAGTAAGATGGCTTGACCGTCGACTGGGTCGATGCACCTTTGGAGGACTCCGAGATGCTTCGCTTGTAGAGCTCCCCTTTGATGACGGTGAAGCCCTTGGAGCGGCGGATGACGCGCTTGGCTTCGACTGGGTTTGTTGGCACCCTCTGCTGCAGTATGTAAGCCAGGTATGGGCTCGTCCATGTGGGCTCGATCAGCATACCTCCATAGGCTCCTTCTCCGTGCTGGGCGGGTCGGGGTGCTCGTTGTCGATGTAGAGGATCCTGGCGCGGGCCGGAGCTTGACGGAGCGTTGCGTGATGCACTCGAGGAAGACTCCGGGTGGCACCGGCGCTTTGTTTGAGCCCAGGTTGGCGAGGGTGTCGGCTTCCTCGTTGCTCTCGCGGCCGACGTGCCGCAGCTCGCAGCCGTCGAAGGTACCTTCCAGCTGGTTGTACAGGTCCCTGTAGGCGATCATGTTGTCGGCGATGGCGTCACATTGCTTCATGGTTTGTTGCACGACGAGGTAGGAGTCTCCGTAGATCATGAGGTGAGTGGCGCCGCAGTTCTTGGCCATCCGCATGCCGTGGATCAGGGCCTCGTACTCTGCCTCGTTGTTGGAGGGCGTTGGGAAGTTCATCTGCAGCACGTACCTCAGCTTGTCGCCTTTAGGTGAGATGAGGACGACTCCCGCCCCTGCTGATCTGAACTTCTTGGAGCCGTCGAAGTACATTGTCCATGCGTTGGACAGGTCGGGTACGTCTGGTAGCTGGGCCTCTATCCACTCGGTGGTGAACTCTGGAAGCACCTGGGCCTTGATTGACTTCGGGTGCGCGTACTTCAGCCCCCAGGGCCCTAGCTCAACAACCCACTTGGCGACTCGCCCGTCGCGGCTTGGTTGGTGAGGATGTCGGAGAGCCCGGAGGAGCTTACTACCGTGATGGAGTGCTCGGAGAAGTAGTGGACGACCTTCCTTGATGTCATGAAGACTCCGTATGCTAGCTTCTGGTAGTGCGGGTACCGCTGCTTGGACAAGGTTAGCACCTCACTGAGGTAGTAGACGGGTCGCTGAACAGGGTAACTGTGTCCTTCTTCTTCTCGTTCGACTACGAGTACCGTGCTGACCACCCTGTTCGTGGCTGACACGTAGAGGTATAGCGGCTCGTTCTCCAGTGGCGCCACCAGTACTGGGGAAGTCGTGAGTGTTTTCTTGAGTTGGTCGAACGCGACTTGCGCTTCTTCTGTCCACTCGAACTTGTCTGTCTTTTTCATCAGTTGGTAGAAAGGCAGGGCCTTTTCTCCCAACTTACTTATGAACCGGCTGAGAGCTGCGACTCGGCCGGCTAGGCGTTGCACCTCATGAAGCTTGGTCGGTGCTGGCATTGCGAGTATGTTTTGCACCTTCTCGGGGTTGGCTTCGATTCCTCTTGCAGAGACGAGGTACCCGAGCAGTTCTCCGGCTGGCACGCCGAAGACACACTTGTCCGGGTTCAGCTTGATCTGATACTCGTTGAGGGCGGCGAAGACCTTGCGGAGGTCGGCGATGAGAGTGTCCTCCGTTCGAGTGGTGACGACTATGTCGTCGACGTATACTTGGACGATCTCTCCGATTAGCCCCTTTAGGCAGGCTTGCATTGTGCGCTGGTACGTGGCTCCAGCGTTCTTCAACCCGAAGGGCATCGTCTGGTAGCAGAAGACGCCATGGGGTGTGATGAATGCAGTCTTCTCTTCATCGTCGACGTTCATCCTGATCTGCTGGTACCCTGAGTAGGCGTCCAGGAAGGATAGGCGTGCGCAGCCTGCAGTCGAGTCGATGATCTGTCTATCCGCGGGAGCGGGAAATGGTCTTGGGGCAGCATTTGTTGAGGGCGGTGAAGTCGACGCACATGCGGAGTTTCTTCGTCTTCTTCTTCTCCACCAGGACTGGGTTCGCTACCCAGTCCGAGTCCTTGATCTCTCGGATGAATTTAGCGTGGAGCAGTCGATCGATCTCCTTGCTTATTTCGTCTCGTTGGGTCCTGAGAAGCGTCGCATGGTCTGCTTGACGGGTTTGGCGTCCTTGTGGACGCGTAAAGAGTGCTCGGCGAGGTTCCTGGGTATGCCTGGCATGTCAGAAGGTTGCCAGGCGAAGATCTCCCAGTTCTCACGTAGAAACTCGACGAGCGCGCTTTCCTATGCGATAGGCAGCTCGACGACACTTTGACTGTCTTGTTTGCGTCCGTCGGGTGGACCTGATGAGTTGTCGTGTCGTCAGTCGTGTTGAAGGCGGCGTCCTTGGCTTGCTTCTTGCGTGGCGGGAAGATGGTTTTGTCGTTGTCGACTGCCATCGCCTCGAAGTGCTCTTCCATTCCGAAGAACTCGGAGATCTTGCTGAACTCGCGGTCGCAGCTGTTGGAGCGGTCGAAGTCGCCGTGCACCGTGATGACGCCCTTGGGCCCAGGCATCTTGAGCATGAGGTAGGCGTAGTGAGGTACCGCCATGAATCTGGCAAAGGTTGGGCGCCCGAGTATCGCGTGGTACTGCGACTTCCAGTCGACTACCTCGAAGTCGATCGACTCCCTCTTGAAGTTTTCGGGTGTGCCGAAGATGACGTCGAGTGTGATCGTTCCCATGGGCGTGACTGCTTGCCCTGGTACTATGCCATGGAAGGTGGTCTCTGATGCCGCCAAGTTTGTCGTTGGCCTGTTTATCCTTCTGAGGGTGTCGGCAAAGATGATGTTGATGCCGCTGCCTCCGTCCATGAACACCTTTTTCAGGGTGTAATCTCCGATCAGAGCTTCGACTACCAGAGCGGCGTGCCCGGGTCGTGGTACTGCAGGCGGGTGATCTGCTCTGGAGAACGTGATTGGTGTCTCTGACCCTCTCAGGTAGTCGGGTACTGCAGGTGGACAGGTGATGGCCTGGAAAACTTGGCGAGTGATGATCTTCTGGGTCCTGTTTGAGGGGCGCCCCTTCTGTATCATGTTGAGTTGTCCGCGTGCCGCTGGATATGCGTCTGGATCACCGGTGGGGCATCTTGCTGCGGCTGCTGCTGCTGCAGAAAGGCTCCCGCCGCCTGTGCTGGATTAGCGACTGCGGGTGCGGGTGCTGCCTGGATGGCCAGCTGCGCGGCTGGCTGCGCTGCGGGTGCTGGAGTGACTATCTTCTGCATGGCTTCGTATATTTGCGTGCCTTTCGACAGTCCTTCAACAGGTGGTTGGATCCCCACTTGCCCGTTTCCGGGTTCCTGAACATGTGGTGCCTGCAGGGTTGTTCCAGCTCTTCCGCTGGGCTTAGTGTGCGTTTCTGCCACTCGCGTTTATGGCCTCCGTCGCTGCGGTAGCTGCTGCCGCCGCTTCGGTTGTACTGCCCCTGGCTGTATTGGCGACTCTGGTCACCGCCGCTTCGACTGTACTGTGCATGGCTGTATTGGCGACTGCTGTCGCGCGCTTCATCCTCACGGGGGGTTTGGAATCCCGCCGCTACTAGCTCGATTGAGTCGTTGCCGTTGTAACGCGGCTTCTTCTTGTGGCGTCCTTCTCGCCAGTTGCTTGGTCCGGCTTCGTCCTTCGGGGAGTAGTGTGAACTATCGGACCGAGTCCTCTCCGTCTGCCCACTGGTTTGCTATCTTCATGACCTCGATCATGTTTTTCGGCCGGAGCCTACCAAACTCCTCGCGGAGGTCGCGGCGGGAGACGCCGTGCATGAAGGCATCCATCACTCGGTCCTCCGAGGCGGTCTCCATGGTGTTGCGGAGCAGGGTCCAACGCTGGATGTATGACCGGAGCGGCTCGTCTCGTCCTTGCTTGCATGCTTGTAGCTCGACGAACGTCGTCGGTCTCGAGTACGTCCCCAGGAAGCTTTAACGAAGGCCTCCGCGAACTCGTCCCACGTCCTGAAGGCGTTCTTGGGTTGAGTGTTGAGCCACCCGCGTGCAGAGCCCGTGAGCATCAGCTGGATGTACTGCATGGCCGTAGTCGAAGTACCGCCCTGGCAGCTGCAGGCTATGAGGTAGTCTTCTAGCCAGAGTCTCGGGTCCTGCTTCCCGTCGTACTTGACTGCTTCTGCCGTGAGCTTGAAGCCCTTGGGCATTCTTGTGTCGCGTATGTTGAAGCTGAAGCATGCGGCGCCGCACGGCTCGTAGTCGCCGTCGTTGCGGTCGTAGTCGAAGTTGGACGTGCTGAGGCCGCTGGGTGCGGCTGCGGTCTACCGTCCTTTGTGTGATGACGTTGCGGAGGTCTTCACCTGGCTGCGGTTGTCGCAGTTGTCTTGCCGCCGGGGCTGCGAGTGCTGCGGGCTCGTGGTCGCGGCGATCTCGATCTTCTCGCGCTTTTTCTGTCGGCGCCTTGTTTATCAGTGCGTCTTCGAGTGCCTTGATAGACATGATCTGCTGCTTGTGGAGGAGAGCGCGCGAGTCGCCCTCAGGCGGGCTGTGTCAGCCGCAGGTATGTTTCGACTGCCATGAGTGCGGCTCCGGGTGTCTTGGGGACGGGTATCCCGTCTGCGTCTTCTATGTATGATGACTCGAGGTTGCGGGTGACTCTAGCGCGGTCGGCCTCCGTCATCAGGGGCACGGGCTCTGTGGCGCCTTGCTCCTTGTGAGACCTCTGTTGAGGCAGTGAACGAGTAAGCGGCCCTCCTGGCGCTCGACGCGTCAGCCTCCTCCTTGCGTCGGAGGAGCTCGGCCTTCTCTGCGCGGAGTCGTTCGCCTTCCTTCCGTAGCAGGTACTGGACCGCCATAAGGTCCTCCCGGGGTGCATCCGGTGGGGGGTACGTGCCGTCCTCGACGTGCTTCAGGGCTTTGATTGCCATGTCGTGAGGTGATGGTGAGTCGCGTCACCTGGTCCGGCATGACCACCTCCAGTGGGTATGCGGGTTCGTCGTCGTTGCCCTGCGGCCTCTGGCGATCATGAAGACTTGC